>JARFJA010000036.1:1250000-1875000 GCA_036326145.1 Rhagophthalmus giganteus
GAGATTCAAAGAGAAGGGAAAAATGCTAAAATACATGGAGTGGCCGTCTCAATCCCTGATCTCAATCCTATTGAACTGTTATGGGACGAATTAGACCGGAATGTGCAGAAGCAATGCAACCAAACCAATCACAAGGTACTTTGGGACTTCTGGGATGGAAGTATTTCAAAATTGATTGCGAGAATACCGAAAATATGCGCGGCTGATAAGGTAAAAGCAAAAAGAGGGCGATATTTTGAAGAGTCAAAAATTGGGAAGAAATCATAGTCTGTATATGAAATTTTCACATTGTATTTTGTTCCTGAACATATTTTACTAAATCTGAAAATATAATTGCTTGAATTTAGGGGAATTCGAAATGAATTTTTTTCATTAAACTCGTCTTATTTATTAATATCCCTACATTACGAAGGTGAGTCTAAACTTTTGGCCGGTACTGTATGTGTATGGTTTTAATCATAATAATTTTTTTCTGAGTGCAGAAAACGTCGGTCCCTAAGTCCCTTTTTAAACGAGGTCAAAGTACTAAAAGCACCGAGTAGAAAATAACATAAAACTTTAAGCCGGCCCTGTCCTCGTCTTTATCAAAAACCTTTCGATCCATAACGCAATCAAAAAAAAAAAAATTTGAATACCTACTTTTCGTGTTTTTTTACGCGCTAACAAATCCGAACCTTTTATAATACATAATGTATTGTTTGGTGCTGCCGGAATTAAGCTGGAAACGCGATATTCGACACAAACGCGATTTTAATGGGGCATAAACGTTTGTTATGCGGCTGTTAAAATTATAATAGACGAAAACAATTGTGGGAATCATAACGTTTTAGGTACTTTTGTTTTTAGAACAGGTCCGCTTTCGGATTTATCCCCCGACGTTCTTCGACTCTCTACATTTACTGAAAAAAAAACGTCTCTTTTTCTTAGATAACGATGTTTTTATTGGCGGTTGTCGGAATCTTTAGTCAGTTTATTCTTTGCAGGACCCGAAATTGAGGCAGATCGTGACGATGGGGTCACAAGACACTCTAGAGGAAAAGACGGTGACGGTGTGTTGTGCAACGGATTTCGTTAACATCACCTTTACCAATTTTTGTTGTACGAGGAAGGAGATCGCCCAACTTTGGACGGACGCTCTCATGAGTTTGGCCTATAACCTAACTCAAATCAACGCAACCACTAGCATGTTTCTTTTAAAAGCGCACACCAAACTCACCATTCTTACAGATAAATCTGGAAAAATACCGACGAAAAAGTAATTTTAATCGGCAACACGTTCGTCACCATTAATTTTGCTCTTTTCCAGCATTATTAAACTTTTCACCTCGAACAAAGAAGACCGAAAACGAGTAGAAAAGGCCTTAGATATATCTGGTCTTCCTTCTGGAAAAAATGACGCGATTAGTGCGGAGAAATTTCAGTTCGAGGACTTTTTCAATTTGTACAAAAATCTAACTCAAAGGACGGAGGTGGAGAAAGTGTTTAACGAATTGTAAGTATACGCAGGTGCTCGTATTGCCAATTCTTAACTCGACAACTTGATAATCGTTGTAGAGTGGGAACTCCAAAAAGGCATAATATGACGGCAACGCAACTCGTAGATTTCTTGAACAAAACCCAGCGAGACCCACGATTAAACGAAATACTTTATCCGTACGCCAACACGGCGAGAGCTAAAGACATCATAGCCCAATACGAACCCAACAAGTACAACGTGCAAAAAGGACAACTGTCTTTCGACGGATTTCTTAGATATTTTATGTCCGAAGATAACAACGTAATAGCTTCTAACAAGTTTGAACTAAGCGACGACATGGACCAACCGTTATCTCATTATTTCATTAATTCCTCCCATAACACTTACTTAACTGGACACCAATTAACCGGAAAATCGAGCGTCGAAATTTACAGGCAGTGTTTATTAGCGGGATGTAGGTACGTTATCGTCCGTTTTTTTTTTATAATTGCAATCGAAGCGCAAGTTTTTGTAGGTGCGTGGAACTGGATTTTTGGAATGGAAAAACCGACGAGCCCGTGATAGTTCACGGTTACACATTTGTCCAGGACATTCCTGCCAAAGAGGTGCTAGAAGCGATCGCGGAAAGTGCTTTTAAAACGTCCGACTATCCGGTGGTCTTATCGTTCGAAAATCATTGTAATCCCCGCCAACAAGCAAAAATCGCAAATTATTGTAAGGAAATATTCGGAGATATGCTTTTAGAACATCCCCTAGAATCGCATAAATTAGAACCAGGTATTGTTTGCCCGGCTTCATCCTAAAACGATGATCTCATTCATATTTTAGGACTCACTCTTCCTCCGCCGTCCCTTCTTAAGAGGAAAATTATCATTAAGAATAAGAAAAAGCACCACCACCACCACTATCATAAGAAGACGCCACCTCCTGCTCAGGAAATTTCTGAGCCGACTGGAAACGGCGACATTGTCTCGCACCACGCGCCCTCTCTTCAAATGCAAGCGCGTCAGGTACGTTCGACGACTAGCGCGAAATTAATTATAATGCCGTGGTCGCTCTAGGGTTCCAAGGAATCGACGGGAACAGAAGACGAGGATTCCTCGAGCGAAGAGGACGCGGAGACCGTGGAAACCGAGCCTCCTCAGGGTGGCGCGCAGTCGGAGAGCGCGGAGCCCAAACCGGCGCCCACGAAGGAAACCGAAGCCGGGGCTGAAATTTCCGCTCTAGTCAACTACATACAGCCAGTACATTTTTCCAGTTTCGAGAACGCCGAAAGTGAGTTGAGTATTTATTTATTTATTTTTGTTCGGGGAACAACGTGGCAACGTCGTAACTAGGGCGTGGCAAAAGAGACGCTCGCCACGGGCGCAACTGGGCTTAAAAGCCCACTATTTAATATTTCATTTCTAAATTTTTTTGCAATTTTTGAGTTAGGAGGGCGCAAGTTAGACACTTGCCACAGGCGCTTCATACCATCGTTACGACGTTGACTGTTAAAAGTCTTTATTATTCCTCTTTATAATACTTTTTAGATTAAGCGTAATAAATCTTGAAAGTTTAAAATATAGTTCAAGTGTCGAACAGTCAGTTTTCTATCATACTTTGGCACTCGGCTGTGACTATTAAAATAGTGTAAAATTCGACGAAAATCTATTGAGCTTATAAAAAAAATACTTAAACATTTATTATTTATCCAGGTCTCGATGTTTAAAATTCAGATGATAACGTTTTCTAAAATCTATTTTTTATGTTTGATGTTTGGTGAAACTCCCTCTTTGTCTTTTATGACATTTATTTGAAAAATAGTTTGTATTTTAAATCGTTAAGCGAATATGAAATTCTAGGACTGTGTCGATTCACCATTTTCTTACTTGCTAATATAATACTGTCTGTGGATTATTTAATGTAGGTACACCTTGAACTGCGTGTACCTATAGTGTACAATCAAATGTTTATTTGCATGCATAAATTTTACCATATTTACATTTCATTTGAAAGTAATCGCCTTTAAAAACAATCTTTTTCAAATAATTATCGGTGTTACACCCCATTTTAACACCTCACATTAACACCCCATCTTCATTTAAAAATTATTAACAACTTTTATGAAGGAAATTTACGGCATTATTAATTTGATATTATCAAGCTTTTAATTATCGTGGTCTGGGACAGTTAAATAATCTTTTTTTTTTTAATAGACAAAAGCGAGCCTTACAACGACGATTAAAAAATTGCTTCATCATCACTTAATTTGCATTATATTAAATAAATGGTGTCGCATAATTAAATAGGTATTATAAAACTTACAATTCTTTTGTTATTGGACATTATGCGGCATCACACTTTTATTTATTATTCCATATTATTACTGTTAAGTTAATGAAGAATTTAGAAAAAAACAAGTTCGACCTCAACAAGTGATACGAATACATTTACATAGTTAATAAATTAACCTTCTGTTATGACATAATACAACAAGCTTAATTATTGTTCGATGAAAAGAAAGACGATTTACATATTATATTTTTTTAAATAAACAAACAGGTTGTTATTAAATTATGATTACAGAGCTGGAATGGAAAATCTATTTTCCATCAAAACTAGTTTTATATGACTATATATTTTTTTAAATCATTCTATTTCTTTTAATTTTAGAAAAGAACCGAAGCTACGAAATGTCATCGTTCGACGAGAAACAAGCGACAACCTTGCTTAAAGAGAAGCCCATAGAGTTCGTGAATTACAACAAGTTTCAATTGAGTAGGGTCTATCCGGCCGGCACGAGGTTCGACTCGTCGAATTTTATGCCGCAAGTGTTCTGGAACGCGGGCTGTCAATTGGTGGCCTTAAACTTCCAAACCCTCGATCTTGCCATGCAACTCAATTTAGGTATTTTCGAGTACAACCTTAGAACGGGTTATTTGCTGAAGCCGGAGTTCATGCGACGTAAGGATAGAAGGCTGGATCCCTTTGCCGAATCGACCGTGGACGGAATAATCGCCGGAACTGTTAAAATATCTGTGATATCGGGCCAATTTCTGACCGACAAGAGAGTAGGTACTTACATAGAGGTAGACATGTATGGTTTACCTGCCGATACGGTCAGGAAAAAGTTCCGCACAAAGATCGTTCCGAATAATGGGATAAATCCGTTGTACGACGAAGAACCGTTTGTATTTAAAAAAGTCGTGCTTCCTGAACTGGCTTCCATTCGTTTGGCTGCTTACGAAGAGTCGGGTAGATTTATAGGTCATAGAATACTTCCTGTCGTGGGGCTGTGTCCAGGGTACCGGCACGTGAACTTAAGAACCGAATTAGGGCAACCTCTACCTCTTTGTACTTTATTTCTTTTAGTAGTAGTTAAGGATTACGTTCCGGACGGACTGTCGGACTTTGCAGAAGCACTAGCGAATCCGATTAAGTACCAAAGCGATCTCGAGAAAAGATCACGACAGTTGGCAGTATTAACAGACGACATGGAGGCACCGAGCAGTGGTAAAGACGAACAAAAAAAAGATAATGTCGTAAAAGTCGCTCAGGAACTCACTAGTAACGGTAGTCCATCTCCTCGTCCGCCTTTGTTAGGCGTGGGGTCGTCTGTGGAACTCATTACGGAGAACGAACCTCCCATAGGTAGCACGACTACAATAAGTACGTCCGTGATTGCGGAGCACAATTCGGTAACCAAACCTTCAGAAGGACCTCAGTTTGAAGAAATAGCTGCCGAACCTCTAGATAAAATCTTAGAAAATAAGCTAGTCAAAGAAAAAAAGATAGAGTTGGAAAAGAAATTGGAAACTCTGAGAAAGAAACATGAAAAGAAGAAGACGACCCTCCAGTCGCAAAAGTCCACTGGGGAATCGAGCGAGACGTTCTCAAAATTAATGAACATAAAATTGGTTAAGCGGCTTTCGAGTAAAAGTATGTAAGTATTAAAATTATGGATTACACACTTCGATAATAGTAGGGGAGTTAATGAAGTACTTGCATGAATAAATAGGCGTGTGAAGATCACTGGGTTGTACAACAGTTTGTTGTAACGTATTCTCATATTTTTCAGTTTCCAAGGTGTTCAAGCAGCCATCTTAAACAATTCTTTCTTTCTCAGAGTAACTGGGGTTTTCTCAACAGAATCCCCTAGCGCAGAACCGTTGACGAGCGTGGCCGACGGTCCCGAAAGCGGCAGCAGTACGGACCCCGATAGGCCGATTTTGCCGCGCAGCACCTCCGAACGATTATTGGCCGCTAATAGGGAATTTATGGTGCAGGAAAAGGAACTGCGCGAAAAGTACCACGAGATTATTTATAGTGTGGCGGAGAAGGTGATGCGCACCTCTCAAGCGAACCAATTCAAATCGTTGAAGGTATGCATTTAAAATAAATATTACAATCTAATTTTTTTTTTACTACAGTTAAAAAATCAAGTTGTTTGAGCTTTATGAATTAAATTAGTTTCAAACTGACAATATAATTGGTAGGTTCTGTGCGTCTTGTATCAGCTCACAACTTACCAACAAATATAACCATAAGTGCACAAGACATTTACAATCTAGCATTTCAAGTAAAATTAGCATTTAGCATTTCAAGTAATCTATAAATAAAAAATAAATAAATTCATTGAACAAAAAGTCATAAATAATGATATTCCCAAAAAAATAATATTCAAAGAAAATAACTCATGATAATAACCCTCAAAATTAATTTTTTCACTAGCTATTATTAATGAACAAATTCAAAATCTTAACAGAATTATAAAAAAAGATAGAAAATCACAACCCATAAAATATCTAACTCCAAAATAAAATCATGAAACCCCATAACATATAAAAAATAAAATAAATAATAAAAAAAAACAAACTGTAAAATTCAATATATATCTCTATAACATAAAGGAATCATAAAAATTATAAAAAAAATATATTTTATCATAATAATCTAAGAGATTGAAAATAATCATTTCCATAAGATCGTATCATTAAAACTAAAATTGATAAACCTAAAGATCTCTCACAAACCCTAAAAGTAAGAAAAATTATACTAAAATAATATTCATAACAATAACTTAATATAACAAAATAAATACCCATATATAAAGACATCACAATAAACTCTAAACTCAATAATATTAAAAGTAAATGCTTACATTTTAAGCATAAAACAATTAAACCAACTATATACATAAAAAAAAATAATAAACTATAAGCTATCATTGTTTTAATAATTTAAAAAAAATATTGGTTTTGTAAGCCAAAAATAAGAAACCTTTTAAAACTTCAGAGAAAGAGAATACTCCACTATTAACCTCCAAAATTAAAATTCTAATTAAACTATTCTCTGAAATCACTCTAACTATATCTTTAATTATAATAATAACAATTATATTCTCATTAATAAAACATCCAATATCCATAGGATTCACTTTAATAATTCAAACAATTTTAATTGCATTAATTACAGGACTCATGTCACCTAATTTTTGATTCTCATATATTATATTCATAGTAATAATTGGAGGAATACTAATTCTATTAATTTATATAACAAGAGTAGCATCAAATGAAAAATTCAAGTTCAATTAACTATAATTATAATAATGATATTAATTTTAATTATCTCAATATCAATAATAAATAAATTTCAAAACTTAAATTTATTAATAAACACAGACCTAATAATAATAAGTAAAATAATAAACTTTAAATTATCATTAAATAAATTTTTGAATTATCCAATAAACTGATTATTTTGATCACTAATTATTTACTTATTAATAACATTAATTGCAATTGTTAAAATCACAAACACTAAACAAGGACCATTACGACAAAAAAATTAATGAAAATAATAAAAAACCCACTTTTAAAAATCCTTAATATAACCCTTATTGACTTACCATCTCCATCTAACATCACATCAATATGAAATTTTGGATCAATTCTAGGTATATGTTTAATAATACAAATCATAACAGGATTATTGCACAAATAATTGCACAATTCAAAGCAACGATTAAATCGTTTAAATGAATCAAACGATAACTTCTAACCTACCAAATGAAGTTTACTCCAACAGTAACAGTTTGATATTTCGCCACTTGGTTTCCCGTCGATCTCCGTCTCTCCCGAAAAAAATTTCTAAAGCTGCATCAATTTGACTTGTCTTTAAAAATCTAAACAGTCGAATGTGCACATATAAAAAGTTCAAACAACTGCAAGTTTTTTTTTTATAATTCTAAATATTAATGAAGATTTAAAATATTTTAGACTCAATTAGAGCGCGAAACGTCAGATCTGATGCGTCGATTACAAGCTGATCGACGAGAAGAAGTAAAAGCTTTAGCCAAAAAACATAGAGATAGAGACGAATTGGTGCGAGTTAAGAGGGAGGTCGCGAGCGCAGTCGTGGACCGAGGGGTAACAGAGCGTGAACGGCTCGGACAGACGTACGAAATCAGAAAGGACGAGCTGACGAGACAGCACGAAGCTGTGAAAAACGCGCTGGTAGAGCACAAAGCTAAGGTAAGTTGTTCAAAAGATTTAAAAATGCGCATTTCTAAAGAGAACATTTAAAAAAATTAATCGCTTCACAATTAGACCTATTTTAGCATTGCATAACAAATTTCCCGTTTGACCTAAGACCTTGAAACTTGTTCCTGTGCATGACGGTGTTTGTTGCAGCACTTACAAATATTTTTAGATCAAATTATGGTCGGTACGAAAGTTGTAGTTCATAAGGCAAGAGTGATCAAATTTCAGAATAACAGTTGTTTATTAAGAGGTCTAGAATCGAGTTATGTTTAAAAGTGATCACCAAACTTGACAATGTCTCAAATTGTTCACACGTTCTAAGTTTTTTAAATTGCTCTGCAAACATCACTCCTAACTGCTTATCCACTTAACATAAAAGCAGATTTTCCAATAATTTGTTGTTTAGTGCGAGCTTGCTTTATTAAAATCGTTACGAATAAGTGTATTAATTGGAAAAAAAAGGGAACAATTTTTTCCGATATTTACAGGCAAAAGCAGCGATATGTAAAGAATTCGAAACGCGCTTGGCCAGAGTTGAAACCGAGTTGGTGGTTGGGGGAAGCACTAATGCGCAACAGTAAAATTGTCTGCTCGAAAAATCATGTCACGCCGATCGAATGGTATACTCGTTTAATGAAATTGAGATTAATGTCGAATCTCGCACACATTTTGACAATCATCTAAGCTGCAGATAGCCACTTGTAATGTTATAGTCCACTTTTATTCTATTAGCTCGTTATAAGTAATTGATATTGTCGTCTCTCGTCGTTGTGATAGTAGTATTAGTGAAATTTAGATGAGATGCTTTCGATAAGTAGTAGTACAACTGCCGATGATTTAAGACACTGTTCGATTATGTGCCAGTTTAGTTTTTATTTTGTTTTTGTTCTTTGTAAATTTGATACGTAATTTTGTTGTATACATGTATCTATATGTTGAAGCTTTTATGACATTTTTTGTGTCTACAAGGTCACTGTTGTGTATTATAGTAAGTTACCGAGTTTGTACATAGAAATGTATAGCAATTTTTAATAATTTTTACATATTTGATAGCTAGGTAATTTATTTGTATGCGTGTATGTGCAGTTAAAAGTGAAACGTTTTGATATTTTTTTTGTTTTAACAAAATAACTGGAATTGCTTTCTTCGACTTATTTCTTAATGTGGAATTGTTATTTTTGTGATCAATCCAGAGATTATGCTCATTGTGAGTGTATTAGATTTTGTTTAAATGCTGCTGTGTTTGTTTCATTTGTACAAACTAATGATCTGGTTGATTGTGGTAACAATAAAAAATATTTATGGCATAGTTTTTAATAAACTAAACAGTTAATGTACAAAATATCCCGGCAGTTCCAGTTGTACGAATTTATTATTTTTTGCTGCAATAGTAGCTAATTACCGTGTGTTCATTTTCGAGCAAAAAAAAATGAACGCCCTGTATTAACAACATAATATAATTTCAGCAAATTGTTGACTTAGTGTTGCTATATTATAGTAATTGTTGCTAATTGTTACTTTGATGGTTGTTATATAGCATAGCAAATTGTTAAAAGATCACAAGAGACTTGGCACAATAAGGAAAGAATGACGTGCCGAAGATATCTCGAATGATGCAATATTGAATAAACTTAGTATAAGACTCATTTTATTTATTAAAAAAAACTTACTCCTAAAGAATCGACGGCCTATTTAGAAATTATGTTTAAAGTAAGTTTGTACTGTTAGAAATTAGTATGTTTAGAATTTAACGATTGTCGTTTGAGCTTGTCTTGAATTAAAAGTATTCACATGTAAGCTTGTGTTGGTGCAGATTTTGATCATTTTTTTTGACCGGACAAGGTTTATTGTTTTCTCTTGTTGTTATTGTGGTAGTTAATTAAAATTGACTATGTTACAATTTTATTTCACATTTTTTTGTAATACATTCCACGTTTGTGTAGAGAGCATTTGTATTTTTGAATTTCCAACTTGTGCCTTTGCCAACTGTCAAACACCCAACAAAAAGGTAACTTAATGATTATCGACTCTCAAAACTATACTAACTTGTGTTTTATTATAATAATAAACCTTGATGTCAACTAGTAATAAATAAATGTGCAGATTGCATCTACTTATTTTTAGTGTAAGATATTAGGCAATGATTTATTTCGTCATTAAATTAGTCTCATGTTTTTCTTAAAATGGCCATTTTAGTCGTTATCGAAATTAATAGTTTTATTCGTAAAACAGTTGGAAATTGTAGAAGTGTGCTCAGTTTATACAAACAAACGCCTTTTTTAAACTGGGCATGTTCATTGTACATTTATATTTTTTAATTTTGTGTTTTATGGACAATATTTTTTCTACGGCAATTAATTATGCAGTTTTACGATTGATTTGTTTCAGAACTTAGTTGATTGAAATCAGTTTATTTTATGTAGCTTGGAAGATCGGTTTTCCCTTTAATTAAAAATATTTACAACGCTCGTATAGACGAACGAAAATATAGACGACCAAACGTGTCACGCTGCCAGTTTAAGTGTTGCAAACAAAACAAAATCGACAAATTTATAGTTTCCAGAGGCAGTCGACCGATGATAATCGGTGTAAGTTAGTATATTGCAGTATTATTTTTTTTCAGAAACTTTCAAAACGTTACAGGTGTACTTTAATTAATTTAAAAAAAAAAATTGACAGCAACTTTGTCTCCATTTGTTGTACAACTTTAGGACTCTTTAAATCGGCTCGTTCAGATAAAAATCCATGACAGGGATGGTCGGCATCGATGTCGTGTTCTTTACATATTCCTACGATTTCTGGTATGTTAGGTAGGCTTCCACGGACGACAACCCTTTTCCCATCAAATAACTTGTCAGCCTTGAGTCGACGAGTATGAGATCTATCCTCTGCCAAATGTATTGCTACTGATTTGAAGTTTTGTTTGGAGCAGGTGCAGAGCACTCTTTTCGCGATTTCTCATAATTTGAACTCGTGGCTTAAAATCTTAATTGCCATTAATGTTTGGGTGCGAGCCGTAATGACATTTTTACATGAACCATGTCCACCTGAAATTAAAATTAAGATGTGAACGTGTTGATGATATTGAACAGGTTGCTCATTTATCTTTTTTGGGATAACGTCCCACTGTTTTCAGATGAGACTGAGTTTTTCAAATGACCTAAAAATACCTAACATTATTCTGTTTAAATCTATATAAAACTTGCGATTTGAATATTTTCTTTTATAATAATTAATGTTCAACGTCTTACCTGCAGCACTGGAACGAGAAAATATTATCTTTGAGTGATAGATAAAACAACGTATTGTGACAGTTTTGACAATTTTGTACTATCGATCTTTTCAAATCAAAGGAAAGTTATAGTTTTTTTATAAACTTGGGATTGGTGTGGAGAAATTGTTACAAGTTAAATGTGGACGACGATTATTGTTCATCGGCAAATTTACAAATAGATAACTTCAAACTTGGGTATTGTTTAATATCGATGAGTAGAGAAGGTTTTGGATGACCTCTGAAATCAAAAACAGGCATGTATTTGTTTAAAAAATCTTAAAATAATCAGAAAATTTTGGGAAGAGAACAAGCAGTCATTTTCAATTTTTATCTTCCTTTTTTTGCAGGGATTTCAGTAATCTAGAAACACGTTGTTTTAATTATGGAAGAATTTGAGTATATAGTTGCAAATATAATGTAGTGGAATTGTTTATGAAGTGTAAAATTAAACGGGTTTGAACGCACAGAAAGTTTAAACGATTTCGAAGAATTTCATTGCAGGCACGGCCTTTCATAATGTATAGATAGTCTTCATATTTAATTAGTAAGTATGTATAACGATAAAATACTTTCTTTTTTGTTTTTGTGGCATTATTTCTTTTGTAATTTTTGGCGTTTGGGTGCTAGTGAAAATTTGTATCAAAGTTGTTAAATTAGTACATAATTTCATTTTTCAATGTTGATCAAATTTTAATTTTTTCTTTTTTGCTTTTTGACATTTATAGTGTGCATTTTAATGCAATTATTCTTCTTTTACACTAATAATTGTCCCTAATAATTATATAATCGCAAAAATAATTTTTAATAAATTACAGCTGTGTTGTTGAAGTTGCCTATACAGGTTATTAGGTTTTATCGAAATTGTGAAATTTCTGGTATAATGACGTCAGGTTTTTTTTTCTAGGTTAAGAATGTTTATTATTACGTTAGTATGAAAAACTAGCTTTACATTTAAAAATTGTGAAATAAATGTATTATTGTGATTGTGAATAACTACTTGTATTAAAATGAACAGTAGTGAAGGACTTCTGCAGAGAAAAAATATAATACGTGAAAATATCGTAGGTTCGCCACAGTCCCAAATAGACAAGAAAGAGGAACGAGAAGACGATGGCGATTCAATAGAAATTGGGTTAACCTTAATGGAAGAGGTGCTACTTTTAGGACTTAAAGATAAAGAGGGATATACATCGTTTTGGAACGATTGCATTTCCGGCGGCCTTCGAGGATGTATTCTCATCGAGCTAGGATTACGTGGACGAGTGGAATTGGAACGTGTTGGTATGCGACGAAAAGCACTTCTATCTAGAACACTTACGTTAAAAAATGAGACACCGACCGGCGATGTACTTTTAGATGAAACGTTAAAACACTTGAAGAAAGCAGATGCACCGGAAACCGTACAAAATTGGATCGAATATTTAAGCGGAGAAACGTGGAATCCTCTGAAACTTCGGTATCAATTGAAAAATGTAAGGGAAAGGCTTGCCAAAAATTTAGTAGAAAAAGGTGTACTTAGGACTGACAAACAAAATTTTTTACTATTCAACATGACCACCCATCCTCTCATGAATAACGTTACAAAATGCAAGTTAATTAAAAAGATTCAAGATGCCGTTTTAAGTAAATGGGTAAACGATCCTCGGCGTATGGATAAGCGAACTTTGGCTTTAATATTTTTAGCTCACGCGAGCGACGTTCTAGAAAATGCTCTCGCTTCTCTCAACGACTACAACTATGAACTTGCAATGAGAAGAGCTAGAGAATTATTTAATTTAGACTTTGAACAAGAATCGGTCAAATCCAACACAACCGAGGTGTTATGGGCCGTATTTGCAGCATTCACGAAGTAATATTTTTGGGAAATAGGTGTGTAGGTGTTTCACGATCAAATTTCCTAAAAGTTTTGTATCGAGCACAAAATTATTTATGTACTGATATGCCTATACATAAAAAAAGATGATTCCTAATCATTCTTGGACCGTCCTTTTGTGTTCAGAATTTAGAAGGTAGGTAATTTATTTTTTAAAAAAATTAACAAAATTTAAAATGTTGAAAGGTCGATGTTTTTAAATTAATAAATGTTTCTTTGTATGTTGTAACGTTTATTGATGTATAATACTCGACTGGCACGTTTATATGAATTTGAGGGATCGATTTAGCATATATGAAATGTTTGTTATATGTCGGCAATTTAATATGGTCTAATTTTGTAGTTTTTAATATATTTCTCGGCGACCGTTTTTATGTCTTATTTGTCGTTTTATTGACTAAAGGAGGTTTGCACTTACGCGATTTTATTGCAGCAATTTTAAATTGCACGTAGCGAAGTTGCTGTAATAAAGCGAACCCGCACTTTACCTATCAATACATATATATGTATGTAATTTTCATTACCTACTTTATGTAAATATTATAATTGTACAATATATAAGTATATTAATAAGATTTAAAGTATATCATTGCCAACATGTATATTTTGTGTATTTAATAATATACATTGTTTAAGTATATTTATTGAATGAAATAACCATCTAATAAATACCTAAATAATGTAAACAAATGCATGAACGTACGGGGCTCCTATAATGCTTAACTTTTTTCCATCATTTTTTATTCTCATTTGTTCTAATCTTTTTTTTTTTTTAATTGACTGCAGCTACTAATGCTATCCACACGTTTTTCCCGGGCAATGCACTTAATCATACATCCAGCCAAGTACTGACTGTGACCAACTTCAGTGATCTGATGGGAGTGGTGTTGTTAACATGGTAGGTCTTGTTTTACTTTTTTTTATCCAAATTCGGCAGTAATTGTATTTTACTGTTCGAATCCCTATGAAGCAAATCCGAGGGTCTAGAATATGCTCCTGCTTGTGCTCATAACTCAGGCTATTGCGTGCATAATATAAAAACCAAAAGTTAAATAAAATTTAAATAAATTGATGCCATCTCAATTCTCCAATCTGAAGAAAGTGAAAGGGAACAACATGGATATTAATACAAAATTATTTTAATTTTCTAGAAAAAATATAATTAAAACAAGTAAGATTACAAAAAAAATTAATAATAAACTGTATAAAAACAGACTGTGAGTTTAAAAATCAACGATAACAACTATTGCTATAACCAATTTTTAAAATTGAATTTTAAACGACAATAACAACAACAATATATTAGTCGTTCAAAAAGTATTTACAAGCAGTCATTAATTCTTAATAGCACAGCCAAATTTTCCTACAAATGAAAGAACACGAACGAGGGAGACTTAAACCTATTCTAAAGTAATGAGTAAATCTTCAGCTTCCAACTTCATATTCATACCGATATCGATGGTCTTTATAACTCCGGCGACCGGACTTTGAACGACAGTTTCCATTTTCATGGCAGAAAGAATAACCAGAGGCGTGCCTTTCTCCACTTTGTCTCCGACCTTAATGCGAATATCGATTACGGTGCCCGGCATAGGCGCGCCCACCTGTTTACTGTCGTTCTTAGAGGCCTTCGGATGAACGTGTATTTCCTTACCAGCCTCCTTGTCTCTAATAAAAACTGATCGCAAGGTGCCATTCAGTTCGAAGAATACTTCGCGTTCCCCATTTTCGGTCAAATCTTCTGCCATAGCCAAAGTCTTAATACCTAGAGTTTTGCCCTTCTCGATTGTCACCTCGAATTCCTCGCCTACTTTAGGGCCGGTAAGGAACATTCTAGTTTCTAACTTATCGACGGGCCCGAACTTGTCGCGGAATTCCAAATAATCCTTTGTCACCTGAGAATACAATGCTGCAGACATGACATCTCGATCGGTCACGTTCGGGAAATTAACGGTGAGATCCATCTTTAACTTGTCGAAATCGAACGGCGGCAAGGTGGCTCCCGGTCTGCCATCGATCCTCGGCATGTCCCTCAAAACTTTCGACCTTAACGGTTCTGGAAAACCTCCGTATGGTTGTCCAATGTGACCTTGCAGATATTCCACCACGGACTTTGGCAAAGACAACTCTTCGGCCTTGTCCTCCACATCTTTGGCGGATAGCTTATTTTGTACCATGAATTGAGCCAAATCGCCCACTACTTTTGAAGACGGGGTCACTTTTATGATGTCGCCCAGAAGCAGATTTGCCTCCGCGTAAGCTTTCTTGACGTCTTCGAAGAACTCCTCCAGACCTACGCGATTTTCCATTAAGAGAGGGAACGAAATTGAATCGATAACTCACCTAACGAATATGCTTGGAATTGTAAGTTAGTGTACTGTCCGCCCGGTATTTCATTTTGATAAACGTCGGCGTTGCCCGATTTCATGGTTGTGGTGCATTCGAAAGGCGCGTATAAGGTACGTGTTTGTTCCCAATATGCCGAATATTCGGATATTTTGGGCAACTCGAAGCCTGTATCGAGCGTGGTTCCCTGTAAGCTTGCGACGACGGCTCCCATACTCGGTTGGCTGGTAAGGCCCGACATGGCGTCCACCGCTACGTCCACGACGTCGGCGCCCGCCTCCGCACACGCCAACATGGAGGCAACTCCCGCTCCGCTCGTGTCGTGAGTATGAATGTGGATCGGCAAATCGGGGTATTTGTCGCGTAGCGCGGTCACTAGCATTCTAAAAGTGATTGCATCAGTTACGTCGACGAAAAGCTCGATAAACTCACCTAGCCGCGACGGGTTTAAGAAGGCCCGCCATATCTTTAATGGCAAGGACGTGAGTACCCGCTTTAACCAGTTCATCGGCTATTTTGAGGTAATATTTTAAATCGTATTTAGTTTTCTTTGGATTACTGACATCGCCCGAGTACGAAATTGCAGCTTCCACTATACCTCCGGCTTTCCCTGCCGCTTCCATGCCTACTATTAGATTTGGTAGATAATTGAGGGAATCGAATACCCTGAAAACGTCCATTCCCGTTTGAACCTGCAACGAAACGAACGACAACTCGTGCCTGATATCGCCCGAAATATACGTACGGCCATTTCGCAGAATTTGAAAACGACATTGTCCGGGTAATTTGTGTAACCTACGGCGTTGGCACCTCGCAGTAACATTTGGAAAGGTATGTTGGGGATCAGTTTGCGCATTTCTTCTAAACGTTCCCATGGACATTCGTGTAGGAATCGGAGCGCCACATCGAAGGTGGCGCCGCCCCAATTCTCTAGCGAGTACAAGTTGTTGAAGTTGTGGGCAACGAAGGGCGATATGTTGAGCAAATCGTGCGTGCGTACTCTGGTCGCCATCAGAGATTGATGGGCATCTCTAAACGTGGTATCCATGAGTAGCAGGGTCTTGTGGTTTCGTACGGCTTTTGCGAAGGCCTCGGGACCTTGTTCCTTGAAGATCTGTCGGAAACCTTTCGGTGGATTTATGCCTATTATACAGAATTGGCGATTAGAGTGCGTGTAATGATCGAGTAGGTATAGATAGAGAAGTGCGACTGATATTAATACGCGCAATAAAGCGAATTAAGGACACCATTTTTTTTTTAAGCGAAACCATAAGAAGCGAAAAGATATGAAGAAAAAATATAATTACTTGGTTGTTCCTCTGGTCCGACATTCAGGTACTCTGCAGACAAAAACCAATGGTGCTAATTAAATAAACAAACTAGGCCACTAATAAAATAAAAGAACATAAAGATTTATTTGATTGTGTGCGAATTTTGCTCGATGGTTTCTTCCAAGTAAAATCGGAAATTGCCCATCGTTACTTTACAAAATGTTATGCGTTTCAGGCACATAAAAAAGATTGCACTAAAAGCAACTGCAACGGCAAAAAAAGTGTGACATATTTTTGTGCAAAATACTAAATGGCGGTTTCCAAAATTTAAATATTGCACGAGTTCATATATGTTACCTGTTTTATTCTTTGTTAATGGAAGAATCCGAAAACAGGCCAGAAATGACGAAAAATGTGAGTATTAAAACGAAAGGAAAAATATCCGAGTTTTTGACAAAGACTTGAATTATTTTTTAATTTTTCAAGAGTATTTTTTTTGTAGGAAATCTTTAATGTCCAGAAGGTCCAGTCGTATCGTCGTGGAAACCCACATTTAGAAAAGGCTATTTTGAATACCTACACGTACAAATCAGTGTTGAAAATGAATCTAAACAAACGAAGCCATCGAAATCGCCAAGCAACATCATCGATCGCCTTTTGCAACTCGTCAAACTATCGCCGTTCCGACAACGTACTTTACCTTTTGAGGCATGCGGAATGTGCGGCTTGATCTCGGCGGGCAACAGCTTCGTGGCCAAGGGCGTGGACGGTCCGTTTACCAACACCTCCCCCAAGTAATTGAGCAACTTTTGTGCCCTATTCTGGGTGGGAGCGAACTTGAACAGTTCCGGATTTTCGTCAATAAAGTACGTATCTAAAGCTCCGTTCAGGAACTTTTGATTTTCTAAAACATTCAATAAAAATGGAATGTTAGTTTTGACGCCGCGAACTCTGAACTCCCTCAAGGCCCTGTTCATTTTAGCGCAAGACGATTGTAAGTCTTTAGAATGTGCAATCACCTTAACCAGCAACGAATCGTAATATGGCGAAATAATGGCGCCCGCGAAAGCGGACGCGCCGTCGAGTCTTATGCCCATTCCCTCTCCTGATCTGAATACTTCGATTCTTCCCGTGTCTGGTTGGAAGTTTTTGGCCGGGTCCTCGGTCGTGACACGGCATTGAATGGCAAAACCCTGAATTACGACCGTTAACAACTAGGAAACGTTGCGACGGATAGCTTACATTTGGATGAATTTTATCTTGGGACAATCCCAGCTCCGGTAAAGTCATACCTTCCGCGATTCGAATTTGCGACTGCACCAAATCGACTCCAGTAATTTCTTCGGTGATCGTATGTTCCACTTGTAACCTACCAACGACAAGTTGCTCGATTCAAGTTATCGAAACGTAATCCACGTCCTCCCACTCACCTCGCATTGACTTCGATGAAATAGAAATGTCCCTTGTCGTCGCACAAAAATTCGACCGTGCCGGCGTTTTCGTAACCGACGTGTTTGGCAAGTTTAACTGCGGCAACGGTCATTTTGTCTCTTATTGCCGGGTCGAGTCTCGGAGCGGGCGCGATCTCGACGACCTTTTGATGTCTCCTTTGCACCGAGCAATCCCTCTCGTACAAGTGAATCACGTTTCCGGCCTTATCACCTTAAGAAGAACTTGAATATATGATGCTGTTAAAATTGGACGTGATCAGGTTACCGAGCAGTTGTACTTCGATATGGCGAGGTCTTTCGATGAACTTTTCTATGAACAGGGCGCCGTTTCCGAAGGCGCTTTGGGCTTCCGACGAGGCGCGCTGGAAGTTTTCCTCGACTTCGTCCATTTTGCGGACGACGCGCATGCCGCGGCCGCCGCCGCCGTACGCCGCCTGAAACGGTGCCGTTATTCATCGTGAAATCGTGGGGGGCGGATCGTCCGGCTTACCTTAAATATAACCGGTAATCCGTGTTTAACACAAAACTCCTTCGCTTCTTCTTTGGTGGTCACGGGCCCGTCGGTGCCGGGGACCACGGCGACTCCTAAAAGTGAACACATTAAGATGGTCATTTAAACGGCGAGCCTACGACCTACCGGCAGCGATGGCGGCTTCTCTGGCAGCCACTTTATCCCCCATCTGTTGTACCACCTTGGGGCTGGGTCCGATAAATCGTAGGCCGGCATCGACGATGGCTTGCGCGAAATCGTGTCGTTCGGAGAGGAATCCGTAGCCTGGATGGACGGCATCGATGTGGTGGTCCTTACAGATACCTATAATATCGGGAATACTGAGGTATGCCTGTACAGGGGGCAACCCTTCTCCCACCAAGTAACTTTCGTCTGCTTTTAGACGATGAGTATGGGCCCTATCCTCTTTGGAGTATATCGCCACGGACTTGATGCCCAATTCGTTGCACGCGCGAAAGACACGGACGGCTATCTCTCCCCTATTAGCCACCAGCACGCTGCGGATAGGTTTGTATTCGATTTTTGTCGAGTATAGGCGAGGGATCCATTTGTATTTGGCCTTGTAGTGCAAGGTACTTTGAGTTGCAATACGTGCCAACATTGTTTTAATTACCGGGCGGCACCTGTAATAATGATTTTTATTTAATAACGAGTTTGACGCGAGCGTACACGTTTTTTTTTAATTTTAGATTAAATTATTTACGGACACACCTACTTTATAAATATTTACTTGTAATTGTGAGATAAGGCGAGAAGTGTCGTAATCTTAGGGCTTTAATTGGTTATCGTTCAAGGTAATCGTTAATAATGCGATTTTCGGAGAAATTAAAATTTGAACAAAAATGGTCTTTCGAGCCCTTTAAGTTACGCATAAATCGATAGCGAGTAATTATTAGAATAAAAATGAAATTGAACATTATTTTATCGTGTGTATAGGAAAGGGAGGTCGCAAGTGTAAATAATTTACACGACCGACGTAAAGAAAACGTATTTCACCTAATTTGTTATTCATAAGTGACTATTGTTTCACGTTACTATCGGAAGTGTTTCAAAAATGGGGTACGAAGTCCAAAACGATTTATATATATCTGCTTTGAACGTGTAAAATTATCGAGCCTCATTTTTAACACGGATTTTTATCGGTATAACTACAGCAAATTGAACGCCCAATTCAAAAATAATTAGAGTGGCTTCGAATCATCGAGGTGCAACGAAACAGTTTTCTTTTTTAATTTTTTAATAATAATAATAAACCGGAAACCGACGACCGCCGTTTATTAATTTAACTAGAGAAGCGATCTGGAACGCCACCGAGTTCTTAACGAGGGTGCAAGATATTTCCATAAATAATTCAGAAAAAAATTTTACTGTTTCGGGATTTCGAATTCCCAAAATTACCGTAGTCTGTCTGATGACGGGACTCGGAGGGGACGTTTTGTATTTTCCGATGTTTACGGATATACCCTGTTTTTTACACTTATAACACTGGGCGTTCCATTTAAAAAAGAACTTTTTTGAAACTCCCCGTTCGCGTGAAAATACTTTTAAAATGTAAACAGATGTAGATAAAGTCCTACGCGAACAGAATTTAAGGCTCAAATTCGCAAACGAATCTATTCTGCATTGTTAATCATCCGATCTCTAATATCAAATTTGTTTCAGAATCATCGCGAAGTCGCGTTTTTGATAAAATCTGAAGAATGCGTTTTGGAGCGCACGACGTGGAGGAAGACGACTTACTTCGGTTGCTGGTCGTTGAAAACTCGAGGACTTCAGAAATTCCCTGGTAAGTTGCTGATCGTTTCCACGATAAACATTCGTCGTATCGTTACTTGTAGGTAAGCTTTCACGTTTTTTTTATTAGAAGTAATGCGTTGTAATTGTTTTCGTTAATTTAAAACGAAGAACCGGTTTGTTCTAAGGCAAGTTAGGTCGTTAGATAGGTGTGAAGAAAAAATTAAAATAAAATCAATTAGAGAAGCGGCTGACGTTTGCGTATTGCCAAACAAACACTTTCCGCTTAGGCATAATGTTTAAAGGGAAATTGTACTTTAATCCGTTGCGTGCATCATCTTAAGTTAGATATCGCTAAAGTTCGTCTGGTCATAGTCTAAGAATGATATAGAAGAACAGAAAAAACAGTTGACAAATAATCTGCAGGCCGATCGTCTAAAGAAAATCGAACGTCACCGCGAGACCTCAAAAAAAATGTATATTAATCCATAACAGGTTCGAAAAGACAACCAAAAAATAGGCAAATAAAACGTAGTCAATTTAAAAATGAAAAAGAAACATTACGTCACGTATTTTTGAACATTTTTCATATTCAATCAACCTTGTAACTAAAGCACCATAAAACTGATCGTAGTAGCAACACACGTAAGCGGAACAAACGTGAGTGTTTTTAAAAAAAAATTAATCTAGTCCGATAAAGAAAAATATAGATAATAGATAAAATATTATAAAAACGCTCGAGTGGTCTTACATAAATTTGTGTACAGACGACCTCAAACGTAATGTGCCGCGTGCGAAAATAAAATTTTCCAAAACAATAATTTGAAAAACGTTTGTCGAGTAGCGCTAGTTTACAACGTTGAAACGGTTGATCGATCTTTCGAAGCCTTTAAAAAATAAATTCGATCCCCTACAAAAACACGAGGATGGACTAGCGCCAAATTATTTCGGGAAATCTTGAGTTCGTTGTGTACTTTTGTGTCATTCGTCGTTTTGGCCTGCATCGTAAATAAATTAGCTCGCGTATAGAATATCGAAAACTGTTAGGTGTCTTAGGTAATTTTATTAAACCTTTTAATCAGTTACATAACGAATTGCGATTTGGGAAACGACGATCGAGATGAACCATCTCGAATTCGATATTGGCCAACTCGATTGTTTTCGTATACATAGAAACAGAGTTTGCAATTCTTCTTATCGTATTCATGTACGCACTGATGGATTATACGAAATATTTTTTTGTTTATTCGGTTTTTAACGTCCTTTATAAATAAGCGTCGATATATATATATATATATATATATATATATATATATATAAATAAATTGCGTTGTTTTTGTTGCACAACGGCGGTCCGGACTTTAAACTATTCTTCGGTAAATTCGTCTCTTTATCTGATGGAAACCCATCTCCTCCGTAGGTCGCCCGTAAAAAAATAAATCGTCGAGTTTCGCAACGGCATTATTGATTCGAGCACCTCGAATTGTGAAAAAGATGCCAATCATTTTTAACCTGCAGCAATGGATATCGTCACTTGTTTTCGATAGCTAAACCCAGATTGGGTTTTTGAATTACAAAAAAATCACTCGTCAGATATTGATTCGAAACAGTTTAAATTTGAAACCGAAAAACGATTCGTTCGACGACTTTTCTCGTTCATTGGGATTTCTACAAGAAAACATTATCTACACACTTAACGAGACAACTTTCCATATTTTAGTAGTATATCAAGTTGTTTTTTTCACAATAATTTTTTTTGTAGAAATGGCCCCCGGCCGTCAAGGTCTAAAAGATTGAGACCTATTCAGCTGTCCAGATGTCTTTGACGACAACGCCAAATGCGAACTTAGAAAAAAACACCGAGATATTGGTGAATCGAAAAAGGTCAAAAAGGGGAAATTTGATGAATGTCATCCATCTCATCACCATCGAGTCAAGAGGAAAATCGGCCGAGAAGAGTGGCGCCCGTAATGATGAATAATTTCACGGATTCACGGTTTGCATAAATAAAATAATGAGACACAACTTACTTAAACAATTTGGACAAAACGAATAATCTTTTGAAGGTTAAACGAATCAATAACGCCACATTTCTGCATTGTACGGTAATAAAATTTAATTAAACGACCTCAACGAAATTATGTTCGATAGCTTATCTATCCGACAGTTAGAAAACCAAAATGAATAGAGCCGCGACTTTTAAATGCCAATAAAAAAGTGGAAATGTGCCCGATTAATCGACGTTCAATTTTTTTAAATCAATTTTTATCGGCATTTTCACAACAACCGCGAACACTTTAAAATTCAAGCAAAAAGTACTAAAAAAAGTTTACGTAATATTATTTAAAATAATTCCCGTACAATGATCTAAAACGATTAATAATCAAAAGATTTATGGTACCCACGACGCTGGGTAATTGGTTACATTGTAAACAGCAGATATTATTATCGGTTAACATGTCAAGGAAAATAAAAATCAACTTTAAATTATTAACATTTACGTAATAACAGAGAAGACGCTGCGCAATCTGTAATTCAAATGAACCAATTTAAAAAACGCACATTATAATTGCGGGTCTCTTGCCAAACAGCGACCGAACAATCGTGCCCTTCGCTTCATATCGACATTAATCCGCGAATAATGGTAACGTTATACGCTCAAAAACAACAATTCTTACCAAAACTTCACGAATTAACCGAAGTCGAAAGCAAAAATACGACGAAACTCTCACAAAGTCGACCGCAAACTAAAAATTGTTATTGGTACGGGTTAAGAACGGAGGCCGAGTTTAAGCTCATTGGCGGCGCCGAGTGGGGCATTTCTTAATTTTACGCGACGTGACTTGCATCGTCGCCTACCGAAATCTTTAAGCAAACAATATCGCAACGTTTCCGATTAACGTCACGAATACGATTTCTTATCAATGAAACGATAAGCGTCCCATTATCGAACCTGTCGCACGCCTATGGCGTCGTGATGCGCACGCATCAATTTAAATTTTTGTACCAGAAATAAGCCCATTATTGTTTAGGAATCGAGAGGCGAACGACACATAAATTATTGACAATTTTGTTTTCACACAGTCACGTTACGACAGTCGAGGTTTATGTAATCTCGAAAGTCAAACTGTTGTTCGTGTGCGGTCATTATTAAAATAGAATGAGAGTCTAATAAATCTTCGGCGGAGACCTTGAACGTCCTTGACCCGATCGAAATTCCATCTGGTGCATTTCCAGTGACGTCGCATAATTTTTAAATTGCTAATGTTAAATTTTATATTTCGTTAATTTCGAACAAAAATTCGGGTCTTCGGAAATATTTAGAGTGTTTTGTACTTGTGAATTTACTTTATAAATAAGTACACGAGATATTTGAAATGTAACAGCAAGATTTCAAGTTTACATTTATCAATTTCGTTGGGTCAAGTATACAACGTTTGGAATTGATCTGTAGTATTGGTTGCCTATATCGCTTTTTGTTTCAAAACATTACGCATATTTAACGCGCTTTGATTTAAATTTAGTTTACAAGTAAATGAGTTTCTAAATTTACAACTCTTATTTTGTAACGAAATACACATAATAGTTATAAATGTCTTATAATTAGGTACCGACGTGTCACGATGCCACTGTCCGTCGTCTGCGTTGATTGTTTTCGTGCTTATAAGGTCTGTGCATAAGCATAAAACAGCTGACCTGACAATGGTCAATGGTTCCAATTAATGGAAATAACAGATGTAGCTCGCGTCGGGTACTAATGGTAACTGTAATGATTATTTGCAACTAGGATTTTCATTTAAAGTGTGGAATTCACAGAAAATAATATGAAGTTAAAACATTGTTGTGTGCCTAATTGCACACAAATACATAGAAATAAAATTAAAATGCACCAATTTCCTTCTGATATTACGTATAAAAAATTGTGGTGTAAAAAAATATTTAATGTAACAGGTAAATAATTGCGATTTCAATAATTCATTCTTACTTAACTCGTTATTACTACTTAATTATACATTTACAGGACACAATATTGAACCCAATTTGTATGTTTACGAAAAACATTTCGAAAAGAATTGTTACTATCCCAATAAATTAAATCAAAGGTATAAATTAAAAGCAAATTCCATTCCAACTTTATATTGTCGTACAATTACCTTAGACTCTACCACTCCTGATGTAGATCCTGTACGTCAGAGAAAGTCCAACAATATCAATCCTAAACAGTCATGCACTACTATGGATGTTGATTGTATATCCACCCAAGATCCTGCCACTCCTGTCGATCCTATGAATAAGAATACCGAATGCCCTTTGCCTTTTCGCTTTGAGCTAACTTCATCAAGTAGTGATACAAAAATGCCATTGTGCAATACCGAAAATTCATTACCACCCATGTGCTCAACGATCCTAGTCGATTCTAATTGCAATGAGAAAGTTTTATTATTAGATGAATTACAAAGTTTACGTTTACGATTGAAAAAGGCAAATCAAAAATATAATTTTTTTAAAAATTATTTAAGTTCCCATTTTTCTTGTTACAATCATAAAAATTTAATCACAGACATCATTTTAACAAAGCTAATTAAACCATTATTTTCCAGTTACTAAAACACGCAAAATGATAAAGTAATTAATCAAAATGTATATTCAAAACCACAAACTAGAAAAATTTTAAAAGTATAGTCTTTATAGATCAGTATCTACCATTTTATTAAATATTTTCGGAATAATTTCTTGTTTACTTTACGAAAAATACATTAATTGCAGTTTTAATAGATGTAAAACGAAAATACAATTTTATTTTTCAATTTTAAAAAATTACACCAAATAGTCAAGTTCTAAACCACACATAATAGATTTCATTAGTACACGACGCAAGCGCCTTTAAATGTGAATTAAACTCTATTGCACAGACCTTATAAGTACGAAACAATCAACGCAGACTACGCCACTGTCCTATGTTATACACCCGAAAGCAACCGAAGCGAAACGAATTAATACCGACAGAATGCCGGTTTGTTTCAAGGTGTGTTCAACCATTTTTTCAAAATAATCCGTAGAACGTCCGTTTCAAATGGAGAAACAAGTTGCTTATATTTTCGATAATAACCTATTAAATGAGTGCGACCGATTACCCAATATGTTAAACCGAGTACTGTTATTATTCGACATTTTAGGTTATGATCGTTCTAAACTTATTTAAATTTCAGGCCTCGATCGTGCAAGATCTCATTGTTTCCTATCGTTTGCTGGATAGCGAAGGGGTGATTGTGATTCCGAGCGAACCTGCAACGGAAGATGAGCTCAAAACGTTTCATTCGTCCGAATACGTGGAATACATTAAAAATAATAATAGAAATAACACCAGCGATGCAGAAGTTAGTGAAGAACAAACGGCGTTGGGTTTATGTTACGATTGTCCGTTGCTCGATCAGTTGTATGATTTAATTCGGGCACTCGCCGGGGGTTCTTTGACGGCCGCTAAATTGATGAGCAGGTTCGAATGCGATGTCGCAATTAATTGGTTCGGCGGTTGGCATCATGCACAAAGGTGAAGTGTGCGACTTTAATTTTACGTAGGTCAATAGGTTTTGTTGTAGAGATGAAGCGGAAGGTTTCTGTTACGTTAACGATGTAGTTATAGCTATTCAGCATTTATCCGAGGCATTTCCCAGAATTTTGTACGTTGATTTGGATATTCATCACGGTTAGTAATGGTTCATCATAATTACTATTGTTTACAAACCAAATCTCAAAAAAATGTTGTTTTTTTAGGAAACGGCGTTCAGAATGCATTCGAATTGAGTCGAAAAATTCTCACCCTTTCTTTTCACAAATTTAGTCCCGGTTTTTATCCGGGAAGCGGTAGTATAGACGATGTAGGATTCTACTGTGGCAAATATTACTCCATCAATGTGCCGTTGCTGGAAGGTTGCAGCAATAAAACTTATTTAAGATGTTTTAAGGCAATTTTTCCTAGGTGAGATTTTATTGGTGGTCAACGAATTTTAACAACTTCTTTAGTGTTTTTCAAGCTTTTAAGCCAGAGGCAATAGTTGTTCAGTGCGGTGCTGATTGTATAAACGAAGATCCAATAGGTCAAGTCAATATGACGCCCATAGCGATGGGGCAGTGCATAATAGAAATTTTAAGTTGCCAAATACCGACACTGTTCTTGGGTGGGGGTGGATATAATGCCGCAAATACTGCCCGATATTGGACATATCTTATGTCGGTGATTCTTGGGGAGAAACTGGATAATGACATCCCCGATTGTTCGGAGGTGAGTTGTGAAGACATAAATATAAAAAGTACTTGGTGGTTATTTAGTATTTCACAACGTACGGACCCACATTCGAGCTGGAGGTCGAAGAAGGACAACAGAAGGATTGCAATTCGGAAGGCTATATTGATGATGTTGTTAAAAAAATATTACATTATTGTAATTTTATTGCAAATGATAAAAAATGATATTTTTATTTGGTTTGCTACTGCATTTTCATGGACCGGCTGGTTGGCAAATGATTTAAATAATACTGTTTAAAGTGCATAATTAAGTAAGTATTAAGTAAACGTTTCTAATTAAATGGGGTTTGCATTATTAAAAGTTTGGAGGATGTAATTAAATTTTGTTGTTGAAAATAATAAATTTCTACTTAATCTGTGATAATTTACATAAGAAAAATGGATAATAAATAGCCTAATGTTGATTTTTATGAATACTTCAAATACAACCCTTACCCCGTATGGGGTAAGAGATGAATTAATTATTTTACCTTTTCTTATTTTATGATTCGTACAGTTTTCTATATTGTTAGAAATTGTTTATAAAATTTTACATAATTTTAATAATAAACAAAACTTACCTGTTGCATTAAAATACAATATTGACATGAATGTTAATATAAAAATACCATCTTTTACCAGTAATGCATGAAAATGTCATTGTTGGCGAAGCAAGTGGTAACATACGTACTTGGGGTAAATAAACAAAGATAATAATTGTTGGGAAGGTTTATTGATATGAATTTTTGTGACAATTAGAGTAAGAAACCCAACAATTTCAAAGTTTTCTGCGAATTCTGCAAAATTTAAATTAAACCACCAAAATTTAACTGTAATATGTTTTTATAAAGTAATCCTATTGAAACACAGAACCATGATAAATTTTTGGAATCGCGCACTTGTAGTTACTCAAGTAAGCATCTACTTAAAATCCTCCATTGATTTTCCTATGTTACTAATTAAATATTTTTAACTGTTAAGAATTGGCGGCAGAAATTGATTGTTTCAACAATATCTACATACAACTCTCACAACACAAAACAGTACACTATTAATAAGCAAAACACATTTAAATTAAAATATTTTAAATTATTTAATTATTTATCATTTATTTTAAATTAATTATTATATGGAAATCGATTTATATAATAATAAAAATTAGATATATTTACATATACAACATATACTACTATCACTTTAAGCTTGAATGTAATAAAAAATTAATTTTATGTATTGGTGTGCGATATAACCAGCCACGATATAATTAAGTAAAATAAAAATATTGGATATACGGCAAGAGCTTTTCGTCCAGGCTTTTGACTGTCGCCCAAAAATACCATCGATGCTAAAATTAACAAACGAATAGTTAAAAGATTACACTTCTTAGTAAACTCACCATAAGTTGCCCAAGCGAACCCAGTCATCGAAACGAAAAATCGTAAAAAGAATAAGAAGTTTGTTTGTTCAGAAAAAATAATTATTCGGCATATTATTAAAGCTATAGCCATAGGCAGCAAACAATATCCTAATACACATACACTTTGAAAGAAAGATCTGAAATAACTCGTTACATTTAAATCGTCCCAACTGAAAACTTCACTCACATATTTCCTCCTAATAATTTCGAATTTAACGTGACGATTATCGAGCCGACCCACACAATCATGAAAACTTCGGCAAATTCAGGTCCCCCATCGTTTGAATTGTCCGCTCTATTAGATCCTTGCAATATCCTTAAGAAAACCAATTAAAACGCACAAAATTACTTCAAATGCTGCTTGTTTGTACTTACATAGCCATAAATATACATAAAAATAATGGTCCCCAGAGATCCCCTAAAATGAATCTACTGTTTAGTTAATACAAAATCCATTACTTATAAACTAACATTCTTTAAGAAGAGTTTTCTTCCCTTTCGGAAACAGTACGTATACGAATTTGATACCGACCGCTTTAAGATCCCTTAACTGCAACAATTCAACACAAATAAAAAGAATTAGATGGCGATTCGAAAAGAGTTGATCGATCGTTAGGAAAACTTACGATAGTGTCTCTAATCGGTTCATCCAGGGTATTAAAATCGGGCTCGCCCAGCCTATTTACGTTTCTACTGCCAGGCACACTCATCTCGCCTTCCACGTAGTCCCCCACATCATCTAGCATCTAAAAATTATCAGGTAAACAGAAGTTGGGTTATAGATTAAGGTGTTTACTCCAACTTCGTTTCGGTCATTGCCATCGCAATTTAATATAGATTTACAGTAATTTACCGCATAACCTAAACTTCAACTAATAGAAACTGTCTCCATTGCTGTTTCTTCCAACGACACAAATTGTCAAATTTAAAACGCCAACCGAAATTAGCGATCCCTATTTTAGCTATAAACACAAATCAGCGCCAATTACTTTGCTTCGTTATTTAACAAAAATTTGCGAAAGTATTTTTTTAACAACATACCCATAGGTTTTTGAGAATTTTCTGTTTCTTCCATACGAATTGATAAATAAACGTTGTTAAACCATAAATTCACGAAAGACTTTTAGTCACCGTAACTTTGTTACTTCGACAGGTCTGCCGCTAGATGGCGACAATATAACAAAAGCGCGCAACTTTCTACAAAACAAAGTTTATAATAACTTTTATTTTGATATATTTATTTAGAGCGTGTCTAAAAAGTGTCATTAGACATTTTTTAAGAGACGCGACTTTCCTTCGCCATGGTCACTAATATCACACAATGGACGTTACACATGAAACAATAAAAAATATTAAATAAGCTGGAACAATACTTTGAACAATAGGGAAAAGTTATAAATATAAGAGGCGCACCAAATATTTCATTTTAAGTTACAATCTTATGTGTGACGCCGGTTAAAAGTAACATGTCACGCCAAATTTTAATCTATTTTTACTTGGCTGTTTTAGCGGCGACGAGCGCGGAAGTAAATGTGACGATTTCGACAACAACCAACGAAACAGTTGCTGTCCCGAGTTTAACGAAAGAAAACAAAACAATGAACATGGAACGAATAACGCAACCCATCATGGAAACTCATTTGCAAACGCAACCGATTGGACGTACTTTGATTATTTCAAGCGAAAACAGTACCAATAACTTCCACAAAGTCGAACAAAAGCCGATGGTTTTTAGACCAAGTCCACAATTGAACACATATTACGAATACAACAGATTTCCTGTAGCCCCTGCACATGCAGAACCAAAATATTTCTCGGGGATAAACGAAAAACAACCTCCGCGGACGGACGTCGTTTCTTGGGTGGAAAGGCCGCATGCGAGCTTTACAACTACGACTCAACAACCGTGGTATAACAAAATCAATTTTCCGACCACTCCAAACCCATTTTTGAACGTAAAAGATCATCCATACCCGTATTTGATAACTAGGAATTATCCGGAAACGACCACCAGGAGTCACCATTCGTATTTGCCTCCGGGAAACAATCAACAAGATACGTCTAACAGAGCAGGTCATTATCCTTATCCACCTGGTGGTTACGAAACAACGGCCAAAAGTTTTCCTGTGAACTTTCCGGTTAGTAACGCATCGCCTGGAATAAGCGAAAAGTTCGGCGGCATCTTCGATAAAGGGGGGTTATTTGGGGTAACCAAGGAGGCTCGTACGCACAAAAACGCAAGGCGAACAATCAATGTCGCCATGGAAAAAAGTTATTAAATTTTTAACGGCGTTCATCCCGATAGGACTTTTGTTGAGCGCACTTACACCGACCATCATCAACGTTTCACCGATGAATACCACGTTAGTATATCTTTCCTTTAATTGTATCGTGATGATGAGTTGAATTTGATGTTATAGCCAACGCGGACGCTCGGCGGAACATCAAGAACATGCAGCAAAACAATTAATTTCCTCCTTATATTATATCAATCAGTTGAACGAAGTTGGCTGCGAAGAAAGAGCAATCTGTGAGCTACTCTTGGGCGCAGGGTCAGTAGAAAGTGCCGAAAAGCACGCCTCCCACTTACTGAAAGCTTTTTCTGAACAGTAAGTAGGTAGCATTTGCGATTACAAGGCATTTTCCCGAAAATATTACTTTTAGGGGCAAGGATGTCATGGATGAACTTGAGGAATTAAAGGTGGTGTTCGAAGCTGTCAAAACCAAGAATTGCGACTCGCTAGTTTGTGATAGAGACCAAGATAGCGTTGAAAGTAAGGAAATGACTACAGTAAAGAAGAACGACCGAGACCCTGCCTTGTTCTAATGTTTCGATTTGGTAATGTGTCGGTAATGGTATGATTAATCAAAACTTCTTATAAAGTAGTATTATTTAATTTATAATAATAAGGGTTCAGTACATAACCAAATGTTGATCTCGATAAAAGCCTGTTTATTTCATAACTTTGTGCATGTTTTATGTCAAAGTCGATATTACTCGACGTGCGAAGACGAAATAAAAAAAATTAGGTCGGGCCAAAATTTTGCCAAAACCATGGACCAGGCTTTTATTCCAGATTTCGCAAAAATTTTAAATCGCCAGAAACACCCTTAGTTCGTCATTTATTGGTTTGTTATTCTACAAAAACTACTTTTCAACTAATTCCGGACCTGTTCTGTGCGTACAGGTGGCGTCATTGTATCGAGATTATAAAAAACTATAATCTGTTTAAACGCCGACAGTTCGTTATTTATTGCTGCGTAATAGCTGAAATACGATTAGACAAATCGTTTTCGACTTGTTCGGAACTTACGGCTCAAAAGCTTGCGGTCAAAATTTTGCCAAGAAAAAATCGCTGATAAGGAATTTTTTCGAGATTTGGCAAAAATTTTTAATCGCCGAAAACGCTTTTAGTTCGTTATTTATTGGTTTGTTATACTGGAAATACTCGGTTTTGGTCATTTCGGATTTGTTCTGAGTGTTATGTGGCTGGTCAAAATTTTGTCAAAACCATGAACTATAATAAGGCTTTTTTTCGAAAATGTTCGAAATTTCGTTTTCCGCGAAAACGCGTTTAATTCATTATTTTTGCTTATTTCAATATTAGCATACTAGAGTTTAATGTAAAATTTAATTATTTAAATAATTTAGTAATTTGTATAATTGATTAATTTTAATTACTTAATCAATAAAATGAAGGCGAAATACTAATATTAATCATGTTTTAGTAGTTGGCTTTGGATCTGCATGGGCAGGACACGCTGACTCCCTTCATATTCCACAACGCTGTGAAGAACCTCACTGTAGATGGTCTCCCTGACCCTGAGATCACCTCCGCCGTCGAGCAATGAAGTAGACGCCCCTTTAAACCTAATCGTATTTTATCTAGAAGTTTAACTATTGTATTAAATGTAAATTCAATAGTTATATAATTGACATTTTTCCTGTAAACAACGTGTAGTATAACTCTATACCGAACATAAATTTCACTTAAAAAGCTGTCATTGTTTTAATATGTATATACAATGCCTTTTTGAAATCTCTGTTGTAAAGTAAATTATGTTTATAAAATAAAAACTAATTCGAATTTAAATTTTTAAATGCCTTTTCATAACTAATGCCTTTTCCCTTATTGCAGAGGATGTTCAAAAAGTTTACTGAGATTTTTCTAGGCAACTCTTCGAACAGCCCTTGTATATTTAAAAAAATGCGTCCAATTAAATTGATTTAAATTAGAGATTCAATTTAATTGAATTTAAGTTAATTTAATTTATTTTAAAAATCTGGTAATGATGATACGACCCTCGTATACTATAAAACATTGGGCGCCAAAAAACTTTTCGATTTTCACCGTATACTCCTTCTCAGATTTTTGAAATAAATTAAATTAAATTAAATTGGAAATTAAATTAGAATCGCTAATTTACCTCAATTTAATTGATCTCATTTTTCAAAATGTACGAGGACTGTTTGAAAAAGTTTCGAACAACTCCCATATACTTAAAAAAATTTTCGTAAAAAACATTTCGATGTCGAAACTTCTGCGATCCTGATACGAAATATTCGATTTTTGTTCAAAAACGAACACTTTTTGAACGTTTTCGTTAATATTTGGACGGAAAAATCGAGTTTTGGTATTAGGAGAGCAGAAGTTGTTAGGAGCCTACTTTGGCCGGGAAAAAATCGAGCCTTCATCAGCTTCTGCGATCCTGATACGAAATATTCGATTTTTGTTCAAAAACGAACACTTTTTGAACGTTTTCGTTAATATTTGGACGGAAAAATCGAGTTTTGGTATTAGGAGAGCAGAAGTTGTTAGGAGCTTACTTTGGCCGGGAAAAAAACGAGCCTTCATCAGCTTCTGCGATCCTGATACGAAATATTCGATTTTTGTTCAAAACGAACACTTTTGAACGTTTTCGTTAATATTTGGACGGAAAAATCGAGTTTTGGTATTAGGAGAGCAGAAGTTGTTAGGAGCTTACTTTGGCCGGGAAAAATCGAGCCTTCATCAGCTTCTGCGATCCTGATACGAAATATGCGATTTTTGTTCAAAACGAACACTTTTTGAACGTTTTCGTTAATATTTGGACGGAAAAATCGAGTTTTGGTATTAGGAGAGCAGAAGTTGTTAGGAGCTTACTTTGGCCGGGAAAAATCGAGCCTTTCATCAGCTTCTGCGATCCTGATACGAAATATGCGATTTTTGTTCAAAACGAACACTTTTGAACGTTTTCGTTAATATTTGGACGGAAAAATCGAGTTTTGGTATTAGGAGAGCAGAAGTTGTTAGGAGCCTTACTTTGGCCGGGAAAAATCGAGCCTTTCATCAGCTTCTGCGATCCTGATACGAAATATCGATTTTTGTTCAAAACGAACACTTTTGAACGTTTTCGTTAATATTTGGACGGAAAAATCGAGTTTTGGTATTAGGAGAGCAGAAGTTGTTAGGAGCTTACTTTGGCCGGGAAAAATCGAGTCCTTCATCAGCTTCTGCGATCCTGATACGAAATATGCGATTTTTGTTCAAAACGAACACTTTTGAACGTTTTCGTTAATATTTGGACGGAAAAATCGAGTTTTGGTATTAGGAGAGCAGAAGTTGTTAGGAGCTTACTTTGGCCGGGAAAAATCGAGCCTTCATCAGCTTCTGCGATCCTGATACGAAATATGCGATTTTTGTTCAAAACGAACACTTTTGAACGTTTTCGTTAATATTTGGACGGAAAAATCGAGTTTTGGTATTAGGAGAGCAGAAGTTGTTAGGAGCTTACTTTGGCCGGGAAAAATCGAGCCTTCATCAGCTTCTGCGATCCTGATACGAAATATCGATTTTTGTTCAAAACGAACACTTTTGAACGTTTTCGTTAATATTTGGACGGAAAAATCGAGTTTTGGTATTAGGAGAGCAGAAGTTGTTAGGAGCTTACTTTGGCCGGGAAAAATCGAGCCTTCATCAGCTTCTGCGATCCTGATACGAAATATGCGATTTTTGTTCAAAACGAACACTTTTGAACGTTTTCGTTAATATTTGGACGGAAAAATCGAGTTTTGGTATTAGGAGAGCAGAAGTTGTTAGGAGCTTACTTTGGCCGGGAAAAATCGAGCCTTCATCAGCTTCTGCGATCCTGATACGAAATATGCGATTTTTGTTCAAAACCGAACACTTTTTGAACGTTTTCGTTAATATTTGGACGGAAAAATCGAGTTTTGGTATTAGGAGAGCAGAAGTTGTTAGGAGCTTACTTTGGCCGGGAAAAAATCGAGCCTTCATCAGCTTCTGCGATCCTGATACGAAATATTCGATTTTTGTTCAAAACGAACACTTTTGAACGTTTTCGTTAATATTTGGACGGAAAAATCGAGTTTTGGTATTAGGAGAGCAGAAGTTGTTAGGAGCTTACTTTGGCCGGGAAAAATCGAGCCTTCATCAGCTTCTGCGATCCTGATACGAAATATCGATTTTTGTTCAAAACGAACACTTTTGAACGTTTTCGTTAATATTTGGACGGAAAAATCGAGTTTTGGTATTAGGAGAGCAGAAGTTGTTAGGAGCTTACTTTGGCCGGGAAAAAATCGAGCCTTCATCAGCTTCTGCGATCCTGATACGAAATATTCGATTTTTGTTCAAAAACGAACACTTTTTGAACGTTTTCGTTAATATTTGGACGGAAAAATCGAGTTTTGGTATTAGGAGAGCAGAAGTTGTTAGGAGCTTACTTTGGCCGGGAAAAAATCGAGCCTTCATCAGCTTCTGCGATCCTGATACGAAATATCGATTTTTGTTCAAAACGAACACTTTTGAACGTTTTCGTTAATATTTGGACGGAAAAATCGAGTTTTGGTATTAGGAGAGCAGAAGTTGTTAGGAGCTTACTTTGGCCGGGAAAAAATCGAGCCTTCATCAGCTTCTGCGATCCTGATACGAAATATTCGATTTTTGTTCAAAAACGAACACTTTTTGAACGTTTTCGTTAATATTTGGACGGAAAAATCGAGTTTTGGTATTAGGAGAGCAGAAGTTGTTAGGAGCTTACTTTGGCCGGGAAAAATCGAGTTTTCATCAGCTTCTGCGATCCTGATACGAAATATCGATTTTTGTTCAAAACGAACACTTTTTGAACGTTTTCGTTAATATTTGGCCGGAAAAATCGAGTTTTGGTATTAGGAGAGCAGAAGTTGTTAGGAGCTTACTTTGGCCGGGAAAAATCGAGTTCATCAGCTTCTGCGATCCTGATACGAAATACGATTTTTGTTCAAAACCGAACACTTTTGAACGTTTTCGTTAATATTTGGCCGGAAAAATCGAGTTTTGGTATTAGGGAGCAGAAGTTGTTAGGAGCTTACTTTGGCCGGGAAAAACGAGTTCATCAGCTTCTGCGATCCTGATACGAAATATCGATTTTTGTTCAAAACCGAACACTTTTTGAACGTTTTCGTTAATATTTGGCGGAAAAATCGAGTTTTGGTATTAGGAGAGCAGAAGTTGTTAAGCTTACTTTGGCCGGGAAAAATCGAGTTCATCAGCTTCTGCGATCCTGATACGAAATATCGATTTTTGTTCAAAACCGAACACTTTTGAACGTTTTCGTTAATATTTGGCCGGAAAAATCGAGTTTTGGTATTAGGAGAGCAGAAGTTGTTAGGAGCTTACTTTGGCCGGGAAAAACGAGTTTTCATCAGCTTCTGCGATCCTGATACGAAATATTCGATTTTTGTTCAAAACCGAACACTTTTTGAACGTTTTCGTTAATATTTGGCCGGAAAAATCGAGTTTTGGTATTAGGAGAGCAGAAGTTGTTAGGAGCTTACTTTGGCCGGGAAAAAATCGAGCCTTCATCAGCTTCTGCGATCCTGATACGAAATATTCGATTTTTGTTCAAAACGAACACTTTTGAACGTTTTCGTTAATATTTGGACGGAAAAATCGAGTTTTGGTATTAGGAGAGCAGAAGTTGTTAGGAGCTTACTTTGGCCGGGAAAAATCGAGCCTTCATCAGCTTCTGCGATCCTGATACGAAATATGCGATTTTTGTTCAAAACCGAACACTTTTGAACGTTTTCGTTAATATTTGGCCGGAAAAATCGAGTTTTGGTATTAGGAGAGCAGAAGTTGTTAGGAGCTTACTTTGGCCGGGAAAAATCGAGCCTTCATCAGCTTCTGCGATCCTGATACGAAATATGCGATTTTTGTTCAAAACGAACACTTTTTGAACGTTTTCGTTAATATTTGGACGGAAAAATCGAGTTTTGGTATTAGGAGAGCAGAAGTTGTTAGGAGCTTACTTTGGCCGGGAAAAATCGAGCCTTCATCAGCTTCTGCGATCCTGATACGAAATATCGATTTTTGTTCAAAACCGAACACTTTTGAACGTTTTCGTTAATATTTGGCCGGAAAAATCGAGTTTTGGTATTAGGAGAGCAGAAGTTGTTAGGAGCTTACTTTGGCCGGGAAAAAATCGAGTTTTCATCAGCTTCTGCGATCCTGATACGAAATATGCGATTTTTGTTCAAAACGAACACTTTTGAACGTTTTCGTTAATATTTGGCGGAAAAATCGAGTTTTGGTATTAGGAGAGCAGAAGTTGTTAGGAGCTTACTTTGGCCGGGAAAAATCGAGCCTTCATCAGCTTCTGCGATCCTGATACGAAATATGCGATTTTTGTTCAAAACGAACACTTTTGAACGTTTTCGTTAATATTTGGACGGAAAAATCGAGTTTTGGTATTAGGAGAGCAGAAGTTGTTAGGAGCTTACTTTGGCCGGGAAAAATCGAGTTCATCAGCTTCTGCGATCCTGATACGAAATATGCGATTTTTGTTCAAAACCGAACACTTTTTGAACGTTTTCGTTAATATTTGGCGGAAAAATCGAGTTTTGGTATTAGGAGAGCAGAAGTTGTTAGGAGCTTACTTTGGCCGGGAAAAATCGAGCCTTCATCAGCTTCTGCGATCCTGATACGAAATATGCGATTTTTGTTCAAAACCGAACACTTTTTGAACGTTTTCGTTAATATTTGGCCGGAAAAATCGAGTTTTGGTATTAGGAGAGCAGAAGTTGTTAGGAGCTTACTTTGGCCGGGAAAAACGAGTTCATCAGCTTCTGCGATCCTGATACGAAATATCGATTTTTGTTCAAAACGAACACTTTTGAACGTTTTCGTTAATATTTGGCGGAAAAATCGAGTTTTGGTATTAGGAGAGCAGAAGTTGTTAGGAGCTTACTTTGGCCGGGAAAAACGAGTTCATCAGCTTCTGCGATCCTGATACGAAATATGCGATTTTTGTTCAAAACGAACACTTTTGAACGTTTTCGTTAATATTTGGCGGAAAAATCGAGTTTTGGTATTAGGAGAGCAGAAGTTGTTAGAGCTTACTTTGGCCGGGAAAAACGAGTTTTCATCAGCTTCTGCGATCCTGATACGAAATATCGATTTTTGTTCAAAACGAACACTTTTGAACGTTTTCGTTAATATTTGGCGGAAAAATCGAGTTTTGGTATTAGGAGAGCAGAAGTTGTTAGGAGCTTACTTTGGCCGGGAAAAATCGAGTTCATCAGCTTCTGCGATCCTGATACGAAATATCGATTTTTGTTCAAAACGAACACTTTTGAACGTTTTCGTTAATATTTGGCCGGAAAAATCGAGTTTTGGTATTAGGAGAGCAGAAGTTGTTAGGAGCTTACTTTGGCCGGGAAAAACGAGTTCATCAGCTTCTGCGATCCTGATACGAAATATCGATTTTTGTTCAAAACGAACACTTTTGAACGTTTTCGTTAATATTTGACCGGAAAAATCGAGTTTTGGTATTAGGAGAGTAGAAGTTGTTAGGAGCTTACTTTGGCCGGGAAAAAATCGAGCCTTCATCAGCTTCTGCGATCCTGATACGAAATATTCGATTTTTGTTCAAAACCGAACACTTTTTGAACGTTTTCGTTAATATTTGGCCGGAAAAATCGAGTTTTGGTATTAGGAGAGCAGAAGTTGTTAGGAGCTTACTTTGGCCGGGAAAAACGAGTTTTCATCAGCTTCTGCGATCCTGATACGAAATATTCGATTTTTGTTCAAAACCAACACTTTTTGAACGTTTTCGTTAATATTTGGCCGGAAAAATCGAGTTTTGGTATTAGGAGAGCAGAAGTTGTTAGGAGCTTACTTTGGCCGGGAAAAACGAGTTTTCATCAGCTTCTGCGATCCTGATACGAAATATGCGATTTTTGTTCAAAACCGAACACTTTTTGAACGTTTTCGTTAATATTTGGCCGGAAAAATCGAGTTTTGGTATTAGGAGAGCAGAAGTTGTTAGGAGCCTTACTTTGGCCGGGAAAAAATCGAGTTTCATCAGCTTCTGCGATCCTGATACGAAATATGCGATTTTTGTTCAAAACCGAACACTTTTGAACGTTTTCGTTAATATTTGGCCGGAAAAATCGAGTTTTGGTATTAGGAGAGCAGAAGTTGTTAGGAGCTTACTTTGGCCGGGAAAAATCGAGTTTCATCAGCTTCTGCGATCCTGATACGAAATATTCGATTTTTGTTCAAAACCGAACACTTTTGAACGTTTTCGTTAATATTTGGCCGGAAAAATCGAGTTTTGGTATTAGGAGAGCAGAAGTTGTTAGGAGCTTACTTTGGCCGGGAAAAATCGAGTTTCATCAGCTTCTGCGATCCTGATACGAAATATCGATTTTTGTTCAAAACCGAACACTTTTTGAACGTTTTCGTTAATATTTGGCCGGAAAAATCGAGTTTTGGTATTAGGGAGCAGAAGTTGTTAGGAGCTTACTTTGGCCGGGAAAAATCGAGTTCATCAGCTTCTGCGATCCTGATACGAAATATCGATTTTTGTTCAAAACCGAACACTTTTGAACGTTTTCGTTAATATTTGGCCGGAAAAATCGAGTTTTGGTATTAGGAGAGCAGAAGTTGTTAGGAGCCTACTTTGGCCGGGAAAAATCGAGTTCATCAGCTTCTGCGATCCTGATACGAAATATGCGATTTTTGTTCAAAACCGAACACTTTTGAACGTTTTCGTTAATATTTGGCCGGAAAAATCGAGTTTTGGTATTAGGAGAGCAGAAGTTGTTAGGAGCTTACTTTGGCCGGGAAAAACGAGTTCATCAGCTTCTGCGATCCTGATACGAAATATTCGATTTTTGTTCAAAACCGAACACTTTTTGAACGTTTTCGTTAATATTTGGCCGGAAAAATCGAGTTTTGGTATTAGGAGAGCAGAAGTTGTTAGGAGCTTACTTTGGCCGGGAAAAAACGAGTTCATCAGCTTCTGCGATCCTGATACGAAATATCGATTTTTGTTCAAAACCGAACACTTTTTGAACGTTTTCGTTAATATTTGGCGGAAAAATCGAGTTTTGGTATTAGGAGAGCAGAAGTTGTTAGGAGCTTACTTTGGCCGGGAAAAACGAGTTCATCAGCTTCTGCGATCCTGATACGAAATATCGATTTTTGTTCAAAACCGAACACTTTTGAACGTTTTCGTTAATATTTGGCGGAAAAATCGAGTTTTGGTATTAGGAGAGCAGAAGTTGTTAGGAGCTTACTTTGGCCGGGAAAAATCGAGTTCATCAGCTTCTGCGATCCTGATACGAAATATTCGATTTTTGTTCAAAACGAACACTTTTGAACGTTTTCGTTAATATTTGGCCGGAAAAATCGAGTTTTGGTATTAAGAGCAGAAGTTGTTAGGAGCTTACTTTGGCCGGGAAAAATCGAGTTCATCAGCTTCTGCGATCCTGATACGAAATATCGATTTTTGTTCAAAACGAACACTTTTTGAACGTTTTCGTTAATATTTGGCCGGAAAAATCGAGTTTTGGTATTAGGAGAGCAGAAGTTGTTAGGAGCTTACTTTGGCCGGGAAAAATCGAGTTCATCAGCTTCTGCGATCCTGATACGAAATATGGATTTTTGTTCAAAACGAACACTTTTGAACGTTTTCGTTAATATTTGGCCGGAAAAATCGAGTTTTGGTATTAGGAGAGCAGAAGTTGTTAGGAGCTTACTTTGGCCGGGAAAAATCGAGTTCATCAGCTTCTGCGATCCTGATACGAAATATTCGATTTTTGTTCAAAACGAACACTTTTTGAACGTTTTCGTTAATATTTGGCCGGAAAAATCGAGTTTTGGTATTAGGAGAGCAGAAGTTGTTAGGAGCTTACTTTGGCCGGGAAAAAATCGAGTTCATCAGCTTCTGCGATCCTGATACGAAATATCGATTTTTGTTCAAAACCGAACACTTTTGAACGTTTTCGTTAATATTTGGCCGGAAAAATCGAGTTTTGGTATTAGGAGAGCAGAAGTTGTTAGGAGCTTACTTTGGCCGGGAAAAATCGAGTTCATCAGCTTCTGCGATCCTGATACGAAATATTCGATTTTTGTTCAAAAACGAACACTTTTTGAACGTTTTCGTTAATATTTGGCCGGAAAAATCGAGTTTTGGTATTAGGAGAGCAGAAGTTGTTAGGAGCTTACTTTGGCCGGGAAAAAATCGAGCCTTCATCAGCTTCTGCGATCCTGATACGAAATATCGATTTTTGTTCAAAACCGAACACTTTTGAACGTTTTCGTTAATATTTGGCGGAAAAATCGAGTTTTGGTATTAGGAGAGCAGAAGTTGTTAGGAGCTTACTTTGGCCGGGAAAAAATCGAGCCTTCATCAGCTTCTGCGATCCTGATACGAAATATGCGATTTTTGTTCAAAACCGAACACTTTTGAACGTTTTCGTTAATATTTGGCCGGAAAAATCGAGTTTTGGTATTAGGAGAGCAGAAGTTGTTAGGAGCTTACTTTGGCCGGGAAAAAACGAGTTCATCAGCTTCTGCGATCCTGATACGAAATATGCGATTTTTGTTCAAAACCGAACACTTTTTGAACGTTTTCGTTAATATTTGGCCGGAAAAATCGAGTTTTGGTATTAGGAGAGCAGAAGTTGTTAGGAGCTTACTTTGGCCGGGAAAAATCGAGTTTCATCAGCTTCTGCGATCCTGATACGAAATATTCGATTTTTGTTCAAAACGAACACTTTTTGAACGTTTTCCTTAATATTTGGACGGAAAAATCGAGTTTTGGTATTAGGAGAGCAGAAGTTGTTAGGAGCTTACTTTGGCCGGGAAAAAATCGAGCCTTCATCAGCTTCTGCGATCCTGATACGAAATATTCGATTTTTGTTCAAAACGAACACTTTTTGAACGTTTTCGTTAATATTTGGCCGGAAAAATCGAGTTTTGGTATTAGGAGAGCAGAAGTTGTTAGGAGCTTACTTTGGCCGGGAAAAATCGAGCCTTCATCAGCTTCTGCGATCCTGATACGAAATATCGATTTTTGTTCAAAACCGAACACTTTTGAACGTTTTCGTTAATATTTGGCCGGAAAAATCGAGTTTTGGTATTAGGAGAGCAGAAGTTGTTAGGAGCTTACTTTGGCCGGGAAAAATCGAGTTCATCAGCTTCTGCGATCCTGATACGAAATATCGATTTTGTTCAAAACCGAACACTTTTGAACGTTTTCGTTAATATTTGGCGGAAAAATCGAGTTTTGGTATTAGGAGAGCAGAAGTTGTTAGGAGCTTACTTTGGCCGGGAAAAATCGAGCCTTCATCAGCTTCTGCGATCCTGATACGAAATATCGATTTTTGTTCAAAACCGAACACTTTTTGAACGTTTTCGTTAATATTTGGCCGGAAAAATCGAGTTTTGGTATTAGGAGAGCAGAAGTTGTTAGGAGCTTACTTTGGCCGGGAAAAATCGAGCCTTCATCAGCTTCTGCGATCCTGATACGAAATATCGATTTTTGTTCAAAACCGAACACTTTTTGAACGTTTTCGTTAATATTTGGCCGGAAAAATCGAGTTTTGGTATTAGGAGAGCAGAAGTTGTTAGGAGCTTACTTTGGCCGGGAAAAATCGAGCCTTCATCAGCTTCTGCGATCCTGATACGAAATATCGATTTTTGTTCAAAACGAACACTTTTTGAACTTTTTGAACGTTTTCGTTAATATTTGGACGGAAAAATCGAGTTTTGGTATTAGGAGAGCAGAAGTTGTTAGAGCCTACTTTGGCCGGGAAAAAATCGAGCCTTCATCAGCTTCTGCGATCCTGATACGAAATACTCGATTTTTGTTCAAAAACGAACACTTTTTGAACGTTTTCGTTAATATTTGGACGGAAAAATCGAGTTTTGGTATTAGGAGAGCAGAAGTTGTTAGGAGCTTACTTTGGCCGGGAAAAAATCGAGCCTTCATCAGCTTCTGCGATCCTGATACGAAATATATTTTTGTTCAAAAACGAACACTTTTTGAACGTTTTCGTTAATATTTGGACGGAAAAATCGAGTTTTGGTATTAGGAGAGCAGAAGTTGTTAGGAGCTTACTTTGGCCGGGAAAAAAACGAGCCTTCATCAGCTTCTGCGATCCTGATACGAAATATTCGATTTTTGTTCAAAAACGAACACTTTTTGAACGTTTTCGTTAATATTTGGACGGAAAAATCGAGTTTTGGTATTAGGAGAGCAGAAGTTGTTAGGAGCCTACTTTGGCCGGGAAAAAATCGAGCCTTCATCAGCTTCTGCGATCCTGATACGAAATACTCGATTTTTGTTCAAAAACGAACACTTTTTGAACGTTTTCGTTAATATTTGGACGGAAAAATCGAGTTTTGGTATTAGGAGAGCAGAAGTTGTTAGGAGCCTACTTTGGCCGGGAAAAAATCGAGCCTTCATCAGCTTCTGCGATCCTGATACGAAATACGATTTTTGTTCAAAACGAACACTTTTTGAACGTTTTCGTTAATATTTGGACGGAAAAATCGAGTTTTGGTATTAGGAGAGCAGAAGTTGTTAGGAGCCTACTTTGGCCGGGAAAAAATCGAGCCTTCATCAGCTTCTGCGATCCTGATACGAAATATTCGATTTTTGTTCAAAACAACACTTTTTGAACGTTTTCGTTAATATTTGGACGGAAAAATCGAGTTTTGGTATTAGGAGAGCAGAAGTTGTTAGGAGCTTACTTTGGCCGGGAAAAAATCGAGCCTTCATCAGCTTCTGCGATCCTGATACGAAATATTCGATTTTTGTTCAAAAACGAACACTTTTTGAACGTTTTCGTTAATATTTGGACGGAAAAATCGAGTTTTGGTATTAGGAGAGCAGAAGTTGTTAGGAGCTTACTTTGGCCGGGAAAAAATCGAGCCTTCATCAGCTTCTGCGATCCTGATACGAAATATTCGATTTTTGTTCAAAAACGAACACTTTTTGAACGTTTTCGTTAATATTTGGACGGAAAAATCGAGTTTTGGTATTAGGAGAGCAGAAGTTGTTAGGAGCCTACTTTGGCCGGGAAAAACGAGCCTTCATCAGCTTCTGCGATCCTGATACGAAATATTCGATTTTTGTTCAAAAACGAACACTTTTTGAACGTTTTCGTTAATATTTGGACGGAAAAATCTAGTTTTGGTATTAGGAGAGCAGAAGTTGTTAGGAGCCTACTTTGGCCGGGAAAAAATCGAGCCTTCATCAGCTTCTGCGATCCTGATACGAAATACTCGATTTTTGTTCAAAAACGAACACTTTTTGAACGTTTTCGTTAATATTTGGACGGAAAAATCTAGTTTTGGTATTAGGAGAGCAGAAGTTGTTAGGAGCTTACTTTGGCCGGGAAAAAATCGAGCCTTCAACAGCTTCTGCGATCCTGATACGAAATATTCGATTTTTGTTCAAAAACGAACACTTTTTGAACGTTTTCGTTAATATTTGGACGGAAAAATCTAGTTTTGGTATTAGGAGAGCAGAAGTTGTTAGGAGCCTACTTTGGCCGGGAAAAAATCGAGCCTTCATCAGCTTCTGCGATCCTGATACGAAATACTCGATTTTTGTTCAAAAACGAACACTTTTTGAACGTTTTCGTTAATATTTGGACGGAAAAATCGAGTTTTGGTATTAGGAGAGCAGAAGTTGTTAGGAGCCTACTTTGGCCGGGAAAAAATCGAGCCTTCATCAGCTTCTGCGATCCTGATACGAAATATTCGATTTTTGTTCAAAACCGAACACTTTTGAACGTTTTCGTTAATATTTGGACGGAAAAATCGAGTTTTGGTATTAGGAGAGCAGAAATTGTTAGGAGCCTACTTTGGCCGGGAAAAAATCGAGCCTTCATCAGCTTCTGCGATCCTGATACGAAATACTCGATTTTTGTTCAAAAACGAACACTTTTTGAACGTTTTCGTTAATATTTGGACGGAAAAATCGAATTTTGGTATTAGGAGAGCAGAAGTTGTTAGGAGCCTACTTTGGCCGGGAAAAAAACGAGCCTTCATCAGCTTCTGCGATCCTGATACGAAATATTCGATTTTTGTTCAAAAACGAACACTTTTTGAACGTTTTCGTTAATATTTGGACGGAAAAATCGAATTTTGGTATTAGGAGAGCAGAAATTGTTAGGAGCCTACTTTGGCCGGGAAAAAAACGAGCCTTCATCAGCTTCTGCGATCCTGATACGAAATATTCGATTTTTGTTCAAAACCGAACACTTTTTGAACGTTTTCGTTAATATTTGGACGGAAAAATCTAGTTTTGGTATTAGGAGAGCAGAAGTTGTTAGGAGCTTACTTTGGCCGGGAAAAAATCGAGCCTTCATCAGCTTCTGCGATCCTGATACGAAATATGCGATTTTTGTTCAAAACCGAACACTTTTTGAACGTTTTCGTTAATATTTGGCCGGAAAAATCGAGTTTTGGTATTAGGAGAGCAGAAGTTGTTAGGAGCCTTACTTTGGCCGGGAAAAATCGAGTTTTCATCAGCTTCTGCGATCCTGATACGAAATACGATTTTTGTTAAAACCGAACACTTTTGAACGTTTTCGTTAATATTTGGACGGAAAAATCGAATTTTGGTATTAGGAGAGCAGAAATTGTTAGGAGCCTACTTTGGCCGGGAAAAAAACGAGCCTTCATCAGCTTCTGCGATCCTGATACGAAATATTCGATTTTTGTTCAAAAACGAACACTTTTTGAACGTTTTCGTTAATATTTGGCCGGAAAAATCGAGTTTTGGTATTAGGAGAGCAGAAGTTGTTAGGAGCTTACTTTGGCCGGGAAAAAATCGAGCCTTCATCAGCTTCTGCGATCCTGATACGAAATACTCGATTTTTGTTCAAAAACGAACACTTTTTGAACGTTTTCGTTAATATTTGGACGGAAAAATCGAGTTTTGGTATTAGGAGAGCAGAAGTTGTTAGGAGCCTACTTTGGGGGAAAAATCGAGCCTTCATCAGCTTCTGCGATCCTGATACGAAATACTCGATTTTTGTTCAAAAACGAACACTTTTTGAACGTTTTCGTTAATATTTGGACGGAAAAATCGAGTTTTGGTATTAGGAGAGCAGAAGTTGTTAGGAGCCTACTTTGGCCGGGAAAAAATCGAGCCTTCATCAGCTTCTGCGATCCTGATACGAAATATGGATTTTTGTTCAAAACCGAACACTTTTGAACGTTTTCGTTAATATTTGGCCGGAAAAATCGAGTTTTGGTATTAGGAGAGCAGAAGTTGTTAGGAGCCTACTTTGGCCGGGAAAAATCGAGCCTTCATCAGCTTCTGCGATCCTGATACGAAATATTCGATTTTTGTTCAAAAACGAACACTTTTTGAACGTTTTCGTTAATATTTGGACGGAAAAATCGAGTTTTGGTATTAGGAGAGCAGAAGTTGTTAGGAGCCTACTTTGGCCGGGAAAAAATCGAGCCTTCATCAGCTTCTGCGATCCTGATACGAAATACTCGATTTTTGTTCAAAAACGAACACTTTTTGAACGTTTTCGTTAATATTTGGACGGAAAAATCGAGTTTTGGTATTAGGAGAGCAGAAGTTGTTAGGAGCTTACTTTGGCCGGGAAAAATCGAGCCTTCATCAGCTTCTGCGATCCTGATACGAAATATCGATTTTTGTTCAAAACCGAACACTTTTGAACGTTTTCGTTAATATTTGGCGGAAAAATCAGTTTTGGTATTAAAAGAAGTTTTAGGACACTTTGGGGGAAAAACGAGTTCATCAGCTTCTGCGATCCTGATACGAAATATCGATTTTTGTTCAAAACGAACACTTTTTGAACGTTTTCGTTAATATTTGGCCGGAAAAATCGAGTTTTGGTATTAGGAGAGCAGAAGTTGTTAAGCCTACTTTGGCCGGGAAAAATCGAGTTCATCAGCTTCTGCGATCCTGATACGAAATATGATTTTGTTCAAAACGAACACTTTTGAACGTTTTCGTTAATATTTGGCCGGAAAAATCAGTTTTGGTATTAGGAGAGCAGAAGTTGTTAGGAGCCTTACTTTGGCCGGGAAAAATCGAGCCTTCATCAGCTTCTGCGATCCTGATACGAAATATCGATTTTTGTTCAAAACCGAACACTTTTGAACGTTTTCGTTAATATTTGGCCGGAAAAATCGAGTTTTGGTATTAGGAGAGCAGAAGTTGTTAGGAGCTTACTTTGGCCGGGAAAAACGAGCCTTCATCAGCTTCTGCGATCCTGATACGAAATATGCGATTTTTGTTCAAAAAACACTTTTGAACGTTTTCGTTAATATTTGGCCGGAAAAATCGAGTTTTGGTATTAGGAGAGCAGAAGTTGTTAGGAGCTTACTTTGGCCGGGAAAAATCGAGCCTTCATCAGCTTCTGCGATCCTGATACGAAATATGATTTTTGTTCAAAACGAACACTTTTGAACGTTTTCGTTAATATTTGGCCGGAAAAATCGAGTTTTGGTATTAGGGAGCAGAAGTTGTTAGGAGCTTACTTTGGCCGGGAAAAATCGAGCCTTCATCAGCTTCTGCGATCCTGATACGAAATACGATTTTTGTTCAAAACGAACACTTTTGAACGTTTTCGTTAATATTTGGCCGGAAAAATCATTTTGGTTTAAACGAATTTTGGACTTTTCCGGGAAAAATCCCCATCAGTTTGGATTGAACGAAATTGGGATTTTGCAAAAAAACGAACTTTTCGTTTATTTAAAAATCGATTTTGGTTTAAGACAAATTGAGGGCCTTTTGGGGGAAAAACGAGTTTATTTGGACCGAAGTAGGGTTTTTGCAAAAAACACTTTTTAACTTTTCGAATTTTGGCCGGAAAAATCGATTTTGGTTTAAACGAATTTTAGGGCTTATTTGGCCGGGAAAAATCGAGTTTATTTGGACCGAAGTAGGTTTTTGCAAAAGAACCTTTTTAACTTTTCGAATTTTGGCCGGAAAAATCGATTTTGGTTTAAGACAAATTTTGGACTTTTTCCGGGAAAAATGGACGGGATCCGATTTTTTTTTTTTTTTTTTTTTTTTTTTTTTTTTTTTTTTTTTTTTTTTTTTTTTTTTTTTTTTTTTTTTTTTTTTTTTTTTTTTTTTTTTTTTTTTTTTTTTTTTTTTTTTTTTTTTTTTTTTTTTTTTTTTTTTTTTTTTTTTTTTTTTTTTTTTTTGGTATTAGGAGAGCAGAAGTTGTTAGGAGCTTACTTTGGCCGGGAAAAATCGAGCCTTCATCAGCTTCTGCGATCCTGATACGAAATATGCGATTTTTGTTCAAAACCGAACACTTTTGAACGTTTTCGTTAATATTTGGCCGGAAAAATCGAGTTTTGGTATTAGGAGAGCAGAAGTTGTTAGGAGCTTACTTTGGCCGGGAAAAAATCGAGCCTTCATCAGCTTCTGCGATCCTGATACGAAATATTCGATTTTTGTTCAAAAACGAACACTTTTGAACGTTTTCGTTAATATTTGGCCGGAAAAATCGAGTTTTGGTATTAGGAGAGCAGAAGTTGTTAGGAGCTTACTTTGGCCGGGAAAAATCGAGCCTTCATCAGCTTCTGCGATCCTGATACGAAATATCGATTTTTGTTCAAAACGAACACTTTTGAACGTTTTCGTTAATATTTGGCCGGAAAAATCGAGTTTTGGTATTAGGAGAGCAGAAGTTGTTAGGAGCTTACTTTGGCCGGGAAAAATCGAGCCTTCATCAGCTTCTGCGATCCTGATACGAAATATGCGATTTTTGTTCAAAACCGAACACTTTTGAACGTTTTCGTTAATATTTGGCCGGAAAAATCGAGTTTTGGTATTAGGAGAGCAGAAGTTGTTAGGAGCTTACTTTGGCCGGGAAAAATCGAGCCTTCATCAGCTTCTGCGATCCTGATACGAAATATGCGATTTTTGTTCAAAACCGAACACTTTTGAACGTTTTCGTTAATATTTGGCCGGAAAAATCGAGTTTTGGTATTAGGAGAGCAGAAGTTGTTAGGAGCTTACTTTGGCCGGGAAAAATCGAGCCTTCACAGCTTCTGCGATCCTGATACGAAATATCGATTTTTGTTCAAAACCGAACACTTTTGAACGTTTTCGTTAATATTTGGCCGGAAAAATCGATTTTGGTATTAGGAGAGCAGAATTGTTAGGAGCCTACTTTGGCCGGGAAAAACGAGCCTTCATCAGCTTCTGCGATCCTGATACGAAATATCGATTTTTGTTCAAAACGAACACTTTTGAACGTTTTCGTTAATATTTGGCGGAAAAATCGAGTTTTGGTATTAGGAGAGCAGAAATTGTTAGGAGCTTACTTTGGCCGGGAAAAATCGAGCCTTCATCAGCTTCTGCGATCCTGATACGAAATATTCGATTTTGTTCAAAACGAACACTTTTGAACGTTTTCGTTAATATTTGGCCGGAAAAATCGAGTTTTGGTATTAGGAGAGCAGAAGTTGTTAGGAGCTTACTTTGGCCGGGAAAAAATCGAGCCTTCATCAGCTTCTGCGATCCTGATACGAAATATTCGATTTTTGTTCAAAACCGAACACTTTTTGAACGTTTTCGTTAATATTTGGCCGGAAAAATCGAGTTTTGGTATTAGGAGAGCAGAAGTTGTTAGGAGCCTTACTTTGGCCGGGAAAAATCGAGCCTTCATCAGCTTCTGCGATCCTGATACGAAATATGCGATTTTTGTTCAAAAACGAACACTTTTGAACGTTTTCGTTAATATTTGGCCGGAAAAATCGAGTTTTGGTATTAGGAGAGCAGAAGTTGTTAGGAGCTTACTTTGGCCGGGAAAAATCGAGCCTTCATCAGCTTCTGCGATCCTGATACGAAATATCGATTTTTGTTCAAAACGAACACTTTTGAACGTTTTCGTTAATATTTGGCCGGAAAAATCGAGTTTTGGTATTAGGAGAGCAGAAGTTGTTAGGAGCTACTTTGGCCGGGAAAAATGGCCTTTATTCTGGATTGATTAAACGGGAAAATTGCGAATTTTTTTAAAAGAAACTTTTTAAAACGGTTTTGTTAATAAATTTAAAGGAAAAAATAAGTTTTTTATTTAGGAGAAGAAATTGTTAAACTTTACTTTTTTTGGGGAAAAATTGATTTCATTCGTTTGCATTCCTGAATTAACAAATAGGAGGAAAAACAACATTTTAAACTTTTCGTTAATAGGAGGAAAAAAGAGTTTTGGAAATTGGGCTTGTTAATTCTTTCCGGGAAAAAAGAGTTCATAGCTTTGCATTGAAGAAATACATTTTTTCAAAAACAAATTTTGAATTTTTTAAATTTAAAAATCATTTTTATTGGAAAGGAATTGTTGGACTTCTTTGGGGAAAAATGGCCCATAGTTTGGATCCGAACGAAAATGTTTTTGTTCAAAAAAATTTTAACTTTTTAAATTTGGGGAAAAACATTTTGGTATTAAAAAATTTTAACCTACTTTGGCCAAAAATGGTTTTCTGCTTTCATTGAAGAAAATTTGATTTTTTTCAAAACAAATTTTTAACTTTTGTTAAATTTGGCAAAACGGTTTTGGTATTGGGGCAAATTGTTAGGGTTATTTCGGGAAAAATCGAGTTCATCAGCTTCTGCGATCCTGATACGAAATATTCGATTTTTGTTCAAAACCGAACACTTTTGAACGTTTTCGTTAATATTTGGCCGGAAAAATCGAGTTTTGGTATTAGGAGAGCAGAAGTTGTTAGGAGCTTACTTTGGCCGGGAAAAATCGAGCTTCATCAGCTTCTGCGATCCTGATACGAAATATCGATTTTTGTTCAAAACGAACACTTTTGAACGTTTTCGTTAATATTTGGCCGGAAAAATCGAGTTTTGGTATTAGGAGAGCAGAAGTTGTTAGGAGCTTACTTTGGCCGGGAAAAATCGAGCCTTCATCAGCTTCTGCGATCCTGATACGAAATATTCGATTTTTGTTCAAAACGAACACTTTTTGAACGTTTTCGTTAATATTTGGCCGGAAAAATCGAGTTTTGGTATTAGGAGAGCAGAAGTTGTTAGGAGCTTACTTTGGCCGGGAAAAATCGAGCCTTCATCAGCTTCTGCGATCCTGATACGAAATATCGATTTTTGTTCAAAACCGAACACTTTTTGAACGTTTTCGTTAATATTTGGCGGAAAAATCGAGTTTTGGTATTAGGAGAGCAGAAGTTGTTAGGAGCTTACTTTGGCCGGGAAAAATCGAGCCTTCATCAGCTTCTGCGATCCTGATACGAAATATCGATTTTTGTTCAAAACGAACACTTTTTGAACGTTTTCGTTAATATTTGGCCGGAAAAATCGAGTTTTGGTATTAGGAGAGCAGAAGTTGTTAGGAGCTTACTTTGGCCGGGAAAAATCGAGCCTTCATCAGCTTCTGCGATCCTGATACGAAATTTCATTTTTTAAAACAACACTTTTTGAACGTTTTCGTTAATATTTGGCCGGAAAAATCGAGTTTTGGTATTAGGAGAGCAGAAGTTGTTAGGAGCTTACTTTGGCCGGGAAAAATCGAGCCTTCATCAGCTTCTGCGATCCTGATACGAATATCGATTTTTGTTCAAAACGAACACTTTTGAACGTTTTCGTTAATATTTGGCCGGAAAAATCGAGTTTTGGTATTAGGAGAGCAGAAGTTGTTAGAGCTTACTTTGGCCGGGAAAAATCGAGCCTTCATCAGCTTCTGCGATCCTGATACGAAATATCGATTTTTGTTCAAAACGAACACTTTTGAACGTTTTCGTTAATATTTGGCCGGAAAAATCGAGTTTTGGTATTAGGAGAGCAGAAGTTGTTAGGAGCCTTACTTTGGCCGGGAAAAATCGAGCCTTCATCAGCTTCTGCGATCCTGATACGAAATATGCGATTTTTGTTCAAAACCGAACACTTTTTGAACGTTTTCGTTAATATTTGGACGGAAAAATCGAGTTTTGGTATTAGGAGAGCAGAAGTTGTTAGGAGCTTACTTTGGCCGGGAAAAATCGAGCCTTCATCAGCTTCTGCGATCCTGATACGAAATATGCGATTTTTGTTCAAAACGAACACTTTTTGAACGTTTTCGTTAATATTTGGCCGGAAAAATCGAGTTTTGGTATTAGGAGAGCAGAAGTTGTTAGGAGCCTACTTTGGCCGGGAAAAATCGAGTTCATCAGCTTCTGCGATCCTGATACGAAATATCGATTTTTGTTCAAAAACGAACACTTTTTGAACGTTTTCGTTAATATTTGGACGGAAAAATCGAGTTTTGGTATTAGGAGAGCAGAAGTTGTTAGGAGCGTACTTTGGCCGGGAAAAAATTGTGCCTTGTATTCGTGTGATAATGATTAAATCTGGGAATTCGGAAGGTTTTTGACGCTCAATTTCTAAATATATAAAGGAAGAAACGTTTAATTAAAACAAGACGTTGTATAAGTAATTTAAAGATATAAAATAAGTATATATTTATTTGTAGAATTTGAAAACTTTTGTTCAAAACAACAAATTTAATATTTATTATAGGTATATAATATTGCATAAAATTACATTCGTAATTGTCTATTCCATGAATTAACTAAATAGAGGAAAAAAATTATCCCACAACTCTCCATCTTGATAATGAAAATAAGATTTTTGTTAAAAATTTTTGTCTTTTGTTTATTTCTTAAAACCAGAATTGAAGAGAATTTCATAAGCATTATGCATTGTGAGCAATGAAAATAATCAAACTTACAAAATGGACACTAAAACAATTGAAAAATTTATTAAATTTTTATTTATTACTCACTATTTTCATTATATTGTGTAATAATTCGTCTATTGATATTGCGTCACCCTCTCTGTATCAAGTCAAAATTGGCAAATTAGAATGTAGATCAGAGACGGTAGATGTTTATTGGTTATCAATAAAAATTGGTTTTCAAACAACTATAAACAACAAATTTTTGATCAAACAGCACCTAATTTTGATAATAAAATAAATATCAACATCTACTGAACACAAATGCTTCCTTTGCTTTCATTGTGGAGCAAAGTGACTATTTTCACCTAAAATTACGTTAAAAATTAATTAATAAACCTATATTTGTTAAATTGGGCCACGCGGTGCTATTTGTGTTGCCTATTGTTAAGGGATATCATTTTTAATGTTCAATCTATTAAAATTTTTACAATTCAGCTATCTTCTAATAATTTCTACCTAAGATAACTTCTAAACGATATACATGTTACATATTTATAAATACCTACGCGATATTCAGGAAAATCTTCATAAAACGGCTTATTCAAGTCCATGATATTTGCACACGACTTTTACTGGCCACAGATATGCTGGGACTATTTCCTTTGCATAGCAGAGTATCCAGTTCCACCTAAAATTACGTTGAAAATTAATTAAAACGTCTATATTAGTTAAAATGGGCTACGCAGTGCTATTTGTGTTGCCTATTGTTAAGGGATATCATTTTTTAATGTTCAATCTATTAAAATTTTTACAATTCAGCTATCTTCTAATAATTTCTACCTAAGATAACTTCTAAACGATATACATGTTACATATTTATAAATACCTACACGATATTCAGGAAAATCTTCATAAAACGGCTTATTCAAGTCCATGATATTTGCACACGACTTTTACTGGACACAGAAATGCTTGGACTATTTCCTTTGCATAGCAGAGTATCCAGTTCCACCTAAAATTACGTTGAAAATTAATTAAAACGTCTATATTAGTTAAAATGGGCTACGCAGTGCTATTTGTGTTGCCTATTGTTAAGGGATATCATTTTTTAATGTTCAATGTATTAAAATTTTTACAATTCAGCTATCTTCTAATAATTTCTACCTAAGATAACTTCTAAACGATATACATGTTACATATTTATAAATACCTACACGATATTCAGGAAAATCTTCATAAAACGGCTTATTCAAGTCCATGATATTTGCACACGACTTTTACTGGCCACAGAAATGCTGGGACTATATCCTTTGCATAGCAGAGTATCCAGTTCCACCTAAAATTACGTTGAAAATTAATTAAAACGTCTATATTAGTTAAAATGGGCTACGCAGTGCTATTTGCGTTGCCTATTGTTAAGGGATATCATTTTTTAATGTTCAATCTATTAAAATTTTTACAATTCAGTTATCTTCTAATAATTTCTATCTAAGATAACTTCTAAACGATATACATGTTACATATTTATAAATACCTACGCGATATTTAGGAAAATCTTCATAAAAAGGCTTATTCAAGTCCATGATGTTTGCACACGACTTTTACTGGACACAGAAATGCTTGGACTATTTCTTTTGCATAGCAGAGTATCCATTTTCCACCTAAAATTACGTTTAAAATTAATTAAAACGTCTATATTAGTTATAATGGGCTACGCAGTGCTATTTGTGTTGCCTATTGTTAAGGGATATCATTTTTTAATGTTCAATCTATTAAAATTTTTACAATTCAGCTGTCTTCTAATAATTTCTACCTAAGATAGCTTCTAAACGATATACATGTTACATATTTATACATACCTACGCGATATTTAGGAAAATCTTCATAAAACGGCTTATTCAAGTCCATGATATTTGCACACGACGTTTACTGGCCACAGAAATGCTGGGACTATTTCTTTTGCATAGCAGAGTATCCATTTTCCACCTAAAATTACGTTTAAAATTAATTAAAACGTCTATATTAGTTATAATGGGCTACGCAGTGCTATTTGTGTTGCCTATTGTTAAGGGATATCATTTTTTAATGTTCAATCTATTAAAATTTTTACAATTCAGTTATCTTCTAATAATTTCTACCTAAGATAACTTCTAAACGATATTCATGTTACATATTTATAAATACCTACGCGATATTTAGGAAAATCTTCATAAAACGCTTATTCAAGTCCATGATATTTGCACACGACTTTTACTGGACACAGAAATGCTTGGACTATTTCTTTTGCATAGCAGAGTATCCATTTTCCACCTAAAATTACGTTTAAAATTAATTAAAACGTCTATATTAGTTAAAATGGGCTACGGAGTGCTATTTGTGTTGCCTATCGTAAAGGCATATCATTCTTTTAATGTTTAAGATTTAGTATTTGAAAAATGTAGTTACCTAGTTTCTATTAATTTGTAGACGTTTGTAGTTAAAATAACTTCAAACAGACACGTTTCCTGGACTGTTCGAGATTAGTCGAAATTTCGAGAAAACACCGTATGAAACACCGTACTTCATGTTTTTTTATAAAATAATGAGCCGGCTTAAAACTCTTTGTTTTAACTCTGTACTACGAGAAACATCGATGTCCACGTAAATTAATGAAATAAAAATGTTTTCGTCGACATCGAGTTTTCGCAAAATTTCGAGAAAAAACGCTTTATTATTGTCCGCCTCTTATATGCTATATTATGCTTGTCCTCTCATGATACAGTAATGTTTCGATTTGATAGCTTCGGTTACACCACCTTTATAAGTCCCCAAGTTCATTCACGTCATAATTTTTCCTAAATTTTAAATACTCGGAAAATGCCTTTTAATCATAAATGACGTCCACTGTTTGAAAAAACCTTTCAGCACGTGGGAGGTGTGCTTTTTGGGACTTTCCACGCCCAAGAGTAGCTCATACATTGTTCTTTCCTCATAACCAACCTCGTTCAGCTGATTAATATAATTTAAGGAGGAGATTAACTGTTTCGCTTCATATTCTTTATGTTCCGACGAGCGCTCGCGTTGGTTGCGACAACAAACCCGCTCATCGCCACATTCATTAAAAAAACTTACTACGGAACGTTTTAAGCGTGTTTTATTTTTCGCGAGAAATTGATTTTTCCGACAGTATTACAAGGTCCAAGTTTTTGTCAGATTAAAATTTTGCGAAAAAATTCAAGATTTATTTATTAAAACGTTTCATTATTTATTTAACATTTATAAAATAAGGTATAAGCCCTTTCGGGGATTAGCACTAAAAATGATTTAACGAGGTTGAATTTCTGGAATGTTAAGAAAGTAGTTAGAAATGATGGTTGCCAGTTGTAGAACATTTTTAAATGGTTTTTACTTTCACGACCATGTGGCCAATTTCCACACGCAATTATCACGTTTGTTTGCCATCTGAGCCTTCACGTAGTTTTCTCGTTAGCGGATAATGAGAATAATTTGGCATTGTAATCGGTCGAGGTGAGGGTTAGTGGAGTGTTCGTCCGTTATACTGACGATGAGTTTTGACGAATTCGGTCGCGAAAAATCAATTTCGATGTATAGAACGTCCATGTTGCAATTACTTATGTGTACCTATCGAATGTAAATATAATGGTTCAGCTTTCATATTTAAACAATGCCAAACGATGTTATATTAATGCTCCGAGAAACATAAACGGAAAGTAAAAGCGTCCTAATTAAGCGACGTTCTTTGCTTCGTTCACCGTTTACGTGGAGCAAAAAAATTGATGGTAGTTTAGAGACCAATTCGGGAACACTCCAATAAGAGTGGGTTAGGTAGGTCAAAAAGTGCATACAGCTCCGTCCTTAATGAATTTTAATTAGGTTTATTAATAATTAACGCGCAAATAACGAATTTATTAAATTTCTTGTAAGTGCCTAGACATAAAGTAAAAGCGATAACGTGCCATTTTTAGTTTAATTAGACTTTTAATTACCCTCCTTACATCTGTTACTGTTACGAGGATGAGCATAAATTCGTAATTAGGAATAACGTATGAAATAAGAAGTAGGCCGTCTTTAATTTAGGTATTTATAATACAAATAAATTAAGAAGTTAAATTTATGGGAGTGAAAAGCAATTTTATAAATATTTGAAATGCTTTGCGTTCGTTGATTATTTTTTATTTCTAAACGTCCCAGTCTTGTAAGTGGAATAACATCGGTTTCGCGTCGACACACATCCATTAACAACAATTTAAGACTAAATAATGTGCATTTTCTCTCCGTTCGTGTTTTAAGTGTATTTCGATCACGTTCGAACGAAAGATTGAAAGTAAAATGGGAAGCTTATTGATGACTTTCCTCGAGGTATGTTCTCAAGGGATAAATGACGTTTTATATAATCTGTAGTATATACGTGAATACCTACATCATCGTTACATTAATGCGCGTATACAAGATAAATGACGAAGACATTTTTTTTTATAATCTGCAATAATCTTTTTTATAATCATCCGATCATGAGGGTCGCATAATGATATACATTTATGGAAACAAAAAGTAAAAACATTTTAGTTTTTCATTTTTAGAACTGATGACAATGTTTTTATTTACGATATTTTGAGTAAGTGCGAAACTTTGTATGTGAAGTCTTTGAAACTTACAATTAGCCGAAAGAAAATCGTACTTCTAGCAGCCGTGCGTCGATCAATATGGCAACCCCTGGTCCTCGAAGTGAACAAAAGAAACATCAAGAAACGTCTCGAATAACTATTCGAACTCTAGGCAGGATTTTATACCCAGTAATAACAAATTCAAACTAATTTCGACCTAATACAAATAAATTCAGACCTAATTCAAACGAATACAATAGTCATACTTGTAGTATTATGTAGACACAAATACACACTAATATATCGATCCCTAAGTCACTAAGTTGATCACTAAGTTACCGACCCCTCGGAAAAATGTAAAAGTTCTAAACGCAGAAACTATATGAACTGTGCAATGCAGTTTAACTATTTATACTGTTAAATTCAAAATAAATATCACACTATTTATTATTGCTCCGTACTTACTCAAAATATCGCAAACAAAAACGTTCCCAACTATTAATTTATTAGGTAATATTAATATGCGGTCGTATGGGGCCCTGCTTTTCATTTCCGAATCCCCTTTTGTTTGTAATTTCGTTTGTAATTTTTTGATTAAAGATAAACTTTTTTTTCCCCCGAAGGACGCCCGGGACCGCGTTAGCGTTACTCTCGGCGCCCCCCGTCGCGGCCTCTGCGTTAGGGTCCACGTTCTCCCGGTCTCCGCCGTTCCAATTCCCTTTCGAATTCTTTCTTGGAGCGAATAACCTCCGTTACCGGGGGTTCGTATCGCTGCCCATTCTTCCTATTCCCGGAGCATCTGACTGACGAGGTTTTTCGGGGTTGAACCCTCGCCCGGTGTCTTCTCGAGGCCCCGATGCTCGGCGGCACGCGAAAAGGGTATACTCCACGGTGTCGATCTCTTTGCAGAAAAAGCACCCCGTGACATCCCTCCTCGCGAGTCGACAAAGATAGTCGCCGAAGCAGCCGTGACCACTTAGGGTCTGGGTGACGTGTACATCCATCTCTTCAAACCTCCGCCGCACCCATGGCGCAACATCAGGGATCCACCAGGGTCCACCTCTCTTGTCACTGTTCGAGTAATTGTAGTCTCCTAGTCTCTTTCTCCATCTTGTTTCTCTCCGCGTTGTCCCTGAGCTCCAGCACCAGCAAGTCCACAGGTGGCATACCGACGACAACGTGGATACCGACTCTGATGACCATCCTCCTGGCCACTGTCTCCATCGTCCGCCTGGTGCTGGCGACCAAGGTTGCTTCCCACCAAAGCACGATGGAGACCAAAGATAGACCTTATTTTAATTTCTTTATTTCAATGTAAGAGATATTACCCCGACCGGAACCGTCGTTAAACATTACTTCGGTCGGGGCTCTGAATGAAGACAGACTTAATCTAACCTAACCTAATAAACACAGGACTATACTAAACACAATAAACACAACACTAAATCTCTGTCATGAGGAGAATCTCCTCCTCACATCTGGTTCTCACAATTAGTGTCCACAGAGAGGCCACCGAGTTCCAAATATCTTCGTTTTCTATCATTGCAGCGATAATGCTATCTACCGCAATGTGACTGCCTATTACCCTCTCCAATTCTTCTCGTAGAGCAGCCCATCTACAGCAGAAGAAAAGGGCATGTTCTGCGGAGTCTTCCTCTTCGTGGCAATCCCTACATTCAGCCGTCTCTCTCTTACCGATCCGATGCAGGTAAACACCAAACGAACCGTGTCCAGTGAATGCCTGCGTCAGACGGTAATCCAGATACCCATGGTCTCTGGAGTGCCAACTTACTAGATCCGGGATGAGTCTTTTTGTCCACTCACCTTTCCTAGATCGTCGCCACTCCTCCCCCCATGTCATTAAAGTCTCCATCCTTCTGGTTGCTCTACTTCTTTCTCCCGATGAATGCCAGGCCTCAGCTCTCTCTTTAACTAGCAGTCGGATAGGGATCAGTCCTGCTAGCACAGCCACCGCCTCAGATGAGACGGTTCTATATGCGCAACAAACACTGACCCCCAGCCAGCGCTGAAGAGAGTCAAGGGCCCTGACATTCACCTCCACCTTACATGCCTTAACTCAGACTGGCACAGCATACAACACTGTTGAGTATGCAACGCTAGCTAGAAGTCTCATTTTTTTCGTGGAAGGTCCACCTATTCTCGGCATAAGTCTCCCCAGTGCTGGCGTTAGTCTCTTTGATTTACGTACAACTTCCGTTATATGAGGTCGAAACTTTAAGTGCCGGACCAAAGTGACACCTTAATAGCGCACGCTGTCGCTCGGGAGAATGACCGTCCCTCCGATCTCAACCGAAATCGAGAGGACCCTCCTACGCCCATTTGGCAGCAATAATACTGTCTTTTCCGGAGCAATGCTCAGATCATTGTTGGTCATCCACCTCACAACAGAGTCAACAGCTGCTTGAAACTCAGTCTGAAGTCCTGCCTCCGTCCTCGAAGAAACCATCAAAGCAAGGTCATCAGCAAAGGCTACCAAGCCAGTCCCTGCCGAGAGTTCCAGTCTCAGTGCCCCATCGTAAAGCAAGTTCCACAGTGTCGGTCCTAAAACCGACCCCTGTGGAACTTCCCTGGTGACCTCCAGCCATTCTGACCGACCCGAGGCTTCATCCACCCTTACCGCCCTGTCACTCAAATAACTGGAGATCATCGTCGTAAAATAAGGTGATACTCCCTTGTCAACCACCGCGTTCACTACTAGATCCCAACTGGCAGAATTAAATGCGTTACGCACATCAAAAAGTATCAAAGCACACCATTTGCTGGTACGCCAGGTACCATTCCTAGCTCTTTTGATCATACCGATGACTTTCTCGACCCCTCCTAAAGCCAAACTGAGATTTATGTAAGCCTCCCTCAGCCTTCAATTCGTCGACTAACCTGTCATGAAGTAGAAGTTCCAGAAGCTTCCCACCAGAATTTAGAATACATATAGGTCTGTACTTTATAACCTCTAAATTGCCCTCTTTTTCTAACTAGAACTAGACGTGCCAGTTTCCAATCTCTAGGGAATACACCAGAGGATAGCTGAGCATTCATTACCGAAAGCACAGCTTCAGGCCACTCCTCAGCAAATATGCGTATAACATCAGAGGAGAATCCGTCCGGTCCCGAGGCTTTTTTTTTTTAGTCTCGTGACAGCAGCCGCAAGTTCAGTCACCGTAAACGGGCGGGCAGACCTGCAACACTCCACATCTCTTAGATCAAAGATAGACCTGTCGCTTGTCAACGTTACGCTCAAATTTCAGCTCGTTCTCAACAATTCACTCGTCAAACTATTGAGATCTTTGCGAACTTTTAACAATTTGTATATCTCGGCCAGCAACAGGAATTCTCTTGAGCGTTCCGCCACCGTTGACAGTCAGTCAACAAGGTGATAACGATTCAGAAATAAGCTATAAAAGTTGAGCGTTTCAAGCTGCTAACTGGAAATTCGTTACCATCAACTCGTAGAAGCTCTTAAATCATCTCTACTAAATCATCGAACGTAACCAAAGCAGTATCAAATGAAAGCTGATACTTTTAGATGTTTGTCACAAAAATTGATTTTTTCCGCGACTCTTCATTTGTTAAACTTAAATGTCATCATTTATTTACTACACGATATAATTTAATTTGTAAGTCGCACAACTGTTCCCGCTACATTTCTCACGTTCCCCATCGTTAATTTAGTTATCAATCTACTTCTTACCGAAAAAAAAAGAAAAAAAAACAAAACTTGTGCTAGCGGTAAAAATCAATAGCGACGGTCAGGAAGTACGGACGATCGAAGTCGCAAGTACGTAACTGCAGTTTAAATGAGATACAAAGTCGGTTCCAGTGAATCTGATTATTAACCTATATTTTTAGTTGGCTGTACGTTCTCGATGCTCAACTACCATGGCCAACGTCATGCTACAACTCTCGTTAACTACAGATACATGCCTGTTTACCACCGTGGCCTTTTAACTGCGTCGCTTTTTATGGTTTTTCTATTAATCGCATTTAGGTGAGCGCTGATTAGAAAAACGGAAGAGTGGAAAGTAAATAAACGCGATTGTCGCAAAATTGTTAGGTACTGTTAGTGTAAAGCGTTTTCTGATTACCTACAATAAAAACGTTTGACCTATAAATAAAATAACTGCTAAATACGCAATTATTTTAAATAAAACATTATTTACGCTATGTTACTAACTGGGCATTTAAAAAAAAAAAAAACAAAAACTCGAAATTATTCTACAATTAGATTCCTCGTACCGCTCGTACCTATTATGTTAATATTTATGGTTAAATAACCGCAATCGAGAAACTAATTAACGAAGTTAATTTATAATTTGCTTATCATCCATTCGAATTAAACAAAAGTTAGACGAACGATATCGATGAAATTCACACGACCTAATTAAAATCGGTCTCTATGAACAATATACCGGAGGCGAAGTATGATCTTGAGCACGGACGCCCGCATGAGAAATGTACGCGCGTACCGTACACTCGGCCAAAAATGTTTTGCACGCGCCCGAGGCGATGGGCGAGCGGCCGTTTCATCGTTAAGAAGATCGTTGCAAAAATAGTGGCCGGTGTCCTCGCGCCCAGTTCGGAATTATTTCAACGGGACAAATACAGGCGACGGTTTATAAAAATAGTTATAATTATAAAAGTTTGCAATTAAGCAATTCCCGTCATTACTTTTGCAAGGGTCTTTTTAACAATGAAAGGATCGCAAGGATCTCGTGCTGTGCCGCTCGCCCATCGCCTTGGGCGCGTACAAAACTATTTTGACAGAGTGTACAAGCGATAGAGATCGAGATTTGCCTTTAGCATTGTTTAACGATCGGAATCGATTCAACGTCAAAATAACTGCCACGCTATGGTGGCACAATTTTTTTTATGGAAACACGTCGACGACCGAAACCACCGAAACATTTGAAGGATCGCGAGAAAAACATTTTCAAAAGTACCTACACCCAGATTTGTACCGTGGACAAAGCGATTCAGTCGGCCACTTTAACCCCTTGACATACGAAGACGTCTGGGAGACGTCATTTGTTTATGTCAAAACAATAATTGGCATGTCTCAGACGTGTTCAACATTCCGTTGCGAGTTGTTGTTGACAGTGCAATCAAAGATCATTTCTATATCAAGAAATTAATAATTCCGCACAGTTTAGAGTTTTTAACGTTAAAAATAATCGAACGGTATGTCCGAAACGTATTTATTTTTCGAAAGTGAGGATGAAGATGCGGCCAGTAGTTCGAGCGAAATTTCTGAAGAGAGTAGTTTATTCCGAAATGTCCGTAAACGAGTAAGACCTTTATCCAGCAGTGATGAATCAGATTCATCAAAAAGTATAGAAGAATGGAAATGGGAAGATAAAGAAAATATTCCATATATAATACCATTTACTGAACAACCTGGTATCGACGCTTTGGTTTTGCGACGATTAGAGTCCAATCCTACTCCTCTTTGTGCTTTCAAGCAAGTACTGCAAGAAACAAATAGATATGCATCGCAAATGATTGCAAATGAGAAAACAACTAAAGGTGAAGAATGATTTCCTGTTACAAGTGACGAATTGCGAGCATATTTTGCACTATGTTTTATAATGTCGCAAGTAAAAAAGTCTTCTATAGATATGTATTGGTCAAACCGAGCAATTGTAGAAACACCAATATTCTCAAAAACTATGCCCAGAAAACGGTTTCTAGCTATATCTCACTTTCTACATTTTACGGACAACGAAACGATGGATAAAGACGATAAGCTAAAAAAGGTTCGCAATGTGGTTGATTACTTGAATGAAAAATTTCTTCAGTTATACACCCCTAATGAATCTGTCGCAATTGATGAATCACCGATGAAATTTCGAGGAAGGCTGAGCTATGTACAGTTTATTGCTTCAAAAAGAGCCCGATTTGGTATAAAATTTTATAAACTTTGTGAATCAAAATCTGGCTATTGTTCACAGTTCAAAATTTATGTGGGCAGAGAAATGGTAAATGATAAGAAAACGCCAGTTTCTCAACATGTGGTGATGAAATTAGCGGAATCGATTTTAGGAAAAGGATATACGCTATATTTGGATAACTGGTATTCATCACCAGCACTGTTTGATCTTTTGAGAAAAAATAACGTGAACGCATTTGGAACTGTAAGGAAGCAACGTAAAAATATGCCTAAGCAACTTTTTACGAAAATAAAAAGAGGAGACGTACGAACTTTGTCTTCTAACGGTGTATTGTCCTTACATTGGCATGATAAAAAGGATATCCACATGATCAGTACAAAACATGTTTCTGCCGAAATGACAAATACTGGGAAGAAAAGAAAACTGAAAAATGGGGAAGAAGAACAGATTATAAAACCGAAATGAATCATCGAGTATAACAGCGGAATGGGAGGTGTGGATAAGCAAGATCAACCACTGGCTTGTTTTCCAATTATGCGAAAATGTGTAAAAGGATATAAGAAAATATTTTTTTACATGATCGATATTGCTGTTTATAACGCGTAAGTTCTATATTCAAATACTCCTAATGCAGAAAAATTAAGAATAGTGAATTTTCAACTTAGTATCGCCGAAGATATGTTATCCACTATATCGTTACCAAATTATCCCAAACGTGAGCGTCCATCGCAAGGAAATTGTTCGACTCGTCTGCAAGCAAAATATTGGGCACATTTCCCGGAACATATACCTGCTACTGATAAGAAAAAACACCCTGCGAAAAGGTGCATTGTTTGCACAAAACGGAATATAAGAAGCGAAACAACTTGGCAGTGCAAAAAGTGCCAAGTACCATTGCATATTCCGAACTGTTTTGAAAAATTTCATACCTTAGAAAATTTTAATTAATAATTTGCATCTAATATAATAATTATAAAATATATTTATTTTTTGTTGTAACACTAAGTTTGACGTTTTGTTATTCAAATAAAGTATTTTGAACAAGATACAAAGCTACATTTGAATGCCATAACAACCGATAAATAAATAGTATTTCTAGACACATTACTTTTGTGTTTAATGATATGTCAAGGGGTTAATTTTGATAAAGCGACCCTTACCGAGAGCGGGGGAGCCCGCTACGCGTACGATAGATAAGCGAACAGGTACTCGGTACCGGAAAAAGTACTTAATACACGATCAAAATAGTCACATCGTTGGTCTAATGAGTGGCTTCTTGTTCGACCCAAAATATCAGATGCTGGTAGGACGCGTGATGATCTTACAAATGTCAACATTAGTGTAACCCTGAACTACTAATTTGATCTTTCGGTTAGGTTCTCGTATTAAAAACCGCTTGACCTAAACTTCGAGTTCGAAACACCTGACAGTTACTTTATCGTTCTTCAATATTACCGATTGTTGTATTCAAATTGTCGAGGTAACGCAACGAGCGGCCCTGTTAAATAATTATGAAAACGTGGGCGATAATTTTTAGAAAAGAACAAAGCTTCCGTCGTACCTACACCTACGAACGAAAAAGTGGTGTCACGGCTGTATTTATTGAAAATAATCGTTTCCGACATCTTCGATAAGTGCGAGTTTCCTTGCGGTCGACAGAAGAAAACGGAAACACTTTCGTTCGATGGCACTAAAAAAGGTAATAGGTACGCGTTGCTGTCTTATTCTGGCATCGAAGTCACCCCACCTCCCGCGACAAATTAATACGACGATAACAATTAACCGTGCACTGAACAATCATCGAGAAGGAGAGGAAGTATAGAAGCATGTGTCCGGCGAAATGTGGGTCGACAGGTTGAAAGTGGCTGCTTCTATTGACTACTAACATCTCCGCAGTCGCAATCGCGCAGTGAACAAGTGCACCCTTATATAGTTACAGTGTCGCTCCGGTACTTTATTATCAGTGATTATTAGTTATCGCCATGAAGCCTCTCAAGGTAAGATTTATTTTGGTACAATTTTATTCGGAGTTTCGGCAACGCGGATTAAGCCGAATAATAACCTACAATCACTTAAATTAACATTAAATTTAATGTCGTTGCGCCAGTTTTTAATCGACGGACACGGCTCGAGTGCGAGGGCCGTTTTATGGGTAAGCAAACGAAAATCGAAAAAAATCGAGAGCCATAGCGTTGTCGTGATGGAGATCTCGAACAGTTCACGATTAGAATTTTAGTTTTTCTTGTCGAGAATAATAAAATATTTTTAAGTGGGTAATTTGCGAATTCGGTTTTCGACTTACTATTAGAAAAATATCAAAAAATTAATGTGCATATATATAATAACTATTAGGTGCAATCGGCATTTCTTAAAATTGTCTTCACAAACCCAAAAAGCGATTTTGCACCGTCCTATTAAGTATATTAATTTGTGACAAGATTACCTTATTATTTCAAAAACTTTAGAGGAGCCACAAAACATTTTACAATCATTTGTATCGTCTTCAATCTATTACTTTCAAGATTATAATAAGTGCAAAAATTTTGTCGATGTAATGTATGCGCTCGAAGGACCATTAAAATATTTATTTTTAATCTTTTATCTAGTTTTTTTTTAAATAAAATTCTTCAATATTGTTTAACTAAATACCACAAGTCGTTTCACAACAATATCAATAAAATCACGAACAAGCTAAACCTCAAGGTCGTTTTCTTATAATACATATAATTTGATACGGTGAAGGTTAATTGATTACGGCTCGTTTCAATTGATAAACTTGACGTTAACAAAAATGTATAACGATCAACATTGAGAACTAGAGCACCTACGTCTAGGCAATTATCTTTATTTCCATTAATTTTAATATAAAGGTACTCGTAATAAAAACAATTAATTTTTTAAAAATGTGGCAGAGTTACGAGAAAAAACTGTATAATATTAACCCTCAAATTCACAAACCAAACTTATTCTCATCTTATACTTATACTTTATTGGTCGTGAAACACCACCGACAGTTCGGGTCCATTATTTTTCATCGGTTGTCAGAAAGAAAATAAAACGACTCGCCAGCATCAACAAACCTCGAGTTGTTTAATTTAATAATTTAGGGGGAGTTAGGCACTAATTTTGTTCGTTTAATTTCGAAATTTGCGCTCGTTTTCTAAACTTCTAAAATACGTTGTTGTCTACCTCAGATTTAATAATTATAAATACATATCCGTATACAGGATGGATGTAAAGTAACAAATTTGAAAATTTCACGAATTCAAATTCAATTCGATTAAGAATTTTATAAAGAAAAACGAATTTTTCGGCACATTTATTTCGTGGCCGATGGTCATTTTGATTTCGTTTTTGATAATTAATAACGTGGATCGGTACAATATTTCAGACGGTGACGATATTGCGAACTTTATATGAATGCACCTCTATCAGTCTTATTCTGAATTGTTAGTTTAAAGATCTTACCTCGAGTGTCGCTCGTTTGAGGTTATCACCTTCTGCTTATATATTTCGCTTTTCGTCGACTTTCGTACGGAACGAGTGCTCGAAGAATTTGGAGGCGCAATCTTCCATCGGACGAGTCGAATTCGGAAGAGCTCCGTCGCGCTGAAATTTCTTCTATTAGTAAATTTGTCAACAAACCAATTTGTTATTTATTGATTAGTGAATAGATATGCGTTTTTTATTTGACCATCATTAATTTTTGCTTGACTTATTTTCTAAATCAGGCACAGATAATTGTTTTACGAAGGTACCTATTTGGTAAAAGAACAATTAGTAGTGAGCCACGCCGTAGATCGGAAATATGCAAATATACTGGGCGAGTCGTTTAAAAAATGCCACGCGTTTTTCTCGAAAATAGTTAAAGATAGGTAAAAATCACTAATTATGAACATTATAGAGTATGAACGAGATCGTCCATCTTTACATTAAATGACCTTGAAACACATTGGTTTTGAGTTACCTCAACAACATCGATCGGCATAATTATCATTGTTGGAACGATGCGATGTTAACCCTCATTGGATGAGTATTTTAGATCGCCAAAATCAATCGAGTCTTAATGTTTAGGCTGGAATTATTGGCCCTCGTCTAATTAGACTTTTCTCTTTGATAGCCTACAAGTGTTAGGTTTGTTGAGTTTTTGGCTTACGGTTTTCCAAATCTAGTGAAAGACATACCTGCTCATTTCGGAAGATTCACAAGGGACAATTATTTCCCAACAAATAGATCGATAGGTCCTGTGTCATTTTCTGCAACTTGACCTGTATGATTTTTACCTCCGTGGAAAAGTAAAAGAGCTGGCGTGCTTTGAACGGCCTACTATTCGTAAAGACATGAAGTTAATTAAATCAAATCCTGCAGTTCGGCAGGTTTCTTATAGAAGGATACAAGAAATGATCGGAGCAAAAATGGTGTTCGTTTTGAGCAATTATTACGAAAGCACTTTATCAAACATCCGAAATTAAATTTTTATTACGGTTCGTGTCTTCGAAACGAATGGTTATTTCGAAAAATACCTGTAAATAAAACTTTTTAATTTTTTTACGAGCTATCGATTTGGCATAACAGAAATATCCCATTCAATTAAAAAAAAAAGGTAGCTTAGGTCTATAACTCCAAAATCGATAAGTTTCCAGGTCATCCAATGTCACCATCGAACGGCCCCATTCGTACTCTACAATTTTCATAACAAGTAATTTTTACCTATCTCTAACAGTTTTCGGGAAAAGAGCGTGACATTTTTTAACTGACTCGCCCTGTATATCTACACATTTTTTTTTAATAGTAACTAAAGAGGTTTTCAGACGAACTTTTTTTAGTAGTCCTCCTTAACTTCACGTATCTTCCATTTTTGGCTTTAAACCAATAAATTGCTATGGTGGTGGCGTTAAATTAACAATGGCCAACAGTTTTACGCGTACTTACGATACTTCCGAGCCACCGCGAGAAGTGAAAATAACTAAATTGCCGATGCGTCACGTTCATCGCGTTAAATTATTATTTACCACCACTTTTGTCTTGTACCTGCACGCGTTCCTTTAAAAATGAAACGTGACAGGTTAATAAAATGGGAAATTGTTATTTAGGTAACAAGATAGTGTTATCTTAAACATTAGAAATATTGGTTTGCAGAATGGAGGTCGTTGTGTAGATAAAATGAATTAAACGTTTTGAAGCTCGAAACGTCATACAGGGTGTTAATTTTAACTGGGCAATAATTGGCATGTCAAAAAGTATAATAAATGCAACGGTGTTTAGTTTGCACGACGCGCCTTAACCCGATCTTGTTTTTATTTTTTTAACGAATAAATCGAAAAAAAATTCTGAATATTAACTTTTTTTGCTGCATATTTACAAAATTTGATTTTTATCTTGACATTTTTTAATCGGACGGTACCTACTTTAAAATTAACAAGATGTACAAACAGACTTTCGATCTTTCAAAGTTTTTGCGAAAGTTACAAAAAAATTACAACTGAAACAAAAAACGGCTGCGAAATAGGTGTTTTACGCGCACGTTGTGGTCTCGTAAAATACTCACATTTCGCCATTTAAACCATATATATGTAAGTACTTATTAATTTTTTACGTACCAACGGTGATCCAGGTAAAATGGGCGCCCCATATAATTAAATTAAATACCAAATCAAAGCGTACGTTTAGCTACATGCTGTGAACCGATTACAAGGACCCGTCCTTGTTGTCAAATTTGCTATCTTCTCTTCATCGGACCGAGGCCACTTTTCTAAATTAGCAACTCTGTTAAATATTCATCAACAAATATGACAAGACGCATTTGAATATTCTTTATAAAGAAACTGAAGTGAATTTCAAAAGGTGCTTGATCTTTAGATTTTATCGTATTATTATCTAATTTTACAGCATACTATGTGTGCGTGTGTGTCTAAAACGCCATTGCCTCGCAATGATAGTCAAAGAAAAATTCAAAGATTTAAAATTTACGTAGATAAGTACTTAACACAAAGGTATGGTTAGATTTTAATGCCGTAATTTCAGAAAAGTCGCCACGTTTTTGCTCCTCCGACGTTCAAGAGCTCGTTTTGGCTTAACGTTCGGCCACCGCAATACGTTTTTGTGGTCCGTCCAGTTCTTTTTGGTTTAGATCGTTTTCCAACAGCTTTCGACAAACAACGGTCCGTCAATTTTTTATTTTTCTAAAAAAGTGAACCATTTTTCTGGTTCTAACTTTACGACAACAACTTTTACTTAATAAGGTCGTAGTGTGAATAAAAATTAATTTTTTATCGACGCCAAACTGACGCAATGGCGTTTTGTTGAGACATTCTCCGCGTGTACCTGCGAGTTGCTGCTTTTGAAACCGCGACAAGTTTGATACGTTCAGCGCGTAGTATTTAATCGGTATAATTTAATTACAATTTCTGCCGTAATCACAAATAGATTCCGAACGCGACCGCCTTTATATATACGAGCGCCTCCGCAATTTCCATTTCGCGAAAAACGTGGGCTAAGCCGAGGTTAACGTATTCTCCTCTTAAGCGTTCGAAAAACGATTTAGTACTTACTTCGAATACGATCTCTCCACTAATTGATTTGAACCGAGTAATTTTATTCGCAGATTAATCTTCGTCCATTAATATTTCTAATTATCGATAAATAAATAAATCAACTTTTATAGAAACCGGCTTAAGAAAATTGCGCGAACGGGCCCAAATTAAGGTTTAGTGAAATTCGAGTTTAACAACCTCCGAATTAATTAGTCGACGATGAAATAAATTGGACCGGTTTTTCTTCGGCCGCCTACGCGACAAACATAATTCGCTTGTTTTCCGAAATAATGACCCCGCGCCGACGATCGTAAATAATATTTTATCTACTTACGTGGTTTTATTGTTAGTATGAGAGATGAGTCGCATTTTTAATCGGCCTACGTTTGGTAACAGGTGAAACTCATTTTGCTTTCGAAATTGAACTTTCACGTTTTCCGACAAAGGTAATTCGATACCTACTTTAAAGACAACTTTTCGGCTCTCGTTTTATTACCCTTTGAATGGTTGATTATTTTAGTACAGAATCGTTGATTTATGGTGTTTATCGAGGCACCAAAATCCACGACCAAATTCGACAGGAAAAACGCCCAAAGGGCGTTATTATCAAAGTGCGTCTTTTGTTCCTTTTTTCTGGACTTGAAAATAACACGACGCGTCGGCGCCCATTCGAAACTGATCAATAAGAATCGAAAAAACAAAACCATCAACCCTTTTAGTTGCAAATGGTTCGAAAGTTTTTGTGATGGATTCGATTAATCGGTACTTATTCGGCGATTGAACCAAAGTTTGAAAAGAACTGATTCTCGAATAAAATAATATCTACGAACTTCCAATATTTTTTATTTCTATAGTTTTCCGTGGATTTTTACGGTCTTTCATAAACTTTCTATATAGTTATCTACGGTTTTCCACTAATTTTCACCGACTTTCCGATTTTCATCGATTTCCAAGAACTTGCACCGATTTAAAAAAAATTCACGATCGTGGTCTTTTGAGAAATTTGTGAGAAATTCGACTTGGCGCCTTAGGTTTTTGATCGACGCTTGTTCGTCCTTTTCGTCTTCGGATGTTTAATGGATCGTCTGGATTAAAATGCGGTTTTTTTGGCGAATACACAGTCGCGGGTTCCTTGCAATTAGTAAAGGCTTTTAGTACTTTAACCTAGTTAAAAGAGGCTTAAGCATCAAAATTTTCAAAAAAAAAATGAACTTTTAAGGGCCGATATTTTCTCCGCATCAGAGAAAATAATTGAGAAACTCAGCAAAAAAATATATTATTATTAAAATTTTATGTAAGCTATTCTCTTATCTTTTTGAAAAATCAACATCTGCAAATGACACGACAGAGCTTTGACCAATTTAAGCGCATTAAGGGTGCTTTCCAAATGCACAAAAAACGATGCCAAACATTCTTCCAAAGAAACCTTCTCTTCCGGCAAGTTCTTCTCAAACCTGAGGATTTTCCGCTCGTCTAGAAGTTGGGAAATACTCACATCCAAAGGGAAGGCTTTCAATACAAAGACAATCCGAGGTCCACTGGATGGCAATTTAAAATTATTAATCTTTAGACATCTTGCGTCTTTCGGGCGCACGAAGTTCTCCGACCACGAATTTAGAATAAGATAAAATACTTACAGTGAGTCGTTGAACCCAAAAAAAAATCAATCGCTAATCTAACGCGGTTAGTAATCAAAACACAAGAAAATACTCAAGACATCAACTCGTAAAACTTTTACAAGAAGATAAGTACGTTAACGTAACAGTAAAAATTATTTAAAACCGTCCTCGCAACTATGTATTTGCACTAAAAAAAAGTAACGTACTGACGTGACATCCTTTAAAAACGTCGACAGTTTTACGTTATCGAACATTTTTTCCAAATACAGGAGAATCTCATTAGAACATATTCTCAAACTATAATTACCCCGAACATCTTTAAATCGTCCTATGCTCTAGTAAGGAACGACTTTCTTTTTTCGTTAATTATAGACAGTAAACGCTGGCGAGTCGACGTGTAAAATACAGGGTGGTCCATCGATGTTTCCTCTACAGGAAGACTCATTTGGGCATTTTGCGGAAAAAATTAGGAGCAAAAAAAAATTAAATATTAACACCGGAAAGGCCATTAAATTATCTTAATGCCGCACAATGCATTACCCTAAATAGGAATAGAGGAAGCGATTCGAGTTGTTGTTCGTAACTAATTACTTTTATTACTCAAAAGTCTTTTTTCGATCTACGTTTACTTAACCTTTTTCCATAGTTAATTATACCGATACACGATCATCTCGCCGAAATAATTTCAAAGGAATCAAAGATGAAATATAACCTGTTAGCCTACATTCGCCGATGGTAAAAATTAATACCTTTAATTGGTAATTTTTACTTAGTTTGTCTTCTCATATTCGTTCGTGAGATTTATAATTTAAGAATTTTTAAATAGCGAGTGCTCTTAACTTATATAACCTACTTCACATTTACATCACATCTCACTTTGGCGTTTCTTTTGTATTCGACTTTTGTCGCACGAGGAATTTTCTTTTTTTTTATTGAATTTCTATTCACAGGATTAGCCGACGATGGGTAAAAGCAATATAATAATTTATATAATCGGCACCAATCGACGTGTAAATGCGTAAATGTCAGAATTAGTCTAATAGATGTTAACTGATCGAAAAAACTATTTTAAGTAGCCTTTGTTTCTTTCCAATTAAGAAATTACGCTAAGATACAAAAATTATGGAATGAAACTAATTATTCTCTATTGTTATAAATAATATAGGTAGTCATCGATTTACGACCTATGCGCTTTACGATTGATCGACTTACGATTGCGAATGTTGTTTAGGTTATTTGCAGTATTTCATATTTTTTACTAATTTTGTAAACCAATTGCGTTGTACACAGTGTCTGATTTGCTAAACTAGTCCGACATACGTCCAGATCGCTTCACGATCGGTCGATCGGAACCAAACATGTACGTAAGTCGACGACAACCCGTACTGATTTTTTTTGTTTTGTTTCTTCAATAAATTCTGCAACCAGTTACACACAACATGGCTCGTATAGTAAATCCTTGCACATATAAACGACATTCGGTTTAAAAGACCGCTTAAAATTTAACCAACAGCGGTTGGAATTAAAATAAGTTTTTTTTTCTTTGGTAGTCGCGAAATCAACTTTAAAAACGGCGATCGGAGATAAAAAAAATGTTAGACGTTTTCATTTAAAATTTACCGATCTGTGATCAGCGCCAGTTTTTCATAATTTTCGTAAGTCACATCAAAATTTTTTTGGACAATTCGCAATTGGTCAAAGGGTTGAAAAAAGCCGGTTTTGTAAAAAAAAACTACTGCAAATAAGCTGTGGCTAATCTTGTTTTGTTGACAACTTTAACGTGTTGTAACGATTTTATGGTTGGTTTTACAACTATAATACCTAAGTATCTACATTTCGAAAAATGAAAAACTATAATTTTCACCCTAACCATCTTTAGTCGAATTTTGGTGAGTCGTAAATCGAACACCTCACATTATATTAATTCAGTTCATCAAAATAAAAAGTTTCAAGCACCTACCCACCAAGTCTGATTTATATAATTCATATACAGAGTCTCTTTCGAATATAGTTCATGGCCCGTTTATTTTTTTTTTGAAAAAATGAGAAATTATGTTTGAAATTATTCAAGTTCGAGAACTTTTCCGTAAAAATATTTTCAAGACGGTGGAACTTCTGGTTCCAGAGCTTAAAGGTCCATGTATTTAAACTTTATAAATACACGGAGAGTTAGTCGACAAAGTAAAATCCTAAGATCCTCATCGTATTAATCCTATTTGTTTGTAATCCTTTTAGAGAACACAACGAGAATAGAGAGTAATACGACGCCGTTATTTAAAATTCGAACTACTCAAACAAGCACTACCGCTCTGTACCACTGACGCGAAAGATTTGAATCGGTTTTTCCAGAATTCTATACATAAATGCGTTGGATACTAGGAAATTCCACTTTTATATTAAAATGGAAATGTGGACATGTTTTATTAGTTGCCTTGTAATTTTATCGGTCGCATAAAAATGCGATTAAACTTTTATCTGGTTTATGGTTTGCAATTGGGAAATTTTCAATGTTGAGAGGTGCACGAATAGATTTCAAATTAAAAATAGAGTAAATTTATAATTCTGCGGAATAAAGGCAGTAGATAATGATTATCCAGATAATTTTAAACTGGTAAGAATTGGCGAATTGAAATTCGACCCCTACATTATGAAAATATATGTGAAAATATATTTTGGGTCGGTCATAATCAATTTCTCGTGGACACGATTTCGGTCGCAATTTGAATCGTAGGAGGTTGAAATTTGGACAGCGTGTTGTCTTTACGAAAACAAAGGACGAGTTCGTTAACCAGTCAAATCGACCGACCCGTTTCAAAATGGCGTCCGTTTAATAATTTTTAAATTCTAACTCTGTTATGTTTTGGAACGGCATAAAATCTTTACCGATCATGTCTCTTTATAATTTTCGATAGAATGCACCGTTTTCGAAATAATCGAAAAAAAAAGATATATATTTTTTAAAAATTCTTATAAATATCTCTCGTAAATATTATTTTTCAAAAATTTGTAAAACAAAAAGTTTTTTGACATGCGTACAAGTAAATTCGATACCGAGGCTTGCGCGCGGTCGGATTTTTTAAAATGAAATCGTGTAGTATTTTTGTTGCATGTTGACATTTATGTAATCTAGGTGTTTATTTTGACCATTATTTTTTAACCGTTATAAATAAGTCCGATTTATAGTTATAAAAGTCGATGAATTAGGTAAAAATCGGTCAAAAATGTGAAAAACCGACCCCGTTGCACAACGGGAAACTTTTTCGAGCTGCAATTTCCAAGTGATCATATATGTACTCAAACAGTTAATACTACGAAAAAGTAATTTCAACCGATTTTAAGCTTGTTCTACATTATTTTATTTATTTATTGTCCTTGAACTTTTGTTTATTAACCGCACAGAATTTTATATGATTTTGCAATTATTACACGTGATACGACGAGATTCCTTTGCATTGTAAAGCGAATACACACTTTATACTATTTCATCATCGAGTTCCCATAACGACGTGCTACGCATAAAACGTTTTTCTGCAGCAAATTTCCTTCTTCCTTGTGCGGTTACGTCAAACTAATTATTGATAAATAATCAAATGGAAGAAGATTGGAGTCAAAAACGTCCAACGAAAAATAGAAAACGGCGTAAAATCGACAATAAAAAAAAGAAAACCAATATTTTTCCCACAATCGCTATTACCGAATAAAACGTAATAACGTCGTTCAGTTAATAAGAGTTATAGCATAACAATAAATTACCATCAACAGAGTGCCCCCATGTCATTTTCAATGATTCAGCTTTAAAGAAAGTTCTAAGTCAACAACTTCGGGCTGCATCACCTACTTTCACCGGCGAGGTGCATGAACGTAAAAGCATCTTCGGAGAATTTACATTTTATACCAAAATGGTCGCGTTCGGTAACTGGACGTTAATTGTGTTTAATTGTCCGTTAAGGTGTTCGCCAGTTAGCAACGCAGGGGCTGCGGAGGGAGGGCGCTATTGCGTAGAATTTCTGCTGACAACAATAAGTGGAGCAAGTTCCGCCGATTATACTTGCAATAAGAAGAGTATAACAATTAACGAGGTCTTAATTCTTGCTTAAGCATAGGTCACGGTTTTGCTTATGAAATAATACATACTCGTGCTCCATAACAAGACCGTACGCGCAATAAAATTTTTGGGAACACGAAAGTTTTTACTGAAATAATTGTGTTAGATCATTCGATTACTTCATATAATTCTTTATGGGAGGGGCGCGCGGGCGAACTATAAAATTATCAGGGTGCAAATTTAAACTTTTCTTTCTTCAATCGTCGATTGTACGCACGCATTTTGTTGAAATTAAATGAACGAACTACGTGTCGAGCTCTAAATTTTTGGAAAACAAACGGAGTTTTGTTTGAAGAAAAATGGGTTGGGGGGGTTACTTTTAACGCGATTTACGTTTAATTAAATTCCAATAACATTACGTTGCCAAGTACGGGTAGACGATTTGAAAATGTTTTCAAGCATAACGGTTTGTTTTAGCCTGATTACTCCGTTAACAATACCAAGGGTCGATTTTTAAGTCAGACAATTGTGTCCAATAATCAGTTTTGTATAGGTAATTAAGTTACTGATGGATCAGATTTAACTGACGATTCAAAAATCGGCCAATAATGAGTAGTTTATTAACAATTCACGCTGTTAATTATATTAATTTTTTCCGCTTACGTTTTTAATTTCATACAATATTATTAAATTTAATACTTGTTTATAAGACCAAGCGCATTACTTTGTTTGAAAATAATCCTTTTAAAGTAGATAGTACACAACAACGATGTGATTTGCAGATATGATCATTTTCAAATCGACCGGCTGTACTTCCATTATAAAGGTTAATTAGATGGCAACGTGTAAATATTAATATGAAAACACGTTAAAAGATATTTTATGTGCATTCGGATAATTATTATGTATTTTCACTATGATTAACTTTCACCTTTAATACCATTGTAGATAAATAATATTAAAATACGTACAGTAAACTGTTACCTTTAGGTAACGATATAACTGAATAAACACATATTATGTACAATAGAATTAAAATAAAATAATAAAACTAGTACTTGCGTATGAGATGAGAATGGGTTTTGTTTATGAATTTGACATTAAACCGGTTTCTATTAAAATAAGTTTAAATTTCACGAGGAAGTGTACTTTTGGTAAGTTAGAAATTGGAATAAATGCAACAGATTAATTAAGAAAAATGGTCATTTCTAAAAAAAACGAAGCGAAAAAAAAAGTAGATATTGCGAATTAAAGAATATTTTTGTTCTATATACATTTCATTTTACTCCCTTTGTTTTCCTATAATTATTTAAATATCTAATAATGAAAAAGCGTTTCTTCTAATCATTTTCTTATTTTTATCCTTGACTAATTTAATAATTGAAAAAAAAACAAACTCAAAACGAAAAACATTAAATAATTGGACTTTTGTTCTATTGATATCATCAGGTAGTCGATATGATTGAAGAAATGGGTTTATCCACCCAAAAGTTACCCTAGTTATAACAAAAGTTAACCAAACGGTGTTACGGAAATCATCCCGGTTTTTACCTAAAATGTCATTATCTAACGCTTAAGGCCGAAAAATTTTATCGTCCCATCGCTTGATTAATTAGAAAAGGGAAATTGCTTTGTTTACAAGAACACCCATCGCCTCTCGACCCACGAGTAATTCTCAGGAATGAAAAAAACCCAGTTTCTAATTTCACCCATAAATTTTTTGGGGAAAGTAATTCCCAATCTTCCCAAAAAAAAACCCATTCTTTAAAAATAATGAAACCTCCTTGAAAATTTGTTAAAATGTATGCCAGGTTTCCCCACAAAGGGTAATTTCAATTTTAAATTTATTAAAAACAAACACAGCCGATAAAAAACGTTCATTTTTTTAAATGTTAACCATACCCAATTCCCTCAACCCCAGGGTTTATGGAATTTCTTTAATAATTTATTGTAGTTAGAATTACCGATAAGTTAACATTTAACTTGATATAGTTTAGGAAAATAATATTTCTTTTTAATAAAATTAACTTGGGGGCGTTTCTAAATTATTTTTATGTCGGAGAAGTTAAAAAATTAATAATAAATTTGGTTCTTTATTTTTGGAATTTAGTTTAAAATGGAAACAATAAATGATAATTTATTGTTTAAATTTTTTTAATTGATAAAATTTTTATCACAAAGTTAAAGCTCTATAATAATGTTAGACGAAGAAGAACCCGATAGAAACTGCAAAAGCAAACGGTTTACACTAAAGTGATGTTTATGGCTGTGGCTCGACCACGCTATGACACACATCAAAGCATTTTTGACGGTAAATTGGAATATTTTGTATATCAAGAACCGGCTCAAAGAAATTCCAAGAATAGAACTAAAGAAACATTAAAACGAAAAATGTGGAAAAATGATTGTAGAAAATGTTATTCCACCAATTAAATCAAAATTTCCTCAAAAGTATAAAAACAAAACAATTTACGTACAGCAAGATAATGCAAAACCACATTCCTCTGATAATGATACAGATATTGTTACTGCAGGTTCTACTGAGGGTTGGAATATTCAGTTTAAGTCACAACCACCAGTCCAACTAAACAAACAGTCCTAATTTAAACGTTCTCGATTTGGGTTTTTTTAACTCTATTCAATCACTACAACATGAAGCTTCGCCAAGCACAATTGATGAATTAATTGAATGTGTTCAAGATGCATTTAATAAATTAGAGAGAAATACTCTCGATAACGTTTTTATAACATTACAAACGTGTATGGAATCAATTATGTTAACAGGAGGGGGAAATTCCTATAAAATTCCTCATTTAAATAAGGTGAAACTTCGTCGCGATGGTCGATTAGCTGAAAAGTATATATGTTCAGAAGAAGCGTTCAACAATCCTAAATCTCATTTTAACTAAATTTGGATTACACTAAAATTATTTGTATTTAGTTATATTGTGACAATAAAATGAATTTAATTTTTTTTTTATTTAATTTTAGTTTTATTGATATTTTCGCAAACGTATACCATATTTTCGGACAAAAAAAAATATTAAAATGTATACCATATTTTCGGACAGAGGGAGTAAAGGTTAATTAGATGTCAACGTGTAAATATTAATATGAAAACACGTTAAAAGATATTTTATGTGCATTCGGATAATTATTATGTATTTTCACTATGATTAACTTTCACCTTTAATACCATTGTAGATAAATAATATTAAAATACGTACAGTAAACTGTTACCTTTAGGTAACGATATAACTGAATAAACACATATTATGTACAATAGAATTAAAATAAAATAATAAAACTAGTACTTGCGTATGAGATGAGAATGGGTTTTGTTTATGAATTTGACACTTAAATCTCGAGATTTCGTATTAACAATAAGTTTAAATTTGGCGACGAGGAAGAACGTACTTTTGGTACAGTTAGAAATTGTGATATAAATGCAACAGATTAACTTATTAAAAATATACGGTCATTAGTCGTAAAAAAAAACTGTTACAGCGAATAGAAGCAAAAACGTAGATATCTGCGAATTAAACGCCAGCATATTTTTTGTTCTATATACATTTCATTTTACTCTTTGTTTTACCTATATATTATTTAAATATCTAATAATGATGAAACGCGTTTCTTCTAATCATTTTCTGTATTTTTATCCTTGACTAATTTAACTAATTCAGAACTAAAAAAAACAAACTCAAAACGAAAAAACATTAAATAGATTGGATCAATTTTGTTCTATTGATATCATCAGTAGTCGATATGATTGTCTCCAATGCCCAAATCGCGAGTTTGGATCCGACACCAAAGTTACCCTAGTTATAACAAAACGTGCTAACTCAACACGGTGTTACGGAACTATCATCGCTCTAGTTTTTTACCTAAAAATGTCATTATCTAACGCATTAAGGCCGTTAAAATAATTTATCGTCCCATCGCTTGATTAATTAGAAAACGCGCCGTAAATTCCGCAGTTACTCGTTTACACGAGAACACCCATCGCCTCTCGACCCACGAGTAATTCTCACGTGAATGAAGAAAAATCTCCAGTTTCTAATTTCACTCCATAAATTTCTTTGGGCGCACATCACGTACATACTCGGCCGGGATATCGTGGTCGCGACATAAACCCAATAAACTCTGCACTTGCTTTAAAAAATAATGAAATCATCTACCGTATGAAAATTCTGTTAAAAGTGCCATATGCCGAGAGAAATTTCCGCCACAAACGCGGATAATTTGCAATTTTAAATTTATTAAAAATCGAAAGCGTACGATGCCGATGGAAGAAAACTGTGTCATTTCTTTGTAGAATGTTAGCGACAGTGACCCAGATTCCCTCAACGGCCGGGCAGCCGGTCTTATGGTAATTTCTGTTAATAATGTCGGTATTGTACCGTTACGAATTACCGATGGAAGTAGTGGAAGCGACTTTGAACTTGTAGTAGGTAGTTTAGGAAAATGAGAGTAGTTTAGCGTTTTTAATAAAATTACACGTATGCGGCGGCGCTTTCTATATATATTTTTTGGAGTAGATCGGATGTAATTGTTATTAAAAATTAACTGCGAAGTAAATATTGCGTGTCGTTTCATTTTTAGGAACTTTGATGTTTCGAAAATCGGCAAACGGAACTGGAAGACTGCATCCATATCATCGACCTCGAGGTCGCCCTGTCTTAAATTTCTTTTTCCTAAAACGCGAATGTCGTTTACGAAGCTCGGCTTCGCAAGCTTTTGCGACCGAAATCGAAAGTTGCCTTCTAACCCCTAATAATCTATGCGTTGACGGCTATTGAATACGAAATGTATCGGTTTGGTGTAATTAGAAAGCAAATCGGGTGGATTTGTTCGAGTCTTTGGCGAAAACTAAATTTGTTGTCTGAAGTTATTCAGTAATGTTAAATTGGATCGATTCTTTTACAGGCACTTCTGTCGTTATCCGTAGCAGCGATGTTCCTCGTCTCGAAAGCGTCCGAAATCGACAACAAACCTTCACCAACGATCACCAGGACGGAACTTCGTGTTGCGAAAAGTTTGAATCCGGAAGAAACGCAAACGTTGAACGTGATGACGCGCGACGGAAGCGTCGCGCAACTCATAGTAAAACGGCGAGATCCAAAATCGAAGCTGTCCGCGACCCCCGCGGCCGCCCAAACGACAATCGCACCACCAAAAGACGACTTCACCACCTCGTTTTATTCCAATTGGATCCCCGTGCAATCGGTGTACCTGCAACCGAACTTAATCCGCCTTGGACACTTTTGCGTTGCTGAACAATGGCAGCGAGGAGAAATCGATCAAAAACAATATAGGAAGCGCCGCGAGCGGCGATAGGTGAGCAATTCGTAATTACCGCCAAATTTGCTTTAATTGCGCCGCCGATTTCCATCGTTACGTAATTATACGCGCATTACAAAAACTTATAAAAACCAGGAAATATTCAAATATTATTAATTGTTCCATATTTATTAATAGTTGCGTAACTGTCGAGATAAATTATGAGGAAAAGGCGGTTAAATAATTTCAAATCCCACTAGAAATGCAATTTATACCATTCCGCATCGATTTACGTTGTTACGCAAGCGGATTCGGGTTACGCAAAGGGATGGGACGACTAACGTTGTAACCATCTAAGGACCGAGATGAAAAATTTGTTACCCTTACATAAGCTCGAAGTTTATGTAAAAGCAAAAAATTTTAAGGGCAATTTAACAATCCAGTATTGGACTAATATAGGTTAAATCTCGTTATAAATTCGTCCAATTATTGAAATGCAACAATGCGTGATAATCAGCCAATACTATAATGCTATGGTGGTGCAATGTTGACTCCAAAACTTGGTGCAATATTGAAGCAATGTAGGTTATATTTTGCTATAAATTTGCCAAACTTTGCTCTCCCCCCCCCCACCTCTCATTTTGATACCAAACCGCAGATTAATTGATTCGCGCTCTGATTATCGCGTAATTTGACGCCAGATTCCGTGAATTCGGTGGAATTTACCGCGATCTGTCTTAATACCTCTTTTTATTTTCCAATATAGCTACATAATATATGTATATAGAAGCCGTGGTGGTTTAGTGTGCGGGGCTCTAGCGGAGGTCCAACGTTCTAGTGTACTCGCGGCTGCGGGTTCGAATCCCGCTACAATCATGGATGTTTGTGAATGTTAAAAATATATAAATGGGAAAAGGCAACGGTTAGGTGTGCTACATCATAGGTACCGGTGTTAAACATCTAGTAAACAAGTGCTGGGACCGATTAAGTACCCAGAAGTTATTCTCAACAAAGTATTGGATCAAATATTGACCTTATTTTACATAAATTATTTATTATTATTATTATTTGGACCGTTATTGGCCGAATGTAAATTAACAACGAAAATATTCCTACATTGGTCCAACCTTGAGCCAATTGGTGGTCCCTTTGGGCCTGTTTATTTTTGCCAATGTTGTTTTGGTAGGTACATCAACGAATTACTTTTTTGATATGTGTCTTCTTCCTTTTTATTTTGAATTATTTAATTATTTTTCAGTTCGATCAAAGAGAACTCAATTAGCTCTCATACATTTGACGTGTACTTACATTTTCAAAGTCTGCTTCGTTCATGGTTTAATGGCCATGGTCAGAAAGTTTATTTATTCGAATCCATTTAGTGCAACAGCATGATATATTTGTACCGCTTCGCATTTAAAACCGCATAAAATGTTCCGACACTCGTCTCGGAAGTACGCTATTTAAAATAAAATTTTCATGTATATTCGTGATGACCTTTGGTTGTCAATTCTAACTGCACGTCAGGAAACATAGTTATCAATATAGGATTTTCCGGGTATACATACAATTTATTATTTTAAATGAACAATACAGCTATCAAGGTGAAGATAATTTGTTGTGGCCCACATGGATATAACTTACGTAATAATGTTAATTAATAATTATTTCTGTCGTTTAAATAGTACAAGTAATCATAAGCCCGCAGAAATACAAGGTGTTCATTTTAACTGAAAATTAACATGGGTATTTCAGAAAGTACAACATATACAGCAGTAGTTTAAATAGGAAACCTCAATCAAAATTTGGTTTAAATGACTAAATTTAAAAAAAATAAAATGAGCACATATCGACCTAAAGGACCTTACGGATTTTTATAAGGAGCTGGGCCCAACTGAAGATACCAATGAACCATATACCGTTTGAAAGCTCTCAACGAGTACTACAACGTAGTCCAAGCATAAGTCACGAAAACGGAGTACAACATTTTTACGAGCATTCAAATGTTTTATATCGGTTTTGTAACTAAATACATTTATCGATAGAATTCATGAACAAGTACTCATGTGTTATATACCATCGGAAAGTACACTTCGAGATCTACTCAATGGTGACAAATTCAACGTCCTAACTGGTGGTACAAAGGCACTTTCAATGCTTTAAATGGATTTTAATATGGGCTCAGCAACTTGTAACCAGTCTAGGACACGCATACGTCGACGGACCCTCACCAGCCATATATCATCAGAAAGTACGCTTCGAGATCTACACGATGGTGTCAAATTCAACGTCCTAACTGGTGATACAAGGGCACTTTTAATGCTTTAAATGAATTTTTATGCGGGCCCAGAAACTTGTAACCAGTCTAGGACACGCATACGTCGACGGACCCTCATCAGCCATATACCATCGGAAAGTACGCTTCAAGATCTACATAATGGTGACAAAATGAATGTCCTAACTGGTGGTACAAGGGCACTTTCAATGCTTTAAAAGAATTTTTATGCGGGCCCAGCAACTTGCAACCAGTCTAGGACACGCATACGTCGACGGACGAGCCATATACCATTGGAAAGTGCGCTTCGAGAGCTTTACGATGGTATCAAATTTAACGTCTTAGCTGCTGGTACAAGTACACTTTTAATGCTTTAAATGGATTTTTGTCCGGGCCCAGCAATGTATATTCCGTCAAAGACACGCATACGTCGATGGACCCTCACGAGCCATATACCACTGAAAAGAGCGCATCGAGATCTTTACGATGGTGATAAATTCAACCACCTAACTGGTGGTACAAGTACACTTTGAATGCTTTAAATGGATTATTTATATTATAGAATTAGTACATATTGCATAAGTCTAGACGAAGGAAATAATTGTAAACCAAAAAAGTACTTGATGTGATAGATATTACACGCTTAAGTTAACGTAACATTAACTTAAATTAACTGATTAGCGATGTTTATTACTACAAAATAAAAATCCATTTAAAGCATTGAAAGTGTGCTTGTATCAGCAGCTAGGTCGTTGAATTTAACACCATCGTAAAGATCTCGAAGCGCGCTTTCCAATGGTATATGGATCGAGAGGGTCCGTCGATGTATGCGTGTCCTAGACTGGTTACAAGTTGCTGAGCCCGCATAAAAATTATTTTAAAGCATTGAAAGTGCCCTTGTACCACTAGTTAGGACGTTGAATTTGACACCATCGTGTAGATCTCGAAGCGCACTTTCGGATGGTACATAACATATGAGTACTTGTTTATGAATTCTATCGATAAATGTATTTAGTTACAAAACCGACATAAAACATTTGAATGCTCGTAAAAATGTTGTACTCCGTTTTCGTGACTTATGCTTGGACCTACGTTGTAGTACTCATTGAGAGTTTTCAAACGGTATATGGTTCATTGCTATCTTCAGTTGGGCTCAGCTCCTTATAAAAACCCGTAAGGTCCTTTATAACAACTTTTGTTAACCTAACCTAACCTTACGGGTCCCCCCATACATTTATTCATTCTTCTTTAAGTTGTGAACTCAGTACACGTGAAAATTGTCCATCAAGAATGAAAGTCGAGGTGGACAACGCCAAACTAAATAATTTTTTTGTTTATTAATGTTAAATATCTTATTATCGCCAGATTAAAAAAATGCATCAATAAAAATGTGTAAAATTCAATTTTGCAATAAAAAGAAGATATCGTTTAAAAAAAAAGTCTATATAAACTGTGTTAAATGGACGCTCAAAAACGCGTTTGATTTCTATTATTATAAAATGAGAGCAAAACGATGAAGCTTCCCCAACGATGGCCCTGTTAAAATGAACACCCTGTATGTTACCTACTCGTTCTATGTTAAATTGTTATTCCAGATTGTAGTAACTGTGTTTTACCTAAAAAATAACCGTTTCACTATATTAAATTTAATAAAATCTGGATAAACCGTAATTCAATCGATTCATTTAATTACCATCGTCTAACTGTTTTTAGTCGGTCTAATTTTTAAGATTTCGTTATTGCGTTACGATACAGATTTCGACCTAAATATTTAAACGACAATAGCGCAAAAAGTCGCGATAGAATTTTGACTGTTACCGAATTTTACTGTTACCGCAATCTAAGATCGCGAAAAAATCTAACGAATCAATTCGACAAGAAATGTTAAATTTCAGCTAAGCCCTACTTTCGGTCACGCGCGTCTTTCCCGAGCAGTTTTAATGTTAATTATTTATTTTTGCAGAATTCCACGCGTGCCCAAGCCGGTCACAATTCGATCGGGCGACGTCTTCGTTAAACCGGCAAACGAGCGAGTCAAGAAGGGACGCTCCCTCATGGAAATAGACTCCGACGGTATCCCGATCGTGCACGGCGTGAGGGTGCCCGACGACGAGAGCGACGATAAAGTGTGGAGGAACGCGCGAGTCATCAACGGCGAGCTCGTTCCCTACGAAAAGGGCTACAAACCACCCGCGGCGGTTCCCGTCGGCGAATTGGTCTACGCTAGCAAGCTCCCGAAGGAGTCGCAGTACTCGAGAGGAATCGGCCCGTTTTCGACATCGGACAACTTTCAAAAGCCCAACGAGCGCAAGCAAGTCTCGTTCGGGCCGTTCACCGTCAAAGACAACCAACCCCTCGAGAAACCGTCGCAAAACGACAACGACGGTTACGTGAAGTTCAGCAGTAGCGAAGGCGTGGGCCCGTTCACCGTTCTCGACAATACAAGGCTAATGAATTACATCAAGGAAATAAACGCGCAAGAATCGAAACGCGACTATTTTTCCCGAAGGAAACTGAGATCCTACGACGGAGACGGTCAGCCGCAGATGCAAAGGCGTATGCTGCAATACGGCGGGGCGCACTCCTACCCGACGTCGCCACTGTACACCCCTCAGAGTACTAAATTAAGTCACGTAAATTTTAACGAAGGCGTTCGAACGCCAATTTTACAGTACGCGCATCCCGAATTGGGAGTGCAACCCGCCAAGGCGAGCCAAGAAGAAGACGACGTGACCGGCGGTTACGAATCCGGAACGAACGATAACGAAGTGAGTCGGTCATCTTACGAAGTAGCCGCGAACGAGAACGCCGATTTAAAAGCCGGGGGACGCTACTCTCACTCTCCCTATTATTCCGATAATATCAACAGTATAGATTATTATAAGAACAATGTGATCACCTATCCTTATAATAGATACTATCTTAAATCGAAGTCGGAACAGCCGTTTTGGATCCGATTAACTGAAAGTATTAAAGATAACGTTCAAAGTGGATTCGAAAGGATGCACGAATTGACGAGGCCGGTTTTTGAACCCATAGTCGAGGCGACGCATAAAATTACGCACAATTTGGGATTGGCCAGAAGTCCGTCGAGGGCTCAAGACAAGCTCGGCATTATAACGCCCATGGGAAATTCGATCATACTCCCTGCGTTGGGGCTGGTGGCTGGAGGAGCCGCTTTGGGATTAGGAGCCGCGGCCGTGGGAAGGTTTCTGCAGCCCGAAGAGATGAGAGCCCTACAAAGAATAGGATACCCCAACGATATCTTGGTGATCATGGAGGAGGCCAACAATCGGCAAGTGCAAGCCGAACATCGTCGGATAAGGCGGAGCATCGAAGCGGCCGACGAACAGTACCTACAAGATTTGGACGGGAATTTGGAAAAGAACAATCTGCAAGTGTTGACGCCGTCACATCTATGGTCGGACACGCCCTGCTCGAAGAAGCTATTTTGCGAGGTGATGGTGCGACAGAATTCCGACGACGTCGTGGTCATGGAGAAGAGGATGGGCTCGATGCTGTCCATGTAAGTAATGCGTGTTGGGCGTGGTGAAAATAGAGGCGAAGCGTCGATTTGCTTTCTCCGGCCTACATTTTTTCTAACCACGGGCAATTAGAGATATTAACTCCCAAAAAAAAACTACTTTCTACAGTTATTATTGTTATTAACGATGACCGTTTGAGTTTTAGACGATTTTGTGTTGCGTAATTCTTTTTATGATACAAAAACGTTTTCTTGAACGAACGTTTCCGGTTGCGTGTGGCGAATAGTAGTGGCACGTAAATTTCCTCGTGCACATTCTGTTTAAATCCCGAATCCGCGTTTCAAATCAAACGCTCACTTCCAAACGGATTCATATTTATGTTTAGGCCCTCCATGCCGTTCCAAGATTCAATATCAACATCTGATAATCTTTCCAGACTTTTGGTCTCGAACGCTAATTGGCTTGGTTTAGAATTTTTAACAAACAACTTGCCCATGTTTTCGGACACCCCCGTAAACACAGATTTCTGATTGTCATAATGGCAGTTAACGTAAGCATTGTTCTCCAGAGAACAAATTACTCATCCATTTCTCCCGATTATTTATTTTTCGCCCACGAATAATATTTAATTACATTGGTGTCAAAAAGGTCGCAACCGCTACGCAACAAATTAATCAACAACAAGCAGTAGTAATGTCGTTGTAAAAACATTTGGTAATACAAGAGGCAGGTGCGCATTCATTATTTGCGTGATAACATTCCACAACATAATACCGGCGAAGATGAGCTAAGAATGTCGATTCGCCGCGAGCCGAAAGTAGTTACTTTCACTTTGACCCAGACACAGTTTGCTAACGGCCTCCGCTCATAATTGGATTGCTCGCACGTGAACTCGTTGCAGTTTTGAATAGGGTCCGCGCCGAAACGAGGCGAACGATTAAATTTATTGCAAATTCAACCGTGAGAAGAAGATATTCCCGGTTGTAGGTCACGGTAATTTATAAAATTGCATTGTCGGACGTGCTTTGAAAACTTTGACCTCCGAAGTCAACGTTTAAATTGCTAATCTCGGACTTCTTCATTCCGCTTTCACGACGCCAAATGCCGAGAGATGACATCTCATTTTACTCACGATCATATATGGAAAGTGCCAACGTTCGGAAATAAATAATTAATTTCGTGGCGGATTATCTAATTAGGACAGTTTGAATTTTCTCTCGACGCGAAGGTCTCAACATAATTACGTCAGTTGATTAATTGCGTTTTATTTCAGGGTACATCCAATGGTGCAGCACAGCGTTTCTCATCATCTCGAAGATGTCATGAGTGCCGTTAAGATGAAAGACTGTTCGAGATTTTTTTGCAGTAGAAGATTGCCCGTAGTGTAACGCTTTAAATGTTATGTAAATTATTTATTGAATGACTTATTTAGGTATTAAATGATCCTTAGTGTAATTAATTAAAAAAAAAATCCGCGACGACCGTTTCAAAAAGAAGCCTATCTCCTAATGGAACAGGAAGTTGATTGTTTTCCTATTTCAATAATGATGCCAAAACGTCCTAATTTATTAACGCGTAAGTCAATCAACCGTAAATATTTCGGGGTTCCTTTATTTCGAACCCTTTGTTGTAAATAGAATCAATTACTAATTTAATTTAAGGTTTTGTACTCGTTGTTTATTATTTTATTATTAATAACAGATGTTTGTATAAATAAACTATAAAAGCTTGCTTTTGTTTTATTTTTTAATTTAATCAAATAATGTTTTTCGACAATACCTGTCTGACATTCCTATATATTTTGATTAATAAAATGTTGTTAATATTATAATTTATAGCCACTTATAAACAAAAGTAGTATTATACAAAAGCATTCAAAGTAATAATTAGCATTCTTATACCTATACATCGTTTAAAATCAATTAAAAGGTTAAATCATAAATAAATAGTCAGTAATAAAAAGATTAAAACAAGTAAAAGTCAAAATTTATAAACAAATGTATTATGTACTTATGTAATATAATACTAAAGGCTGCGTTGTTACTCCCTTTTTTCCGCTTTGAACCAGGGTCATTACATGACGAACGCTACCATGCGTGTTTTTCAAAATTTGTCCAAACATGTACATTTTACAAAGAAATCCCAATAAGTATGGTATTATTGTTGAATTCGATTTAGCACAAGCTTTCCAAAGACGTAATAATACAGAGTGTCCAGGAAATGGTTGCGAATCTCTCAGGAGCGTATTCACCACGTCAAAATAACGCCACAAGTTTCTATAATTTTTTTTCCTACGGGGCGATATTCATCTCCAAAATTGAGAAATAGAAATCAATTCTGGAATTCGTTGGAATTTAATAAATAAAGGTCTTTAAAACGATGTAATAGATTTTTTGATATCACCTCAGACGAGCCAGGGGTGCACTACCCCTAACTTTTTAACCTCAAAAGTTTTCAGAGGTTTATGTTTTTAAATTTTTTAAGGACATTTTCGGATTCTCCAAACATTTGAGGATAAAAAGGTGCCTTGTTTAATTTCGATAAAATGTACCATATTCGAGAAAATCATGTATAAAGAATAAGAAATGCAGAGTTAGGGTAAACAGTACAGTTGTTGGCCATCTGACAGTTATTGGCCGTGCTAATTTAAATCTTTCATATTAAGAGTTTAATCGAAATAATTAACATTTAGCCTTCGCTAGAAAGATCTGATGACCTTGCGCTATTTAGGCACCTAGATTTTATTGTAATGGCTTCAGCTTGTAAGTTTATTATTTGACGCGAACCGTGTGTTGTGTATGGAGCCGTTTCGTGCACAATCTTAAGATTTTGTTAAGCCGAGTGGTGGTATTTGATAGGTTTTTTTGGCGACTTGATATGGTAAGTTTTGTTTTAGTTATTGTTTGTTAAAAAAAAAACATGAATAAATACGTATTTTACTACATTTACAGACATTATAACTTATAAATTCTGTATATTTTACGGGGGCCAATAACTGTATTGAAAAATTGGAAAAATATAGTGATTGACCATTTGGCCAATAACTATAGTTTACGACTAATGCCTGTTTTATTAGAAAGTTTACATTAATATGTGTCGTAATATTTTTTAATCTCACATTTGGGAATTTCGGATGTCTTACCTTTATCGCTTACAGTTTTTGGCCACCGGCCAATAACTATAATTGGTTGGTTTTTACCTTTGCAGTTTACAATATTCTGTTCAAAATGCCAAAAATTGAAACTGAAGTGACCTATAAAAAAAACCTATTCAGAAGATAGTTTCAAAATGGCTTTAGAAGAAATAGAAAATGGTATGCCGCCGAGAGAAACATCCAGAAGGTTTGAAATACCAAGAGCAATGCTGCAATTTCGAAGAAGCAATAAATTCGTCAAAATTAGTTGTGGACCAAATCCCATTTTATCCCATGGAGAGGAAGCTATTTTAGTCAAATGGATCATAGAAAATCAGAAAAAAGGATTTCCTAGACGTAAGGAACACCTGCAACTATCAATGACCAAACTCCTAATCCTTTTACGAATAACTTTCCTGGTGATGGGTGGTATAAGGTATTCCTTCGCCGTCACAGCGAACCCATCACAAGGATGTCAAAAGCCGTTACAGTTATGAGTTCAGTTATTTCAGAACTTGAGATTAAAAGATGGTTTACGAAATAGAAGCTTATTTAACATCTGAAAGCTTAAGGCCTCTTAGAAGAACTCACTTTAAGATTCAAATTCGCCTGTTTTACAGAACTTTCGCTAAAGATTACGGCCAGAATAATAATTGTGGAAATTTGATCGTTGCATTATTATATTGTTTTAAGTTATAGAATTTGACGTATGTATCGATTTTGTAGAAAAATGTTTATTTTCTTGTAATTCTTCAATACAATTTTCACTATATTCCAAATAAAAGGCATTTTTAAACCTGAAATTTAAATAAAAATAAACATTTTTTCTACAAGTCTTACGTCAAATTCTATAATTTAAAATAACATAATAGTGCAACGATCAAATTCTCAAATTTATTATTTTGGCTGTAAACTTTAGTAAAAGTTTCGTAAAACAAGCAAATTTGAACCTTAATGCGAGCTGTCTTAAGAGACCTTAAGCGAAATATTAAACGATCCATATGTACGTTTTATTTATTTATAAATTATATCGATGTTCGTTTTACCTTGTAAATTAGTCATTTGTGCTTCGACAATCTGCTTCTTCACTATTACGAATGTAAGTAAAATCGAACAGGACGTACTTAAAATTTGAAATGCATTTTTTTCGAAAACTATTAATAAACGGCTATCTATTGATAAGGAAAATGTAGTTTAAATCATTACAGCTACCCCCCCCCCCATTAAGAGATTTAGACTTATTTTAGTTACACCCTGTACGTTATGTTTATTTAAAATTTTATGTAAAATTTATTTATTTAAAATTCATTTACAAATAAAGGTTTCTTTTTTATTAATCCTTGTTGTCTTTTATTTGAAAAATAACCTTTATAGGTGTCTGCGTACGTGATAAAGAGGCGGCCAATCACTATCTTAGGTGCAGTCCAATAACTATCTTGTGACTGTTATTTTGATATAATTTCACTTAAACCATAATGCATCACAGAAATACTTCAATTATGTTTAAACTATTTAAGAAAAACGAAAATTTAGAGTTTTCTGAATGACTCGATGCCACTGAAACATATACATTTGCAACTATATATTTTTGGCGAGCAAAATAAAATTATATATTGCTTAAAGGGCCAATAACTGTACCGTTTACCTAGGTATCACAAATAGTTATGTTAATTATTTTCTCGGAGAAAGAAAGTAAAATTATAGGATCCGTGTCAATGTGATATGTCATGTGAAAGATCTTTTGTGAAACTGCAAATACCGCTGACCACAGAAAATTACATTAATAAGGTAGCCAAAACAAAAATAATTCACATACCCTAAGCTTTTAAATTAACTAACCGAGCTTCGATGCACAAGGCTGCTGAAAGCTATTTATTTGCATTTGCCAATGTTAAAGATGTGTGAATTCTTATAGGAAAAGAAAAATGTTTAAGTAACATAATATCTGGGATAGATACTCTATATCTTCCTTATGTATGATTTTCTCGAATATGGTTAATTTTATCGAAATTAAACAAGATATCTTTTTTGTCCTAAAATGTTTGGAAAATCCGAAAATGTCTTTAAAAATTTAAAAACTTAAACCTCTGAAAACTTTTGAAATTAGAAAGATTAGGGGTAGTGCATCCCTGGCTCGTCTGAGGTAGTAACAAAAAACCTATTGCGCCATTTTAAAGACCATCATTCATTATGCAGGTACAACAAAAATTATTATATTATGACGAAAAATAAAAATTTTATTTAAAAAATTGATTTTTATTTTTCAACATTGAAGTGAATATCCCTCAACGGGGCAGCGCCGTAGGAAAAAATGTATAGAAACTTGTGACATTATTTGGACGTGGTTTATATGCTCCCGAACGATTCGCCACCATTTCCCGAACACCCTGCATATGTAATTAAAAGTTTGAAGTTGCCGTCACGGCGTGACCAAAAATAGAAAGTCGCAAAAAATCTAACCGATTAAGAAAAAGCACGATTGCCAGCTGCACAAAATCACGAAATTTTATGTTGTCGTTCTAAAAGCGTTTTCGAGATATTATTGATTGGTTGCAACGTAACGGGCCACTCTCTATAAAAACTAAAAATGCGTCAAATGACAAGCATTACGATTATATTTTAATTAATGTTCTGCGCAACGTGTAAATAATAAGCAGTTTTTACAAGACTACTGTGTTTTGATTTCGTATTCGTAACATCCGTTATATATTATTGTTTATGTAAAAAAATATATAAGTAAACGAAAACATCTTTCCATTTACCGAGTAGATAATTAAAAAAATATATTAATTTGCACAAAAAAAACTTAAAGAATCTAAGAAAATTCACAGTTTTACGCACTTGTATAATAAGTAGGTAATTCAAACAAGTCTTAAGAGATTAGCAAAATTGTGTAACGTCCGTCACGCGTTGGTACTTATATAGTTTAATATGGTGTCCCAAAATTAGCGTGTAATATTTTATGAGCATGTTTTAAATAAGAAAAATGTGTATAATAAACGCGAGCCGTAAAAACTGCCCTACGACAGCTACGATCCACTTAAAGAGAAAAACGAAACTTTAAACATGCCTTTCTTTCGAATATCTCCAAAATTGCTTAACAATAAGATGGAATTTTCAAAGAAAGTTCAATATACCTACGACCTATGCAAACTTATATGCAATTCACGTCATCAATAAAAAGTCACTAGATTGTTTATTTGTAATTCGGTTTAAAGTTTAGAAAATGACATATTCTGTAGATGATTTACTTGCGCACATATTAGATGGTATAAAGAAAGACTACAGTTTATTAGAACTGTCAAAATACGAGGTACGAGGTGACAGCATCGTGTGAAACGTCATCATCTAGTAACCTTTTATTGATGACGTGAATTGCTTATAGGTTTGGATAAAATGTACATATTATCAAATTCTGAAAATCGTCTTCTTAAAATTATTATCACTTTTTATTCTGAATCGTTTCAAAAGTGAGCGAAGGTTAAACACTGTCACTATTTTTTATAACAAATACATATTTCTACATTTTGACTCAAAAATTGAAAGATCGAAGAATTTTTTACGACAAAAATATGCTTTTATGCACAATTTCCCAGTAAAAACGATTTAAAAATTGCTTAGGTAAGTGCCAACGTCGAATGCCAGAAAATTTGCACGTTGCCTATTATTTAGAATATTTAGATAACAGCTGGCCATCGAAAACAGGTTAAGGATTAAAAAATACATATTAAGTAAAAATTAGATTTTCGTAGATATAGCTTATCCAAACCTATATGCAACCGCGTCATCAATGAAAGGTTACTAGATGATGACGTTTCATACAGTCCTGTCACCTCGTCAATCGTATTTTTACAGTTCTAATAAATTGTAGTCGCAAGTAAATATGCGCAAGTAAATAATCTATAGAATATGTCACTTTCCAAACTTTAAACCGAATTACAAATAAACAATCTAGTAACTTTTTTTTGATGACGTGAATTGCATATAGGTTTGGATAGGCCATATGCAAATACATATTTGAAAAAAAAGTCGTCTTTAGTCGTACCTTTAGACGGCTGTAACTGTTTTAGGGTACATTTTACGATCAACGTTCATATAAATTTTTTTCAGGCATAAATCGTGGATCACCCATAAAATATTACAAACTAATTTCGGAATACCCTCGTATAAATAAACTAAATAAACGCGTTAAAATTAATGAGCGTACGTTCAAACGTCTTAACCGTTCAGAAAAATAAAATAAAGGCGGAGGTCGTAGTGGAGTTTGATAAAAAAATACGGAATTTTTTTAAAATATGTACTTTTTAGAAAATTTATTCTAAAGTTATGTATTTTTTTTATATAGTAAAATTATTTGAATAATTACTATCTACTGTCCTTATAATATTTTTGTGTTAGACGACACACCCTGGAAGACACCAGGGACCGCGCTAGCGTTACTTCCAGTGCCCCCGAGACATCCATGCCTACCCGGGTTATTTCACCACCCGTGCCGGGATTCGAACCCAGGACCCGTCAGACTGCCTTTATACTACAGAATTATAAATTTACTCTATTTTTAATTTAAAAATTATTCGTGTACCCTTAAGCATTGAAAATTTCCCTATTACAAACCAGATAATCGCATTTTTATGCGATCGATAAAATACAAAGCAACTAATAAAACATGTGCATCGCCTACTTTCATTACTTATCTGTTTTTAAAATAAAAGTGGAATTTCCTAGTATCCAACGCATTTATATATAGAATTTTGGCAAAACCGATTCAGATCTTTCGCGTCAGAGCGGTAGTGCTTGTTTGAGTAGTTCGAATTTTAAATACCGGCGTCGTATTATTCGTGTGTGCGAGGAGTGCTCGTTCTGTTAAGGCCTTTTTGCGTATGACTGTGCGAGTGTTGTGTGTTTGTGAATGTTTTTTGATTTTTTCAATTTTTCTTATTTTGATAAATTTCACCTTTTCAATTCATTCGTTTACGGATAAAAAACGGAATTCAAATTTTGGATTGTCACAACAATTTAGACTGACAATACAAAATTTGAATACTAACATTTGCAAAAATTAATTCTTAACCTTTTTTTTAAAGAATAATCGAGGCAGTAATTAAAATTTATTGTGCATTAAAATTTATTAAAGTTTATTGTGGTTAGTTTATTTCTAGTTTATAATTTGCCTCTTTTTTAGTAAATTTAGTCCTTTCGTGCAATTGTGGTAGTTATTTTACTAACTAAGTGAAAATATAGCAACTTAGTTTCCTGATTACCTACCTAATACTCAAAAATAAGGAAAATTTTGGAGCTTACCGTCAAAGCTTGTAGTAAGTGCTTTCGATATTAGTTTTAATGGGATTTAGTTGATGCAAGTTGGTCTTTAGTCTTACGATTTATTGTTAAGCTAAGTTTAATTCAAGTTAAGTCCGATATAAGATGGATTTCTTTTGGAAATTAATGTTGTGCAAAAAAAGCACATGTCTTTGTCAAAATCATTTTCAGATGTTTTTAAGTTATGACGTCATCAATGTGTTTTTTTACCTAATGGCGATCTCTAATTTTTTGTGTGTTTTAGATTGTCTAAATGTCGGTATGAAATTGTTAATACCTTACATGAGAAAATTTTCGAGAAATAAATTATTGAAATATTTTTATTAGAATGCAAAAGAGACTAAAAATCTAAATAGCCGACAGTTATTTGAATTTCCTGTTTAATATGTCTTTTCAGATCTTCGACGTGATCTTTTGCGATTGAATAGAATAAACTTTTGATTTTAAATAATCCCATAAAAAATAATGGAGAGGTGATCTTTCGGTAACCTGATTATTGAATTCTGACTGACACCAATTTAAGCTGCGATTCTTGCCATTTATTTCTTATTATTTTTCATTCTAATAAAAATATTTTAATAATTTATTTCACGAAAATGTTCCTATGTCCCTAACGTATTAACATTTTTGTACAGTTGTTTAGACAATCGCAGAATCAAGAAAATCAGGGGTTGTCGATTAAAATTCAGATGACGTCATACCTTAAAAACAAATGAATATCTGAAGATGATTTCGACATAGAAATGTGTATTGTCGTTAAAAAAAATAGAATCGACGTGTTTCAGGATTTTTACAAAAAATTAATTTGTTTTAATTTCATTTGATATATTGCATATTTATGATTCGCTCTGTATAACAATTTAAAATATTTAAAATAATTTTTGGCTGTTGTTTAAATATTTTTGTTAACATCAACAGTGAACAAAAAACACTAGTTTATTTCTGTATAACGAAATTGCCCTATGACGAATATTTTTCAAGATTGATCGATTTCGTTATATAGAAGTTTAACTATAATGCTATAACTTAGTTTCCATGGATAACGATCAAAAATAGAACGCGTAACTGAAACCATGTATTGTATAATTAAAACGAACGAGGCAACATAAACAATTATTTATTGGTTAAAAATGCATTATGAAATGGACAGTACGGACAATATGGTTCAATATGGACAATATGTTCTACGCCTTTTTGGTGGTTTTCAAAATAAATCCAAAAATCGGTATAGGTATCATCGGACATTCGAAAAATCACAGTGACAATTCATCTAAAAATTACAAATAAGTACGAAAGTAACGACAAGTGGGTACTTAATGGAAGCTGCTAGCAACTAATCCAACAAAAAAAAATGTGTGTCACGAATTACCTATTCAGTTATTTTACGAGGAAAAAATAAACTAAAACCTACGATGCGACGTTAACGAAAAAATTCTTGCCGTTGCGTATCGTTAGGCAACAACATCGAGGTCATATCGTACATCCAACGATCCGGCGTGAAATCCAAAAACCCGACCCGAGCATTCACGCATATCGATAATTTCCACCTTTTGCGTAAGTTGTTCAGAATTTAGTTCATTAAAGCAATTTTGCCGAACCGCTTTGTTCGAGACGCCGAGCATAAACAATACAAGTAAAATCAACAATAGAATGGGGTGAAAGAACATGCTGAATTTCTATCGTAACTTCCACCGGTATAAATGGTACTGTCGTGAAAGCTTGACGACACATATCGTACCGAAACATGAAGTTGCAGATAATAATCGTGGCGCTCGTTTGTGCATCCGTCGCGTTTTGTGCTATCGCGACCGACGACGATCGAAATTCCGTGTCCAGGTAAGTTCGTTCGTTAAAGGGATAAGTTATCGATTGATTGGTTGATCGCTGGTGATATAGGGGTTTCGATGCGAAGAGCATGTTGAGCTCTTTGGCGGGAAGCTTGATGTCTCGCGGGTACGCCGGACTGACGGGCACGAACGGGTCGAGTGGGTCGCAGGTCGTATCGTTAAACCTAACGAATTTGGTGGTTTTGGTGTTGTTGAAGGCGCTGATCTTTGCCGCGGGATCGTTGGGTGCAGGCACCTGGAAGGGCGGATTCGGCAGAAGCGCGGACGGCGACGAAACCCTGGTGACGGACGAGGAGATTTTGCTGTATCTCAGTTACTTGACAGGTATCGTTTTTATTTTTTGCATTAAACTCGAAGGACCAATAAATCGGAGGCGAACAAAAAATGTGCAAAGCAAACGAACTCAAAGAATGCGATTTTTTTTCCTTTTATTGTTTAAATGCTCGCTGTTTTTGCGCGGCTTCGAAATAACTTGCAAATTATCTTATTTTATATTTATACGGGAAAAAAAACCATTAATTTATGACACGAATACCATTGAAATTAATATTCCTTCGTGACATTAAGTGCACGGATAATTTACATATCATTACCCAAACTAAAATTTAACATATATATATACAAAGTTTATAAAATAGAATTTAAAATATCTACCAGAATCAAATAAATTTGAAAGAAGTTAGAAATGTTGAAACAAATATTAATTCTACTTCAACCAGTTTTTTTTTATATAAGCTAGTATCTTTAACACTTGACTAGCACAGAAATTATGGTCAATTAAGTATAACCTTTATCGGTGCATTTCGTTAACAAATCGAACATCTTCGTCGCGCAATTAAATTAAACCAATTAGGCAATTGTTTTTTGTAACTGGGGCTTAATTTTTGTTGGTATCTTAGCGGTTTATTTTGATTCAACTTCGGATGATTTTAACTGACAGATATTTTTAATCAGACGCTCGATTCCTAAGTCCTTTGACGAACGCATTTAACGCAAAAATCTGAAAGTCTAATATGTAGATTTAAGCAATTAATCCACGCGTTAAAAGCTTTAGAACTATAAATACTTATAGGCCAGTCGACAATAGATTTTTGGTGAAAATAAATAGGGCCAAGCTAAGATTTATTCAACATTTTTTGGACTTGTTAAAAGACATATTAATTTTATACGGTCGTCCAACCCGAATTTGACCGCCGTCAAGAGGAAAATACGTCAAAAAATGAGCTTTTCGCCGGAATCTCCTTTGCGGTTTATTTTACGACAAAATACCTATATGAAAAAATAAACTGGAGAACATTTCTTACAATTTATGTTCTTGTTATTTTTCCAAAAAGGCAATAGTTTCGGCGCGCCAACTTCACAAAGTTTACTCTACCAAGTAATTCCATGCTAATTAATTAGCGCAGAGAAATTACACTTTTTCTTTCGATACAAACATGAAAATTTGTACATCCTTAGATCCATTTAGGACATTCGAAAGTAAAGTACTTTTGTGTTTCGTTCTTTTGTTTTAAAGGACCACGCACACTTTATATGGAAAAATAGGAACCACTCAAATCGATTTTTTTTATATCAATCGACGCGTCTTAATGTGCCGAATAATTATTACCATTGCACCAAATCTGTAATTTCATTATTAAACCCGTTAATGAACAATTCATTGAAAAAATTTGGGCTTTAAATTATGTCGGAAGTTAATAAATCTGTCGCTCGTTATTTATGGAGGGGTCATGGTAAATACGTTTCTAAGAAACGACACAAATGACACAAATGTAAGTAGCAGGTAGAAAATAGTGCTCATACAGTATTATATTGTTCGATTCCTTGTTGTAATTAAGAATTTTAAACCCGTATTCATATTGAATTGACGATAGCATTTCAATTCTGAATTCAATCCTACTATTTTAGAGTCGTTAGAATAGAATTAGGAAGGTACCTACTGTAAGCGAGCTTAAAACCTGGAATAAAAGAATTGCCTAAAAACTAATAGTTTTGTTAGTTACATTTTATCCAAACCTATAGGCAATTTACGTCATCGATAAAAGGTTACTGGATGATGACGTTTCACACAGTGCTGTCACCTCGTAGTTCGTATTTCGACAGTTCTAATAAATTGTAATCTTTCTTTATGCCATCTAATATGTGCGCAGATAAATCATCTATAGAATATGTCATTTTCCAAACTTTAAACCGAATTGCAAATAAACAATCTAGTAACTTTTTTTTGATGACGTGAATTGCACATGGACCGTAATTGTTATAATAGCCACAATTTTATGTAGAAGATTTCTTTTTTGGCGGATATACATAGGTCGATTTTTCAATATTAATAATTTATTGAATTATTTATTACGTTACAGAGTTATTTTAACGTTACTTGACAGAGACCTCTAATGAGGCTGGTCACTACTACTCCCACTAAAATAAAATTAGTAATTTAGAGTTACCTATAGATATTTTATGGTGAACATAAAAAGGTAGGAAAATAAACAGTTACATTATGTGTATTTTTGTCTTATATTGGATTATTTTATTATTTATTTATTTGAGTCACAATTTTGAATATTGAAGAATTATTTTTTTTATTGATTTGTTATTCTTGAATGTGTTTTGTTTTTTATTTGAATTGTTTGTTAATGTTATTAATATATTAATAGACTCTATTTCCAATTATTAGCGTTGACAGCAACAGCAACTGTATTATAACAGCAATTGTAAATAGCAAGCTGATATAAATATCGACGCAGGTTGTCCAGAAGGGCGTAACCCACAAAAAGTATATTTTACCGGAGAACACACGTTGTGTTGTCGTGTAGCTATAAGAAGATACGTTTGGCGAAAATACAAATCGATTTTTCCGGTGAAAAAATCGAAATATTGTTACCAGATTTTAACAAATTATGTCTTTTCATTTAATTCAATAATTCATTTTAACAGAAAGTGTGGGTTACGCCCTGTTGACAAAATGCCATCGATATTATCTTTTTATAGATAGGTACAAATAATCTCTTAGTTTTGTATACATTTTTAATGTGCACAAAGCCAAGAATTTTTAAGCCATTTAAAGAATTATTTCAATCGTTTTAAATCCCAGGTCAGTTTAAATAGGTAGACCGACCCGTCGTTGTTAAGTATCCCGCAATAAATAACAAAGTTGATTTATGGACTCAAACAAATTTGATTTTAGTAGGTTCTCTTTTGCTCTCACGAAATTCTCATAAGAGCGTTAATTAAAGTTTGCGGCTTTATTTATAAATTAACAAAATTGGCGCAATGATAATAATTATTCCTCACATTAAGGTGAGTCGATTGATATAAAAAAAAATCGATTTGAGTGGTCCCTATTTTTCCATATAAAGTGTGCGTGATCCTTTGATTAATTTCGTTTCTTTATATAAAACTATTTTATTATTGAGATTGTTTCATTACGACATAATGACAATATTAAATAGAGGAAAAAAACGCTCTTTTCAAAGACGCGAAGGAAACATATGGGTGACATTTAAATAAACAAAGTCGGTTACCATAGTAACGAAACAAAACAGCATACGCATAAACCGAATACATCATCGTGTGTATCGAAATAAATCGGAAAACTTTTGTACTGTAATATAAGTTAGGTGCTTTTGTCGCACCCTGTATACTTAATTAAAATGCAAATTTTGCGCAAAATTTCGTAATAAAAACCGTAGATTACTTTTAAATTTTACTTAAAACGGCCGTTAGGGGCCGTGTATTTTTCGCGAGTTTGGAAAAAAATGTCCCAAATACTCGTCTGGCGTACAAAGACCTTCAACCGCGACGACGACGACGACAAACAATCGCGTAAAATTCCGGAAAAAAAGCTAATCTTCGCTTCGTACTTTTTTTAGGAAAACCGGGCGACAACGGTTGTCTGCAGAACATAGCCTGTCAGCAGCCACAGCAAGCCCGCAGGTACGCCGCAGCCGGAGACATGCTCCTGAAGACCGCGAAGGCGATGTCCATAGAGCCGGATTCGAATTACGTGCACGTCCTTCAGGAGCTCCAGGAGGCCGCCGGCTGGGGAAACGCCGGCGGCGACTGCAAGAGATTCACGTGCGGCGCGGAGAACGTGAAACAACCGCAAGATTAAAATGTTAATTTATAAATATTTATTCCCATACAAATTGTTTTTGTTTTCAATAAAAAAAATTAAATAAGCCGACTAAATTTGCACGTTCAATTGGGAGTTTTCGTTTGGCCATCGACGTCCTTTTTTCTACCAGCCACGTACTCGGGATAGCTGAGATAACCGTCATTGTCTACGTCGTCTTCTGTTAAAACTTGATCGATCAATTCTGAAAATATCGGGAATTAACTGGTGTGCGCACTTCGACTTTTTCCTGTACACTTATTAACTTCAACGCCCTTTCATCTAATTTAATTCCGGTAATTGCCGCCCGATCAAGTACGACGACCAACATTTCGGCGTCGAACCGAGCAGTCGGCGAGAGCCCCAAGCTCGAAAAAAAAAACATCACAGCCAATGTCCGGCAAATCAAACGAAATACAAACGAACGTAATTCGAAGGCACCATCGTTATCCATCAGATTTTCACCATTATAATCTTTGTTCGATCAACAACAAACCATCTAATACTATCTTCAAACCAAAAAATAAACTCAAAATTCCCACAAATTGTAGTACATAGCGGATGCTCACCCACGTAATAATTAAAATCCATATCTTCGTTAACGACGTCCCCTTTAGCGTACTCAAAATTATGTGCCGTGTGCCGGATCGCCTGCAGAATTTCTAAACCGTCCAGTTTCGTATTCTTATCGGTGTCGTGGACCTGAAAGTAATAGAATTCCAGCTCCTCCTCGGACATCTTCGATAAATCCGTCTCTTCGACCACGTTCTCCAGGTGCTCCTAAAATCGAGAGATTTAGTAACGGCGAAACGCACCCCGGTCCCCTAATGACCTGTATGTGCTCTTTATCGTGAAGCAACTGCTCGTCTTGCGTGAGCTTCTCCGGATTGGAGTGTTTCGTGGGCCTATAATGGACATGGTGTTTGACTATCGTCTCGCCACGTGGATGGTGCGGTCCCCGTGCTATTGCCAGGATAGCGGTGAACGTCAAGGGAAAAACCGCCACTTTAATCATACTTTATCATACTGCGACCTACAAACGAAGACAAAGTAGGATGAATTTCGAAAAAGTCTTTTAGATAATTCCGTCCACTATCCGGTTCCCCTAGTTTCGATAATGTAGCATGTGGACGCACCCCATACGATTTTATTGAATCTCATTGAAATCGAAGTGTTGACGGGAGATCAGTAATGGCAGGCTAATGAAGGGGTTCTATCTTGTGCCCTGTGGGACAGTCATTAGCGTCCGATAACATCTCTGGTTACAAATCGAGAGGGTGGATACATACATATGTGCGTTCCAAGTGTCGACTACAAGTGCAGCTTAGGGGGCTCTATAGCGCTCTCCCTTTACAGAACCCAAAATCAACCCCAATCGAATTCTAATGTTACTTTTCGATTGAAAAGACTCACCAGTTCGAATTGTTGTCCGTCTTATTTACATCTCGCGAAAATTATGTCACGAAACTTAATCGATAACACGCTCCACGGTGCAGCTTCTAAAACGCCGGCGCCAACCGTTCACGTTACCTGCAGAAGCAAACAGAAGTCGCGGTCGCTTAGTTCGCGAGTTCGTCCAGAAGTAGCGCCACTTAAGCAGAAGCTCGACTAATATCGCCGTTTCATATCCAAACTTGATTATCTCATAATCTCTTCGAATATTTTCATCAGTTGTATCTTCGGTTAAATAAAGTGGAAAATCGAATGATATTTAATATCGCGATAACCGTTGCGATTTTACTGGCCGTTGTTTTGTTGCGGCGAGCCCGATTGGACTCGCGCGTTCAACTTTTTAAGAGGATTCGGTTGAGGCAGGTTGATCGGACGCGATCCGCGAGTGCTAGTATTTGGGGGTGTTTGGAGCCGTATCGCAATTTGATTCAGTTAAAGCCTTTTAATTCGAACGAATCGAAAATTCGATTATGTTATGAAAAGTTACATTGTCTTTAACTATTAGGACGTATGAAATGTCGAAAGTGAGCTTCGATAAATAGTTAAAACGTTTAGTAAATTTGTTTATTCACCTTGAAAGAACAACAGATATTTCTAAATCTAAATAAAAAGTACGTAAATAATCAACTAAAAAAAAATAAATTGCGATAGAACCGTGATCCAACACGACCATATCATACCCAACCTAGATAATCTACATTTTTATCTGCAATGTTTTATAACGATTGAAAAGTAGAATTTTGAAAATTACCCGCAATTATAAACAGCTCAAACTTCAACCAGAATACGTCGCTTTTAAAACTTCTCTGAAATACCTACACAAAAAGGTTTTGATTAAAATGAGAACATCAAACAAAAGTCCGCGAAATTGTAAAACTTTATTAATAAAGGCAATCCAGATTATTCTCAATAATACACAACAATATTAATGTGTTTTTCTCATGGAGGATTTTTAACTAATTTTGTCCGAAAAATACCACAAAAAAAGTGTAAACAAGGGGGTTCGGATCTATGAAATTTTATTTATAGCGGATAAAGCAATTGAAATGAAAAAAATATGTTTATTCAACATTAATATGTAGATATATGCATAGGTATTAGTTAGATATGCGTATGTTCAGTACAGATGAATTTTATTTGTTAGTCGATGGCTGAAGAAATTTGAATTTATTTGTGATTGTTTAGCAGAACAAATTTGTTCATTATCAATTTCATTAAAGGAAGGGTTGTTGCCTTAACTCCTCATAATTTAAAATCTTTTTTTTATTATTGAGATGTATTTAAAGATTTGTAGTAATTCTTATTTACTTGATCACTGCGGATAACCTATATGAAGGCCTCCACGGAGAAAAATTTCGTTTACCAAATATCGAATTGTTCAATATTGTTGTCGAAGTTTTAAAATGTTCTTGTTGTTATAACCTATATTAATAATAATTTTTAATTATTAAATCAATTCGATGCACTATTAATTAAAAAAAAAATCACAAATGTTAAATTTTTCTTCATTAACGAATAATGTTCGTGAGTATTCGTGAGGTTCGCGAATAGTTAAAACCTCGAGAATGTTAAGGAATTAGAGTATTCAATATTAACGAAATAATTCGAAAAACTGCCAAGAACATAATTATTTTGCATAATATGCATTTAAAATTCCAAATTTAATTTAGTTTAAATTAATTTAAAAATGTATTTTGATACAATTTTATAATCTATAAAAAAAAACGTTGAAACGTTTAGGTAAAAAAATAGTAATTAATTTTTTTAAATAGTCCATGAAAACTGAATTAAAAAACAAATAACAAAAATATAAAAATTGTATAACAAATATCAAACAAATTACAAAATGTCTGAAAAAAAATTCCGATATATTTGAAAAATTATTCGAATATCGCAATTCTTACCAAATTTCTTTTAAAATTAATTATCCCCAGTTTAGAAACTTTAACTTATCGATTTACTTGAGGCATGACATGGTTCTAAAATTTTGTATGGGTACATAATACGAAATTACTACGTTATAAATTGAAAAGGTTTATAAGAAGTCATTTATCCATAGAAAATAATCGTATTTATTGTGTTGTATCGTTGATAACAACACATTTTGCACAAGTAAAAATTTTTCAAGTATAAAATTCAGCTCTCTGTCACGCAGGTTTTACGAAACGAAATTAATTTTCCTGGTTATTGTGATTTAAGAAAGTTCGACTTGAAAAACAAAAATTCGTTTTATACTGGGATGATTCACGAAATTTAACTCACATTTTTCTAAAGAATATTTTGAGGTAAATTGAAGCAGAACATCTTGAGGATAAAACGGCGTCCTATTCTTAATTAAGTTTCTACGTTTATTGATACCTGTTTATTTGTTAACGTTGCAAAAACAAAATATAAATATAGGTAATATATCGTGAAAACACTTTTAATTATGACATTTATATGTAACACTATGCTAACGTAAAAATAATCGAATATATATGTAGATAATATAAAGGATGATTGGGATCCAAAATAATCAAAAGGTTTAATTAAATATGGGTCCAAAAAACGTTCCCTAAGATAATTATAATAGCCCTTAAAGGATAAAAAGCCATGCCGATAAAAATTGACTAAAATCATAAAAATTAGTAAAAACGGTTTTCTGGCACATTTTGAATCTACTGATGTTAATGCAATTTTTAAATTTTTATCACAAAATCCACGAAAGGAAATAGCGGGCCGTTATTCCATCGACGATCTCACATTTTACTCGATTACTCGGAAATTCTACGTCGGAACCCCTCCACAAATTCATTTCTATTAAGTACACTATTTTCTCAACAAATATGAAAAAGTGCAGCTTCATTTTCGAAACAGCAATAAACTAAACAAGGGCCGAAAATTGGAGATAAGTAACGATCATTAAATGAAATCATGAAATATTTAGAAAAAACCAAAAAAAAAATATTGAGTTTTAGGGGTAGCTCAAAAAATTCAATTTTTTTGTTCAGAAAATCACAACAACAAGAATATCGAATATTAATTAAACAGTCTTGTGTTGATCACCAATGCGGTAGCTACAAAAAATTAAAAATTTCAAGTCATTCACGCAACTTTCTGACGTAGAAGTTAATGTCACCTCAACCCCTGCTTTGAGCTTTTCGAAATAATCAAATAGCAAACGAATTTGAAATTTAGATTTATCAAAACTTTGCGGGTGATAATCTTGCCGTACACTTAGTTATTGTATTATTTATTGACTGCGTTACCAGTATGTTAATTTTCGAGATAATAAATCTGATTGACCTTAAATGCCGTCGATAATAAATAGTAAAATATTTGTTTTAGAACCAAGAAATGTACCTAATTGACACTTAAAATAACCCTGGTTCGATCGTCAACAGGTATTACGATTTTAACTAGATTAAACATCCACCTACCATAAGTTAACCCTTAATCGTCATTAAATTCTTCAAGAAACTACGCATTAACGTTAAACAATTGGAGTTTTCGGTTGTAAATTAAATTTATTTCGAAAATACCTTATTTTAAAAATCAAAGTTTTGACAGGCAATTGTCGTTATGTTTGTCCGATTAGAATTGATTTTTTGTTTTCCCCGTATTAGTTTAATGTTTTTGTGCGGGTGAATATAAATAACGTATAAAACCGAAAAATTTTGCTATCACGTATCAGCAATGTGTAGTTGTTTTGAGTACAGCACTGTTTAGACACCGGATGATCAATAAGCTCGAGCTCGCGGCGATGTGCGGTCGCTATGGCAACTTACCGCACGCAGTTTTGTGCTGGGGAGCTTTTAAAATACCTGCACGGCTGGCTTACCACAGCATAGCGAGCTTTCGTCCACCTACGCGCTCCATTACATTGCCCATCATTTACATTAACCCTAAAGCAACCCTAATATCCACAATTTCAATCTTTTCGGTGGTAGGAGGAGTTACGTTTGCCTCAAAGTTATTCGATAATTTTCAGCACGTTTTTCAATCAAAACGAGAAGACGGAGGCGTCACGGGGTACGTTTTAGCGATTAACACACGCATCTTTTTCCAGCTAATACGTGACTGTAGGCAACGAAGAAACCAATTGGTATTCGTATTCTTCGAAAAATCGATTAAATACCGCAATCGCGGAAAATCCAATTATTAATTATCATTGTATACTCGACAATGTACAAGTATATATGTACTTTCGTTCGCACATTTAGTCAGATTGCATTTGAAAAGATAATTAAGAACGTTGAAAAAGTATATAATTTTTAAAGATATTAGGAGAAGTTACAGTAGCCCCCCCACCCTTATTTACTGTATAACCCTCTAAAACATACAATATGCATGGTAGATATATTTATATGTACGAATGCGGTTTTGTAAGTTAAAATTAAAGTTTTACTTATTAGATTACGCCAACTATAAATTAACGAATTAATTTTGTTTTTATTTTAAATAAAATTTGAGTATAACATTGAGTTTTTAACCAAAAAAATTATGCTTTTTTGTGTGATCATCATAAATACTCGCCGACAAAACGTAACCAGAAACTTGTCCTATATTCAGGTAAAATACTAATAATTGCATAATGTTCGTAGTCTATTTTACATGTGAAACGACTTAATTACGTATGCATGCATTCACTAACCTCTCACCCTACATATTGTTGTGTATGTACGTCGACTCTATCCCATATTTTACACCCTCTATGCGGATATCTCTCTGTTTAACATCATTGTACCCTTAATGCGACACGCCCCCACAATCTGCCATGTAGTTTCTATTGATGAACAGTTGCTATTGTTTCCTTTCCCTTTATTTCCTTTAACTGTTGTTACGGGGAATTTTTCTGTTTGTTACGTAATACAAAAGCAAATTAGTACATAGGGAATAATGGTCGGTTTAGAAATTAGCGGCGAATAAGTCAAGTTGAATGAAATGTAACAAACGGATTATCTGAAAATCTCGTGTGCCGTTGCCGTTCTCGAATTCGAAAAAGTACAAGTCGTTGCTCTTTTCGCGTTTGTCGATCAGGAACTTCAAAGTAAGAATAACGAGGCCTTTGTAATTGACAAACAAAACTTCTCGTATTCGAATATTACATAGATTTCGCATTATAAGCCATATATTGAAATACTATATCTGCATAGCTCGAGGGGGTTGAAATGCGACAATATGAAGTATCTACGCTCGTTTCCACACGCGCTTCGGCTCAAGCTCTCGAAATTAATATATCATGAAAATGCAAATCATCTGGAAAAGCTATTTAAAAAATGCTCTTTCGAAACTTTGGTCGTTTATTCGCTAAAACTTTCCGAAATTGAGAGAGAAAAAAAACGTCAATGAATTTACCGTAAACTAAAATTTACTTTTTAAAAACAAACATACGCCTCGAACATACAACAAATTCGATTTAGAAATGTCACTTATGTTGATGTTTTTTTTGTTTGATATCAAAATAATTTTCAAGTGCCTTTATAGAAAAACTCGTGGATCTAAGACCCGACGACTTTTGGACACTTTTAACGAAACCTTTTCAATCGATTATTATTTCTGGCACTTACACCATAAATTCGTTTGGTATTAGTGTCGTCGACTAATTTAAAACCATTTTAAAATTTTAACAGGGAAAAAAGACAATAAAATCGTCAATAAAACGAAAAATATTACGTTACTAAACCGATAAGGTTAATCGATAGCAAATTCAAATGCGAAACCGTTTTACATTCAGTAAAAGACGTCTTTCTCGTCGTATATATCGCCGCTTCGTGCAACGCATTAACTTCAAGTACTTTACAAACTGTTGGCAGAAAAGTTTTGCCGAGTTTCCAGTTTGTTTCAACTACTAAGTACAAACGTCTACTTTCGGGGCCGTTAATAAAACATGACAGTAAATAATTAAAAATGGCAAGAAAAGGCGAACGGTTAATTCGGCCCGTTTCGTTCCTGTCCCGCATTTATATTTTATGAAGCATAAAAGCACATAAATAGTTGACTCGATGTAAAAAGGTTTGCAAATTTTAAGCGTTGTGTGTTTACGAAAATCGAGTTATTATCAAAAAAATCCGAGATAAAGTCTTCCAAGTAAGACGAAAAAGAGCAAATATCGTCGTAAATTTTAATACGACCATACCGGGCGATTCGGCCAACCTGTCCCAAGCTAATAACTAAACAGATTTTATAGATACAAAGATGAATTTTTGTGAAACGAAATAAATGTTTATATCGTTGAAAAGAGAAAAAAAACTCTATTTAATAAGTTAAATATATATATGGCGTTCTATTTAAAATAATAGAATTGATTTCATTTCCGGTTAAATCGAAAGTGATATAATGGCGGTGATTAAAATTGAAGAAAATAGATTTTAATCCAAATCCACCTACATGCAAACATTCATCTTTGTATCTCTAAAATTTGTTTAGTTATTAGCTTGGAACATATTGGCCGAATCGCCCGGTATAGTAACGTCGGAACCCCAACAGTTAATAAAGAAGACGTTTGCTAGATTATGTTTTACCGTACCGTATTTTCAAACAGCGAGTCAAACAGTAGTAAGTCAAAAAGTGAAAGTAAAAACTGCGCGAATCGTTATACATTTTTTTTGCAGTTCACTTTAACAAGCCAAAAAATTAAAATTCCCAGTTGCGAGATCGGAACTGTAATTTAAAACAAACTTTTAATAGGGTAGTGGATGAAAATTGGCAAAATTCCAAAAATGGTCGTATTTGGGCCAACTATGTGAGTGGTTTTTGTGAATGTATGGCCATTCCTTAAACCCATCATTTTGCGAAAATTTTTGTTAATACATAATAACACACATGTAACCAAAATATTTCAGACAACACTGCGGAATTTATTACAAACAAAACAAAAGATAAATTTGAGCTGCCCGTTTTCAAAGTAAACATTTTAACGTTGATCGACTCACGGGAAATGTAATAATGGTAAAACAGGTACAGGCCATTTCCGCATACAAAAATGCACCCCACTTAGCACCCCCGGCGTTAATGCAACGGGTCCAGTGCGATAATGTTGAAATGAAGTGATGTGTGTATATGACCAGATCATGCCCCGCATTGACGATAATCGGCTTTTGCGGCTTTAATCCCTCATTGTGGGGCATTTATCTTATATGGAATTTTTCATCGATAATTACAGTTACGTTATCTTCCGAGTGGAAAATATGGAACACGGCTCGTCTTCCACTGCGACGTATGATTTAAATTACGTTAAAATATCTAAAAAGATAAATTGGAGATATAATTATGTAAGTACCGAATTTAATACGTATACAGAGCTTAGCAAAAGTAAGGGACTATTCGAGAAATAATTTAAAAGGTAGTCGATTTGACTGGATGTTTCCATATTTTAAGGGATCTTGTGTTTTTCAACTCACGACAAATAAAAATTAGAATCTGCAAACTACGTATACAGTGTCGTCAGAAAATTGAGCACATTGAAAATAATAATTGACGACTTTTTTTAGAAAATATCCCCCGAAAAGTTTCTGCGCCATTTCAAATTCAAATTGCACTTGGGAAAGTCAAGAGTACCTAAACGAAGTAGCTGTATTTCTCACGATACGCGAAAACATTAATTGAAAAACCTATTTAATATTACTATGCGATACATGCGTTTTATCGAGTTATTTTTAGAAAATTTTGTTATATAAAAATGTAGAAAATTGACATACGGAAAGTAATTTAAGCATTTTGACCCCTTTCTTCGAAATTACGCGGAAACTAGGGGAAGTTGCTCTAAAATCGTCAAAAAATCGACGCGTATGTATAGAAAAATTATAGAAAAAGAGGTTTCGCTGAAGCCTCCGGCAGAGCGTCCGACTAAAGCGGTGTTTGCATTAGTGTCGAGTCGCGGTTGAAATCAGGCGCAAGTGCTTCGCAAGGTGCGTGTGCAATCAGTCCCAATCAGTTTTCGACTGATTTCGATCCGAAGCTTGTCAATCAAAAAAGTATACCTAATCATTTCGCACGGGCTAGAAAAGGTTTCTGATTGGCTAACCGAACTTCATTGCAATGCCTTAGCCGTTTGTTTTGCAACGGAGGCTAATTTTCAGTAACAACTGAAAACGTGAATTTACGCATTTTTCACGGTGGTCGTCGGAAAATTACTTTTAAATTAATAGTAACGTTAATGTTTAAAAAAATGTGTAATTTTAATACAGACAATTTTTACTAGATAATCGTTCTCGGCCGTATTCATGGACAAGGGATTAAATTAAGTTGTTATTATTTAAACTGTGATTTATCTTTATGAAGACAATTGTTCGCATGTAAATTAATTTGGTCCATTATAATTAAATAGATTTCATCGTGAAATAATTTCTGGCCAATTCTAATTATTTTAACCAATCAGAATGTTAAATTTTTGCCAGTTAATTAAATTTAACTAAAAAACCTAACATTTGGATTGATTGAAATTATCGACAATGTGTATTTTACGGACAAACCTATTGGTATTATCACGCTGCGTGATTAGTAGGTATACACCGTGTCCAAGATAAGAATGCACAGCATGGGGATCTTGAAAACGGTAGAAGATACAGGGTGGCTTAAATCAGAAAAAAGTTGCGCTATTTAGAGTATGTTCACATGCTGGTCGCAACAGTTCATTATTGTTTATTGTTTTCAAAATTCTCAAAAAAATGTGATTTTGTGAATTTTCGTTTCTTTTCATTTTTTTATTTATTTTAAATGATATTAAAAAACTACCGGCACTTTCTCATTGCCACTTTTTAAGCTCTACAAAATGGTGTGTTCAAATTTTTAATCCGACGTTTCGTATCCGAGAACCCATCATCAACTGTATTTTTTTATATGGCCACAAACAAAGAGACATCCTGTATTCGATAGCATTATTCATTACAAATTCAACGATGTATCACACATTATGGTTTTGAAGCCAAAAAAGGGGAAAAACGTGAGTTATAAGGTTTTTTATTTTTTAAATTAGTAGGCGCTGGTACAATAACAGAAACAAAATGTCAAAAAATTATAATAATTGCTCAAATAGGTTGCCATTATTTTCTAGACACAAATATGCTCTGTCTACAGAAGAATTCAAAACATGGTCTAACATTTCTGGTGTGATTGTATTAACTACTGCTAAAACCAATGCCAATAACTGTTCTTCAGTTTCAAAAGTGGCGTCATACACTTGGTTTTTTAAATAACCCCACAGGAAAAAATCCAACGGAGTTAAGTCAGGTGATCGGGCTGGTCAGGCTACTTCACTGTGAGTTCCTATGCATTTTTCAGGAATCCTCTGGGACAAATATTCCCGCACAGTTCTTGAATTATGCGCTGGGGCACCATCTTGCTGAAACCAGCAGTTGTTAACTATAAGTAATGGTAATTCATCCAAGGCATTTTCCAAATCAGTCTGCAGTAGGTCGAGATATCGTTCGGAATTTAAATTGTTGTGATAAATAAAAGGTCCTATTATTCTGCCACCCAAAATGCCTACCCACAGATTAAATCCAAATCGATGTTGATGCCTTGTTTCTTTTATTAAATGAAGATTGTCTGTTGCCCAATAATGTTTGTTACACCGGTTGAAAATGCCATTGTTGGTTATCATTGTTGGTTATTGTTTTTCCCCTTTTTTGGCTTCAAAACCATAATGTGTGATACATCGTTGAATTTGTAATGAATAATGCTATCGAATACAGGATGTCTCTTTGTTTGTGGCCATATAAAAAAATACAGTTGATGATGGGTTCTCGGATACGAAACGTCGGATTAAAAATTTGAACACACCATTTTGTAGAGCTTAAAAAGTGGCAATGAGAAAGTGCCGGTAGTTTTTTAATATCATTTAAAATAAATAAAAAAATGAAAAGAAACGAAAATTCACAAAATCACATTTTTTTGAGAATTTTGAAAACAATAAACAATAATGAACTGTTGCGACCAGCATGTGAACATACTCTAAATAGCGCAACTTTTTTCTAATTTAAGCCACCCTGTATCTTCTACCGTTTTCAAGATCCCCATGCTGTGCATTCTTATCTTGGACACGGTGTATACAGGTTGTTCCGAAAAGAACTTGGGTTTTGCAATGAAGTTGTAACCCAAAATTATTTTTAGATATATTAGATTGATATTTAGTATGATTTTTACCAATTTTTATTTTAACGAAAAATCACTCCAAGAAAATGGAAAAAATATTCTATCAAACACCATGTTCTTACGGTGAAATTTTAGAACGAAATCTTATCGTGCTGCGATTTTAAATTCTTTAAAAAAAATACTTGTTGTCACACAAGGTTCATTTCGAAAGGTCGACACGTAACTGTTACCCCTTCTGGAAACATAGATAAGTCCGAAGACATCTGAAAGTCAAATTTGAAAAATTTAGTTTACTTACTTGTCCGAAAAGTACACAAAAGTTAGAAGTCAAGTGAAAGAATAAATCAAAATCCCGTACTGGTCCTTAGAGCCAATCGCTCGTCTAACAACAACGTCTACGGGAGTCGCTCGAACGGCCGTTTTGATACAATTTCAAGCGCAAAAAATCACACGGCGACTTGGAACGGAACGCAATTAAAATCGTATCGCTTAAAATATTAGGGACGCTTAGCTGACCTAAATATAGTAGTACTACTACATCTAATGTTATCTCGAAAAGCGAATTCGCTTTTAAGGAATTTTGCGAACAAACGTGTTTACGGCTCATAAAATATTCACCTCCACGGCTCTCGTTTTTGAATGCCGCGTAGAAAGTTGGAGGGCAAGGGGAAAAGAGTCCAAGTTTGTAATTGCAAGAGATGATGTTTAATGACTTTTTAATGGACGGCCGACACGGACGCCTCTTCGGCTGCCGCGGAAAGTACTTTTGAGCGACGTGCGACGGTTTAAATTTTCACCGAGATTTCCAGGCGGCGGTTATTTGTTTAATAACGTAAAGGAATCATAATTCGGTTTGTTAACTTCTCGGTCTGCGTTCTCTTTAACATAAAGAAAACGTTAGTAATTTCGAGCGCGGTCGTTTCTTAGAGGGCAAGTTACATGTTTCGGTCGTGGAAGCGAAATCCGGACTTGTATATCGTGGGGGTTGAACAATTTCTACTTTCCACCCTCAAATAACCCTCAATACTGGGTGGCGCCCCCGGCGTTAGCAAGAAGAAGCAATCATTCTTACGCTGCGAGCTGTCATTTATATCGACCAATCAGGGTAGAGCTTATACACCCCATACTTATTTAGACTGAAGTTTCCTGAAAATAATAGATAAAACTGATACCGGCTCGGTTTGATTTCCATTTTATGACATTACTTTTTTATTATTTCTGTACCTGAAACTTTCGCACTTTATTCGAAGGCTCTTTACGCGCTTCTAACTATTTTTTTTTCGACGTTCTCGTCGCACAAAAGCGTTCCACGCACGGACGCGCGATTAGAATAATCATTGCCATTAATGGATGGTAATAGATTCAGGTCGGTTTTTTTGATGTCGATTTTGATCAGATGTCCGCAGCGTGTCTCTGAGGTCCCTCGGATTCCCGCTGTCATCATCACAGGGTTAATATCGCTGGAAAATTCATGACCAATCTGTCGCGTTTTTTGCCAAGGTCCTCGATTCGACACTTAAATTATGCACCGACGAATAAACCAGCACTTGTGTTGCATTTTTCATTCGCAATCGAAATAAATAACCGCATCTAATCGAACTATTCGAAGAAGTTGCAAATGTCGAACAATTTTAATACTAACGCGTCTACACTAATTTTCGGGGAAAAATTTACATTCAGGACCGAAGCCGTCATCAAAACGTCTTTTTAATTGCCGAGACCTTTTAATTACTTAATTATTAAACGAACTTTTTTAGTGGTTGCGCCTGATAGAATAGACTTTCGACGTGCGATTTACACACAACCACAGACGAAACGTCGACGATGTACAGTTTAATTTAAACATTCTGTATTAATAATTGATTTAAATTCATATACAGAGCATTTCAAAATTCTTGAACGCGAACAAGTTGATCTTCTACATTTACGTAAACCAGGAAAAACGTTTTAGAACCCTGTACCCTGTACCCCCGCACCCTGTACGTTTATAGAAATTTTTACTATTAAGTATATAGAGTTTGTCGTGAATCGCCTTGTATACGAATTGTGATTTTTCATTTATTTTTTATAAGTTTGTAAATTGAATGTTTTGCACTATGCGTCCAATGGTTATGTCGCCGATAGAGTTATAAGAAATAGGCAAATTATTAAACATTCGAACTTCAGTGCCTATTTTGAAAAATAAGGAATTAAAGATGGAATGCTTAATAAGTCGCCTACCTCTTACGACTTTACCGGCGACAAAACTTATTGGACATATAGTACAAATATAATTTATAGTAAAAACAACATTTTATTTATGTTATAAGTCTATTTCAGACGATTGTTTGTGGAAACTAAGTCCCTTTTAATAATTAACGATAGGATTCCTTCCATTAATATTTAAAATTTAATAAAGACAAACAATAAGCAAGAACAACAAAATTTAGGCAATTTCGCCTGAACAGAAATAATTCTAGTTGTTCATCCGCAGTATAGATGAATCAGAAACAAGAAAGACCCCAAGCTGATTACCCCGGAAACACAGCGCACACAATCATCCCCATTTCCGGCAGCTTGTGGCTTCGACGCCTTATACCTTCTGCTCTTATTGCATTTAAACCGAGAGATGAAAGTGTTCTTCGAAGCTAATACATACACTCACGCACGTTTCGTTATTTTGCCGCGGTCATCAAACGGCTCGGACGGCCTACGAAATTTTTTTGACAAGACAAAAGTCCGCCGTCATTACCCTTGAAGAAATTGGTGTCGTCGTTCCGCCATCCCCGATGCGAATTCACCCTCGACACGACAACCCTCGCGCCGCCGGACAGTGCCCATCAGTCAGCAATGATTGAAAAATAAATTTGATTTGCTCCTCATCGCGTCTCCTCGTTTCCGGATCATACGAAATTTTTGTACAAACGTTGTATTAGGAAGATGGATTTTCGGATGCGCCGGTAATTTGCGATTTAGCTTTGATGGTTGTCCTTAAATTATTTGGACAAACGACGGCCTTTTTAGAGAAAATATTGCGTTCGCGGACGTCCACGAAAATGAAAAACTACGTGTTCACTTTAAATGAAATTTAAAAGTGACGCATAAAAGGTGCGTTAAATTTTGAAAATTAAGTTTCCATACTTTCAGTTTTTACGAGAAAAACTACTGCGTTAAACTTAACGTTGGATTATTAACATTGATGCCCAACTTCCTTTAAATGAACGAATAATAATAATTTTCTAGATAATTAAAGTATAAACAAAGCGTCAAATAATCCTATAAGCACCTCTTAATTCGCGTATATATTTGGAGTCAGCGATCCCGAGAAGGGTGGATCTTTTATATCTTGTTAATCAGAACCCGTATTCATAAATAACGTTATTCTTTAACTGGCACGTGTGAACGCGTGCCAACGTTCAACGACACGTGCTGCTCGAACTCACGACACAAATATTTATATATAGCAAATTATGAGGAGCCCTCCTATCCTATTCAGCCAATTTTACAACTGACAATCACGCAATCAAAACATTTCACTCCAACAAATAAAGTTGCAATCATCTAATCAAAATATTTGACAATACACCGAACACTAATTGTAACTTTACCAGCGCTAATTTTAGGTTACGAACAATTGCGACGTGTTTCAACATTTTGAGAATTAATTTGCAATTTATTGTTTGATCGCTTTTAATTTGTAAAATAAAAAACGCTTTTTCCAACAAACTGTCATCGGAAGCCCGCGCAAATTAATCGATGTCTAACTAATTTTTTTACACACATTTTAAGGCAGCTATTATGCGAAACTTCGATTAAATTTCGAAAATGAAAAATTCAAGAAACGTTCAAATTCCGTATAAAATTAATCGATGAAAATATCAATCGAAATAGAGTTACGAAAAACAAATCTTTTGTAAAAACGTGTTAATAATTTTAATTGTTTATTATCTTAACTTGTTCAATAGCTCTTAGCAGATTTACCTTAACATTAATATTATGTTTATACTATACATAAGTAATATGGCGTTTGAACGAGAATCAAGGGGGCTTGTATGAAGCTTGTATAAGAAGACGACATGAATAATATAAACAATAAAAGCTACAATAATGAAAAGAAAAATAACGTTACAGGAAATAAATCAAGAGATTTATAAGTTCAAGTATAAAACGAAATTTCGTTTTGTAAACGTTTTCTACAACAAATATATTTAAAAAATTTAGTTCCCGCATTTCAAAATCCGCGTTTCTCTGTAATGTCCGCTTAAGAAGCTCGAACAAAAATTAGTATCACGGCGTTTTACTCTCAAAATGCGCGCGAAACCTAGCCGAAATTTCAGTATTCTCATTACCTAATTACGCAATAATAATATGAGCAATAATTCACGTAACGTAGGCATACATGTACAATCACGTGTAATGAAAATGACCCTCCTATAACCCTTATAACCAAATTTTGATTTATATTTCAGAAAAAAAACACTGCTTCTTTCTAAGTTTTTTGTTTAGAAAACGTCCCTATACGATTCGTAATGTTTCATTAAATCATTTCCCGACGCATCAAGTCCTTCCGGTTATCGTAAAATCTACAAACGTGCCTTTAAAACACTCGAGAGAAAAAAACAAACGAAAACGCTTTACCGTCTTTCACCGCTACAAACAAAAACCTCTACTTCGAGTCACCAATATCGACTGTATAAAATTCAATATTGTCTAGTTGCTAATGCCTATAGAAACGTATACAAACTGGATGCTGAAATTCTGTTGAATATTTGACGTGATTAGGTTAGGTTAGCTTCAATACGTTTGTGTCTCACTCGAATGAATTTTAAATAATATCTCTACAACTTCGTTTGATAAAATATAAGATATGTAACCGGATTAATCGCATTTTGATAGACATAATAAAGTTTAGGCTTCACGAATAAAGAATATTCATTTTATTAAACGGACAACTTTAAGCTTATGCAAAACGTCCAAATTTCAAGACATGTTGTTTGTTCTTATCGCCCATGACGAGACCAAATGACGGCTGTCAATTGTTACTTTTATTAAACAACAACTGCCAAATATTTGTATAACGAATAAATCGCGAAACTAGAAATTAATTGTGTAAAAGTGGTGCGGAATTTCGCGAAACTTGTAAAATATTCAAAGTCAACGGTGTTTCAAATTATCAAAAAATTTGGTGATCATCATACACTTGATGATTTGCCGAAATTACGGCACAGAAGAGGTTCAGTAAATGCGCATAAACCGAAGAGAAAGTTGTGAAGTTGTTAAAGTCAGAGAAATGCACGTCGATGCGTGAAATAGCCAAAAAGCAAAGCGTTAGTGTCGACATTGTGGAAAATTGGAAAATTTCCAATTTCCATTGTGGAAAAGCAAAAAATTCAGAAAATAAGTGCGGAACAGCAACTACGGTCGAAGAAACGATGTGAAAGGTTGTACAAGACTTAATGCATTTTAATGGATAACGAAACACGTAAAAGTGGACAGTAGTACACTACCAGGGCATCAGTTTTATAATACAGTTGCGAAATTCGGAAAAATGTTCTTGTATGGTAAGTTATTTGTTCTCGAGCAAGAATTGCTGGCGACGTTTACGGAAAAGAACGCATTCGAAAACATTTACTGTCTATCTATCGGAAACACAGCGTTTCTCCCTTGTTTTGGCCAGATTTAGCACCCGCCCACTGCGCTCATACAACACTGGAATTCTCGAATTCTCAAAATGTCGATTTCGTGAAAAAAGAAGACAATCCAAGACAAACTGTCCAGAGTTTCGCCCCACTGAGCACTACAGGGTTATTGTAAAGAGAATCGTTAAGAAAGATGAGAAGCTCGAACAATTGAAAAATTAAAAAAAAAATGTGTGGTACAGTTAGTCGAAAAATTTGAAAAAAAGTTGTGATAAGTGGTATTCGAGCAACAGTTAGAAATTTCTACCGTTCGTGATCTTATTAAATGTTTTATTAATAAAATACGTTAGTATACATTGTAATTGTAATTTTAGAACAAGATAAAATAATACTTGTTGAAACTCTTTAAAATAACAACACTTTTTTAGTGTCCGTTTAGTAAATATGAACACTCCTTATTGTCGGAAAATAAAAAGTCGGCACTTACGTGGCGATAAGTCGAGTAAATAACGTAGTGGCGTTTTCATTAGATTCTGGAACAGAAAAATTTCTTTGATTACATAATTGCTTTGCTTATATAATAACAAATATCCGTCCGCGCGCAGGCCGCTGCAGCGAATTTTTATTTTTAAATTTTTCTCGAAAGAAATACACTTTTTAAAAAATAACATTTACAAGAGAAATTTATAAGAATTAAAAAAGTATATATCATTTTTTTTCGATTATCTCGAAAACGGTGCATTTTATCGAAAATTACAGAGAGACATGATCGGTAGAAAATTTGATGCAGATTCCAAAAACATATTTCATATTATCGATCCGATTATTAATAACGGAGATTAGAATTTTTTTAATTTTTGAACAGCCGCCGTTTTCAAATGGATCGATCGATTTGGCCGGTTAACGAATTCGTCGTTTGTTTTCATAAAGATAATACGCTGTCCAAAAATTTCAACCTCCTACGATCAAAATTACGACCGGAATCGTGTTCACAAGAAATTGATTATATGACCCAAAATGAACGACATATATTTTCGTGATCTAAGGGTCGAGATCGGAGAAAAGTCAAAAGGACACGTCTGGTTCCCGCCATCAGACAGGCTGCAATAGTTTTATTTATTATGAAAATTCTCTGATTACAGAATCAACTCACATACCCCCAAAAAACACAAAACGTATAACCAATATTAGTTCATACTATTTAATACGTGTTATGTTGGCTAAAGATTTTATCGTGATCCCTATTCTAATAATTACCTACGATAAACGAACTGACCGCAAACCGTATCGAACATAACTGACCAAGAAATTAAATTAGCCGTAATAATTTAAAAAACAAAACAGCGTGTTCGGCGGCTATTAAATTAGACACTCATAAGTATTTTATTTGCATTACTTGAAAGCTTAAAAATGGTCGTACATGAGTATAGGCGCGAGACACATAGCAATACGGCCACGCAAATCTATTTCCGAAGATAAAAAGGGGGAGCTTTTAGAGTTTCCGAAGTGTAGTAGGTACATTTATAGCTTAAAAATATACGCAAATACCGCATGTGTATACCAAACATATACCGCATTAGAAAAGCAGCTTTTTACAAGGGCTTTTTAAAAATGTATAAAGGTAGAAGCGGAAGCTTAAAAGCTTTAAGCACGGTGGCCAATTACTGGGGTAAAAAGCCTTGCATACATGATGCTCACTAATACGCGACGAGTAGAAAGAGCTTTGAGTTTGAAAATATTTCATCTTTAATAGAAATGAACGAAAAATAAGATTGTTAGGAAACGAACCTTTTTTTTTGTTGCATTTCAAATTTGCGAGCGTCGCCCGCGTTGTTTTATTATAAATATGTAACGTGAAAATTGTTAATTTAGAAACGTCGACGTCGCGACGCGGCGTCTGCAGAGTGTACCTACTGCGGATACACTAGGAGTTTATTAAAAAAAAGTAGATAATTAATTAATATAAACTATGTTAAACTCCGTTCGGTTGGCTTTGTTTTCTCTCATTTTGGTATATTTACGTTATAAACTGCATGAGAAGTTTTAATGGAATTTAATGTATATCTAACATTTTCTTGTAAACAACCGTTCGCTATATTGAAAGGATTAAACTAATGATAGCTAATTACTCTCGATAGCCTTTATATGCACAATTTAATTGTTGAGAATTTTATAAACGTTCTACATAGATAAATTTAAAAGTGATATTGATAAATAAACAGGCACGCGAAAATTTAAATTGAGGACTATTTTCATTACCATTTAAACTTTCTCAAATTAGTAAATATCGTCTGCGCATAATATTTGAATTAATACCATTTTGTTTATACAGGGTGTCTCAAAAGTGATGCGATAGGGAAGGTCATCAGCAACCAAAATAACCGTATATATGGTAAAATTAAATCATAATTTTAAAGAAAATATAAGTTATTTGATTGGTATTATATTGCAAGTATAATCCTATAACTTGCAATTTTTAAATAATAAAACCATTCGTTTATATTGTTATTATCGATCAAACAGTAACAATGGTTTCGCGAACACGGTTCGTTGCATAACAAAATTATTTGTTTTTAAGTGGCTGTGACAGAACAAAATGTACTACAGAAATATGACCGACTATCAAACAAACTTGTCCATTTAAAGCAGATTCTAACGGCAAATGCAAATTTTGCAATAGCTTTTGAACCATCAACAATTGCACACCATATATTTATATGGTTATTTTAGTTGCTGACGACCTCCCCGATCACCTGACTTCATTTGATCGTTAGATTGTTACTTTTGAGACACCCTGTCTGTATGATACTCTTTTCTTTTCATTTATGGCTTTGGAGACTCACCAATTAGACAGTATATATATTTTTTAGAATTGCTTTCTAAATCTTGTTGGTAAATATGGCTAGTATTACGCCCACAAACGTCCATGGTTGCAGCAGCGGGATTCGAACCCGCAGCCGTGAGAGTGCTAGAAGGCCCGGTCGAGAGGGTGACCCTTTAGGCCACACGGCTCCCTGTATGATCCTCTGAAACTGCATTTTGGCAATTGTTTTATTCGGCCAGTAATATCTTTCTGCCCGCGCCTTGAATCTGAGCCTTTAGGCCTACATTCATAAACCTAACTCATACACAAATACTTAATAGCCCTTATTCTGTTTACAAATATTAAATATTGTCAAGAAATATATCAACTTTCTGCGCACTATTTGCTCCCTAAGTTATGTAAACATTAAACCAGGTAAAGTGGCAGCCATATTAAATTTAATCGTTCGCCGACCTCAGACATCAAATCTGACTTCCATTCACGTCAAAATATAAACATTACGGTCTATTCTAACCATAAAATGCAGAAAAGTCATGATTTTCTCATAATTGGCCTGTTAAACAACTGTGCTAAAAGGCGAAATTAAAGAAAAAAATTGACCACACCGAAAACGTATCGTAAATGTAAACTAATTAAGTGTAAGTAACGAAATGTTATACATATACCTATAGTTAATTACCTAAGCACTAATGAGGTCCAATAAATTTACTTCAAAGTATTAGGTATTCCTAGTGATGTGATCATTGATTATTCTATTTTGTATAGGTAGCTCTCGATTTGTTTTTTAAAAATACGTACGATAGGCATGTTCCTAATTAAACATGCAATATTTCATTAATCACCCATTGTCGGTTTAGCTAAACCTCGGACTCTAGTCCGCTTTGTTTTGGAAACACACAATCACGACGTACAATGTTTATTATTCATGGAATCTCCTTCGCACACTTCTATTTAGAAAAAAAAACTAAAAGTCCCTTTTATCCCGTTTTATTTTACTTTAAGTAAAACTATAATATGATACACCTACGCGAACGATACGAAGATAGGAAATGAACTGATAGTTAAAACCACGACTGCGAAGTAAGTATTCGATAATACTTCGCAGATGTTACAAATTCCATCAATATCGCTATTACAAAGCAACGATGGGAAATACATGGTTATCATTATGATTCACGGCATATTAAAAATTTTTAATAAATTACGAAACAGAAATAATGTTTTATTTTTATTTCACAATACGATTCGATGACATTTAATGATCGAGTAAAATAATATTGTTAAATTACGAGTAGTAAGTAATCATACGTATTAACTGTACCCAAAAATAAACTTTATTTGTTTTTATCGTCAATCGGGGAGTCTACCTAATGTAAATTACAAATATTCTAGATATTTTCAAGTCATTTAGTACAGATTTTTCAAAAATTCCGATATATATATTTATACATATATAAATTTGGTTATGGTGCATACGTATAAGAACGAGAAAATTACGTAACCTTACAAATAAAGTAATAATAGGCAGCACATACAAATACAATAATAATTAAAATAAAAATGAGAAACCTGCTGTCAATTAAAAAAAAAACCATTGTCAAATAAATCTTTATGAAATAATTATATTGTGGCATGCACTGCAAAGAGAAAAATTCGCCCACGCGCAAGTCTCGGTATCGAATTTTCATGTTGCACGTCAAAGAAACTCCTTTGTTTTTAAATTTTAATCGAAAGAAATACATTTTTTGAAAAATAATATTTACGAGAGAAATTTATAAGAATTAAAAATATATATATCACTTTTATTCGATTCTTTCGAAAACGGTGCATCCTATCGAAAATTATAAAGAGACATGATCGGTAGAGCATTTCATGCAGATTCCAAAACATATTTTACATTACCGATCTGACGAGTAATAATGGAGATTAGAATTTTTTTAGTATTCTTTTCGATTTAGCTGCTTAACGAACTTGTCCTTTGTTTTCGTAAAGAAAATACACTGTCTAAATTTCAGCCTCCTACGGTCAAAATTCCTACGGTCCTACGGACCGGATTCATGTCCACAAGAAATTGTTTATATATATGACCGACCTACAATGAATGATCTAGGAGTCGAGATTGGAGAAAATCCAAAATGACACGTCTGGGTCCCATCATCAGACAGGCTGCAATAGCTTTAATTTCTATGAAAATTCGCTAACACTTATTAGTTTAAAATTATCTGGATAATCACTATCTACCGCCTTTATTCCGCAGAATTATAAATTTACTCTATATTTAATTTAAGAACTATTCATGTGCCCTTAACCATTGAAATTTCCCTGTTACAAACCAGAAACCAGATAAAAGTTTAATCTCATTTTTATGCGATCGATAAAATACAAAGCAACCAATAAAACATGTGCCCCACGCGCCTACTTTCATGCCTTATCAAAGTGCGAATAAAGAACTGAAGGTTTTTACAATAAAAGCGGGACTTGCTAGTATCCACGTGTAAACTCGAATGCATTTATATATAGAATTCTGACTAGACCGCTTCAGATTTTTCGCGTTAGTGGTACAGAGCGATAGTGCTTGTTTCAGTAGTTCGAATTTTAAATTACTGCATCGTATTGTTCGTGTGTGGGAGGAGTGCTCGTTCGGTTTATAAGGCCCTTTTGCGTGCGAGTGCGCGCGTATTATGTGTTTTGTCGTGTTTTCTAAAAGGATTAATGCGACGAGGAAAGGTAGGGTCTTTCTTTGTCGACTAACCCTCCATATAAAGTGTAAATACATGGGCCTTTAAGCTCTAATACAAATTTTCTGAAAATCGAGCTTTGCTAGGCTCTTGGATAGGGACTACATTAGGATATTGGTTAAGGTACCCTTCAAACATTGGACAGTCCAATTTCGTGAGTGAAATTTTATCGTACGTGATTTTTTCGAATTTAGTTGCTTTAATCAAAATTAAACAAGAGTACCTTCTTTATCTTAAAATGTCAGAAAAATCCGAAAATTGCCTTAAAAATTTAAAAGAACTCAAAATGTTGAGATTAAAAAGGTTAGGGGTAGTGCATCCTGGCTCTTCTGAGATGATATCAAAAAACCTATTACACAATTTTAAATATCTTTATTCATTACGTATGTGTACCAAAAATTATTAAATTTCGACTAAAAATAAAGCTTTAGTTTTCAACTTTGGGGGTGAACCACAACGGGGGAGCACCGTATCCAGGAAATAGTGGGAAAACTCCCGATAGTTATAAATAACGCCACAAGTTCCTACAAATTTTTTTTCTACGATGCTCCTCTGTTGAGATTAACATGGCCAAGACAATGTTTTAATGAGAAATTAGACTACAACGGAATTTCTTAATTTTAATAATAGTAATTTATAGAATTTAAAAACGCGATTTATTATAATCATGTTTGTTTCCTTCTAACACAAGTAGTAAGCCAAAAATTATTTTTTTTAGAAAACGCGATGACGTCAGCCCGTCTAGCTGTATATTTGGTAACGTTGTACGGTGAAAAGAGCAAGAAATATATAGTGAACGTCAAGTACAAGTGAAAGAGCATTTGGATATCAGATTTGGATTAAACAAGTCTAATTTTCTATTACACAAGCGAAGTTTATTTTCTCGTTTACAGTATTGGCGATACAGATTTACCTTATTCATTTTATCATAGAGCATCGTCAAGTGTAGGTTTCAACGGAATGACGTCACACTGATTTTTAAACATTTATTACAGGCTTCATATTTAAACTATAAAAAAAATTCAAAAAGCATTGTTGTTATTCAATCTTGTAATTACAATAATTAAAAAAAATAGTCTAATTCCTCATTATATGTGTAACAGAAATAAATCAGTATTCAAATATAAATGTTGTCTTAAAAATCAATATAATTGTTTTTGCAAGTAAATACCTATTATTATGTATTTAATCTCGCTTTGATATACGTAGAGTCGTCAGAAACGTTCGACAGTAATAAAATTCAAATTGTGTCTTACGATGCACTCTCATTTTTTCGTTCCCGCTTAAATCAAAATACGAACGATAAAAATTTTGGTAAGTGTACCCACTCAAAAAAAAATAAAATTAACAGTCTGTTTAATGTAGATAATTAAATCAATCACGACTCGTCTCGAGAAATTAATTAGCCATTAAAACATTAAACAAAAATTAATATAAAATTCTACAAATTAAATTCGAACGTAAGAATTGCCATCTTAATCGCATTAAATATTTCCCCAATAAAATTAATTCCCGTTGAAATTCTTTAAAATTATTATCTGTGTGTATATATATATATATATATATATATATATATATATATATATATATATAATAAATTACGTGGCCGAGCGAGCTTATAAAAATTAGCGAGTATATGAAATTTAAACTGCAACATTAGCTTTCGAGCTTCCTGCAGGGAAAAAGGAGGAAAAATGCGAGGCTATAAGCTCCGTTTCAGTAAACAACCTAGAATGAAAGAACACAACACTCGAAAAACGAACAAGGCTCTGTGTCAAAACATAAAAATCGAACTCGTAGCTCGAGGGTAAATCCACCATTTTGACAGCGATCCCCTTTCATTGGCGTTGCTAGGGGGTTGTTTTCGTCGTCTATCCAATGAAAATTCGACGTCGAGCGCGAGAATATTACTATTGGGCCTAGAAAACTACCCCTCGTTTCGATACGTACGAATTAAGCCGGGTCCTACGTTAAAGGGCGATTACTCCAAAAATAACGGCGCGAAAAAGACCTAACTAAAACTAGTTTGTCCGTAAAAGCTCTGGTTCAAACCAGCAGATAACAGAACAACACTATCACGATTTAATGTTGTTATAGTCACTTGCCGTTTGGCTTAGGCATAAGCTAGTCATATTGGGATCAGAGTTAACTGTGCTCCAAAATTTAATTGAATCAGTCACAGATATTAACTATATCAAGCGCCAGCCAATTGTTTGTGATTGAGTTTTAATAAAGAACAGGTGCTTCCGCTCCTTCGAACTGTGCTTTGTGATCATGGATTCAAACTTTTTCTTAATTTAATATCAAGTTTTTATCGAACACAAATTCAGTTAGTCTGACCCAAATAGTGAGAACTTTCGTAAAAGTGAAGGGAGACTAACAAACGGTTCGTGATTAAAGGTAATTTCGGGACGTTTTAAACTTTAGAAAGTCGAGGCTCGCTCCCCTTTTCGGATCGAATTTCGAAAACTATCGGCGCGACGCCGACGTCGTGTTTGATACAAATGAAAATCGCATAAAAACAGCCTCAAGTTGGATTTCAAGGGTGTCACGTCCAGCGTGGGGGCGTTGGGCGCTTCGGCGGCCCACGCATCCGACGACGTTTCGCACCAGCAATTTAACATTTTTCCGGCCATCTTTAGCCGCCAATTAAACTTTAATACTTGTCCACAAAAATCCATGATGGACGATCTAAGACCGAACCTCGTGGGGGTCGGAAATTTACTAGGGGTTTCCGGATTGTTAGATGATCATCACGGACACCTTATGAGTGGCGGTTCTAACGGTGATAAAGGAACGCCAAGAAAGTGCAATACTAGTGGATCGTCTGCGGAGGACTTTACGGCGCTATACGGGGCACTGCCTCATTCCCACGACCACCATGCCCACACGCCGGCACATACGCCGCCGTCCGCTCCGAGATCCATCACGGACCACACAGGTACGTCATTTTTTTTTGCCGTCAATCGGAAATCCGCTTACGCAGTTAGTTAGATCGCGCTCATCTAAACGGGGACGAGAACGTAATTTCTATTTGAACATGTGTGCGCGGTGCTGGAGTACAATACGTCAAATTGAGTGTTAACCGGGGATTGTGATCCCCCTATGTCGTCAGTGTGTGGCTGTCTTCGTCTCTTTGTCGTGCAACTCCATATGTTGCAGCCTAAGTACAGTAAATTGACACTTCATTATAAACACCCTGAGCACTCATTATCGTCCCAGATGTACGCAAAGGTCGCCCCCTTTAAAACACATTTTGTCGCGAATTACGGCCTTTTGATTGACGGGTCGCTTTCGATTTGAAAATTAATTGCTTACTCTAACACGGAACAATGTTGTATTACACATCGACAGAGCGGGTTCGTTTCCAGAACGAATGAGTTTCTGCTTGGTACTTCGAAGGAAAAAAAAAGGGCTCTCTTTATTCTAAACGAAAAAATAGCATCGCCAACTTTCATTCGCCTGTCGCAATAATCGAATCCCGAAATTGAAAGTTCCGTTTTGAATGTGTAAAAATCGTTAAACCACTATATGCGCGAGGGATGTTTACATCAAAATTTAATAAACTCTATCGACTTCTATGATGCACAACCAAAAGCCGGATGGTTTCGGGTTTTGGCTTGGCGAAACGCTTTTTCCCAATCGAATTCGTTCAACTCCGCCGCCGTTTAATGTTGGAGTTCACGTTGCATGTTTTTGGCGAATTAATTGTATTTGGCGTGGTACACGCTTTTTTACAACTCTCAGTATTAATTTAGGTTAATTAAAATGATTTTGTTTGCAAGCGCAACAGTTTAGATCAAAAACTACTATTAACACGAAATATGCCTAAATGTTTGTAACTACCCTGTTTGAAATTTTTAGAAAAAGACTTTACGTAAGTACTACAATTACGGGAAAAACACTTATAATTGTTTTTACTTCTAAATTTTTTAGAGACTCACCTGCGACGGTTTTTCCATTTCGAATATTTTTGGTCGTACCAGTTACTAACGGTGACTAACGGCGCACATACTGAGATACTTTGCTGTAGATATTTAAATAAAAATAAATAACAAACAAATGTACTCTTGCCCGACATTTTGAAACAAATACATGTTGTAAATGAGCCAAAGGAGTCGATGGATCAAAAAAAATAATCTAATTCCTCTACTTCTTCATCCCGAAAAAAATTAAAAATGGATTTACTTTAACGCGTTACTCTAAATTTACATATTATGTATGTATGGAAGAAATATCAACTTTAAATACTCGTCAAAAATTAAGGGCTTGACCTTATGACCTTGAAACTTGGCCATAAGTCTTAGTTGATGAAATAGAAAGTCAATTTTCGTTGGCCGATACTAATTTTTCTTGCGTTTTTAGTTCAATCGCCGCCTCAAAACGTTCGACGAAAATAGAGACGCTCTGAGCGGTCTAATCTCGTTTTAAGCGCGACCCCAATTATCAAATCATCGACCAATATAAAATATAATCGTGTAATTCGACGCCGAAAATATTTTAAGATTATCCTCAAAAATTTATAAGCACAGTAAACGCCTAATTTCATAATTGGAGATGTTTTAAAACGAGATTATAGAGTAATTCACGTTTGCCGCTCAGAGCATTCCTGAATTACCCGCACGTTTTGGGGCGGCAGAACCAAACACAAGAAAATCGGCCAGTCAAAATTAACCTTTTAGCCCAGCTTACTAATTCACTTGGCTTTGGCCAAGTTTCAAGATCGCAGGTTAAACTCTTTAATTTTTGACGAATTGATATAATTGGTATTTCTCTCATACAAGAAGAACGGTAAACGAAATCGGTTTTTATTATTATTTTTTGGAATAAAAAAAGAGAACTTTTGGGTACATTACAACCAAGTGGACCTTTGTACTTTTTGTGAAAATTTCCATTTTCTTCAAGCAACCGCGTATAACAGCGAACTTGTAAATATTTAAAATTGATCCGCAGGAAAAACAGTTGACGCAGAAACGAATTACTTAAAAAAAAATACGACCTTTGTATACTTAAACGGAATATTTATAAAACCCTCTACGAAAGAGGTCTTATCTTTATTGAAAAGACAATACGAAAAAATTACAAATTCGTTGATTACCATCAGGAAATTGAATACCATTTTCTATTTAACATAATCGAAGCTCTCTTGAAAAACTTCAATTTTTAATGTCTTATTTATTTTGAAGAACCGATATAATTAAGTCAACATTTTATAGGTATAAACAAATAAACGATTTAATTAGAATTTAGTAAATAACGATAAGCTACGTTTGATTAAATTATTATTAAAATGGATCAACGTTTGCAGTTACTTAATTACTTTATATAAGAGGCCTGACGATTTTAGTAAAAACTAATTGAATTACTCGTTAATTTGTATTTTGCACATTGAACGGACCTACTTTTGGAATAATTTTATATTTCATATTGTTATTAAAAATCCTAATTTTTGTAGTAATCTGGTCAAAGGCTTATTTGCACACGGTTTATTTGTTTTTTCGTAACTAATTTGTTAATAAATTGCTTAAAATGTACATATTTGAAAATGAGGTGACTAACGCGAACTTCCAAAATAAGTAAATATACAGTAGTCCCTCGTTATTCGCGGGAGTTTATATTCTTACAGAGGTGTGCGCATAACGAAACCGCGAATAATAAAATTAACACTAATAATGGATTATATAAACACATAAAATGATAATAATAATAATAATAATAATAAAGAGAAGGGCGATGTGAAAGATTTTGGGGCTAATTTTTGGTAATTTACCACGGATACAAAAACCGCGAAATACGAGAAATTAAGTTACCTGCAGCATTATTAAACGCTCACTTCATTTATAGAAAGTGGCGTCAAAAATTTTATGATTGCACACCCTATTAAATTAAAAAGATAAAAGCTTGAAAATATCCTGTAAATTTAGAACTTCACTCCTTCATTAAATTTCAAATTAATTACCTCACGACTAAAAACCGCGAAAGAATAATAAAATAACTTTGAAATAAACATCAACGTTATGTTTCATTCAACGGTTTCAATGTTGTTTTTCGTTTCTAAAACAATAGAGTTTTCAATTTTTAAATGTCCTACAAAATTGTGGCGACATCATAGTTTTTCAAAAAATTTTATTGCATTGTTCATAAATTAAGTTTTTGTAAGTAATTGTAGGTATTGCACTACTGCAATTTAATAAAATCTTGTTCTTTTTACGTAATATTATAGAAAAAAAAATGATAAGTTTATCAAATTTATTAAGAAGAACATCATTAATTGATATTATAGATAAAAAAGATCTGCATTTTGCAGGCATTTAAAAGGCACGTGCTAATGTAATATTTGCGTTAATTGTAATCGTAATATGTTTAGTTGTTCGTGTGACACACAAGGTCCCCTTTTACTTTGTTCTTAAAATATCAATACTAGCAGATCTCTGTTAATACCTATTAATAAAATTTAGTTTTTTAGCAATCTATAGAACTCTCTAGGCCAAAAACCGTTTCGACGTCACGACCTTTGACCTCTATTTTTTAAAAATGAAGGCGTAGTGATCTAAATCCTTTTACACAAGTTATTTTTGGGTGGCCCTTAATCCGTACGTTAAAGCGGATCAAAATCGGTGGGACAGACGTCGCGACCTTCCCTTGTCAGATTTTTAAGTTAAAATAGTACAATTTTAAACATTTTCAACAGAAAAAATATTGATGCTACAATTAAGGGTCGTTTTCGTAAATGGACTAAACCCTATAAATATTGTAACCAGTTACAAAATGTGTTACGTCATTACACAAGTACCAATAAAATTCCTGAATTTAATCTTTAAATTACATTTAAGTCACGATTTTCAGATTTGTTAGAAATTAAAGTGAAAAATACATGCGGACTTACTTTGTAGACCTGACTTTACTCGGTCGGCCCCTCCACACTGCGACGCCGATAGTCCTTCAAATAACGTTTTAAACGAAAATGCGAATGAAATTAATTTTGAAACAAAACCGGGGGCACTTCGTGCACAATAAAATTTATAAAAATAGCCTAAAATCCCAAAACCTTAAAAGTGAATTAAACTGATCGACATCTCAACACGTACACGCGCGTAGGTACATACTTTACCGAAGAAACACCGATTCGTACTGATGAAACAAATTAATTATGCATATTTTGTAGTACCTATAAAGAGACTTACGATGAAGTTGAAACGACCACTTCCCAAGGTGATCGCTTATAAAACTCCCTTCTAATAAACGTTATCTTACGAAGGAATGTTTTCACGGCCAGACAAATAGCATTTGGGTCTTCGAAGCTCGCGTTATCGCGCACGTGTTCAAGAGATAAGCCGCATTTGTTCCGACGATTGCATTGCACTTAATCTTTATCGCCCACATTTAAATATTTTATTCCTATGTAAAACTTTTAAATATAAAATTCGCGATTTAAACGAAAATTTATTTGAGATTTTAACATATTTTTTCTGTAAATTAGTTCCCAAAATGTTGATCCTTTTATTACAGTATAGTACCATGTTTGTCAAATAATAGTAACTCTCGTTATGGCTGTAAGGTCGTATTTTAATAATTAACCGTGTAATTGTTAACACCTTCAGGGCAATTTTTATTGTTTTTTTTTGTTTCTCTTCGAATTATGAGGAAAGTATATCTTTATGGGAGACTTTCAATATTTTTCATCAACTTTAATTAAATTATATACTTATATATTCGTATTCGGAATACAAATAATTCTATTTTTTTTTTAATTTTATAGGTACATAGTTACTTACATATACTTTTTCATACAGTTATGTAGTACGTATTGTATTAAAAAGTTTTGGTTTTTTAAGACGTTTTTGGAAGGTTGAAATTTTGCAATTTAAAAAATCCCCTTTGAAGCTAACTTACTTTATTTAGAACCTTTTTTTAGTTCTTTCACAAGTTCTTCCCGCGAAACTTATAGTTTTTGAATAAAAAAATAAATAAAACAACCCTAATTGCAAATGTTGACAAGTTATCGTGTACCACAGTAAAACTTGGAACAAATCAAATTCCATGATAATCCGTGATTGGTTAAATTAAGCAGATGAATCATTTTTAATAAGCTAAAAATGATGATTAGAACTAGTTGTCCGTAGTTTTTTTATTATTTTGTGTAAATATTTTGGTTAGTATTCTTTGACTTATTGATTCAAATTCACTAATTAATAGCACTTGTTTCATTTTATTTGTTGAGAAAATTGATTTGATCAAAAATTATAAATAAGAAAAACAATACTCTTGAATTAATGAATATAATAAATATTGAATATTTAGTTGAATAAAGTTCAAGTTGTTGACAAGTTCTGACAACGGATAACGCTATTTAATCAATAAAATATTATGAAATATCGTTATGTTCCAAGTTTCACGATCACGCGCACGATCACTCATTTTATTTTTTTCCTCACAAACCATACGTTTCGCGAGAAAAATGAAAGAGAAGAAATAAGGTTCTAAATAAAGCAAGCTTTCAAAAGGAAGTTTTTAAATTGCAAAATTGCAACCCTCCAAAGAGGTCTTTAAACAATGCAACAGGGGTGGGTGTAATTTTCTCGTCCGTGTGATAATTGAAAATGTTATTATAGGAAACCTTTTGTTAAGTGAAAATCTGTAAATAAGGGATATTCGGGTGTTACTTACGATTTTTTTTAATAATAAAACAAAATTAGGTATCTTACCGAAATTTCTATAATCGTTTAGTAATATTAATCTGCGATTTTTTTTTCTTTGATAAAAATTTCTTTTCAAGGTACATATTTTTAAATACCACAAAGACAATTGTATGAATGGGCGACGAAAACTACTTCCCGTGTAAACTGAAGAATAATTATTATAATAGAATAATTATTGTCGGTTTACTCAATCTACAGGCAAATTCAGGTGGCCCCTACAAATATTGAATGTTACCGTATAAATGGTGAAATTTTCGAATTTGGAACAACACTAGCCGCTAAAAGACCCTTAACTTGTGTCTTATTCAACTAGTTTATTTTTCAAATTGTATAATAACTCGCGATCAGTTTAACTTGCCGAACTTGCTCGGCGAGTATTTTCATATTCACTTTCATTTTCTACATATAATCTTGTCCCATATTTCTTTTATACTTGTATCGAGAAATGTTACGAATCTATCTTGAAAATTTTACCCCATATAATAGAATATCGGTTTCCTTTTGACGCTTCCGAACTGTTGCTCTTTACCTATATATTTGCAAAAGTTTGGTGTGCTAGTTACGATGGAGGGCATAGCGATGCGTTTTTAACATAAAAACTAAAATGAGAATGAGAAAATGAAGAATTATTAAAAAAAAAGTATTATATTATATTTTGAATCGTCCCATTCCAATCTATATGAATGATCTAATAAACCACTCTTCTACAAATCCTTAGGACCACAGTCATCCCTTTAATTAATGAAAAAATAATATGTATAGGTATTTACGTACATATAGGTAACAATAATTGATTAAGGAATGAAAATTTATTAACATATGTAACCGATGCCGACGCCGACGTCAAAAACAAACGCAAATGTTTGTAAATGAAGTAATGCCCTGGGTCACAGGTGACTGTGGCGACAAACGGCGGCAAACGACGGCAAACGGCGTCGTCGGCAACTAAACCTTATTGAATTCATTACTGTTTATTAATGCAGTTAGTACCAACCTAATTACAATTACTGACACCGGCGCGCGCCACAAAGAATTTCACACAATCTTATTACTCTCGACTGAATGTTGTTACTCTCTAAACCCAGATACGTTTACCTACTTTATGCTAATTCGAATTTTATGCTTCGAAACCCCGCCAAAGATTTAATCTTTTAAAAGTTTAGGGAATTTAATACTCCACTAACTGATCGCACAATACCTACGACGGCACTTGAATAAAGGATAATCGTTTCGAGCACCTCGTGTGCACGTACCCTTTGCATAAATATAACATGTGTCAATTTTTCCGATGACACATCTCGTTGAGTATACAGTCAAGGGTCGATTTGAAGTGTTAAAAATTTACGAGAGACTTTCAGGAGCGGGTTGTGAATTATTCTATATATATTTTTTTTTTGGTGACGCGACGAGCTGTGTCGTGTCGGCGTCGCACAGTGGGACGGATTGCATCAAATGTTGGACATACGACTGAATTGCAACTTCGGTAACATTCCAAAAATCGGTTTTTAACACTTTTACTTACAAAACTTGAGATAACTTTTTACCCGCACAGCGAGTGCAGTTTAAAAACGTCGATCCTCGTGTAATATAATAATATTTATCGTTTAATATAAATTGAATTGTCAGAAAGCGCTATGTTTATATCTTTAAAAAAAGAAGTTTAAAATTTTACTTCATCTCTTCATACAAAATTGATCAGATTGTTATAAAGCTGAGGCCTTTGAGAAATATATCTAACAAAATTTGGTTACAATCTGCGTTTTTGTTTCCTGAAGCAGCCTTTACAAGAGTTATCTGACAGGTACTTCTTTTACTTCGATATCATTCTAATTAATTGAACGAAAAAGTTTCCACGTGAGTTGTCAGATCGTCAAAAAAGAAGGAAAGTCCAATGACGCCCAGTTCATATTTGACATTATCCAATATCATTCCGTGTATGTAAAGGAAATACAAAAATATTGTAAAAAATCAGATGGGTCAACGTCAACGACTAAAAGTCCATAGCCGAGTAAGTAGTGAAAATGTGGCTTTGCACGCATTTAACTAATCGTTTACTCAGAGGAAAATTTTCTTTGTAACTTTAATTTTAGCATAATATTAACTTTCGAAAATTTATATTTTTCGATAAAAACATTATTTTCAAAATGTTAAGAAACGTATTTATCTCGGAAACTACATTATCGCGAATTTTGTGGTACTTGTACTCGAGGGTACTAAAGGCTCATCACTGATATTTTTTTGCGACTCTCATATTATATGCAAATTACAAATGCAATATTAATATGCAATAAATATTAATGCAATATTACAAATATACAATTTAGTAACTTTTTATTGATGACGTAAGTCACTTATAAGCTTGCATAACCCGTATGTGTTACCCACATACGTCTGTAAATAACGTTTTAATTAAACTAAAAAAATAGATAAACTAAATAAACAAAGTGGTTAAAAAATGGTCAAAAAAGGAACAAAAAAAAGGAAAAAAACAAAAGGAACAAAAAAGTGTCGATTAACATGGGTCCAAAAACAAACTGTTACGCAGATATAGTGATTTTTGCGTTGTACTTTACCGCACTACTCATGAAAAATAATAAACAGACCGCATTCAATAAAGTATTTAACATCTTAAAATAGAGAATAGTTGCAAAAAGCGTTCCAGATGTTCCCTTTCCATTTACTCGCACAAGCTTCGACCCTTTTTGTAAATTGTAAATTCCAGGTTACAATGTAATATGTACTTTGACAGGTATTTTCTATACAATGTTGTAAAAGTGCTTTAAACTGTAAATCGAAATTGCATAAACTAAGGATTTTATTAAGTATCACCAAGTAAACAAGTCTATAGAACTTTGTCTGTTTTTTTTATGAATAGACATTTTTCATGGTTAATTAAGACTTTTTTGCTCCTTTTGGTCAGTACTGTCGCAATGTCCAAAAATTGGCATTTGATTGGCATTGGATTTACAGGGCATTTAATTAAAATCCCAAAACAATTTGCTATTTTTAAACAACATCTTCATCTCATAACTTACGCACCTTTCAATCAATATATTTCGTATTTTCAGATTGGTTATTTTAAACTGTACCAAACAGAAGTTTATATAAAAAATAATTAAACATGTTATCCAGTATCGTATGTAGTAGATACAGTGTGCTTAACTCAAATAAAAATTACAAGGAAAATAACTGTTTTGTAAATGTCTAATATTTTCATAATTTTTAAATAAATCGAGCACAAAAGTCTTTATGAGATTAGAAAACACGAAAACGTTCTTTTAATTCATATTTCACAATCAGAAACTAAGCATTTTTATAAAATGTTTTAACGCAAACTTCACCTATTTTTCTCAACAGTGAAAAAAATGAAAAAATAGGTGAAGACTCGACAGAACACTGTCGATTCTTGAAATATTTCCGTAATTAAAGTTTAATCATCCTGTATATAATTATACGTGTTGTTGAAAGTTTCTACTTTAGACTGAAGGAGTTTATAGTAAAATATTTTGAGCTACAATTTTTAATTGTACTACGCCTCTGCCTTTGCTATCTAACCTACAACTAACATTTGTGTATGTAAGTGAAAAACAACATAAACTGACCACCGTATTTAATCGTTGTTTATTGGCATGGTTACGTTAGCACTCAACGTTACCACTTGGCTACATAAAAAGCTTATATATTTCCGGAGAGGTTTCCTACATAATTTAAAAGAATCGTTATTTTAATAATAGTAGGTACAAAATTAAATTATACGCAAATATCGCGATTCTATTAAAACAACTTCATCTAAATGATCTAATGTAGTCGCCGATGTAATACATAGGTACATTATACTTATTCTTATCTCATAAGTACTCAATCTGAAATACGAAAATTTTTATTGGTTATCAATTAAACAAAATAAAACTATTCGAGTATGAGACGAGAATTAGTTCCGTTTCTGAATTTGATCCTAGATCTTCCAGAAATTGAATACCTAATATTTATATGCAAAGAATAAACAAACGAAGAGTTATACAACAAAAAAATGAACATAAACAAAGGCAAGAAAAAAATGAAAGCAATAAAAGAAAACTACGAAACGCTATCGACCTCAGAAATTGTACCAAAAACTGGATAAAAACAACGCGATAGTCGAAACGCCACGTTTCAATTTTAGATATATGGAAATTAGTCAAAATGCTTTATGTATTAAATACAAATATTTATTTTCTTTAAAATAAAATTAATGATCTACGAAATAAATATATTTTACAATGATACACATAATCTGAGTTATTTTAAAACAAAAAAAAAAGGACAAAACCAGAATGAATACCAAAAGTTTTAACTAGATACGCACCAAATAAAAATTAATGTCATTTTGGCATTTTCGAAAAATCTCTAGTTTTACAACTAAATACGTATTGCGATACATATGGGGGTCCGGTTACATAGGTCAAACAACCTGCTGGTTTAAAAGCGCTAATTCTTATAAACGAGGTCAAAGTCGAACTCTAATTATAACTTGCTAGACAACCTTGAAGTTAAAGCTCGCAAATAATTACTATTAAGGTGTTTTTTTTTTTTTAATTTAAAAGAACACGAAACTAAAAATAACGATTCATAAGTGTTTAATCGTCGACTAACAAAAGTAACAGAACGAGAATGCATGGACGTATAAACGTTAAACTAAAGAAAAACATAAAAAAAGAAAACGATCGCAGTTAATTATTGTTGAAATTTTTGTTTTTAAAATGGAAATCCGGTTTCCTAAATTATCTGACGCAAAACGTTATTCGAGTTGTCTAACTTTCGACGATGCGACGACCGCCCGCGAGTCTATCGTTTTCCCACGTTTCCTTTCCAGGATAATTTTTCGCATTCGTTTTCAGATGGAGCCTTTAAGAAATTAAAACCGGAACCGGTAACGTCGGGTAGTAGCAGTAGTTTAGGAACCGTCACGCCTCCGGGGGGGCCTCAGCACGCAGGCCACACACCGACCACAGCTTCCTGTCCGACGCCGGCCAGAAGAAGGCATCGAACTACTTTTACCCAAGAACAACTAGCAGAATTGGAAGCCGCCTTTGCAAAAAGTCATTATCCAGACATCTACTGCAGAGAGGAGCTAGCGAGAAGTACCAAGTTAAACGAAGCTCGAATACAGGTACTATATACCTAAAATAATTTTCATTTGCGTTTTCCGCGGGCGTCATTTCGAATTCAGAGATAGTTCCAAAAAAAAAAAAACTTTCGCCCCCCGACTCCAGAAAGTTTAACAACGTCTGAAAGTTGCGCGTTTTAAGTGAAATAAGTTTTTTTTTTGCTCTTACTTTGTGCATGTTTTGTTGGCAGCATGAAGTAATTCGATTTTGTAAATTGCGTTAAAAGTAAGGGTTAAGTTGAGTGTAAGATGAAGGTGGTGGATGGGTCTCGGCAAAGGATGGGCCCTAATGCGTGAGTCAGAGTCCACTCGGGGTGCCGTGACAGTTGTGTCTCTAGGGCTCGTGGCCTAACGAATGTCTGTAATTCAATCAAAGATCTAGTCGAGTGTGTCTACGTCCCCTGCAACAACCCCAAGAAACAAAATTGAATCCCTACTGTACTTCCGAAATTGTTACTGATTTTAAGGCGAAACACGACGATTCTATGCGTTTAAAATTGTACCGGCTCTAAAACGTTCTGGTAATTACCCTTTCAGTTATCGAATCTATTTCCTCATTATTGTTATTTCCTTTTAAACCATCTCCACAAGAGCAAATTGGAATTATCTCGCATTCTCTGTTGTTTTATTTAATTCCTCCTGGCTAACAAATTTCCCGTTCTGATGATGCTTTTCGGTAGTTGCCTCGAATTTCTTTCGGCAGATCTGATTGCGATCGACGACATTTATCGCGCGCATCGTCACTAATTTAGATTGGGACTTTAAAATACTGATTACGAGCAAGTTCGAATTGTTTAACAATTGCGATTAGAAAAACCGCGATAATCTATTACGAAAGTGAAACACTATTAAATTATTGAAGATATTTTAATTTTTCCCTCGCGACGCATTTGTTTTAGGAACTTCGCGATTTCGATCAAAAAGCTCGACATCTAGACTAACCGATTTACGTGGAGAAACTGAAATCCGCTACAAAAAAAATTCGATTAACAGAAAGAAAATTGTGCGAAAACGTTCGGTTTTCGGTTCTTGCTCAATACCACTGATATGAAGAAAAATCGTAGTTTGTGTATAAAATATTTGACGTAGAAAATGTAGCGTTTTCGAGGTTCAAAAAAAAAACCTTAAACTCACTAAACATACGGAATGTGGGTTCATCTGCATTCCTACGAAGTTCCAATGGGGTAGTATACGCTACAGTTTCTTGTTTTTTTAGCCTCAATTTGTTGGATAATGTAATCAAAATCAGAAAAACATATTTTTCTATTATGGGACAATTCATATCAAGTGGTCCAGCCTAGTTGCTCGACCATTTACAAAAATTGTTTTTTGCTAACGAAGACATGTTGGCAGTTTAAAACCAAGATATTTGAATCCTATCTTAACTCGTTTAAAAATGGCGGTGGTTTTTGTTTCGTGCCGTGCGCCAATTTTTGCGTTTCTCGGAAAACGCCGTATTTCAGTTATAGGTATAGTATATCACACGCACAGCTCTGGAAAAAAATCTAGTTTCGGCACATTTCATACAACATTTTTCTACTTCATTTTTTCTTATCTTGCTTCCTTATGCCAAACTTTGTCATTTGCGATTATTGAGGGAGTATTAAAATATGTCTTCAATTTTTTTTACGAGTACTTATGTTAGGGTAGTTTGTGGAAATAAATAATACAGCCCTGATACTTGTTCCCTTTTTAGTATCTACACAACCCATAAATGTGCTATTTTTCGCAATTTTTGCAAACTTTAAGGGTAAATATCTCGGATGGGCGACTTGTTAAAAAATTAAATTTGTTACAGTTTAAAGTAGTATATGTAATATTTAATATACACATTTAATATTTTGATAATAAATTACTAAACAATAAGAAACCAAACCCAAACCATCTCAACCCAATAAAATACTAATTAAATTAGGACTAATAATTAAAAAAATTATTGACAAAACAAATATTATAACAAGAGTTTAATCGATTAATATTCAAATCGCTTTTTATATATCCTTCACTATAATAAATAACTATAGAAGAAATATACATAACAAAACTTATAAACAATATTGATATTCAATTCAACAATAAAGATATACGAGGCGCGTTTTTTAAGTAAGTACCGTTTTGGAATTAAAAAAAGACGTGCAAAGATATCGCAATAATTTTATTTTTACATGAAAGCCTGTACCTTAATCTACTTTTCTACATAATTTCCGTGAATATTGAGGCACTTGTCATAACGTGGCACCAGTTTTTGAATACCCTCCTCATAAAATTCTGCCGCCTGACTTGTTAACCACTGTATCACAAATGTTTTGACTTCGTTATCGTCTTGAAGATGCTGACCACCCAGGTGTTTCTTCAAGTGCAGGAACAAATGGTAGTCGCTGGGCGCCAGATCAGGGCTGTATGGAGGATGATCTAGAGTTTCCCATTTAAAAGATTTGATGAGATCTTTGGTCCGATTAGCCACATGTGGACGGGCATTGTCATGCAGCAAAACGATACCCTTACTCAACTTGCCACGTCTTTTGTTCTGGATTGCACGACACAGATTGTTCAATGTCTCACAATAAGACGCTGCATTGATTGTCTCATTACGAGGCAGAAACTCCACTAGCAATACTCCTTTTCTGTCCCAAAAAACTGTGCACATGATCGGACCAAAGATCTCATCAAATCTTTTAAATGGGAAACTCTAGATCATCCTCCATACAGCCCTGATCTGGCGCCCAGCGACTACCATTTGTTCCTGCACTTGAAGAAACACCTGGGTGGTCAGCATCTTCAAGACGATAACGAAGTCAAAACATTTGTGATACAGTGGTTAACAAGTCAGGCGGCAGAATTTTATGAGGAGGGTATTCAAAAACTGGTGCCACGTTATGACAAGTGCCTCAATATTCACGGAAATTATGTAGAAAAGTAGATTAAGGTACAGGCTTTCATGTAAAAATAAAATTATTGCGATATCTTTGCACGTCTTTTTTTAATTCCAAAACGGTACTTACTTAAAAAACGCGCCTCGTATAAATCAAATTAAAATTAAAACTTATAATCTCAATTTCTATCATAATCATTCTATCAATAATTAAAAAATAAACTCTAAAAAAACTAATTAAACTGAAAATTAACAATTAATAAATATAACAAATAGAAATAATTTAAAACAACAATTGTATCTTTAGAACCACAAACTAAAATTTTTATTATTAAACTATTTAAATTAAAAAACAATTAAATCTCTAATTAAAAACAAAATATTTAAAGGCAGTCAATGTAATATTAATAATAAATATTCACGAACATATCCCGAAGAATATATATATTAGGGGGACCGGAAAGTAATGTCGTTTCTGCGCACATCAATATTTGTTTACCATTTATTAGCTCATTGTGTACTTCAAAGTCGCACCAAAGATATTTTAAGGTTAATGTGACTTGTTTACTTCAATTAAATCTTAAATCTTAATTAAATCTTCAATTTTTTTTACAATTTTGGGTGAAATGGCCTGCCAAATACTATAAGAGGAACATATCTGGAATTGTATGCTTTTTAAGTTTCACAAGGGTAGTAACGTAACAGTTGCTACCAAAAACATTTACGATGTTTATCCAAGTGCATTAGATGTTTGTAAATGCCAAAGGTGGTTTTCTAAGTCCAGATCCAGTAAAAATTTGAAAATTTGGATGATGTCCAAAATGCCATCTCCAGATATTTTGCTCAAAGACGAATTGATTTTTATCGATCCGGCATTGAAAATTTGCACACTAGATGGCAAAAGATTGTTGATAACGAGGGTGATTACATCATCGATTAAAAATAAAAACTTGTTTGAATTTAATGTAAAAAAACGACATTATTTTCCGGTCCCCCTAATATATACCACTATAAAATTTACCATGTTAACTATAAGAATATAAATATAATGAATAAGCACCTCTAAGAAAAGAAATAAATACTAAACAAATAATAGAATAGAAGCTTCAACTTAGTAATCTATTAATTAATATAATTTCACCCGACAAATTTAGGAGCCGCTATATTAGATGAACAAAATAAAAACCACCATAAAGACCACCATAGGTATAATATTAATTAAACCCTTATTTAAAAATAATCTACGACTAAAAGTACGTTCATAACAAATATTAGCTAAACAAAAAAGACCTGAATAACATAATCCATGAGAAATTATTATAACTAAACAACCATAATAACCTCATCTATTTATAGTTAAAACTCCTGAAATAACTATACCCATATGAGAAACTGAAGAATAAGCAATCAACGCTTTTATATCAGTCTGACGAAGACAAATTAAAGAAATAATCAATCCACTAATCAATCTTATTGAAATTAATATATAATTAACTTTAACTCCAATGTTAACAAATAAACACATTTTACGTATATAACCATAACCTTCCAATTTTAATATTATTCGAGCTAATATCATTGAATCTGATACAGGAGCTTCAACATGAGCTTTAGGCAATCATAAATGAACTATAAATATAGGAATCTTAACTAAAAAAACAAAAGATATACATATATACATCAAAAAGAATCAAAAAAATTAAAAAAGAAAAAATCTAAAGTATTCAAATATAAAGATAAGAAAAAAATTGAAATTATTATTGGTAATGAACCTAAAAGAGTATATAAAAATATATATATATATATATATAACTACAGTAAAAGGTTTGAGTTTGATATTCCATTGCAAGCGAAGTTATACCAGAACTCTAGAAACGCAAAAATTGGCGTACGGCACGGAACAAAAACGACCGCCATTTTTAAACGAGTTAAGATAGAATTAAAATATCTTGGTTTTAAATTATCAACGTATAGCGGTCTTCGCCAGCTAAAAAAATTTTTTTTTTTAAATCCTTAATTGATCCTTACATAACCGAATACCAAATATCTACTGTCCCATATTTGAGGAAACTTTGCCTAGTACACATCTTAATTTTCTCGCCATAATAAGCCTTCAAGACGCCCATAGAAATTATTCTCGGAGTGATGTGGATTTGCCTTATCAAACTGATAACTTATAGATTGTGTATTCGTGTAAAATGTTTGAGCCGTTCAATAACGTCCATCCAAATTATTAAGAGATCCTTCACGCATTAACTGATCATTTCGATGAAGTCATTGGGCGTTACCGAAATGTCGCCGATTGTTTTCCAGATTCACAAAGCCACATTAAATGCAGGTCCAATATTAAGACCACACAAGACCAGATAAACAATTAATAGGCGTCGAATTTTAATGAACAAGATACATCTACACCACAATAATTAAGGACGTTGTAGACATTTACTAAATTTTAAATTTACTAATTCACTAAAGTAGATGTAAATATGATTCAACGATAAGACTTTTTCAAATTTCAAATACAACTACATTAATCATTTAATAATTTCTAAAACAAGTCCAAAACAGATTATTTTATCGTTAGGAAACCCGAGTAAATCAATCCAATATCTGTAAAAGCTTTTCATAGACCATCTAAATTCGTATACAAGGTCAATTACAAAAATCATCGAAGAAATACTAGAATAATTGATAATAATCGGCGGGAAAATTGCAATCTTGATCAACTCAAAATCATCACCACTCACACACTTACGTAGACGAACAGAAAAAAAAACCCGCAGAGAACGCGACGCGCCAATATTTTATTTTTACGTGTGTTAGTTAATTAGCTCTACTCGAATAAGAGGAATACAATGAAAATACAAAATTATAAAATTACGTGGCATTACACTCTAAATATAAATTGCACAGAAGAGAACCGAACGTACAGTACAGCGATGTTACAGTTCGCCGTTTTAATATGCACGGAAACCGACAACTCGACGCTTCGCATGAATTTTAATTTGCAGTCGTTTTATTGCGTCTCGTTGCTTTCAAAATGAAAACCGCCTTTCAGTGAGACTTCATAAATATTTCATAATTAAATAACCCGAATTGTCATTGCAGCCGAATTAAGAAAATCGTTCTTGATACAAGATACGGCCAACTGAGGATTTAAAAAGTCGGGACGCGATTTTAAAAGTTGAAAATACAACTAATCTAACTTTTAGTAATATGATAAAGGGAAATGGTAACCGGATTTGATAACATAAAGCGTAGGTAACTCAGTTTGCCCGTTTGTTCGATCTTCATCTGATTACTCTTCATCCTTGCCGTTTCGTCCTTGTTCGAGCCCTCATTACGGGAACTTCTCTCTCGTTCCTCGGCCATTGTTCAAACAATTTGATTTCGTGATTGATTTACCGCATTATAGATATGGTATTTTTGAAATTTGTCAGTTCAGAAAATGAAGAGAGAATCAAGTACGTGTTTAATGGAGTAGGACAAAACCTATTTTGCGATTATCCTTTTCATATTTTTTTCTTAATTATCATTGTTTCTTGTTTGAAAACATTCGAATTTTTTTAATAGCACGGCCTACTTCTTCGCGTGTTTTTAAATAACTTAAAAAAAATCTATCGGAACCACATCCGATAAACGTGAGGGCCAACGTGTGGACACCGATCCAGTGTCGAAGTTATTCTCGAATTAAAGTATAGTAGAACACAATTTCGTTAAAAGTAAGCGTACTTGACATCGATAAAAAAAGGAAAATGTTAGTCAGCAGCCCACAAATGCATTTTGAATAAAATTCAATAACCAACAAACATTGAAGGTTTCTATCGATAAAACTAAAGTGCTACTAAATGAACATTATAAACAGTTTTGACTAGCTGGGCGATTGGATTTAGCTACCAAACGTAAGATTTAAAAAGGATTTTCAGAATGCAATACGTTAATCCTTGAATTAAACGTGACCTACGACAATTCAAACTTCGTTGAAACACTTCCTATAATAATAAGTGCGCGTGGATTTTGATCAAATAAACTAACACAAAACAGTTTCTTCAGTCGACGCTATAACTTTGTATGGCTGTTAGATTGTAACTCATTATTACTTCGCAATTGTCACTTAAATTCTGCCATTGTTAAAATTCGACTTCGCGAAACGTCGCCAACAATAAATTACTTACGATTAAAGTAGTTGACAAAAAGTTTCATTTGTTAAACAATGAAAATACAGTTTTTATTTTAAAATCATCAATTCTTTTTCTACATAATGTTAAGTCGCATTAACCCACTAATGGCTAAGAATTGAAATGATTTATTTATTTTTTTTTTAATTGAATTTACCTATATATTTTACTTTTAACTACATGTAAACAATCTTAGCTAAAAAAAATAATGATAATATTAATAACATATTAAAAATTAATGTTTCGTTGTCGACACTTTGGCATAATATCTGAACTAAAAATTAAACTTTTTGTGCAATTATATAATACAAGATGGACATAAAAGTGCACTTTACGTTTATTATACAAATAAATGCCGTTTTACATCATCTGCAACGTCTTCTTTTTCATTTTTTCTGTCTTACACGTCATAAACTGCTAGTCCACTTATAAGGGAACACAGACAATTGGAAAATTCAGATTTGAACGAAACTCGGCAGTTTTTTCGAATTCCTCGAGATAAGAACATTGCATATTTTTTATTAGCCCAATCGTCGGTGTTCAAGGTGACGTGCAGACAATTGCTCGAATGGGGTATTTCTCGTATTATGTAGTTATATTTGTGAACGTTTTATTCACAATTCTGGAATGTAAATCACGTTATATTTTAGAGTAAACATTCGTTTCACCGAACATGTCCATTTTTAAAAATGGGCGAACGGGGTAAGGGGGAGGCGGGAAACAGGGTCGGTGTCTCGCTATTGTCTAGTGCAGTCAAGTAAGTCGGTGAGCTTAGGTTAGTATAGATGAGGTGAGTTTAGACTAGTGTAAATGAGATGCAGAGGTGTAAATTAGTGTAGATGAATTAGGCCCAAAAAATGTTTGATTATTAGTTTAGCATGAGAAATTCTTTAACTTTCAAATAGAGCACAATCTATAAGCTCCCGAAGTGTGAATAAAACGTTCACTACTATATCGGTATAATTCGAAAAATTCTCGATTCGAGCAATTGCTTTTCGAGCAACTTTCCATTCGAACAATTATCTTTTGAGCAACTGCATTCGAACAATTTTCATAGAACCGTTCAAGGTATAGCACCCTTTAAACGAAAAGCTACCCTTCGCTATTCGTTTCAACATCTCAAAAACTATCAAACTTATTTAAAAAAAGTTAAGACACGATTTGAAATGACGATATGAAATGAAATTATTTAGTTATCCTGACGTTATCCCGAATATTATTTTTTTTTAGTTCACATATCACGCCAAAGTATCGAAAACGAAACAGTAAATGTGAATTGTCATACAATTTCATTATATCTAATATTTCAAATTTTGTTTCGGTAAGGTGCTTAGGCAACATCGATAGAGTACCACACAAAATTGTTTAATAATTCCTTCACGATTTGTATATGATTATTTAAACGGGGCGCTGCGAGACCGCGATAAATTTGAATACTTTATAAATAAATAAAAGTGTGTAGTTAGTTTGCGTCAAATAAGGTCCTTTATTCGAAGATGTTCATCATATAATCGTTGTAAATAAAAATATCAAACACGGAATTTACCATAACACGCACAGAAAAATATTTTAAAAACACAATTAACTACCTACATACTTTGACCATTAACGGGTTGATCGTTTATTTTGGCAAATAAAACGAAATATCAATCGATTCAGGACACAAACGCAACAAGTTAATAAAACTTAAATTTAGAGATATAAAATCCTCATTTTTATTTAACGTTTTTAAAAGTAATATTAACTCTAATATCGAGCAGAATAAGTTCGATTTCAGTTAAAAACAAATGATGTTTTCTGTGCTGCGTGTTTTTAACTACGTAACAAACAATAAATTAAACTTTTTAATACCTAGGGATGTCAAGGACAAATACTTCTAATTTTCACACAAGTTTTTAAATTATTTCATTAACTTTACCATTCTGCAAACAGAAAAAAAAATAGTTTACTGTAAGAACCTAGCCGGGCTTGGCTATTTTTTTGGGGGCGATTTAGCGTTTTAATTTTTAGAACAACGTCCCGATATTTTTTAACCTACCTAAATACATTTTTATTGATCGATTAAATCATCTAAAAATCATCATCTAAAACCAAATGGAAAACGCTTTCGAATTAAGAACGTGAACATACGAAAATCGACGATGCCTAAAACGCGTAGAAGCTTTCTAAGTAATCCAACATCACAGGGCTCAATTTATCTTTTTTGGCTTTGAGCAAATGCAAATAAACGAGAACATTTCCTGCCGTGCCGAACGTTCTCCATTTGCAAGTTGCACACAGATCCCTACGGTTTAATTTCCACGCGTCGACGTTAAGACGGTCGTCAACGACATATACCGCTTAGAAATTCTAAACTATTATACGAGCGACAAAGTAAAACAAGAAGATAAACAAGCCATCCGAGAACTACGAACAAAGCCGCTGTTATTCCTAATTGTAAATCGCGTTTAATTCACGAATAATACGCAGCTAGTTGCCGACTGTAAAATACTTGGCTTAGCCGATGCAGGAGTTCCGTGGATTTAATTAGCCAACAATGGCGGCTATAAACACGAACATTTAGGGATTTGCTGCAACAGAAATGTAATGTGGCTTGAAACTTGGCGAGAGAAAGCGCAATTTAAAAATTTTAACATTTTGCGATAAATTAAATAAGCACGCAAAGTAAACATTTTACGGTCGATAACAACTATTGCGAGTAACGGACTCTTTCGTAAATTGCAATACGAGCCGTGGAAATCTGTATTTCTTTTGAAAGCAACGCTGTAGTAGCACGTTATTGGAATAATAAATGGCGAACCAATCAATTGTGGGCTTTCGTTTATATATTAGTTGGTCCTTCGAACTGTTCGAAATTGTTGCTTTTACAAACGAGCCGCACTTATCGGAATTGCTAAAAACATCAATAAATTTATTGAAGTGCGCGTCCGAAAATATTGTTAATTACGCATTTCGGGTAAACAAATCCGATAGTCACACGTGCATTTTTCTGGTTACGGTATTTTTAATAAATTCAAAGTATAACTTATCCAAACCTATAGGATGTTCAAGTCATCAACAAAAAGTTACTAAATTGTTTATTTGTAATTCGGTTTAAAATTTGGAAGGTGACATATTCTATAGATGATTAACTTGCGTACATATTAGATGACATAAAGAAAGATTACAATTTATTAGAACTGTCAAAATACGAAGTACGAGGTGACAGCACTGTGTGAAACGTCATCATCTAGTAACCTTATATTGATGACGTGAACATCATGTAGGTTTGGATGAGCTATAACTGCAAAAACTAAAATGTATACAGGGTGGCCAAAAACTTCTGCCAAATGAAAACGTCGAATTCTAGAGATGATTTTATGTCGATCTGAAATTAAATCACGCTTCCTAAGAGAGTTACAGACCTATAAAGATGGCGCCTTGCGCCTCATTTTTTTTTCAAATATCTCCAAAACCTCGTACGCACATTTACACGGTTCTTATTTTGTTGATTTGCCAAAGCCAACTCTTATTAGCAAGGAAACGCGAAAAGTTCGAATTGATTTTTCTCGAAAACGGCGCATCATAGCGATAATAAACAAGCGTGCCTTAATGTTGGGAAAAAAACAATAAAGTTTTCAAATTTGACGTCAGAAATGTGAAAAAGTTAAATGAGTATATTTATCGTACGATTCGAAAGCTCCGTCGTTATTTATTCTCGAAAACCTCATGATACTTATTTGTTTATTTGAAAGCGTGTTATTATTTTTTTTGAATTAATACAAAAACTCGCACGTTATCTAAAATTTTCCGTTAAAACGAGCGCCTCCTTGTATAAATACGTTTACGCCGTGCGTCTTAAAAAATTAAAAGCATTTAGAAACGTTTCAAGTTCGCGTATAAGTATAATGAGAGCGAGTGAGTTAAAACGAGCACTTCGGGCAGCTGCCGCCCGAACATATGCGCAATTCATATTTTTTCTACTAAAAGCAAATACTTGTTTAAAATGTTCGTTTTCAATTACAAATCTATTTAGTAGAGATACTCCGGTTTGGATTTGTCAAAACAAAGGGCATTTGATGGAGCTATGTGCAGACTGTACCGCGCGGAAGACGCGCACAGCACGTCCTAGCCGCCCTCGATTCCATCAAATGGATCCGTAATGAAGTTACCCCCGCCCTGAGCGGATGAACCACCCTCCTCCATCCCCAAATGTCCCCAAAACAACTGACTCCGAGCGGCTCTCTTTAAGACAACCTAATGCATATTTTGCGACCTTATCGCCTCCTTTTGTTTGTCCCCGTGTTGCTATAAGTAGCTTTGTCGGGGGTTCATTTGTTCTTTGTTCTAAAATCATCCGGGAACGGGATTGGTTAAAAATTTCGAGAACTGAAAAGATTTCATTCACTAATTACTTTTTTAATTGGAAACCGGATTGAATTATAACCCTCGAAATTATACTCTATAAAATATACGCGCTTCCCTCGTCCGTACTTTTCTTAACTTACAATAATTAGTCAAAATCGATGCTAATTACAGGTCTGGTTTCAAAATAGAAGAGCCAAATATCGAAAGCAAGAGAAACAGTTGCAGAAAGCCCTTGCTCCCTCGGTTTTGCCGGGGTGTAACGGCGCCATGATGAGAAATATTTACCCCGGAGCTGCCAGAGGATATCAGCCTTATCCACATCCTACGGCCATCAACCGATATCCACAGGTTAGAAAATTTTTTTACTTACAATTAAATTCGATATATTTTAACGTTAAATTAAGCGCAATCATAATATTAAGCTTTTAGTGTGTTATTATAAGGAGACGACGTCGAAATGCGTTAAAATAAAAACCGATTTCGACATCAGATCACGTATACGCTAATCCGGTTCGAAAATATTACAAAGAAAACTCCCTTTATTTTCTAATTCCGCAATCTATTTGATATTTCGAAAAGAATGTCTCGTATTTTCTTGCGTTTATACCGTAGGATAACCTAATTCGTGGGAGGAATTTGCATATATTTGATGATAGAGACCGACGTCTACCGTCGCGGCGGGCGGCGGGCGCCGGCCGTCGCTCAGCGGCCACGGCCGGATGAAATGCGGTCTTACGCCTAAACTAATCATCCAACCTCTTTGACCTCATCTAATTAAGTTACCTGCGCCACACTAATAACTAGAATTGCGACGCGTTCCAGTTACCTGACGTTTCCAAACGTTCCGAAAGCTCCTCCGACTTCTGACTAGCAAACACATCCCCGCACAGACGAATTGCTAATGACCTGCACTGCCGGAAAATTTAATTAAAATCTATTAAGGAGCATAAAATGTTCAAATCGCGTTTGCATACATTAGAAAACGGCGCGCCGATTTTATTCTTCGAGTGGATTTGCGAACAATCGAAAAACGAACGGATACGTTCTAATTCGAATTTAACGAGCACTTTACGTCGTTAAAGGTAAACTATTGGACACGAGCTAGTCCTAATTAAAAATGTAAAACGAGAAACGTTTTTGAACGACAGCAGCAGTTGATTGAATAGTGCGAGCAAAATGTTGATAATTTGATAACGGACCTTTTGAAGCGGCACAATGTTTGTAAGAGTAAAGTGCTAAAAGAACCGCCCTAACGAACGAAACAACAATTTTACCTCCGCTTCCAGAAAAACGTTTTTTAGTAACAACGAGTCGCAAAGTTCGGCAAATCTTGCATGTACAATTTTAATGGGAATCTAACTCGCAAGGAAGGTTAGATAGGTGGAAATCTCAGAAAAATTTGAAACTTTTCAGGATTGTAGTACTAGTCAACACTGATCAAGAGCCGTATTCCGTTCGTGCTCATACGCAGTTTAAAAGCGTGAAATCCACCCTTGAAAATTGGAACTCTTTCGATTTTACTTATTATCTGTGAAGAGCTATCAACAACAAACAACATATTTTTGTAAATGGCTGTTCAAAACCGACATTATAACACAAAAATTAGGGGTGAAAATTTTAAGGGACGATACTGTGCGTCCAATGCGGAGTAGTGAACGCTTAGCTTAACAATGCTACCGCTGCGGCTGCCACTTGTCTGTAACAGACTATAAGAAAAAATTAACAAACTTCTAAATTTTTCTTTGTATTTCCCACCTTTTTCACATCATCGTTTTTCCTCTATCGTCAATTTCCAGCGTAGATTCTTCCGTTGACTGCGAACTTGTATTATTACATACCTGTACCTACGTAAAGTAAAATTTCGTTCGCGAAATTAGACCATCGAATGTTTGAGGGGAACCCTAACCGAATTCCTACCCAAGAGCCTAACCAAACTCGATTTTCAGAGAATTTGTGTTAGAGCTTAAAGCTTACACTTTACGAAGAGAAGAGTATATGAAGAGTTAGTCGACAAAGAAAGATTCTACCTTTCCTCATCATCGTAATCCTTTTAGAGTACACAACATAACACACAAACAGACTCCCGCACTCACACACAAAAAGGCCTTATTAACCGAACGAGCACTCCTCGCACACACGAACAATACGACACACAGTGGGGCGAGATACCGTAAAACGTGGCAGAAACTATTTTGATTTATGTAACTGTTTTAATTATTTGGTATACATTTAGATTGAATAAATATAGATCATTTATAATATTTTACAAGTTTTATTTTAAAAATAAATGTAGATAAAGGGCTTAAAAAAGTTAAAATAAAAACACTCCGCAATAATTGTATTTTATAGAAAATATAATCTCGTGACATTGATTGGTTATCACATATGTTGTAATTTAGGACCTGCCGAACAAAAAATGTAATACGGAAAAAGTTATATAATGGTCAGTTTTTGAACTACAGTCAAACATGAGCTGTGATGGGCGAGTAGATATTGTTTGAGAACAATGTTTTTCGAACATTTCATAGTAAACCATTATTTTTATTGATCACAAGAGAAATTTCATAAATATTTTTTATACTTACATATAAATTCATATATAGGGTGTCTCTGAAATTGGGTTTACAATAGGGGTAGGTACCTACCTATACTGAACTAAAAATCTCATCGCAGTAGGAAAAAATGTATTGCTTGTGGAATATTCGACTTATTTTGAAAACAAAGTTTATCAAGCTTAAAAATTACATTTATTATAAAAGGGTGTTACAATAGTTTGGACAGATGTTAAATGTGATTGGAGCTTAAACGTCAATTGTTTTTTGAGGTTAGTTTTTTGTTTTGACATCTTCAGTCGTTTACAAATTGAATCATGGAAAAGTTGAGCATCGAAGAACGTGTTAAAGTTATTGAAGTCTATTGCGAAAATGGACGTTCAAACAAAAGTGTATTTCGCGGCGCTCTTCGTGATTTTTTCGGTCCGCATAATCGACCAACCGAGAGTGCTATTGGCAAAATTGTGAAGAAATTCCAAGAAACTGGATCTGTGGCAGATGTTAAGAAGCCAAGTACGTGCTCGTGCAGGACGCTCACCCGAAAACATTGCTGCCGTGAGAGAGAATGTGGCCGAGAGTCCAAACACCTCTATTCGACATCGAGCACAGGAATTGCACTTGTCCACGGCCACTTTGCATCGGATATTGACGAAAGATCTGTCGTTGCACGTGTACAAAATTCAATTAACGCAAGAACTTAAAACGACGGACCATTTCGAGCGCCGTACATTTGCCGATTGGATACACGAACAAAGACAAGTGAATAACGAATTTTCCACCAAAATCTTCTTCAGCGACGAAGCCCATTTCCATCTCAATGGCCACGTCAACAAACAAAATTGCAGAATATGGACTGATGAAAATTCAAGGGCAATTGTCGAAACACTAATGCATCCACAAAAAGTCACTGTGTGGTGTGCTTTTTGTGCTGGAGAAATCATTGGACCATTTTTCTTTGAAAACGATGCTGGGAATTCGGTCGCAGTGAATGGCGAGCGCTACCGCGCAATGTTAAACAACGCTGTGTGGCCAATATTGGATGATTATGACATCGATGACATGTGGTTTCGACAAGATGGCGCCACATGCCACGCAGCCCACGCCACAATGGCTCTACTGCATGAGAAGTTTCCCGGGCGCATAATCTCCCGATACAGCGATGTCAATTGGCTACCGAGATCTTGCGATTTGACACCGTTAGACTTCTTTCTTTGGGGCCATCTGAAGAGTAAAGTCTATGCCAACAAGCCAACCACCATCCAGCAACTCAAAGATGAGATTTCACGGCACATCGATGAGATTGAGGAGCAATTATGCCGAGATGTTATAAAAATTCGATAAACGGATCAACGTGTGCCGTCGGAGCCGTGGCGAACTTTTGGCGGACATTATCTTTCACACTTAATTGTAATGGATCAAATAACATGTTTCATTAAAGAAATGTTCAATTTTGTACACCACTGATTTTTAATTAACGTTTAACATCGATCCGTCTTATTGTAACACCCTTTATAACGTACGAACTCAAAAAATTATCTTACTAAAAAAATAAAAAATATTACTGCTATTAAACTGTTCAAAAACTTTCACAAAACAAACTCTTACAAAATCTTCGTAAATAATTTTAAAAATAAATTAATAATTGAATAAAAGATGGCCTAATAAAATGAAACAGAGAAAACAGAAAATGTTTCTTCTTCTTCATCAGGTAGACTATTCAGGTATTTTTTTCTATTGTAATTAAACTATTCTAATCGTAAAATTAAAATAAAATTACAGTTACAATAGAACAAAGTGTAGTTTAGTCGTCTAATGAAAAAGAAACACTTTCTGTTTCCTCTTCTTCGGGAGACGATTCATCTGTATATCGAAAAATATTTGTTTTCCCGAGCATATATAAAACATCTGTATAAAATTGCTTCAACTTTTTTTGTGGGAAACTAAACAGTTTACTAATTCGGCGATTTTAGAACACTGACTAAAAACATGTAAAATTTTTGAAGTTTTTCGGCTTTTTGCTTCTTCTACAATTGAAGGTGAATAGGGAAGAATGAAAAGTTACTTTAAAATATTCGAAATATCGGTCGAAGTTTACTTAAATTATTTTGCAATAAACACAGAGTCGGCTGTAAGCTTTGTCTTATAGACCAATATCTTCTAATGTCGCAAAAAGTCGCAGTATTTTTTTTTATTACGCAGTAGCTGTATGTATTAGCTATACTTCTATGCAAACATGTAACCTGATACAGCTTGATAGTAAACTAAAAGTCAACGACTAGTTGATTTAGTGACATGAAGGAAATGAAATTTAGTTACAAAAATAGATTAATTATAATAAACAAAATTAGGCACGTTAATGAACAATAACTTATTAAATAAGTTTATGTACCTGTAGACTTTGCATCCATCTCGATTTCGACTCACTTTTGTATTAATTATCTATATAAAACTAAACGAAGAACAGAACAACTATTTTGACGTGTAATACACAATTCATACGAGTTTATCGGAATTGGCAGTTCTGCCTGTTTCACTCGGAAATATGTGATGATAACAGTAATTGCTTAATCGTATAACAACCATAGATGATTAAGCTATTACAAAATATAAGTTTAAATAGGTAAATATGATATTTCAATTTTTGACTTTCTGCCACGTTTTACGATATTTCGCCCCACTGTGCGATAGAGTAAATTTATAATTCTGCGGTATAAAGGCAGTAGATAGTGATTAATCAAATAATTTTCCTACATAAAAATACATAATTTTCGAATAAATTTTCTAAAAAGTACATATTTTAAAAATTTTCGGTCATTATCTGCATATTTTTTTTATCAAACTCCACTACGACCCCTGTAATAGCCCAAGCTTCCATCGCACAAAAATCTACCTCACAACACTACTAACATTTTTTAATGTGTTTAAGAGATAGTATAGTGGGAAATATCCAACGGGTGGCAGACAATTGAATTTTTTGAATTGAATTGACAATTTTTTGTTTTAACCATTTTTGATAAACTTGATACTTGATAAAATTTGTTATAGACTTTAGGAAATATCAATTATTTAGAATTATTGTGGTCTGCCTTACAAACTTGGCAAACCTCCCTCCAAATGAATAAATTTTCAATATGTCCCTACATTGCGTTGTTTTTTTTTCAAATTACAGTTTTAATTGTCTTTTACGTGAATATATACGTCTACCGATGTAAAAATGTACCCAAATATGGCAAAAATTAGGGGTGAAAATTCGAAGGGATGTCACTCCTTAAAATTTTCATCTCTAAGTTTTGTATCATAACGTAGGTCTTGAACAGACATTTACAAAAATATATAGTTTGTTGATTATAGCTCTTGTTTTATAGATAATAAGCAAAATCGAAAAAAGTTTCAATTTTCAAGGGTGGATTTCACCCTCTTAAACCGCGTAAGAGCACGAACGGAATACGGCTCTTGATTAGGGTTGACTAGTGCTACAATCTTGCAAAGTTTCAAATTTTTCTGAGATTTCCACCTGCCTAATCTTGCTTGTCAGACACGTTTACGTACTTATTGAAAAATTTTCGGATTTTCTAAAATACTAACAATAAGGCGGCCCCTAAAGTCGTTGCCGAATGAGGAACATAACAAAAGTGGGAATCTATAGATAAAATACTAGATTTTATTTGACAACATTAAAAAAATGTCAATATACAAAATATAATTTGAAAATAATGAGTTTCCAAAAATCTTTCAGTATTAATTGGATGTGGAAAAATAAACGCATGTCTTGGTTTAATAATAAGTAGGTAATTATATTACTGACATGAGGGTCATTAAAATCATTGCAATTTATAATTCTTGGCATACTTATATAGTCTTGTAGTCTTATGAGTCCTATGTAGTTATAACATAAATGCATTTTTTTTGAGCTCTCAGGGAAATAATATATTTAAGGTTAAATTTTCAAAATTTTATTAAAAAATGGCCTACCAGTAATGCTTTAAATAGCTGGCAAATCAGCTACTATTTAAGGTATGGAACTGAAAGTGGTCTCATTTTAAAGCTCCTTTAATGGGCAATACGATTTAATACGATATACAACACAATAGGATTATATTTAAAAAATAATAATTTAAAATCCAACAGAAAATTTCAAAATCGATTGTCACAAAAACGAATCTTTTAAAAATTTTGAAAAAATCTCAAAATTAGTTTATACTTAACTGTAACTAGCCACAAAATATTTTTTTGAGAACGCGAAGGGATCATAAGATACGACAGGTAGCACATATCTGCATGAAGATCAACAGAAAATAATGGGATCTTAAGTTGCCAAGTACGTACCTAACAAAAACGTACCTATTGACATATGTTCCGTGTAAAGTGAACCCTGTAACACCAACTGATCATAACGTACACTCTCTGTGCTTAAGAAGTTCAACAAGTTATTCAAGCCTTCCATCAGTTCACTAGCTCAAGAAAATACTGAAAATATGATTATCTAAATATGTAAAAATTGATTGAACTAAAACAACATGCGAGTTAATATTATTTTTAATTATATAACTGCATATGCGTCTACTGATTTTATAATAATTGAATCGCTTATTATTAAAAAGAATTAACAATAAGTTATTTTTAACGGATTTGAGAAAAACGGAAAAATGTTAAAAAAATGATCCCAAAAAAATATCTTGCTTATAGTTACAGATAAGTATTTAAACTAATTTTTTGAAACAATCAGTTTTGCAATTTTTTTTCTTTATGTAAACCCAGCGTGTTGTATATCATATAAAACCCCATTAGAGGAGCTTTCAAATGAGAGCGCTCCCAGTTCCATATCTCAATTCGGAGGCCCGCTAAAGCAAAATTACACCCGGCACCCGTTATTAATGCTTTCCATCCTTAATACAGATCTAAAGTTAAGAAAAAAATTAAATTAATGTTTTTGTGATGTCACGAAGGTGCAATGCATTAAACTGACATTTTCGGCGTTGGTCGCACAACTACGTTGTTATTTATTGATCACTACAAGTTGCAAGGACAAAGATATTACTATAATACCTAAATGACGTCATCAGCGCGCAAATTCTTTTATTATTTGAATTCTCATCAACGTTAAAAATTATTTTTACGACCTAACTTTATTATTTAACAAATAATAATTTGTTACTAATACTATCGTGGATAATATGATTTAAAAAAAAAGGTCGTGTTCCTCATTCTCAAATACCCGCGAGCCGTTTAAATAAAATGAATGAATATTTCACGAATATAAATCTTTACCTTGGTGTAAAGGTTTTTAAGTTCATCAATCTTAATAGGTACCTACTTAATCAAACTTAATATTTAATTTTCAAAGTTTTCAAAAGTTCACGAACATCTTAATAAGTTGACAATCATTGCCATTTAAAAGAGTATCAAAATAACCAAACCTTGCACATTAATCTGGTAAAAGGTTGTTAAATTATTGCTACCTATCAAACTTGCATTACACGAAAAAGATATCGCACAATCATAGAAATGTCGCTTATTTAAGTACCTAACGGTGAAAAATTGTAACTTCGATGCAAAATCTTAAATTTATTTTAAAAAAAAAACAACAACAAAATCACTGACCTTTTCCCAGCACGTCCGTAGAGATTTCTGGAACGCCCATAGCCCCTTCGCCGTCCCCTTCAGTCTTTCACTAAACCAAAAATGTGAGTTTTCACAAAAAACGACGCACACAACTAACGCGAAACGACGCGACGCGACGCGATACACCATTATTAGAACTGCCGGTTTCCAAAAGTTTGATAAAATTTCGGACAGGTCTGGCGTTCAGGTTTGTTTTATACCAACGACCAAAACGAGCTCGCTGCATATCCACATGTGCTGTTGTACCTGAAAAGACGTTTACTTTATTTACAATAAATTATGAATTTATAGAAGGTTCTACGTAGAAAAATAACGTTATAATTCATTGTCAAAATTATTTTCTGAACTTTTTGGAATAAAATTCAATAGAAAATGTTATACAAGTCCCTACACTCAAAAAATTATTGTACATAATATCAATGAACGCCAGTTATTGACTTTTTGATCATTGATACAATGAAAAGTTCATTAATACTATTAATAGATGTTCATTTTTTTAATTTCCACGTTCATATTTAATAATTTAATGGATATCTTGATTGCTTCAACGTCTCTTTTTCATCAATCCAATAATTACTTGATTGTATCTACGAATTTCTACATTAACATCATAACTTAAAATTTATGAATTTAAAACATCATATTAATGTAAGGTCGTTTTGAAATAATAACTACATTTATCGTATCTATGACTAAGTTCACTAATATACAGTATAAATACAGTTGATTATGTATTTTTTTTAATTCTATATATAGAATAATCTAGGAATATTAACGGCTTCGCAGAAACAGGATAAATTCAAGACAGTGCAGTTTGAAAACTCAAACTAAATAATTGCAAAAACTATCACGACGTTTTCATTAATATTTATGTTAGAACTATTATAGAAAAATATTTCTAAAAACGGTTTGTGTTTGTTATTGGAGCAATCAAATTATTCATTAACGTAATGAACTGCATTCGATGTAGCAATGTATAAGGTCATTATACCAATAAACGTTCATTGGGTAATTGTTTCGAATATCAAGTAATCTTTGGACATACGTTGTAATGATGAAATCGTACTTTGGACGAAAATTAATGAACGCCAGTTCTTAATATAATGTTTTTTTATTATATTTACGTACTTTTTTGGTTGAGTGTAAGCAAGGAATTGACAATCTTAAGAACATGAAATAGGTACTAACCAAAATTACCATGATATTTACCAGGAAATCGTTTGTTCCACCAATTGTTTCCAAGGTAAACATAGAAATGTGAATTCAACATCAAAATACGTTGTAGCAAAATAACGAATATTATCTAATTAGTTTAAAGTTAAGAACTATTTTCGTAGATTAAAATTTATTTGATCTCCATGAAAATCTACGTTCATAACTTTGAATAATCAAAATTAGGCAATTTTATAAGGAATAGAAAAAATATTTCAAATTTAACATAGATGTATTAATACTTAATACTAGTAAACTACAAAATTTAGTATGCAGTACAAAAGTATACAATATGTTCCAAAATTTATGATATAGCCTATTAGGGGCGATAGAACACGCCAAAATAATGCGGTAAGTTCTGATAACTAACTTTTTTTTTCTACAACGCAACCCTATTGAAATATTCATTCCCAAAGTTAACGCCATAAAAATCGCCGTGCTAAAGTGACACTGATATTTTAAATGATTATAAAAGAAACAAGGTAGGTACTTTTCTTTTATTGATATTATGAAACGTAACACTGCAAAAAATTAGTAGGTATATAAAGTAATGCTCGTCTTGGATACACTTCACGTGTTATTCTTTAAGTGCAATTTTCTCGTTTATGGCCTAACTCATCGGAATTAGAAGAGAATGCCTTTTTTATCGTAAAATGTTCGGAGAATACACACATGTCATTAAAAATTTAAAACGATGATTTTCCAAAAAAATATTGTGATTAGAAATGTTGGAGGTAGTTCACCCTCGTGGGGTGATATCGAAAAATCCATTACACTGGTTTAAAGACCTTCGCTTACTACGAATGTATACCAAAAAATATTAAACCCCAATAAAAAATGAAAATTTGATTGAAAAACTTAATTATTAATTGTATTTGTCAACTTTGGGGGAAGAATGTCACAGCAGGGATGCGTTTTAAGAAAAAAAATTATAGGAATTTATTGTTTCGACGTGTTCTACCGCCCCTCAAAGTTTTTTCCATGAATTTTGGAACAATCTGCATACCAAAGTACAGTTGGGTGCAGAATTAATGACGCTAATCGCGAACGTAACACACGATATAACAAGCAAATTATGATGAGAATATTTAAAGTTCAACTTTGTATTTATCGTTTGTCTCACTTACCGTAAATACTTTTCGTGGATTCGTTCGCTATGCCACGTATTAATTTTGCTCGTTTGTTTTGTACGGTTATCGGTTATACCTATACGAAAAAGAAACCGCCCCCTACAAAACTTATGCCAGAGTTGCCAGATGTCTACCCAAGATTTTATTGTTTCTTTGAGCGTACCCTAACAGGATCCGAAGAGAAAGCTCGTCCGCCTCAAACTTTTTGCGCGGACCTTTATTTTTATGTTTCGAACTAAACCTCAAAAGTCCCCTTCGATGGCACGTCCGCAAAAATTGTTATAGGTGGCGAAAGAAGGTAAAATTCAGTTTTTCGAAAAAAAAGCAAGGTTATTATCATCGATTTTTTTCCGTAGAGCAATCGTTTCGAATATATAGGTTGAATGCGGTCTGAAAGAAAATGTACACTCCTTCATAAGTAGCTTATGTCATAATAAATGGCGAAAAACGGTCAGGAAAGGTGGTTACTTTCACTAATAACTTCGCCCTTCGCTGCTACTCGTTTCATTAGCGTAGGCACAAGCAGTACAACTTGAATTACTATTATAGAATTGTTATCATAAAGTACACCACTGTATTTCGGTACAACGTGGTTTTGTACCGATTATGACTCTTATAAACATCTTAAGACCGCCCACTTGTTCTACTGCGCGACCAGGGCTTTCGCCAATTATAATGACATAAGCTCTACCTATATATTAAAGTCAATATGGCTCTTAATTGCTGTGAGGAATTTTGACCAAACTTGGCACATATATTTTTCATCCCTCTGATCAAAATGTAGATATACTATTTTATTCGAAGAAACCACCCCTTCCGTTCGGGATGACGAGGGTAAAAAATATGCGGATCCATATTTCATTTAGCCCAGTATCGTTAGACGTGAAAAACATAGTTGGATTTTCTTAAAACTTGTTTTATTAAATTTTTAATTGTGAGAACTAAAGAGTTACCCTCCAAAATTAGTCATGCAGAACAAATTGATAAAACGAAGGTAAATATGCGAGTTACATGACAATTCGTCTGCATATGTGTAGATAATAAATTCTTATCTCGTTAAATGCCGAACAATAACAATCAGTATAGATATACCAAATATTTCAAGGGAACGATTGAAACTCCCAACTTAATAAATGTTATATGTGGACTATAGTCGTTTTTAAAAATTACCTAAAATAATTTCATATTTGCTATACCTATACTTATAAGCTGTTCGTAACTAGAAATAAACGAGATGCGGTTTATGAGTCCATTTTGCAAAATATGAATTGCGCACAGTTACGCACATAATATGCGATAAACACAAAAAATTAGTTTATAATGTAATAAGAATTGTCGAATCAACCGTACACGTTTAAGGGGATAGTGGTCGCTCGAAAATGAATACATATATATCCTTTTTTTATCGTTGGCAACGACTTTGAAAATTTTCTTGACGTTGTAAATGATGTAATTTTTATAATTATTTGATATTCTGTAATAAAAATTTATTGATCTTATACGATAACAAAGATAAGTTTTTAGATATTTTCGCAAAATTTATGAGGAATTTGTAACATATTTTTACATTTATAGAATCTGCATTGGTTTATCTAGGTGATAATATCAATAAAAATTGAAACTTCCCTTTAGTAATCTCACAATTTTAATTTTTATAGACGTTTTATGATCACACGTCATAAGTAACTATAAAACGTCTATAAAAATTGAAATTCTGAGATTACTAAAGGAAAGTTTCAATTTTTATTGATATTATCACCTAGATAAACCAATGCAGATTCTATAAATGTAAAAATATGTTACAAATTCCTCATAAATTTTGCGAAAATATCTAAAAACTTATCTTTGTTATCATACAAGATTAATAAATTTTTATTACAGAATATCAAATAATTATAAAAAATACATCATGTACAACGTCAAGAAACTGTTCAAAGTTGTTACCAACGATAAAAAAACGATATATAAGTATTCATTTTCGAGCGTCTACTATCCCCTTAAATTATAAGTTATAATGACGATTTTCTACAGCATTTTCTTGTCGTCGCAAGTTGCCCGAAAGAGTACACGTGTGCTTCCTTCGTGACGTCCGCCTGTCGTGATTAAAACATGTTTATCGATACCAAATTTAATTTTAATTTTCGCAGTCAACTATTCGAAATAATATTTTTAAATAGCTAATTTATTTAAATCATTTCATTTCTATTACTTTGTGGCAAAAAAAATATATATGTAGGTAATTCTTATACATAGGAAATCATTTAATTCGTAAATTAATTTTAAGAAAAAATTTAATTTGATGCATAAAGTAAACAATAAACTACATTTTTTTGTATTAAAATATTTTTGAAATAGTATATTGTATAACTAATGCTGAAATATCCTTTCAACGCTTGTTTATACGCTATACTTTTCCGACGACCACAAGTATTTTTATTACAAAATTTCGATTTTTGACGTTTACGTAAGTGTCTGACATTTTAACAAAATGTCAACTTTGACAAATAATAATAAAACAGTTTGTGCGTAAAAGTTATTGCATGACATTTAGAGGCCGGAGGCTTTAGATTGACCGAGTGGCGTGTGCAACGATTGCACACGGGCTACAACGTTTTAGATTGGCTAACGAGTCGACCTATTTGTTTGTAATTGTCAACTTTCCCTAACATTTATTGATGCGAATTTATGCACTTTTCGTAGTGGTCGTCGGAAAACAAAATTCTTTAACGAGAATTTTAAATAAAAGCGTTGTAGTTAAAGAAAAAATACATTATTGGAGAGATTTAATTGTATTTAAGTAAATAATTATTTGAAACACGCCTAAACTGTAGAATTGTTGTATTTTCTGAAAATGTGCGAGATCTAACAATTTATTTTCATTTGATATTTGATATTATCATTTGATATTAAATAGGTACTAATCGGGAATTTTTGTTTTTAATTTATTTTTAAAGAAATTCGGTTCAAACGTTGCCACTTTGTCGCACGTTTTACTCGAAAACAATTAGTTATACGAAAAAAGGCGAAAGACCTTTCTTGTAGTAAATTTTACGAGCTACAATTTCGATAATTACCCTTTTCTCGAAAAATTGATAATTTCCAAAATTATTGCAAAAAAAACCGAATTTATTTCCTCTAACAATTTTTGCGGTCGTACTATCGACGGAGACTCTTGAAGTTTAGTTTAAAACATAAAAATAAAGGTCCACGCAAAAATCTAGCTTGTTAATAATTTCACGGAAATTCACGTTGAATTCAACATTTTTCAAAATGAAATGATAATCGAAAAGTACGACGATTCGATTATGAATAATTGAAAAAAACGACGATAGTTTCAATGCAAAACAAAAGATCACTCACTGTACCTTTCGCCAATAGTTTTTCTCCTCCGAAATTGCGATTTTTCACATGACGCAACACACTAACCAATCACCAAACATAACTGACTGTTTTGCGTTCACAAATGTTCGATATGATTTCGAACTGATGGTGGTCTTGGATGCAGGTGTGTAGTCGAAGCGAAATCGTTGCATATCCACGTGTGCAATATTTAAAATACGTTTATTTAATGTATTTAAGTAAATAATAACTCATGTCATCTCAACGATATGTAATTTGAAAATATGATGTTCGATTTTGCGAATCTGACATTTAGAGTAGGTACCTCAAAATAAAAATCCGCAATATTATTTATTTTATAATGATAAATAATCCTGGGTTTATTTTTAGATGAGCACAAGTTCTTATCCCGGAATGGGACAATCCTTCTCGATGACGCACGGCACCAACATGACAACGGTGGCCGGCATGAGGCAGGACGCAGTAGGTAAGCTATTGGTGCTAATTAATTTTGTTAAAGGGAAAAATTATACGGTTCGCGTGTATTTATAGATAAATGTAACTATCTTGAACTCTGTCCGAAATCCCATCTCGAAGAGGAAATGAAACGTCTTAAAGACGCCGCCCGTAATCTTGGTGCATTTTGGCGGAAACTACATTATTTCCGGGGAAGACATCTCCGTTTAAAGGCTTCTACTTTTCTTTAAATTAAATTTTAACTATTAAGTTATCGAGGCGTCCGCTTGCAAATTACAATCAAAATAAGGGGTTTCGTTCGCAGGAGCTCGATTCTTTTCGCATTTTCGCGCGAGGTTAATGCACAATTTTATCCTCCCACATGTTTTTAATTACGTATTTCTGAACGTGAAAATTTTAAAAATTATTCGTAATTTTGGAATTGTGCGCGCAAGAACGCGGAAATATTGCTTTAGCGACACACGAGGTGTTAAATCTTAATTGTCGCAAGAAGATTATGGGGAAGCAAGGGCGATAAGAAAGTTGAGGTTTTATACAAGATACGGGGGCTTGTTTAAAAAATAATAATAATAAAAGAGACGTGATTTACCACATACAAAGACCAATATCAAATAATTATAAAAAATACGTCGTTTACAATGGTCGCATTCAGGAAATGGTAGCGCTTTATCGAAGCGATGCTCTGAATGGTGTCTGCTTTACTCGCAGTGCTGCAGCGCTTTAGTAAAGCATTAAAGCATATAAATATTCCGCTTTAATGCTTTATAACTAAATAAAGCAATGACGCATCCATGCGTTCTAACCTAGCAAATTATGTTGCTTGTGTATGTTTTGGTTTATGCAAAAATAAAGATGGCTTATAACGTTACAATTCGGAGATGAAGTCATTTCCCTTGCAGTAACGTAAGAAGAAAGGTTGAAGATATTACAAGGTAAGTTTTACATAAAAATTTGAGTGTTTTACAAACAAAATTGCCAACCTATGAATTAAAAGCTGAAAAATAACTAGTACCAAAAATGTTTATTCAGGCAAGATAAAGCGTCCCAGCGCTGCAGCGTTTCGACGCTACAATTCCCTGAATGCGACCAATGTCAAGAAACTTTTCAAAGTCGTTGCCAACTATAAAAAACGATTTATAAGTACAGGATGTTAAAATGTTTCAAATTGTCAACAAGGAGTAAGACACGAAACTTTTTTAAAATAGTCAAAATGTCGATTTTGACACTCAATGTCGACACAGAATTTTTAATTTGGCCATTGAAATCGGTACAAAAAAGTAGGACAAAAATGTGGAATCCGCAACTCTCTATCATTCTGTAACAACAGAGATACCTTGCAAATTACAACGAAAATGGGACACCTTGTATATTAATTTTCGAGTGGAATGCCCTCCACTTAAAGTAACGCCACTTACAGTGGAAATTGATCTATTCTGCGTTAGCATAATATCCGCCATTTATATTTTGTACTTGCCATAGAAATTCCTTTTGTATCCCAAAAAATGAATGTTGCTATATCATCTTGCATAGTAAACAGTGTGAATATCCAAAAACGTGGAACGACTGATTTGATATTCTACATATTCCAAAACGTGAACGCAACACTTTTCACCTACCTAAATATTTTACCAACGTGTAGACTAACTATAATTATTCCATGGATGTCCTGCTTGGTCATTGAGGAAGTAAAGGGTAAACTATCAATGTCCAATGGATATGTCAATCCTGGACAAACAAGGGATATCCTTAATGAACGTCCATAATATATCTTGTGTGGATGTTCAACCCAACTAAACTAACTAACGTTAAAAAATGGTTTAATAATCGTAATTTTTCATCTGAATGGTACATAAGCAGTGCAAAAAAAATTATTGCTTGCAAACTATAAACATAGCCATGGATGTCGGAATAAATCGCCAATTGCAGCATAACTGTAGATCAATGTTCATAAATATTTCAACACGTCTTATATTTGAAAGAAAATGACCGTATGATTATAAGTAGCAATAGCTATGGTCTAGCAGCAAAAAATTCAGAATTCATTAACATCCAACAGTGGATGGTGTGGTGGTCGATGGTACTCAATCGAACATCATTTCATGCACATCTTTTTATGGATATCATATGGACATCCATTTCATGTCCGAATACATAATAAGAAATTTGTTATTTTTGTGTATTTGCAATTTAATGATTTTTTGATATTTAATAAAAGTTTAACTAATTAGTAGGTACTTAATATGTTAATATCATGGAGATAATTCATACTTGAATATATTATAATCACCCCATTCTTCACTAATACATATAGTAGAGCATCGGTTAACCGAACGATCTGTTATTAGCATACCTAAGCTGACTTTTCAATCGAATTAGGTACTGATCTATGATTATAATGTAACTATTGATAGAAATAAATGTTGTTTCACAAAAAAATCGTTATATTAATCTATTATTCGAAAAATCGATTTTTCGAATATAGGCCCCAAATAATTCGGAAAATCAGTGCTCTATTCCGATAGTAGTATTAAATATGTTAAACGAAGGTATTAATCGTATGTAAATACATAAAAAACGACTTACCAGTTCCTGAAGAGGAAACCGTGTTGGCCAAGGGGGCACAGCGTTCGTTTGATAACACTAAACGGTCCAAGAACAAAATCGTCTTAACCTATAGGCTATGTTGAATGTTTTTAGCCTACGAAATTTCGTAATTCTGAAAAGAAAACAACATAAATTAGTTAATCGATGATATCGCAACAATTTTAAACAAATTAAAATTTTAATACAAATTATAAAAATAAAGTTAAAAGATTTTTGAAAGTAGATAGATATACCTATGTTAAGCGTCTATAGGACCTCGGTGTAAAAAAGCGACTGACAATGAGAACTATGAAACGCGTGTGTTTGATTGCGATAGTGACATACCTGTTGCAGGCGAGGGGCTTATCTTTTAAAAAATGCAACAATAAATTTACGACCTTGTTTAATGCATTCATTTCTAATCATCAGCTTCATAACCACATAAAAACGTTGTTCGTAACGTTTCAATGAGTCTTGTCGCTCATATTTTATCAATTATTTTCGAATATTAATTTAACAAGAAAATCTTAAAATTAATAGGTACACCTATCTATTTTCATAAATAAAATGTTTTCGAAAAACCTAACACGTTTGTTTAACATTATTTGACAAATTTGCAATAAAAAAGAAATTAATTTAACTTTTCTTACGTACTTTTTTCCGCTTAAATAGTGTAGCAAATGTGTTAGTCCAGCGGTTTATTTTACCTTTTTATCCATTAACCATCACTACGTACTTTAAAACAAAATACAAACGCAATCTAATAAACTAAACTCCGTAAATAAAACAACAACGAACGAAAACGCGGAACATGCTTATCACCGGAAAAAATCATCTTTGGAAGAAATGCGCCGGAACTCGATTGCTCTTACGCGGGGTTTATTCAAATTTAAAATATTTGTTTACAATAAGTTAAATTTATTCATATTGTAAATTTGAAATAATCATCAACTCGTGTTATTTTGCCTTACTTGGCTTAAAATGGTCGTGCGAAGATCCGCATTTTACCAATTCTTCGGTCTCCGATGAAAGAAATAAAACCAAAAGTTCATCCCGATACTCGACGAGAAAAGTCTCGGGACATGGCCGAAAGAGCGATGTGGTGTTTGGTGGATGATGGGGTCTCGCAATTCGCTGTCAAATCTACATTTCTATAACAACTGAAAAATTTTAACGATATAAGTTAACGGTCGCACAAAACCCCCCGATCATTAAAATGACCTTAATGTTCGTTACCCTTGTGTGAGCCTTCAAAATAGTAGAATGTCGCGTTTTATTGTCAGATTAACAATCACTAAAACAAGTCGATCGTTTCAGGTATGACGGCCGAAGACGAATGGTACAACAAAAGCCTTTCGGCACTAAGAATGAATTCGACGCACCACCCAAATTTGGCGGCCCCCATGCTGCAATATCAAACGTAATGTTCAGACAGATCGAATTTTTTCTAATCCCAATTATCGCAGAATTTTGGCTAAACACATTGACGATTATGCTTTTCGATGCAACATACAGTAAGTACCTAAGGGTCGGAAGAATTTCCAACAACGAGCCAAAATTAGTCGCCAGTTTAAGTTCCTCACTTTCCGCAACTTTCCGTTGAGGAAAGCGTCCCCTTGTAAATTGTGTGTAATTGTTAGCGTTTAAGTTATTATTTTAAACGTGTACTTAAAATGACGTACCTATAAAAGCTCTTTTACCTTCATCAATGTGCTATGGTAAACAACTCCGATTTTGTTATTTAAATGATCTGATTAGACAAATACTAGATATTATACGTGCCATATTTAAATGTAATTAATAACTCGGTGTGTGTAACTGTATTTAGATTTAAGATGTATATGTTGACTTGTAAATAAAAACAGCACTTTAAGTTTTATTTTTTAAGTCCAAGAATTTAACTGGGTTATCGATGGTATTAGCTTGATTTTATATTTTCAGAAAAATTAAGTGTTTTGTTGGTACTGAAATGCATTCAATACAACATAACTTTTCCATAGCTCGACTTTCCTTCGAGTCCAAGTTCACATTCAAATCCTTTTTCGGACGTACCTTCATCGTAGAAATTTGTGAAGATAACATCTGAACTTATGTTGAAGCAGCTCACACTTCCACTCCTGTTAACAAGTTAAGAATTACATAGGTCCACCAAAATGTCTGTTTTGTCAACCGTCAACAGTTTCTTCTTTTCTTTCCGTTTACTACTGTGCTTTAATTATAAAAATTTGCCCAATTCTATCTTTTAGACCTAAAAAAATAAATATCTACAGATAGTTAAACATTTAAACAATATCGGTAGTTTAAAAAAAATGTACAAAAACTTTCATCACGAGATAATTTAAAACTAATTCCAAGTCATACTTTTCACATTGAGTATACTTAATATTTACAATAAAAAAATTGATCTAATCAACCTGAATCATAATAAATTACCTATAGAAAATAATTTGGACTCGCCCACACCTATTTTTATTTAGATAGTTGCATCAAGACAGTTCAATTTTCATTAAAAAAAAATTACTAAATTTACGTAATTATCCCAACCAACATTAACAATTTAAACCAAAAATTAAAATTAGATTGGAACAAAACCTGAGATTTTAATAAATAAGGAGTAAAAACATTGGATATCTGGGAAAGAAAAAAATCATGGGATTACGCAATAAACCAAATACGTATATATCTCGCATGTTGTAAAGGTACAAAGAGAAAGATGATGATTATGGGAAAAATTAACAGGGAGATCGAAAAGAAAATGGATGAGCAATAAAAGAGGAGAATAAGTGGAGAATTGACAAAATAAGGTAAATGTATGATTAAAATGAGAAATCACTCGAGAGAGACAAATATACTTCGGGAAAATATTTAAATATTCTTTTATTTATAACTCATTGAATACAGAATGATGGATAAATGATTAATTATTTAATAGGAAATCGTTGTAACTGTAGAATGAAATAAATATAAAATGTTCAACGATTAACAATAAAATATGGTTTCATTGAAAATGAAGTACTACTGGATGACCGTGAATGTCAACATGCTAATCCAGATTATAGATAAATGCAAATATGTCTAAAATATATTTATAAAATGTCTATTAAAAATATAACCGTATCGAACGTTTCCATTTTCACCGTGTACAAATATATTTCATTGTGTTGAAAATCATTACGGATATATTCTTAAAGACACTGTACAATTAAATTAAAATCCTACGCTAGCATTAAATAGTTCAGTATTATTTATAATTATTATAGTTGGAAATGATAAGCGAAACAAAAAAACACATCAGTACGATATTCATATTATTCTTCCTTACTATGTACAATTTCTGAATTAAAAAGTCAGTCCGAACATCTACGGTTTAAACGAATACACTTTTTCTAGCTATAAAAATTTATACACATGCGAGGATGCCTTTTTGCACTGTCAAAATATATAGATTGCGCGTGAATTCTTCGAAACTAGCGCTTCTCAAATTTACTATCTACACCTTATAACCTAATCTAACTCAGGATCTGGAAATCACATAAATTAGATGTCCTACTACTATGACAAAGTGTGTATCAAATGTAGGATTCGATTTTAAAAGTGCTAATTTTTAATTCCTATTTACACACTTTGAAAATTAGAAGTATGACTAGTTTCTCTTCAAGATAAAGCTAGTTCGATAAGACGGAGTAAAATCACTATATTATTAAGTATGAAAATCATCTACACCGATTGCAGTATTTAAAAAAAAAGTATTTTTGACCATCTTAAAGAATTAACGAAAAAGAATTGCGGACTGCAGATTTATTAAACACGATAACGACTAATAGATAAGTATGGTCTAAATTTCCACAGAAATATACGTAACAAAAAAACATTCCTTCGATAACCTACAACTTGGATTTAAAAAATGAAAGTATAACAAACTCATTCAAATAAAATGTAACAATGTACAGACCAACTAAGATGTGCGAGCTATTGTGCCAATGCCCAACATGTGACAATGAGCCGTATATCTACTCGTCTAACAAAATGAAGAACCCTTAAACTCCATAAAAATTATAAATTCGACAACTAATCCAACCATCTCGGTTTAATGGTAACTGTTCGAGCAGCTCTAAATAATTAATTTTCATCTCACTTTTTATGTACAAATTAGTCACACTAAATTATCGATAGGCAATTATAACATTAAAAAAAAAATTAATTTAAAATGACTCGATTGCGTGAAATATAATTTATGTTTATCCTAGTACACCGATACACACTTTCTTGATAAATAGCTAATCATCTAAATCGATAAAAACATAGTTATTGCGGCTTAATTATATAAAACATAGTGCTTATAATAAATTATAAGTTATTAACCTATGTGTTTTATTGATATATCTTTCTTTATAAAATACACTTCAATATATGCATATTACGCAATATATATATATACACAGAAAATCGAATCAGTCCCGATTAATGATTAGTTTGTCGGTTAGGGAAGGAGTGATTTTATACAATACTACTACCTTGTAGATTCATTTCGAATACATTAATTGGAATAAAACAACCTAATTTACTACATAACAAATGCTACTCTTATCCATATTATTGCAATATCAGTATAAACAACCGTGCAGACTATCTGAAATGTAAAATTACAAGCTAAATAATAAAATCGAAAAAAAAAACAGAAAATCTCGTACAACTTAATAAATAACACACAAACGATCACCTAGATTTGTATGTACAGACAAGACGGTACGAAATTAAAATTTTCATAAAATAACGTCTCAATTCAGATAATCGACACGTTGCCGAAATTTATTTTGTTGCAAAAGAGAATAAAACGAACGCAAGCCACTAAAATATTCTGATACGTTTGTTTGACAGTTCTTTATACTTTAATTTAACTAGTGAATGGTATAAAAGTGAACATTTATACAGATTATACCGAAATAATCAGTATCATCATTTGCTGGCTTGAGCGACTGCAATTTTGTTTTTAAAGTCCTTTTTAATGGGTGGTGTGGGAGAAAGACAAATAACGTCATTGGAAGAATTATTATCAATACTGTCTTCTAACACCACCTTTTCGTCTCCATTATCGTCGACCACAATCGGGCCGTTATCCCTCTCATATTCTTTAAGTACCATATCCAAATTAAACCTCTTACGATAATTAACAAAAAAACTGCGCACGTGATGTTCAGTTTTGTTACCTAACACCTCCGCGATGCTCTTGAAATCCTTACCGTATTTACGCACTCCTTGAACAGCAAGTAGCAATTCTTCGTTAGACCATCTCGAATTGATGCGCGACGAATTATCGCTGTTAGGACGGAGATCTTCGAGTGACTCTGAATGCTTACGTTTCAAGGAACTCACTACCTGTTTATTCTGCTGAATCTGTAACAAAAGAAAGAGACATTAATGACGTTTTTCTCCAAACACGCTCACAACATGAAGAAGAGTCCACCTGTAAATAACAAACATAATTTTTAAAGAAATAAATCTACTAGTGCCGTGTATCGTGATGTCATAGTTCACTTTTTAAAACATTTCAAATAACTGTAACCAAAAATGTACAAACACAAACTAGAATAACTTAGTTCTATTACTAGAATTGTCCCAATCTCTTTTAAATCTAAGCATACACACTAACTAAACATTCCACAAGCGTAGAGAAAAATTAAAGCAAATGCAGAAGCATCGAGTGGTACTCACTTGACGATGCAGCGCCTCCAATTCTCTATCCATCGCCTTAAGCATCACCAATCCAGCTGCACCCGATGCCATTGCCGCCAGGTCATCGTGATTGATGTACATGCCACGAGGTGGCTTGCGCTTGTGCCTTGCCCCCAAGGGGGCGCCGCGTTTGCCTCCAGGTGGGCCTGAAGTAGGCCTTAACATTCCCGTACGTCTATATTCAACATTTTTATGACATACAGTAACCAGCAAACAAAAAAAACAAATAAAACATTAAAGAAATAGACTTTCAATGTTACATTTATGGATATTTTCATTTATTCATTAAATTTACTTGCAGGCAGTAGAAGTGAACAAAAATCTAAATCTTGTCTTAGCGAATATGATCGGAGTCGACTTTAAAATATCGAGATAGTAACAACTGTCTAATTTCACTGCAAGGTTTACACCCGGCCTTCTTGCAATGAAATCGGCTTTAAATGGAAAAACCTCTTGAATGTTAGTTGAAAGGTGCGAACTGAACATAAAGAAATACATATGAATGAAAACATTTATTGGCAACTACGAAAACAGCAGACATGCACAGAAAGTAATAAAAGAATTTCGATTTTGCAATAAGTTAACACAAAAATAGGTCAACATAAAAAACAATCGATGCAATTAATTGCTATATGATCACATAAAAATACCTAAAGGGCGCAATGTTAGAAACGAAGTGCAACAAAATGTAATAATTTTGTGATTTAAGTGCAAAATCTGCGAGAAATTTATATTAAATGTAAAATTCTTTATTAGGATTGCAACACTATATAAAAGAATACCTAATTTTCCAATAAAATAGATCATAATGAAAATAACATTTCAAGTAATGAGAAAATGATTTAAAGAAAGTATTAAAAATCTAAAGAATAATTATATCATATTGCAACAAATATTGGTTTGTGTGGTAACTTTTCAATGTACATATTTCTATGTAGATGATACAATTGATGATATAATTTTAAAAACAGCTATTAAATTATTGAAGTTAAAAATGTGCATTTTGTTCCCATTCATAGATATATTTTAACAAAAAAAAATAATAATAAACAAGTCTTACAATTAATAAAATGATTTAGATGAGATCTTAAACCAGAATGTACACAAATATAATATTAAAAGTCTATGATATGGCAATATTTTAATGTTTTTTTTTAAACTTTTGCTTGCTACCGTTCATAAATTTTTTATTAAAAATTAAAATAAAATTGCACAGATTCGTCGAAAAATAGGGCCCCTGCATAGATTTTAATAATAATATAATTGAATAATGTTTATCGAAAAAACCAAATAACGCCAAATTGTTAAAATTTATCACTTTGTTCCTTTTTGATAACCACTATCCAATTTAGTAATGACAGAAATGACTAGTTGAATACTACTCTGCAACTTTTTCATTTATTTCTAAATTATTTATATCATCTTTATTTGCTTTGCTCCTAACATAACGTTGTTTTCATAAGGCATAAAATTAATACTATTAAAAGATAATGTTTTAATCGAATAATTTTCACATTTAGTCCTGTTCTGTCCTAAATAAATTGATAACATAAAAATAGTAATTTTAAATTGGATTATAATTCATAGCAACTTAATTCGTGGAATAATTGTGCTGAATAACATTTTTGGAGTAATTTAAGAACTACTGCGCCTATTTAAAGTAACTATGTATAAAAATCAATTGCAAACCTAAAATATTAACTTTTATCCTTCTGTTCATTTATAAACATTTTCGTATAACTAATCATAACTACCCTACATGCAAAATTGGCCCATATTTTATCGTCGAAACTACACATACTCGAATCTGCAAAGGATAACTCATTTAAAAATTACTCGTGCTTCAATGAAGATATATAAGTTCAATAATCTTATAATTTCCAGACAGTGAATTCTGAGTATCTCGTAAAATTAAAAATAAAAATTGTAATTATAACAATTGAAACATCAGCTAAATGAACTCGAAACTGGAATAATGTTGTGCACAACCCATACGCTCTGTGTGTTTTTATTTTAAATTTACAAGTACATTTCGCTCTCCCAGCTTTCGATATTTAAAATTTTTACTATTCACAATTTATCTCTTTCGGTGGCTAAATTAAAAAATCAAAAAGTCTGGAATAGTATTTGTACATAATCTTCAAATCAACTTAATATACTTCGATAAAATTTTATGCATTAATAAGAAAAACAATGCAACAACGATGACTTTTTTAAAACCACGTTTATGACAGGACAAGTCAAAATTATGCATCAAGTTTTTACTATTAATAACTTGTATATTTTTCACAAGTATCAATAGATTATTTCAAGACAAATTTAACAGCACAAGGTTTGATAGATATAAATGACAAATTTATTCAATATGTAAATAAATATAACCGGTATTATCCACGAAAACATATTTAATAATTCTATTTTATCACTTTTAAGTTTGATAGGACTTTGTATTCGGCCCAATTAAAAGTGTTAATGCCAATTATGAAAAAAATTTACACGATGGAGAAAAATTGAAGTCAGTTTTTAGATTCGATAACTTAAAAAGCTGAACATTCAGCAATTTTCAGCAAATTTGGATTAAATTCATAATAGGAAGAAAGAAAAGAAAGACATACTTTCTGAACATTAAAATTTTCTGTCTGCTCGTAGCAGATTTCGACTCCCAATTTAAAACCTTAGCTTCGATCGGCGACAGTAATTTAAATGAGCACCCCCAGAGATTTTTCTGTATTAATTAAGAAACTATTGAGGCAAGGGAATGATAATTGAGCCACATAAATAACATACCTCCAGTGTTGGAAACAGGACGTGCACAAAGTGCCCTTCGGCGTCACGTGCGTGACTGTACAGTTGACTCCGCAGTTAGAACACGCACCACCTTCACCCTGCACACATACAACAGTCATACTGACCATACCAATATAAAGTAAATGTTGTAACTGATGTTACAATTTAGTCCTGATGCACTTAATTCTGTTTAACCAGGCGCATACCGAATGATTATAAATGAAAGCGACAAATATACAATGTTCCAATGGCACTATGTGCTACAAAATGTTAATAATCGCAGAAATATGCATTAGCATGCCCTCGACCGTGTGTTAAATTTAAATTCTTAATCAACTACTACTGCATGCTATCAGCTAGCAATCTAAATTGTTACTGTTTCGACTCCTTTTTCAACTCGACACTAGTAACGAAAATAATACTGTCAATTTCTTATTATTTTTGTACGGTTTAAATTAAAAACTATAACTGGGTTAGCACCGAAATAAGTGTGCGAAAAATCACTTAATCGTACCTGTTTTACAAAAAGTACTGAATTTGTTAAACAATCGACGTGTGTATTATAGTAAACAGTGTTACATCTGTATTAAGTCTCAGTCTCAAGATGTTTTAACATTAAAATAATTTGGCAGATTAAGTGTTTAAATTGAAAAAAAAACCTAATAAATAACAATTCAAACTGTTCAAAAGCTCCCCAACACAAAACTTTTTAATTATCCATTAAATTGTGGATTTTTACCTATTATAAACTAAGAAGACATTTTTTTATTAATTAAGAAAAAAAGAAAAAAGAAACTAAGAATTTGGCAGCATTATCATGTTACATGTATAAAAACAAAATGAATCAAACTGAGGTAATTATGTAATAAAGCTGTGCTTAAAAAAAATACGAATTGATGTAAAAATGTGATGAGTACGTTTAAAAAAATGTAAAAAAAATAGATGACATGGTTTACTGAGATATGTATTCAGTTGATAACAGCTTCTGATACCTGATTTCCATTTTCGTCTTTTGTTCTAGAACGTGGCGGTGTGTCACTCTTGCGCCTTATGCCACGGTGTATTGTCCACTTCTGTAAGATAATTAATTTCTATACATAAACTAAATTTTTTGCACAATTACACCCTGGTTATCCAAAATCCTAGGATTATATTTGATAATTACAATCAATTATATTTTACCCCTACAGATTATAACAAAAAGACGATTTTAGACAAGTTTGAATATTGTTTCGAATACTTCTTTGTAAAGAAATTTATACCAGATAATACACATAAGCAAAAGCATAGACATATAAAATAGAAGAAATCAAATAACCTATAAACATTTGGAAAATTCAGAAAGGGTGCAGTGTGCAATTTTCAACATGTTCATTAGAATTTTGTTGTATCATCAAGCTGGCAAAATAATCAATCACTAAATTATAAAAAAAAGAAACAATCAGGGGAAAACAAGAAAAGCTATTCATTCTGAGAGTTCAACACATTGTAATGTGATAAAATTAAAACTAAAAACAAAAAAACTAGATCTAAATTCTGAACGGTTTCAGGTCTCAGTCTGTCTAAAGCCTGAAAGCTTGCCAAAATGATGCATGCTGACGTAACTAACAAACCCTCAACATTTTTCACAACCTGTAGAGACAAAATTAATATTATACACAAAAAAATTAAATTTCATTGTCCCATCCTCCCCCTCAATGGCCAAGCACAAAACCCTTGTCCTTGCATATATGTGATAGAAAAAAATTCACCTCGCAATTGCTTCACAATCGTCAAAAATCACGCATATTCTAAGTACATCACAGTAAACAAACCACAAATTAACTACACAATAGTCAAATAAATCATGCTGATATCAAAACGTAAACCCATGCAAATTTGTAATTTACAAAAAAATCGTACACGCGTGTCTACATATTTATTTTAACAAAACAATCTTTTACCTTCTCGTCGTGATCCGAGTCTTCGTTCGATCCGCCTTCCGAACCGGCCTCCGACGGAGTACCGTCCTCTCGCGGCGTCGCCAATTTTCGTGCCTGTTTATCCATTTGGCTAGTTCGCGAACGAATCTTTTTCCAACTGTAATAATACTTAACCAAACTAGCTATCGTCTTCTCGGGTAACTAAAAATTTACTCATTAATCTATAATAAAAAAATAAATAGAAATCGGGCTTTTACCATTTGTCGGATACGATGAAAACTTTTACCGTGAAACTGAAAGGCCTGCTCGAACAATACTTTATCTTCGACCGACCATTCATCGGGAAATGGTGTAAAATTTGCTAAATCTAATACTGCCCTATCGAGATCGTGTTTGTGCCAAAATAACATGCCCAAAGCTTGCTCTCCGTTGTATCCATATTTGTCTTTTGCTAGCATTATATAATCTTCTACTGCAAATTCAACAACGTGTAAACATAAATGCCCTTATACGTACAATCTCGCTTACATTTTGAATCAGGTATATCCGTTGTCGGAGACCAAACCAAAAGAGCCCTATCGGCCAAGAGTTCGGGTTTCCGAAGATTTTCTGGCGTTAATTCCGGACAAACTGCCTGGTAGTCGCGGCCTACGCGTATCTTATCCGTAGGAACTGCAAAAATACAATGACTCGTGAATCTTGGATAGCAAAACAGCTTGTTGCCTAACCACAAAAGTATGGTTATAAAAAAATCCGTTTTCGATCACCGATGTAATAATAAACCGTCGAAAATAAACATTTGAATTGAAAAGTGAACGCCCAAGAACGTACCTGGACTCTCGTCGTCGCTTGATTCTGTCTGAACGTGTCCATTGGGGCTCGGCCCCCGACTCCTCCGACCGTTTCGGGTGTCTTCTCCATTTTTTGCGGCCAATACCATCGTCATTTAAAGTACCAATTCACGGTTGTACACTTTCTATTTCAACGCAACAGAAAAATTTAGTCCGTTTTCGACTGTAGTTCGACTTATTTCAAACGTTTTGAACTGATTTGTAAGACTATTTTACGGTCTTCCGAGCACCGTAGTTTTCTCGTGTAGTTAACGAAACTTCCGCTCGCGTCGTTATCCTCGCATTTTGTTTGAAGTTTGCAGTTATAACCTCACTAAAATGTTACTAATAAATTTAATAATAAAACGTGGAATTTCCACGACGGCCGTTCGCAGCGGAAAAAGAAACTTTCGCAAATTCCCACTTTACAACAAAAGGGGAACAAAGATTTTTAAAAAAATGCAAATGGAAAATCCAGACCCCGACGTGCCCATTGACAGTAAATAATGTAGGGTAACTTCCTAATTGAAATGTAATTAAATTGCTGATTTTTAGAAAGAGGCGTGCAAGATTTTGGATATAAATTTGACGGTAAATTTGTTGTTGTTCCTGAAATGGTACCGGACATAATTGTGCCCGATTTAACAGATTTTAAGGTAATATAGGAATGTAAATTATGTTAAAAATTAATTCGTTTATTTGCAGTTAAAACCGTACGTGTCTTACCGTGCGCCCGACATTATACAAACGGAATTTACAGCAGAAGATCTGTTTAATGTAATTTATGCTCCTAAAATTTATAAGGATTTCAAGGAAGGTAAATTGAATGACGACGGCTCTCCAAAAGAACCTTCAGATGCTGAGAAGCTTACAACGGAAGAGGCTCTCTTACGAGCAAGACAAACGGGCACAGATATTTTTTAATTTAATTGTAAGATTAAGTAACTGTAAATTTGTTTGATAATAGATTTTATTGGTTTAAATGTATAGGTATCTCTTGTATTTGTCTTCCACTTTACAATTTTTTCGGAAAGTATAATTAATTTAGAGACAGAAAAACCTGTAGAAATGATTGAATTAATCATAAATTTGATTAAATAGAATATCGTTTTACAGGTTCAGTTTTTAAGTAGTATATTCTTTCCAATTTTACTACTAAACAAATTGAACAGATTTTTTAAATTAACAGCAGTTACGATACATTTTGCAAAATTTTCATAAATTTAAATTTACGGCGGTAGAATTTAAACGTCAAAAATATTTACATAACCTTTAATCTTTAATTTTTAAAGCAATTCTTTCTGTTTCGTAAGTAACATGCAGAAAAATGTTTGGAAGAACGCAGTCCCTCGTAAAAATTTCTGTAAGTATTTCACGAACGTTTATAAAATTTGTTTTAATGTTACGCAAAGAATTTGAGGTTGCGTCACAAGAGCGGACGTTTAGAGGACTTAAAGGAGAAAATCGTGAACGGTCCAAATCTGCAGGAGTTCGTAAACAATCCAAATCCCATTTTGAACGAAGATTCGGAAGAGTGGAGTAAATATGATGGCAAACTACAAAGAGCAAAAGGAGAAAGTGGACGGTTGCGTTTACCACCGTGGTTAAAAACGAAAATTCCCATCGGAGAGAATTATGCACGCTTAAAGAAACAAATGCGACAATTAAATTTGAGTACTGTCTGCGAGGAGGCTCGATGTCCCAACATTGGAGAATGTTGGGGTGGGGGAGAACATAGAACTGCTACGGCAACAATTATGGTAAGATAAAAGGTTAATAAAATATTTAAAAAATGTTAATTTAGAGTTTAGTTGTTAGGCGACACCTGTACTAGAGGTTGTAGATTTTGTTCTGTAAAAACTTCGAGGGCTCCTCCACCACCGGACCCTAACGAACCCCTGCATACTGCAACAGCCATAGCGTCGTGGGGTCTCGATTATGTTGTACTAACATCAGTTGATCGAGATGGTAATTTTGATATTATTTTGCGTAGAAACTCAAATAATTGAATTTGTTTAGATCTACCGGATGGAGGCTCGAATCATTTTGCAAACACTGTTAAGGAAATTAAAAAACAGTAAGTTCCAAATACCTATACAATTGAAATTACTTACCACGGTGTTTTAATAGAAATAGCAATATTTTGGTGGAATGTTTGGTTCCTGATTTTGGAGGAGATTTAAAGGGTGTAAAGACGATAGCAAATTGTGGTTTAGATGTTTATGCTCACAATATAGAAACAGTAGAAGCTTTAACGCCATTTGTTAGAGATCGGCGAGCAAAATATAGGTGAACGTTTAAAACGATAATTTGGATGATTAATGTTAGAACGTCAATTTGTAGACAATCGCTAGCAATGTTGGAAGGAGCAAAATCCTTTAATCCAGATTTAATCACGAAATCGTCGATTATGTTGGGTTTAGGCGAAACTGATGCAGAGGTCGAACAAACGCTTACAGATCTGCGCAATTCAGGTGTCGATTGTGTGACTCTTGGACAGTATATGCAACCGACTAAACGTCACCTTAAGGTAGTCGAGTACGTCACTCCCGCCAAATTCAATCACTGGGAAAAGGTCGGAAATAAATTTGGATTTCTGTACGTGGCGAGCGGGCCTTTAGTGAGAAGTTCATATAAAGCTGGAGAATTCTTCATCGCTAGCATTTTAAAGAATAGGAAAACTAGTCGCGCTTAATATTTAAATAAATAAATACATTTGTTAATCGTGAACGAAGAGGTGCGGAATTAAACTTGTCTTTAATTGAAAGGTAGGTGTTATTTTTTTTAATTTTCATTTTGGCGCCCACTCTAGTCGTTTAGTAAGATAAGTTTCTGAAAAAGATGGAAATTAGAATTTCTTATTTAAAAAAAAACAATCTTTGATTAAATTAATAGGCATTTATTATGATAATAATTATTGAAATACTCATTTTAAAGTTAATCGGACATCGAATGCTCAAAATATGACGTTAATTTTTACTGGTTCAGATTTACAGATACATTTTTATTAATCAATAACAAATTATTCATTGTTTAACCGGTGTAAATTTTTAATTTTCTATTTATTTTATCAGTTAAAATGCTGAGGTGATTTAGATTATGTAACGTATTAAGAACCAAATATGTTATTGAGGAGGATATAATATACTTTATTATATCTTGTGCATTTCAAAAAACTAATTTTTATAAATATCTGTGTTTATACGTCGAGGTCTGTTTGAAAAACATTGAATAATAAGTGATAGACATAGATTTTTATACAAGCAATGAGATCTTAGTATTTCTTCTCAATGGGCACAGTTAGCAGCTTGGCACATCACTTGTATGTGGTCGATTTATTTATTTAAATCTGATGTAATTGCTGTGTACTAGTGCTAAACAGTTGACCATCCCTGATACATACATTGATAGAACTAAAGTCATCTTCAGTATATGTATGTGTAGAAAAGTCGTTAAGAAAATTATAAACGTAAAGGCAAAAGAAAGATTAAGGGCCAGTTGTACCACAGCCGATTGACTGCGATATATGACAGCGACTATAGCGATTGACTGACGTTCAGCGTGATCGACTAGGGTACAACTGGCCTTAAAAGGTCAAAATAGAGTGAATTGTATGTTCTTTGTTAACCTCATGTTAATAATAATATAGATAAAAAAAGTTGTATCTATCGCGATAGTATAGGCAACATAAATAACAGCTTCGCGCGTATAATAGTATACATTCAAGGGGTAAAGTAGTTGTTGTACGATGGCGCCAGTATTTAAACATGCAGAACAATGAATGTTTGTTTAAATGAAGAAGATTATAGAAAAACGGAAGAGAAGTTTAGATATATCTCTAAAAGCAGAATGGCTGCAAGATCGCCAGAGAAATAATTAGAATCTATGAACGGGGAAACTAGGATTATCAAAAAAATAAATACGCGAACTTTGAAAATTTTACAGTAACTCCTTCATTTTCTTTTGGTTTCCCCTATTTTCGATCTTCTCTGGTGGAGTCCAATAGAATAATCGTTCGGGAAATCGGGTTTTCTCCACTCTTAAGTAAATGACCAAACCACTTTAAACGGTTTTTCTGTGATCAGTTTCTAGTTTCTATACAATTCCTTATTTTCTTGTTATATGGTTAAAAACGTTCTTTTGATTTAGTTTAAAGTCTAAGGCTTATAACGTCAATAATTTCACCTCATATAGTGCAATAGTTATAAATTTGTTGTTGTCTTTCAATAAATTTTGAAACCCAATAAGTTCAAGCAATTTTGTTTGTTTTTTTATTATTTCGAATATTTTTTGCCTTGTTTTTAGATTTCATCAATGATGTTGATGTTTATTATAGGTACATACGTACATATACACATTATTAATAATTATTTTAAAATACAGAACAATTCATTTTAAAATCGTCGCGTCGCTTCTAAAGTACCTAATTAAAAATATTTTTATACCTTTAAAGAAATAGTTATTCAAGTGGGTTTATGGATTATAAATCAAATTCTTAATTATGATTTCCTGGAAAACATTAATAAGAATATAGGTTGGGTCGACCTTAAATATTTATTAATCAACATTCGGATTTTTTATAACAATTATAATATGTAAATTTGCATTGTATATTATTGAATAAGGACAAAATTCCCTCGACAAAACGTCTATGTGAAATTTAACCGGGGATTACGACGTGACGTAACAATTTAATGAATAGATAAGGTGGGACAGTTAGAAGTGTAGGTAAACGAAAGGAGAATCAGTTTGGCAGTGTTCACTTTCCGCGATATTCAAAATAAGAACTCGAAGTTTCTAAGTTATGTTTATTACCGGCAATTCATTTATATTTAACGGTTATTAGTCATAATGGTAAGTCGTGTTTGTTTAAATTATTTTTAACGATCGGAATTAGGTATTAACGTAAAATTGAAATTTTGCTATTTAAACAAATGAAGTCCAGTTTGAACTGATTTTTGAAGTTTTCCGGATATCGTTTTATTTTATCTTGTTCGTCACGATTGATCTTCTGTTAATACAAAATATATAGGGCGATTAAAATTTAATTAATACCATAAACATCGGTGAAAAATAATTAGAGTGGTTTGTCTTTGAAATAACTACTTCGAAAAGTGCTCGGTACCATCCAAAATTGCAGAGCGCCGAAGTCGTTTTGAAAATATTTGAACATGAATTGTGAATGGTGGATAAACATTGTTTTTTTTTTAAAAGATGCGTTAAAACTCGAATTGGTTTATCGATTCTGGAAGTTTCTGTATTTAAAGTTGAATCGCCTCGAACCCATCAATTCACGAGTTCTTCATTTTGACCCATACTTATTCATTTCTATTTTATTGGAGCAGGTTTATTCTGTTTTTGTCCTCCGTTTTCGATTTTTCGTTTTTTTTTTGTTGTCATCTATCAACAAAATTATCTAATCGTGAAAATATCTTACGTTAGTGGTCCTCGGAAAAATGTGGGATATATCTACAACTCGTGCCTGAAAGAATATTTCACACTTGTGTGATTAAGTCCGCTAATAATAATATCCGCTTTTCGGCTCCCTTTATACAATACGGGTACCATATCGTGCAATTTAATAGTTTATCTTATATTTGATTGTTTATGTGTCGCAAAAATTCTATATTTAAACGAAAACAACGATTTAAATTTCCGGTCTAACTCGTATAACGGTTGTTCTGAATTTTTAATTTTTTAAATAGCTCGAGAAATTTTACAGAGTTTCTTTGATATTCAAGGTTAGTAGTTGTTACGCATTTTAAATTTGAAATCGTCTGAAATTTGTATTCTATCAATTTATCGTAAAGTACCTACACGCGAATTCTATAAACGTATCCCATTTTATTGTAGAATTACGGATGTAGAAATTTTTTATTTTAAAAATAATTTATTGAATTAGAAACCGATTTGGTATTTCCATTGAAAAGTTGAATGCAGGTGGGGTACACTTTGGATTGTTATTTATTAGTATTTATTAAATGAATTAAAAAATCTATACCTACAAGTATATCTAAATTATTTTATATTCATTACAAGGTTGCTACAACTACTACGAATTTGTTTTAATCTTGTATTAAAATATTTTATTAAAACGTTGGGCGGTTTCTATAACCTTTAATTTAATTAACGTATTATACGTTCTTGTCAACGCCTTTTCAATGTACGTAACTTCTTGATCAAAATTATTAGGAATTAAATATGCTCGAGGTGTAACAGGAAATAAACTCGTCCTTACAGTTTTGTAAATAATTTCGGATAAAAATTTGCAATTTGATGCCGTCTTTACTTGGTCCAAAATTTCTAATATTGTATGTGGTACAATTTTGATCAAAAATCTTACCGTCTACAACGATCTTTTTTTTTACATTTACAGTCCCAAGTAATAAAATGTCCTGGCGGCCGATCGTGAGTTTGAAAGATTATATCTCCAAAAAGTACCTTTGCTAGAACGGATTTCACTCAAACAAACTAAAGATACTTTATTCCTACATAAAAGCTATGCGTAATTTCATAATTTTTCAAAAAGGCGTTAAAGCAATGTACGTTTTAAAAAACATGATTTTTACTCCTATTTTGTTAATTAATAAAAAAGTTGTAATAAAAAGTCTTCGGCCACTACAATTCGCGTGGGCGTTGGTGAACAAAGAAGATAAATTACTAAGTGAATCAATTAATGAAAATATTAATGTTTAAAGGTTCTAGAAATTATAACGTATTGATAAACAATGTGCGATACTGGCGTATTCGGACCGGGACGGAGTGAAGTGAGTGCTATATCGCGCTTACCATTACTACAAAGCGGCATCATGAATAACGTAAAGGAAATTATCTAATTACTTCCTTCTTTTTCATCATATGCTTAAAAGACGTATTCGCAAAACGTATGAAAGACATGCACGACTAAAGTTTTGGTGTAACGCTGCTTATTCATTGAAAAGATATTTATAGTTGTATTTAGAAATACATATATTAGCCGCTTACTATGTAGAATGACGAAGGTTGCCGCCCGATCTAATACTGCGTCCCGTTTTAACAACACATTATATTATTTATTATTAAAGCGTAAAGAATGAAATATCTTATAAAATTTATAAAACTGCTTTACGTACAAAACTACCGTAAAACCCCCACTTACGAGAGTAATTATTCGTTTCGTAACGGTTCTCATCGTATGCAAGTCGATTTTGGGTTTACGTGTAAATCCTAACGAAATACGAAATCAACGGTGAAAAACACGGACGAGATTCATTTCGGATGCGTTATCTCTCATACAAATTGCAGTTTTTAAATAATCTAAATCGTCTCGTAACTCGAAACAATGTAAGTCGAGCCTCCCGCAAGTCTTGGGGAGTTCGCCTTATTCTAAATGACGACAATCTGATTATATGATAATTGTGAAAAATTACAATTTTCCGTAGTTAATCGAAACAATGCATTAGAAAGTGATTAATGGGCTACTGCGGTGACACCCCAATAGGCATTGAATACTTCTGTGAAAAAATCGGTTATAAATAATGAGCAATGTTTATATTATTTAAATACAATTACAATTGCAAATTGCGTCCTCCGTAAAACTCTTGTTTGTCTGTCACGAATGCAAACTTTCCCATATCTAAGTACCTCGCCCCATACTTTTTCGTCGGCAACTCGCACGAAAGTGGACCCCGAAACGAACCTTTTATAAATTTTCGACTGACCTTTCCTATCTAGGAAGTGCATCATCTATCACAATGAAATTAACAGCGAAACTGTATAATATTATAAACGAAATTAAAGTTTGAAAGAATTGGGCAATTGCCGATATATTTGTTTTGTTATTTAGAGTGCGATGATTTAGATGTTACATAAATTAAGTACTATCGTCCAATTGCGTCATTATTTACAATCGCAGGGGGCGATAGTTATTGTGAGAGCGCCGACTTAATTAATTACTTCCGAAGAATTCCTTAGATAAATAATTTGTGTGAAAAATGATTTAAGTTTCATCATGATGACCATCAGATTCGAAGCGCGTTTTTGCGATGCATTTCCTAAACATCCATGGCGCACCTAATTTAAAAAGTATATTTTTTAGTGTCGACTTTTGGATGACATTTATAATAGGGGTGAGGTGTTTATAGTTTGGTTTTTTATTTATAATAATTACGTATTAACTGTAATTTCAAAATCTGCATACGCAGCTATTTACGATGTTTAAATCCTTTTAAATATAAATTATAAGTAGAGGTACTTATGTTCCATTATGCAACAAATGATATTTTCCAGATAAATAATATTATGTTGTAAACAGATGTTGAAATGTGCAATTTGCTTTAAATAACAGAACCCATAGGACATGACATACGAATAGGTACTTATATGGAGTTGGTGCCGATTATCAGAATTTTTTCGGAGGCAAACTTGACCAGCTTTACGACTTTTTGCTGAGCGCCAACTCCATATAAAGATGCGACCTCTGAAGGTTCCGAAGGCTCTTTTTGACCCTCTAGCGACTCGTTTGCGACTAAATTGCTATACTCAAAATGATTTTTAGAAAATAGCATTAGTTCAATAAAGACCATGTCGATCAACTTATCCTTTGTGTAGTTTTTCATTATCAACATTGCTTTTGTTTTATTAATTTTCAAATCGGTCACCGATCTGATCTGATTCGTCTTAGGATCGGTCTCTCCATCGTCTGACGGCGTATTTTAAAATTACGGAAACGTTTGCTGAAACAAAAGTCGTTCATGATACGCGCTTATTCCGTGGTCAAAGTTCCTTAACCGTGTACAAGTACGACAGCTTACCTCATTAACTTGAACTTTCTTTAAAATTGAAACAATCAGATTCGTTTATTCGACGTTTAAATATGCACTAACAAGTACGGTTAGGCAGGTGAAAATCTCAGAAAAATTTGAAATTTTGCAGGGTTGTAGTACTAGTCAACCCTTATCCAAAGCCGTATTCCGATCGTGTTCTTACGTGGTTTAAGAGGGTGAAATCCACCCTTGAAAATTGGAACTTTTTTCGATTTCGCTTATTATCTGTGAAACAGTAAGAGCTATCGCCAACAAACAATTAGGGGTGAAAATTTTAAGGGATGGTACTGTGCGTCCGATGCGGACTAGTGGACGTTTAGCTTAACAATGTTGCCGCTGCGATTACCACTTGTCTGTAACAGACTATAAGAAAAAGTTATAAACTTCTAAATTTTTCTTTGTAATTCCTACCATTTTCTAACCGAGTCCCTATCCAAGAACCTAACCAAGCTCGATTTTCAGAGAATTTGTGTTAGAGCTTAAGAGTACACAACACTCGCGTATTCATACGCAAAAAGGCCTTTTAAACCGAACGAGCACTCCTCGCGCACACGAACAATACGACGCCGTAATTTAAAATTCGAACTACTGAAACAAGCACTGCCGCTCTGTACCACTACCGCGAAAGATCTGAAACGGTTTTGTCAGAATTCTATGTATAATACATTCGAGTTTATACATGGATACTAGGAAATCCCGCTTTTATTTTAAAAACATGCCGTTCTTTGTTTGCACTTCGATAAGTTATGAAAGTAGGCGGTGCACATGTTTTATTAGTTGGTTTGTATTTTGTCGACCACATAAAAATGCGATTAAACAATCTTTTATCTGGTTTATGGCTTGTAATAGGGAAATTTTCAATGCTTAAGGGCACACGAATAGTTTTTAAATTAAAAATGGAGTAAATTTATAATTCTGAGGTATAAAGGCAATAGATAGTGATTATTCAAATAATTTTACTGCATAAAAAATACATAATTTTCGAATAAATTTCATAAAAAGTACATATTTAGAAAAATTTCGGTCATTATCTGCCAATTTTTTTTATCAAACTCCACTGCGACCCCTGTAATAGGCAAAGCTCCCATCGCACAAAAGCCTACGTCACAATACTACTAAAATTTTCTTAGTGTGTTTAAGAGTTAATATAGTGGGAAATATCCAACTGGTGGCATACAATTGAATTTTTGTTTTAATCATTTTTGATAAAATTTATTATAGACTTTAGAGAAATATCAATTATTTAGAATTATTGTGGTCTGCCTCGCAAACCAGGCAGTCCTCCCTCCAAATGAATAAATTTTCAATATGTCACCTACTGTAAAAAACTACATCGCGTTGTTTTTTTTCAAATTATAGTTTTAATTGTCCTTTACATGTAAAAATGTACCCAAGTAAAACAAAAATTAAGGGTGAAAATTCGAAGGGATTACACCCCTTAGGATTTTCATTCATAATTTTTGTATCATAATACCTTAATGGTCTTGAACAACCATTTACAAAAATATATAGTTTGTTGGCGATAACTCTTGTTGTTTTACAGATAAGCAAAATAGAAAAAAGTTCCAGTTTTCAAGGGTGAATTTCACCCTCTTAAACCGCGTAAGAGCACGAACGAAATACGGCTCTTGATTAGGGTTGACTAGTAGTACAATCCTGCAATGTTTAAAATTTTTCTGAGATTTCCACCTGCCTAACCTTCCTTGTTAGTACGTACTCTCCTCATACTTGAAAACTATCACTCTATCGAATTTAATTATGTAACATATTTGGACCTTTTTCTAAGGTCTTTTTCAATGTTTTACGATATAAACTGATTAACTGAATTTTTGTCAATTTACATAAATTGGATTTTTGTTAATTTTAATTCAACAATTTTTGAGAATTGTCAAAAATAATATGAATATCAGTTTATGTTGTAGAACACCGACGAAGACCCCAGAAAAAGGTCGAAATAGTTATACCTATGTTGTTAACGTAAGAAAATGAGATCTTTTTCTATTGGCCAAACGTATTAAAAATAATTAAATAATTACCATATACTTAAAAAAAAGCTCCAAAAAGAATTCCCAACATTTATAAAATATGTAATCGTGACATTCTCATCAATTTGACAAAGGGAACAATTAATTCTCGCTTACAAAACAGGCTTAATTAAATGCTTATTATGTTAACGTATACCTAATAAGCTATATAAATTTCATTTGACTTATATTGTTAAAACGAGAAAATCATGAAAGCAGAACATGTTTTTAACACGGACGACGTATGTCGGTGGGTACGTACTCGAGCAAAAAATCGTCCAGAACATCTTAACAATAAACACCTTTCGCTGAAATTTTGCTTAACTAATATAAAACCATTTTATCTTGCGTTAATTACGGTAGTAAAATTTAGAACTTTTTCTTCTCAATTTCTGTATAGTCGAAAATCCACTCCTTCTTGCATCACATACCTATACACGTTAGACGAAAAACGTTAGTAATTTCGTCCCAGATAAAATCGCGTCGAACTGAAGGTTAGCAGGGACAGCATTTCTTCAACTTTCCTCTCGAAAATACTGATCGGATGTTTCTTGGTTTAATTCGGCAATTTAAAGTTAATTTTGATGAACGAGACGAAATTTTAAGCATCAGGAACTCTCGCGGCTCATTATGCAACGCTAATGTAAAACGAACCGAACGGTAATTATTAATTACGTCACTATAGTAAAATACATTATTTAACTCGGATGGGTAATGTTCTATATCGGTTACTAAAAGGTAATTACCCTTCTTTTTATTACACACGAATTCGTTCAAGACTCCGATTGATTTTAAATTATCGATTTCCTTATTAATTTATGACGTAATGGCTTCTTTGTACTTAATATACGTCTTCAGTTTTGTTTTATGTAATTTTAAAATATTGTACACCTTCGCCAACGTTCACGAACTAACCAAAAGAATTATTTTAATCTTGAACGATCAAAAGGAGAAGGTAAGACTAAATATGACATTCTAAAAATCTACACAATGGACTGGATAATGAGGAAAAAAATGAAGAACGTGCTGTAAATTACGTTTCTAATTAAACATTAATAGATGACACAAAACGGATAACGGAATGGAGTCCTTGGGCCGAGAGAAGAAGTGTATGAAGTCCTTTTACTCGATGGAGCAACGATACAAAAAAAAACTGTGTTTTTGTATTTACAAAAATTTATTTATATACCATGGCCGAACTACGAAAGAAGTTAGCCATTTCAACGATCTCGAGTTGACACGATTTACGACATATACGCAACAAGAACAGCATTTTTGAACGGTGTTCTAGTAACTGGCGAGTGGCGACTTCTTTTTTTTTTCTGTACAAAAGTACTGATCCCGATATGGATCCTTGTGGGACGCCACTTTTGCGCGCAACGTTTCGAACGTCGTTGTAACACATTTTTGTCGTACAATCGTTCGAGCACGACGTTAAGAAATTAATTTTTAAACGCGCAATATTCGCTCCAATAATAACAACTACCTATTTGAACTTTTCAACCGGAGTTCGTAATTCCGCACGGCTTCGTTGTGCGCGTAAAGGTAAATCACCTCTTTAAAATGACGAAATGGCCGGATAGGGTTATAAAATCAACAAAGCATAACATCTGCGCTCGCATAGGTAGGTTTTATTTTTATTTAATGCGATTAACGACCTTGCCGACCTAAAGTGTTCTACTTTTGTTTAAACTTAACATCAATTAGTTGCTCTTAATTAAAAATTGTGTTTTTTTGTTTCACGTACGATTCTTATATATTAGTTTTACTTTCTCGATCGTGATCTGTAAAAGGTTAATTTTAAAGGAATTAGTAATTGGGAGCTTTAGATTCTAAAACTTCCGTTTCTCTATTGCGACGATCGCGTTTAAGATGTTAAGATTACGTTTTTGTAACATGAAGAAATTCTGAAAGAACAACTAAGTAAGTATAAGTAGCTCTTTTGAAATAAAATTTCATAAATATATACCAGTTTTATTTACACTGCAAGTGGTAATTAACTATCTGACCTTTACTTTATTACTCCATTTGGGAAAATGGATATAAGCTTTTGTTTGAAAGTTAACCGAAACCGAACAACAAATGGATCATAATAACGTATATAAATATAAGTATAAGAAACAGGAAATTAAGCGGATAATCCATATACTATATAATTATTGCGGGAAAGTGCGGGAACGTAAGTCATTGTATAGATTTATAACTTAATAAGAAAGTGTAGGTGCATATATTTAAATTATGTACAACCAAGTTCATATATTTTATTACTATCCGTTTTTATTTATTATCTAACGTGTCCCTTTTTACAATTCACTCCTCTTGATCCTTTCCCGTCGCTCGTTGGCCTGCGATCACATCACGCGGGACAAAACGTATGAACTTGACTGTACATAAAACATTAATCGAAAGACAAGGATCGCGCTATTGTTTATTTTTCGTTGTTTTATAATTAAAACAATGCAAGTTACTTAAGTATATTTTGCAAATTCAGTTCAAGGTTTCTCAAACATTTTAACCTGACGACCCCTTCACGAATGCATTAAAATAATTAAGGTGTTCGCCCCCTTCACTTATACGATTAGCGATCGTATCGGTGCCGAAAATGAAGAATGAGATCGTTGCTTTTCATTTAAAATCGAAGACGTCGTTCGCAAACGTCGATGGCTATAGGAGGATTCGAACCTCCGACGTCTGGTTGCCCGGTTTCATTTCAACACGACATCGATTTAATAAGCGGATTCGATTTTATTCAAACGAAAATCTCCAATTCGGACAATTTTCGGTTCTGTATAAATATTCTCTCTAAACATTGTCGATGACAATGCTGTCTAATTTTGGTGAATTACCATTACATTTACGAGGACTGCAAAATAAATTATAAATAAATCTCTAGAGCCAGTTTGTTGTGATTTAAGGATTACCTGATTGACGGGCAGACAAATTGCTGAGTTTGAAGGAGAAAAATCAGTTGCGAGAGAAGTTACATTGGGCGTTCCGCAAGGGTCGATTTTGGGTCCTCCGTTGTTTGTCTTGCGCATCAATGGCATCTGTTCTTCTGTTAAAAATTGTAGTATTAACCTGTTTGCAAGTGATACCGGCGCGGTTAAATGTGAATACATCTAAAACAAAGACAATGATAATTAGTAGGACTGGTATAGTAGTTGTTAATAAGGTGGTAATCGATAATGTAGAGATAGAATTTAACTGAAGAAAACTCTCCAGTAAGCAATAACGCTCGTTGCTAAATGCCAGAGAGATAGATTTTAGTGAATCGGGCCGAATAACATATTATTTGAGGAGCGTTTTTGCGAAAATGGTCACGTCCAAAAATTATGAAACGCGAATTAAGACCGGTTTTCGTATCTTGGTCAACTTTTAAACGCAAATCTATCTTGCCGATGGATAGATCGGCAAAATCTTGTTCCAGATAATTCTTGGACATAAATTATTTTTGGAAAAACGCTTCTCGTTTGTGCTACGAAAATCATTATTACGAAGTATCGCAGTTTGATTAAAATGGAAAACTTTGTGAATTTCGCACCTTTTAAATTGTTTCTTTCAAACCTCAAATAATCGTTTTAGTCGTCAATGCACGCTGGCGAACATTCATTATTGAATTGCGACGTTACTTTCAAAATTATTTAATATTCTATACGGCTATTAATAGCTTTGGCGGCGCAATGATTTGTTGTACACTCATGTGTCTACTTTAAAAAGTAAATGACCTTGAAGTGTCGGAAGTGCAACTAATTGGGTCATTAAATATCAAAACTCTCACTTTTATTGACGTTATATTCTATAAAAACCGCGACGCCCAATTTTTTTTGTTCTTAATTGTTGTTAGGTACTTACTCGTTAAAAGGGTTACTACCTACATGGTGTTATTAGATAATCTAACATCTTAATCGGTTTTTTAATTATCAAAGATGTTATCAACAAATTCATAGTCGTTTACGATGACAAAATTTTGAATTTAGGCCGAGACCTCCAAAATAGTATATTTCAAAATTCGTATTTATAAAAAACAAAATTCGTTCGTCTCTTTTTTTGACGAGGAATTTTTTATCAAGTGAGCTTGCCTTATGTGATCTCTATTCTCTATAAAATGCGTCGAGGTAGTTTTTATGATTGTGATGATGTGTAATTGTGTTAATTTTGTTCTTTTTCATTTTCCCACGATAATGCGTTGATAAAATGGGGTTTGTATATTAATTAATCTTCAAACAGTTGCGGATTGCAAGATATTTTATAATCGTTTCGTTTCCTTAATTGCCAATACGGGAAATTTGTGATAATAACGTGGCGGGCGCATAATAATTATCCTAAAGATAACGGGCGTCCCTCACCTTCCTACCAATGATGCAAAATTGGAAGGAAGCGGAAGATTTGCATCGTACGAAGATTCTCACACTATTTAAACATCAATCGACAATCGCAGAGGTCGGAATTAACTGGTGGTCGTATTTTATTGTCGATTACTTACGTATAAACGTTTGATATCTACAAGAACAACGATGGTTCGCACGATGACCTAGATATTACAGTTACCGTTACTTTACATAAATCGCTGGATGACGAAATTCGAATAAAAGTAAATCGTTTGTTTTTAATCTGCAATCCATAACATATGCTCGTAGAATTATCACCGTCAAACGAAGGAAACACTCCATGACCCAAATGAAAAGCCTGACCCTCGTTAGAGGCACACCCTACCCTTCGAAATATCATTCATCAACAACGAATCCAATACCATAATGACAGCTTCGTGCCGATGTTCATAAATCAATTAATGTTGATTACACTATCCACTAATTTTATTGTAATCAGTCATTGATTTAATCGAAATTAACTACAGATACGGTATAGGTAAGCGGAGTGGTTCGTTGGTCAAAAAACTAAATGCAAATCGCAATGCAAATTAAACACGCCCTCATTTTGTTCAGTTAAATGTCAAGCGCAGTCCAAATCAGGTAATTAGGTAGGTAGTGCCGTACCGCCTAAATTGAAAAGCACCCCAGATATCCGGCTATCTACCAAATACGAGTACAAACGAAAAACCGAGGACAAACTTCACTAACTCAAATATTACGTAGGCTGCAACTTAATCATGACACTATTTCATATAAGTTATAAATCTTTGTTTTGCAAATCGTGACATTCCGTTTAGCCGCGGCAACCCACAATTAAGTAAGTATTTGTTTTAATTGTGTGAACAATATTCAAAAATTTGCACATAACCTTTTCGTAATTCCGTAGATAGCCGCCAGAAATTTTGCCAATTATCGGTTTAAATAAACGTCCTGCACAGTTACAAAAGACACCTTGATTCTCCTCGAGAGGTTTGTTTCACGTTCACTACAAATATGGTTTTACAATTCGTAAGTGTTAAAATTGCCCACTTTCACCGAGTTGATGTGTTCGTCTTGATAAATTGAAGAATTTGTTTAACAATTTAAATGAAAATTCGTTGCCCAATAACTTTTGAATCGGTTTGTTTTACTCGTGAAATATATAGGTTTGCGCTTTCACTACTTTTATTTGTATCTGCAACAATACGAGACTCGTCTGTTGGACCACACAGAGACACCTCATTGTGTGCCGTTCTTGCATAATTAACGCTACTTAACACTTGAACAATTAATTCGGCACGAATTGTTGCGATGGTAGTTAGGAAAAAAGATTCTTTAGGAGCAAAGTTGGGTTCTTATGAACGTCGAGCTTTTAATTTTTAAGGCGCATTCCATATTCTATTGATTAAAAGGTTTTTTGAAGCGTTACTTGTATCTGTTTGTGACTTCAATAATTCACTTTTTTTTCGCTTTTATTTGTTTTTATTTACTTTAAGTTTGAGAAATATTTACTTTTTATAATGGAGTGTGTCGCTGGAAGTCCTGTATATTTGAAAAACTACTTTTCAAGTAATTCCGAACCTGTTCTATGCGTATCAGATAGTGTCATTTTTTCGAGATTATGTAAAAATTTAAATCTATTTGAATGCCGGCAGTTCGCAATTTATTGCTTCGCTATTCCAGAAATACGAGTTTTCTAATCGTTTTCGACTTGTTCTGAACGTTGCGTCTCAAACCGTTCGAGTACAAATTTTGCCAAAAAAAAAATAGCCGAATTATAATACTAAGGGATTTTTTCGAGATTTCGCAAAAATTTTAACTCGATTTAAAAACGTGTAGTTTGTCAAAAACGTTTGAGAAATTTTTACTTTATTTACTTTTTTTAATGGGGTGTATCGCTGGAAGCCATGTAGTTTCATTTTTATTGTAATAAGGTAAAAGAGAAAGCATTTTAAATCGAATTAAAGCAAGATTGGTAATCCCGATGAGAGCAGGACGTTGCATGTCAGGGTCAGAAACGTTTCCTGCATTTATTTGCGAACTTTCAACAAGCAAATAGCTTGATGTAGGTATAGTCGACGTCTTAGCAAAACCCAACATTCGGCTGAAGAACAGGCAGACAGACGATTATTGAACAATAGGTTAATTTAACCCTCGTAAGCGCTACAAACATGACGGGCCATACTTAGGGTCATTTTAAATATAAGACAGAGTTAATTATAAAAACATAAACGTCAGGAAAACAGGTTTATTACAAATATACATGCGATTCTTAATAAACACTTGTTTATTTACAAGACGTCATATTACACATTTACAAGAGATGTCACAAGACGTTACAGGCAGAGAATTCGAATTTCTTTAACAACCTGCCGATCTTTAATCTTTATGTTGGATTTCGCCAGGATGTCGACTATAACGCTAGGAGTGCAACGATTATCTTCTTGAAATCGTCGTAAATAAGAATCTACGAACAAAGCGTCACGACATGTTACGTATTTACGGCAATTTTAGATCTTGCGTCGTTTTTAAAAATTTTTTAATGTACGTCAACTCTTGGATTTGGTTCTTCAAATGGGTTTTTCTTGGGAACAAGCCCAATTAGTCAAACGAGTCGTGGTTTGGGCAAATATCATTTATCTTCGCTTTTTTCGAAAAAAGTGGACTTGTAGAGGAAAGTCCAAAACCAAATTCTGTTGTTGAAAAACTAATCGTTTCTCACCTATCCCTCCTTTTATTGTTCTTCCCATATATATATATATATATATATATATATATGCAGCTTCTTCATTTCTTCGTTGCATTTCTCGGTTTGAAAATCGTTAGCTATCGTCCCTCTGATGCGCTTTTTATTTCCTTTTACACCAGAAGTCGATAAGCCACTTTTCGATCTTCGCGTCGAAAAAAAAGAACGCTTCTAAACAAAAAGTCGCCGAAAGTGTAAATTCAACGCAATGCAAGATGACGCAAATCCGACATCTAAAATCGTGCCGCGGATTAATTTGCGCTACCGCAGCCGAAATCCATTTCCTGCAGTAAAATATCTATTACGAAACGTACATTCGCACAGTATGATACATTTGCACGTGATGCGCGGAAGATGAACTCAAACTGACCTACTTACTTGCAAACCAGAAGTGCGCCACATCGTGTTAAAAAAATAAATCCATCTCCGTTTAATATTTATCCGAACCGTGTTAATTGAATTGTGCGAATTTTTAAATCTCATTGTTCGTGACGTGAGAAATTTTTTGCGCAGATATAGATATTCGTCGCGCAATGTTTCCTTTATTGTTCGAGCATTTTTTTAGTGCCTAATAATATACAAAGACATTTCCTCGAATAAACCGCGCGAATTTAACTATATTATGCAACTTTTGCTTTGTGTATGTAGTAAACAGTTCGAATAAGTAGAAAATGCACCCGTATATTTTTGTTTAGACAAAACGACGAACGTTCCTTAAAAACGGACGATCGCGTGAAAAGATAAACTTCGTTAGGAATTCGAAAGCCGACCGACCTTTCAGCAGAAATCGCAGAAAAATTCAAAACGTTTCGCTAGGGGGATAACATTTCGTTCGCTATGTTACACTGTCATAGTCTCGTGTAACAACCTAATTAAGTCTTTAAACTGTAATTGGATATATGTGATATCCGTTCAGTGAAAGCATGGACGTTCCAGATGACTTTTATTTCAGGCGCTTTTCATTTGTATGAATTTCAACTTGTATTACTTTCTTATACTTGTTACGGATATGGTGGAAGCGTTTTTAATTGTTACGTGCTTTGTTATCGAACTTACATACCTTCCCAGCGCCCCCGTTGGGCGCCAAATTTGTAACAAAGTATCTTGCGCCGCAATTCTTCGTCGATAAAAACAATCGATCTACTCGTGCTCGTACCTTTGCCTTTGTAAATAACAATTTCGAAGTACAAAATTGGACAGTAGTGTTGAGGACTGCTCTCATCATATTTCTTATTAATAGGTGTTTGATTGTTAAATGAAGTAATTAGCAAATAAATCACGTGCATACCTAAAAGTAAGTGCATAATCGATTAGGAAGGTATGTTATTCGGTACTAATCTGTAAAACTGATTATGCCGCAATTTTTCGCGAATTATCCACATACAGTATATCCATAGTTTGTGTAATAATGCAGCAAAACATTCACAATAATGAAGCCATTGTATTTTTTCATTATCTATTGTATCTCTCTTGTTCGACATTAATGTTGAAGTGAAGAAAAAAATATGTTGTCAGTTTGTTATGCAATGCCGAACGAGTTTTATTGTTTTGAAATGTAATTATAAGTAAAATGAAATATTATAGTTTTTTGATATCCAAACCAAATTGAACTAGAAGATTGTATAGGAAGTGTATTATTATTATTATTATTATTATCTACTATTGTGTGTTAGTTGCAAAACGCCTTAATATTTTTATAAATATAGCAGCGAGCTTTAACATTATTAGATTGTCATGGCGATTCGAGCGGAACGTTAAGCGATTACGTGTAGATTCGTTTTTTATAATACAATACATTATTGTTTGGCAGGTTTGTGATTAAACGATAACTAGAAATTAAAGTAAATATACGTTTTGCAAGCATCAGTTTGGTTTGGCCAAATTGGCCTATTTATTTTTATGTATTTTTTAAAAATGTGAAAATGCTCAAATTTATTATGATAGTTTTCGTTTTTTCCTCCGATTCGCCGATTTCTTTATTTTAAAAGATTGTTTTCTCGCATCTTCTGATATAAATAATATGAAATTTTGCATATTTTTAAATGTAATAATGCAATAAGTAATTAATTTGTCCATTAATGACAGATTATAATGTAAATAGGTGAAATTAAATTTTTATTACCTTTTCGCAATATGGCTGCTAGTGAATTATGAAAATCTGATGAAATTATGATATTATTTCAACGATAATCGTAAAAATGTTTAAAAAAAACGCTAAAATTGCATAAAAAAAATTACAATATTTTATGACAACAATTAATTACTTATTAGAATCAGATTTGTTCTGCTGTAATTATAACAAATAAATATTCCATTTAAATTTACGTTTTTCAAAAAAAGTGGATAGACAACTTATAATACATTACTGCATTTACTTTTTACTAACTGTATTAATTATACAACCATTACGGCATAAAAACTAACGCGCAATTCAACATTATATTAACAAAACCAACGCATTATTTCTGTAGAATATATTTTATTAAATTGTATTATGTTAACACCTTTTTGCCATACTATCGTAAGCGACAATTTCATTTACAATACGATTTCAAATTTATTACGTGAATCACCCGAACAAGTTGTGCAAGGGTAATTTAGATAATTTAAGACCTACTAAAAATTAATACCCAAATAATTTTGTATTTTCCATTTATACTATTAAAATAAATCCATAAATAAACAAAAGGTCTCCTGCACAGTATGCAAATATGTTACTTTGCCAAAAATGTGTTTATACAATGAATTACACATGAATTATAAATCACTATTATTTCTCATTAGTACGAATAAACGCAAAATTCATCGAAACCTGCATTGCCAAGTATTCAAAAACCCTATAAGATTAAGAATGCATTGGCAATACCAGATTAAAACAAAGTTAACAGTTAACAAACATCAATCGCTTATCTGCAAAGTATCGACTTTCACAAAATTGAATAAGTTAAAACAGTTATCGATTTAAATACTAAATTACTTATAATCCTAATTGGTAACAAACAAATAGCAATTACTTTTGACGTTTTAATTACTGCTTAATTACATCGAGATGAAGCAGGTACAACCTCATCGATCCATTTCAGATAGGCATCGTTGCCGTTAGCAATAGGCACCGATATAACTTCGCAAACAGTATACGGGTGATTTTTTTTGACAAATTCCGTCAGCTCCTCTATCTTCGCCGTTCTAGTTTTAATCATCATTAAGGATTCCGAATCTTCGTTGATCTTGTTCTCCCACTCGTACACCGATGTAATCTTGGGGACTATATTGACGCACGCCGCTAATTTCCTGCTGACCAACCCGTGAGCTAGCTTCTTTGCGACCTCTTCGCTCGGAGTTGTGACGTATGCTATCGAATGTGTTCCGGCTACGTACGTGCTGTTAGTTGATGTCGCGGAACATTCACCAGACATATCTTTGGCCAATATTATATTTCGTCGAAATAATCTGAAATGATAACGATTCAAACTGATAATTGACAACTTATTATACCATAACCTCGAAAACAATTAAACAACATACCCAACCAGTAAAGAAGAAAAGATGATTGATTTTGGCAAAATCATTTGAAAATATTTTAAAGGACTTACGACTATTTAAGAGTGACGAATATTTAAATTTTATAAACTAATCGATAGAAGTTGTTTGTCTGATGCTTGTAGTTGGTAGCTGTTGGTAGTAACCAAGTTATGTGATATATACCACCAAATGAACTCAATTTTCCTTTTTTTTTCAGGTATATGTATGCTGTGTATTGCTTTTATTAATCTTTACATCTTCAGTATCGTCCACTTATCATCCCATTACTTTTATACCAAAAGATACAATAAGATCTACATCGTTCGCAACTATAACAGTTCACAACAAATCACCGGTATCACATAAAAGAGGAATTAACAGGTCATCGAGAAGCTTTAGTCACTTTTTACCTTTGTACGATGGTAGTAACGAACTGTGGCACGACAGTATTTATTTGGCAGGACCACAATCAGTGGAAATTGGACGAGGAGGACATCTAACGCCAGATTTTACCAATGGCTTAAGTAATCGTCTTCTTAGTGCGTTTTTTTTTTTAATAATGAAGCCTCTTTTTACAGCATATTCAGATCCATTCCTTTTAACTGGAGTTGCAGCACAAGCGATAGCAAAATTGCTCTATTCCCATGAACTCTTCTATTCCGACTATCCACATGTTAGTGCCCTTTTGAGGAACCAAGAGGAGCGGCGCGTGAATGGTTTGGAAGGCCATAGATTGGGTTCAATTAGACCCGAATCGCCATTTTTTAGATATAGAACTCGATACGTATATTCTCATTAATGTATAAAAGTAAGAAGTCGTTGTAAATTATGTGTTTTGATATATTGTTAGAGTTTATGTAAAAGACGATACTGATAAAAGTTAGGTAATTTAATACTTTATTTATTGTTAAAATAACTGCAACTAAATTTGTGTTTGTTTCCCTTTAGTTATTGTTCGTGTAAAACGGCCTTTAGATATTAATGCATGTCTGACATCTGTGTTGTAGCGTTTTGTCGTTCCAAAACTAAAAATAGATCATCGATAATAGAAAGCTGTGGGAATATCGTAATTTTGATTTGTTATTTACAAATATCCCAAATATGCGTTCAAAGTGTGTTTATTTAGGGTGTGAGAATGCACAGGCGAAAAATAAGAATCTTGGTTTTTTTCAATTTCCTGTGAAAAACAAAGAAAGATGCAAAAAGTGGATTACGAACTGTGGCAATACACACCTATCGTTGCTGAAAGATTCACAATTAAAAAATAAAGTTTTATGTGAAGCACATTTCAACAAAGACGATTACAGAATCAGTAATATGCGAAAATTGTTATTTTGGAATGCTGTTCCATTTATGCATAATGCTCCTAGACCGAGTAAGTATCGGTGGTTGCATGCCAATGTTGACTAACAATAGGTTATATACAGAGTGTTCGGAAAGTTATACTTTTAAATTGAAATATATAGTAACTTATTTCTGAACATTCATTATGTACATCATTATTAAGAGCAGGTTCTTTTTCCTTTAATAAGTTTATCTAATTATATATTTAAATTGTAGGCCTATATATTTACATGTGTATATTTTACAGTAAACTTCCACAAATATCTGATAAACTTCTTTGATGTATTTTAGGTAATAACATTATAATATATACTGATTATGTAGAACACAATAAACTAAAATGTCTTAAAAAATGTTTAATGTGAAATAACACTATAGGCAACCAAACATACACCATAGTAACTCAATAATATTAATTATTAATACTTATATCTTTTTATTAATTATTAGCAACACAATAATAAAACAAATCAACATTATTTTATAAGTGCTTAATTAAAATGCTAAGAAGTTTCGACATTACAGTTGTGAATAATAATTGTCGGGAACGTTTTTAAATGTTTTTTTACCCACTTAAATTTTGAGCTCTTTTAAATCTCGAATCCTTTCAATTTATAATACCAGGATACGTTTTAGATTTTTATTAAACACTTATAACATAAATCTCATAATATAAATCTATGCATACATTCTTAAAACGATTCTTCATTTTCCTGATCAGAAAAGCTTTCCAAACCGGAGTCGCCTCCCAAAATTAAAACGCTTCAAGAGCTCTGGGAATCGAAGCAACTAAAAACCTACGAACGGAAACTACTACCGAAGCTTACAAAATCGACAACGTGCAACGACAGCAAAGGTTCTTCGCAATCTTCTTCTAAACTAACCGCCGCCAAAAGTGTTGCAACAAACAAGCTGAAACAAGATGGAAAACGTTGCAAGAGGAAGAAAAGGGTATTTGCTAGTAGCACTGTATTGGAAAAATTGTTGGATAACAAACGGCCAATTATTAAAACTTTAGTTTACATGCAATGCTTTCATCGAAGCAGATGTAAATGGACGAAATCCGAAAAGAAGTTGGCAATATCCTTGTATCACAAATCGCCAGCTGGTTATGAATATATGTACAAAAAATTACGCTTCGTATTGCCCTCAATTAACACAATCAAAAATTGGCTAACGGTCCGCAATTTGAAGGCGGGGATTTCCACAACTTTTATAAACATAATTGCCGGAAAGGTCGACGTCATGGTTGAAATGGAAACACACTGCGTTGTTCTGTTTGATGAACTAGCTTTAGAAATAAATTGTGACAACGAACACGAAGATAACAAAGAATACCGTACAAGCACAGCCCTTGTTATTTATTTGCGTGGCTTATTTTACAAATGGAAAACGCCTTTATGCTTTTTTGTATTGTCAAAATCAAACAATATGCACAATTTAATTAAAATAGCCCTCGAGAAAATAATAAACATAAACTTGAAACCGAGAATACTAATTAGCAAGCAATGTTCCAATAGCGAGGAAGTGTTCAGATTTTTGGGGGCCTCTATGGAAAATCCGACGATTACTGTAAAAGAGAATAAAATCTACACGTGCTTCGATGCGCCACGTTTAATCGAAAATTTGAAGAATAATTTTATGGATCCCAAATTGAAGTTTATCGTGCACGATAAACCTGTGTCTTGGCTCGACTTTGTCGAAACGTATAACATTGACTGTCGAAACGACGAACACGAGATGTTTAAAATCACGAAGCAGCATATCGAACCAAACACGGGAATAAAATGCGCAACCCAATTGTTTAGTAACACAGTGTCTTCGGCAATTCTAGCAGCGGTAGCAACGAAACAATTAAATAGCAGCACAGCCACAGATACCGCATTGTTTATCGAGCGCATTAACAACATCTTCGACTGTTTAAATAGTTCTGTTGTAAAAAACGCAAACCCGCATAAATCGGCTCTGTCAGTTTACGGCGACGTTCCTCGGAAAACTTTGCAAGAGGCCGTCGGATACTTTCAAAATATTAAGGTGTTCGAAGAAAACCGATCGAGAGACGACGTGCACTGTTTGAAAGGTTTCCAGTGGACGATCAATTCCATTTTATTGCTGTGGGACGATTTAAAAAGGAACGGACGAAAATATCTGTTGACCGCCAGAATCAATCTGGACCCTTTGGAAAAATTCTTTTCCACGTTGAAAGGCACAGATGGTTCCCGTTGTGCGCCGTCCATTCGAGAATTCGAGGCGGCCTTACGGCGCGATATGGGCGTTCGTCTTCTCGAGCCGATAGGAATGGCGCACTGTGAAATCGACGACGAAGATTCCATTGATCTGAACGATAACACGGAGGAGCGGGAAATCGTTCAGATCAAGCAGGAAGAAGAGTTCAAAATGGAGAGCTAACCAAACAACTTTTTTTAAGTTTTATCTTTACGTCGATGCGATAGATTGGAATTAATAGACTGAAAACTCTGCAGAAGAAATTTACGTTATGTTATAAATGAAGTTATTTGTTGAATGTTTTTGGACGAAAGCGAGTGTACATTTTAGTGAAAACGAAAATAAAAATGTTGAATATTTTAATACCTAATATCTAAATAAATTGCAGTTCAATGAAATTTAATTATTTATTAATAATATAAATATTTTTACGTTTTTATACCTCTATAGATATTCTAAATGTTTTATTGCATATTTTTGCTTTAGTGCAAATTGGGATAATTGTTAACATGTAGTAAATAATCGCTAATAGCTGCAAAAATGGGTTTAAATTGGGTATTTAAACTGGATGCACAAAAACTTGTTTCGATTTAAAACGTTTTTTCAGTCGATAACCTTTTGGAATATAATAATTAGACTAACAACCTTGATCTAACAACAATGGACTACGGTGTTTTCCTTTTAAAGATGATTAACGTGTATGTCGCTATTTCTAGAGATAGATTCAACTTTAAAATATCTATCGGAACCCTTTTAACAACTAACGATAAGGTAAAAATTAAATACATCAAGACAAGAATTTTCCTACACATATAAATAAATCTATACTGTTGTGTTTAATTAAAAATAAAACCAAGTAAAAAAAATACATTTATATTGTATATCAATTTGAAATCAATCGACAAACACACTACATAATCAAAATTGTAAAATTTTTATCTCATTTTCAGTCTAAAAAGGACAGTACACTTACAATAAAAATTAAAAAGAAACCGGGCTTAACATTTAAAGATGAGTTGCACAAATCCCCGCGACAGAAACACATCAAAACCCTCCGGAATTGCCACTTGGTGTAAGCACAACGATCTTCACTATCGGAAGGTCCACGTTGCAAACATATCCGCTGCGTTGCCACGCCGTATTCTACAAAACCAAATGTTAACCTATTACGAACAAGATGAACCGTATTCATTTTGTTACCTTCTTTTAGGTCATTTTCGCTTTCGACTATTTTTCCACACCATCCGGAAGCGCACGGGCTAGTTTCGACGCCGTGCACAATAGTGGTTGCATTGTATGTAAAAGGATCTTTGCACGTCCCTAATTCTCCTCTAGATCTACACACGAAACATCGTCGTAAAAGTCCTGGACATTAAATGTTATTAGCGAAATAATTTTGGAAATTTCAATGATGAATCAAGCAACATAAAACTTACCATTAATATTTTCAGTTAAATAAACGAAAACTATTAGAAAAACTAAAAAGAAAGACGCAATATTCATTTTATAACGAAACATATGTTATTTTAACGTGGACATTTTAGGGAATTACATTACTTTCTCTTTGATGGAATGTTGAACTGGTGAATGTCAATAACCGCATTCCTGTACTCGGCTCGTTTCTAAAATGGCTTAGTTGACGTCGTTTTCGTTGGTCACTGCGTTTCCTGTAAGTAACAGTAATTCCTCGTAACCTTTGAACGAGTGCCTTTTCTTCCAGGATATTCCCAATCCTGCACAGTAACAGGACAAGGTAAGGGAGAGCACGAAGGCCAAATACATCATGTGACGAAGAAAAGCTGCAATATACATAAAGGGTTAATTAATGGGGATGAATTGTTGTGCCATCATAAATGCCAGTAAATCAAAATAACATAACCCTTATTTTACCGATAGAAGTTTACTTCGGATTGTTATTGTTCAATTCTGGGTGCCAAGTAATGAAAATAAAGAATAATGAAATAAGAATCAAGATATATGGCAGATTTAGAATAGACGTTATATACAGAACGATTTTAACAGTTCTTGTGCAGAACCTATTTACGACAAACGACCAATATCACATCATTGGCCCGATTGGGTTTTGGAGTTATAACGCCAACTAATATTTTGCATACTAGAACCGAAGCATTACTACCCAATAGCAAGATGCCTCGAGCAAGGCCCTCGATGTAGGTAACCTACAAATTTAAAATTAAATGTCGAGAGAAAACAGTTACAAGTGTAGAATTGATGTTTTGCATTCCGGAAGCTGTATGTTATTTACTAAATCAAAATAGACCTACATGCTTAAATTTATCGTTGTAGGATCTGCAAGTTACATTCGATATTGACGTGTGCCCGTATCGACTGAACAATAATCGATAAAATCTAAGTGTTTAAAATGAAACATCTAGACATAGAAAAATGTATTAACGAGCATACAGGCATCGCAGATTTTTCAATCCTAAAATATGAAGTAAATGACTTGATGAAAGATTTTAGGATAAACTAAATGGATATGAGGAAAGCTCGAATAAAAATACATGCTGATAAAAAAAAATGTTTACCTTGTGTTAAGATGCGCGTTTTAGAAACGACAAAAACTCTAACTTGTATCATTCGAGTTTCATCTACTTGACACGTATAATTTCCTTCCTCTTCCTGCGTAACTCCATGAAGGTACAAAGTGTTGAACGTATCGACTCTTATTTTGGGTTCTTCCTCTGTCGCGTTTGTAAGCTGCACGCCTTGGCCGGGCGTCAAAACTTTCCCATTTCTGCGCCAAACGATCACATTTTCCAAAGTTGAACTAGAAAACGTATAAAAAATTAATTCAACAACGTCAAATTTTGCAGATTTATTATTTGCCTTACTCCGGACACACCAAAGTTAAATGGTCGTTATGAGCAAGGACGTACGTTTTCCTGTATTTAAATCCGAGTCTTTTGCTTGTTTTCCAACCCCTACCGAGACCTTCGGCATCTAATTGAACGGGTTGTAAAATGATTCAAAGATGTAGCTTTTCATTCACGAACCTGGATTGCAAGTCCCTTCACATCTCTCGGCCTGTACAAAGTGCGGCAAAAGTCGAGTAATGTTACTAACAGCAGGGAAGAGCTTTCCCACGAACTGAGATCTGCATGATAATTCATAGGCGTCCAGGAAAAATAGTTCGTCGTCGTTTCTAGGGACGACTGTGTAGTTCTAAAATTTGAACGATCGTCGAAAAATAATTTAGCATAATAAGGGCAACAGTGACATTTGGAATGGGAGACATTTTCAGCCTGCAAAAGCCCTTCTTTCTTTTTCGTCCTTCGCCCTGCGGTCGCCCGCAGATCTCGCAATGTCCCCAAGGATCCCATTCGGTCACCACGGCGATTTTGATCCGAAGCACGGTCCGAATGTAGGCGTATTCCGGATTCGTCGAGCTATTGAAGAGTCTGTTCACCGAAACAAAGTAATCGTCATGGTATTTACGCCATGCAGTTAAATTGCCGCTTTCGGGTGCCACGTTGTTGTCGAAAACGACTGTGAAAGAGAAAAAAAAAAGAATCTTAAATATAACAACCACTCTAATTTCTACACATAACATAATTTCTAGAATTGTGATGGGAAGCGATGATTTCATGATGACCAATCAGTCCCAAAGTTTTTTTTTTTTTATAAAACAGTGAGCTCGGGCATTAAATTTGTACTTACTATCAATCAAGTAGCTAAACCTGTTTTCGGATTTCTGTTCATCCAAACCGATGCAATAATAATAACCGGCATCATCTGCAGTCACATTTTGAAATATCAAAGAATGCTCCATACCGACTTGTATTCTGTTATGGCTACTATTTGAATCCATACCCAATGTTACTTCTTGGGGTGTCGGATTCGTTAAGGTCTTTATTTTGTACCAGATTTTTGGTTGCTGATCGTCATGTTCTTTGCTGAAAAAAGATAATGGTAAATTTCCGAAACTGTATATTATGTATAGGTACCATCATTTCAGAAAGTTTGAAATTAAAATATTGTTTGATTAGGTTTTGATTTAAAAAAATACTTATAAGCTATTATGTTAATTATTTGACCATTATATTAGTATGTATAAGTTAATACAGGGTTTTTGCTGTTTCTAAAAAAAATGCATTACAACACTCTCACTCTCGATAAGTACATGACTGAAGTTCCATAAAATATCCTCGTTTTACCGTTAACGTTTCTTTTGACGCACCTCGTACATCACTCAATTTATGTCACATGAAGTTGCGCAGTAGCGCTAACTAAATTTAAGTGAACAGCATTTTACAAATGCAAGTACGAATTTTTGAAGAAGTTCGTAAAGCAACATCTAGATAAGATAAGTGATTATCGAAATTTCGAGAGGTAAGTCAATGGCAGTAAAATTTTGATATACGAATAAAAACAGTTTTATGTGTGGGTACATATTAACAGATCTAATGCAACAAGTTTGTTGTGGTTATTATTGTAATACTGGTTTTTTCCGAATAACCTATCGAAATTGCTTGATACATTGGAAAACACACTTATTACATATTATTTAAATAAATATTGTACCATAATAGAAATAATAATAATACAAAATGCTACCTACCATCGATATTTAAAAGAAACGTTGCCACACTAATAAAACGAATTGATAAATTAGTTCAACTAAATTGGGAAACTCGAACGATAACTAAACAACTAAAGTAAACTTAACTAAAATTATTATTGAAAACATACCAATAATGGCACTGCAGAATTAAATTTTCTCCTATAGTTGCATCGATTAACGTAAAGATGTCGCCCTTGTCTGTTGTTATTAAGCGGTTTCTCTCTCTACAATTTTTTTCGTTTTCCATTTTTTTTTCCGATTCCTCTTGACACCGATTTAAAGAGTAAATGATTGAGATGTATATTAAACGTACAATTAACAGATTCATGCGGCTATCGTCGTATGTACAACGAAAATTAATCGATTCGATTTTCGTATGTTTGTGAGGCGGGACGTAAGAGTACTTGCGCAACTCTTTCTGTTTTTACAGGCTTCGAATTTGAAAATTCATTTCCTTAAATCGACAAAATCAAATCAATTGTTATTTAAATAACGAATGCACGTTAACACCTCGACCGAACGTCTCGTTTGTTTTGATTATAACTTCATACGGAAGCTATTTTTAAACGTAGTAAAGTTCAGACGATACCCGCCGTGTTTTCCCAGAATTCCAAACTCGACGTCAATATGGCGGATGAACTTGAAAGTGAGTTTCGTTCGTAATCATTTAAGTTTGTTTATTAAATATTGTGAGTTTGACTTGTTTAATTCGTAGCAATGTAAACTGTAACGTGCCGACCAACTTGTAAAGCGTTCGGTTCTAGTAAGTTTGTTGTTGCTAGTTAACAGTTCGTTAATAAAATTTGTGGGAATTGAGGTTCAAATTTGAAAATGGTGCAAAGCCAGATTCAAATGTCGAACATAAACATTAGGATGTATAACTTTTAAAATCGAATTTACTCGAGTCAGTATGGCTTGTTTACTAAATAATTCGCGTTGTTTACGTTATCGTGTTACTTACAAGTTTGGTTATTTCTAGGCGAATCTGTAGCAGCCCTGTTGGAATTCAGGAATGGTAGAAAAATGACGAACGAAGAGATAGACGTTAAACAAGAGGTCGCCGACGAGGACGAAGACAGTAACATGGAAGTGGACGACGAGGACATTCCAAAGCTGGGTCCAGCAGTTTTGGGTCTTCAACGTGTGGGCTCCGTTGCGACTCCGAAACAGTCCTCTTCACAACCACCTCAAATTCTAAATGCCAGAGGCATGCCGGCCAGGATAAGAAAGAAGAACAGGTTATATTATGACGACGACATTATAAATACTCCCCATCATAGAGTGCCATCGGCAAAAAAACAAACACCACAGTCAAATAAGAAAATGAAGCTTTCAACGCCTACACGTATGCAAAAGGAGTCGCCGAAACAGTCACCGAAGAAAGTGGTAGTTAACAAAGAGAATAAGCTAGCCAGCACTTCGCCTCTACCTCAACAATCGCAGGATCGTAAAATCGGGCAACAAATTGGAAAACGGCTAAGAAATTTGCTCAAACTGCCAAAGGCACACAAGTGGGTGTGCTACGAATGGTTCTATAGTAATATAGATCGTTGTCTGTTCTCGGGAGAAAACGATTTCAGTATTTGTTTGAAAGAATCGTTTCCCGAATTAAAAACGCACGAACTCACTAGAATCGAATGGACGAAAATACGCAGAATGATGGGTAAGCCGCGTAGGTGTTCGCAAGCGTTTTTTAACGAAGAGAGGCTGGAACTGGAGAAGAAACGTAACAAAATCAGAGCGTTGCAGCAGCGCAAGGCGATGGATTTGTCCAGTTTTAAAGATTTGCCCCCAGAAATACCGATGCAATTAGTTATCGGAACAAAGGTCACTGCTCGTTTACGGAAACCTCAAGACGGCCTTTTTACCGGCAGCATAGATGCTGTCGATACTTCGAACAATACTTACCGAATTACGTTCGAAAGACACGGTTTAGGGACACACTCGGTACCTGATTATGAAGTTCTTTCGAACGAATCGCCCGAAACTATGACAACAAACAACTTTCAAAACAAATACAGATCGAGAAACGGTATATCGACTTACACCATTGGAAATAGCGGTTCGCCATATATTAGTTTTAAATATAAACGCGATCCGCTGATATCCGGATCTGCAATAAACAAACCCACATTTCCAAATGCCGACGGTCGTCTAGGAGGTTATCCTATAAATTTATTAGAAAAAATAGTGTTAGTCGCAAAAATTTTAACTGTAAAAAAGGCGAAAATCAAATTGTTAAAAAGTATGAATACGGAAGCGGAAAAATACAGCTTATTCGAAACACTTATGCCGGAAGACTTCGAACGAAAATACGCCAGTATTTTGATAGATTTAGAGAAGCTGAATCACGATCTCGAACATTATTTAAGTCAAGTTCAGACACAGTGTCAGGAAATTGCGCCCGAACCAAGCATCGCTGCAATGTTAGTTCCTAGTCTGCTCAGGGAAAAATGTAAAGAAGAGGCCATTGAAATCGTTCAACGTAACAACACGGTCATAGCTTCGGACAAAGGCCCAGTAACGAACGAGTCCATCATAGAGCTCATTACCGATTTAACGGCCCTCATGTTACAGGTAAAAAGTCTTTCGGATTCCGATCAAAACGCGTACGAGTTGCAAGTGCTCCAGGGCACGATGGAGATCGTTAAACAAAAATTAAGCATGTCTAATAGGTTGGCTTTTCAAAACCACGTAGAGGTTCATATGAAACACATCCAAATGGGTCTCGGTCAGGCTTCTAATAAAACCCTTTCTCCTAATATTTCCAATCAATGATATAATTGCGATTTTATTTTCATGTAAGTCTTCGTGCAATACTTTTTATTCCATTTTACTTATGGACAGTTTTCATGCGAAAGTACGAATATCGATTTTACTTTTATTATTGTGCGAATTTTTTAGAACGAGACATTAGGACGGATTATAAGCATTATTCAATTATTTTTTTCGATTTTACAAATTGCTGTCGTATTTCTTTTAAGTGTTATTGCATGTATAAAGTTCATTTCTGTAAATATAAATATTTTTGTGAAATTATTTGTAATTATTGAATTATATATATAGGTAATGATTTTAAGTAATACATGTATAAGTTGTGCATTTTAATTATATATATTATAATATTAATTATTGTATATTATTTTTTTTTCTTATATCTATAATACAATGATTATGTTTGATGAACTGAAGATTGAAATTTTTGTTTTTCGTTCATTCTAAAACGTTTAGGCTGTGATTGTATAAGTTAAATATTTTTTTGAAATAACATTTTGATTATGACAACAGCAATGTGAGTGAAAGTTCTTTATCGTTAGAATTGACAAAAATTATATGAGCGATGTATTTAATAAGATTTTTCTGTTGTATTTATACTGTTAGTCATTTTGCACTGTTTGATTACATCTTTAATATACGAAATAAATTGTAACATTATGTATATAACAGCTTTCATTCATTTTAAATTGTTTAAAATTTCTATGGGTATAGTCATGCAAGAATATAGTCTCGAAAAATAATAACAGACGACAATAAAATTGCTTTAGTGTTATGGATACCACATTTTAATTTATACACTTGCAGGGCAAAAAATTTATTTTTGAAAATTGCAACCCTATCTTTTTGGTGACTAAACTAAAGTTTTCTTAAATAAAATATAGTGTAGTTCGTTGATGAAACTCACCCCTACGTTCGGCACAAAATAATTCCGTACTATCGATAATCCAAGGGCTTGTCTCTTCAGCAAAGCATCAAAAGCAAAAACAAAACAAAAGCATCCGTCAAATAAATTTATTAGAAAATAAAACAAATTGGTTGTGGGGTATGTATTAATTGTCAAATAATATTCTTTTTAAATTCCGATCAAATTATTTATTATGCAGAAATGTAAGAACGGGTCCTAATTTTTTAACAATTACAAGCCTGTTTTTGATTAGATCAGTGTGGCCTGTAATATGTTCCAAATATTGGATATATTTTATTAACGAGATACACATACTTGTATTTAGTTGATTGTCGTGCAAATAAATGATTGTATACTTGCAGATAAAATATGTAATTGGAGAAATATTATTCATATACCTTATTTACAGCTAAGTGGTCTGTAGATAAAAATACTTATACCTACCTATTTTTAATTACGCATTTATAATTGTTGTTGCGCTTAATCGTTTTTGTAAACGTAAAATAAGGTTTTTATTTATTTTAGTACTGCATAATTCTTAAACGTTCAAATCGTCAATTTTGACGACCTTTTGACAATATTAATATTTATTCATTACCCCATAAAATTAAAATAATTTAAATTTAAATTTACCTCGTTTATTAATCGTCGTCCGAATTAGGACCCGAGGTAAACCGACCGTCATCTTGACATTTAGTTACTTTTGACATTGTGTACGTTTTTGGCGCATGTTTTTACATATTTATACATATTAATTTAATTTCACACTATTATTTATATTTATTAACTTCCAGGTAATTATGTTTAACGATTGATCAATTAATAAAACATCGTCAAAGTCGAACAAAGAAATCCAACAGGTTGCTTATTTACATAACCTATCGTCCAGGTTCTATTTTAATGGCTCGAAAACGAACGGCGACCAACACATTAAATCACACTAATTGGGAGCAAGAAGATGAACCAGAAGAAGCTGGCAACTTCGTGAAGGCGACCGAAGATATAATTCAAAACAGGGTCATTAAAGTTGCAAAACGAAGGAACCCTATTGGAACTCTGGCAGTAGTAAGTGCACATTAAGTTTACCATTTACTTAGATTATTCCCCGTGTTATTTATACGTTTTAGACTGAAAACGAAAAAAAGAATATATTTGCAAATTTTGGTGGGTTTGGCAAACCATCTACAACTAGTCCGACAGTGCCGACTTTTGGATTCTTATCGAATTCACCAAGCAAATCGGAAGATCATTCTAAAACGAATGGCACTAACGATCCGGCAGGCAATACTAAAACACCACCAGTAACGAGTACATTGTTTAAATTATCAGAAAGTAAGTCTGCATTCGATGCAAAGGACGCAAAACCCAAAGACTATTACGCAAAACTGAAAGGATTGAATCAAAGCGTTTCGAAATGGATTCAAAAACATGTCGACGCCAATCCATTTATAAATTTAACGCCAATCTTTAAAGACTACGAAAAGTATTTTGAAGAAATCGAAAAAACCCAAAAAGATGAGGTGGAAACACAATTTACGCCTAAAATTACCGAAACTATTACAAATACGACGAAAACGTTCAAAACGCCAGACGACAAAAGTAAATCGACCACTTCAGTTTTTACGAGTACAAATACGATATCGACGAAATTATTGGATGCACAGAAGTCGCCACCGACATTCAGTTTTCCTATAGGATCCGATAATACCAGCACGCCTACTTCGTCTACGTTTAATTTCGGTAAAGCAAACGTACAATCGTCAAAGTCTGGCGCAGCTGGTTTTAGTTTTGGCAACACAGGTAAACCGTTTACTTTTGTCAGTGTAGCCAGACCTGTAGATTCCGAAGGAACTAAGGAGGGCAAAGACAATGACGAGGACGAAGACGAGCCTCCAAAAGTTGAGTTTACGCCCGTCGTCGAAGACGGTCACATTTACACAGTTCGTTGTAAGGTATTCGTTAAAAGGGATGGTAATTTTTGTGAACGTGGTGTCGGTAATTTGTTTCTAAAGCCTGTATCTAATAAGGATAAAGTTCAATTGATCGTGCGAGCCGACACTAACTTAGGTAATTTGTTGTGTAATTTTATTCTTTCCGATAATATCCCTATGCAACGAATGGGTAAAAAAGATGTTATGCTAGTTTGTTTACCTATGCCCGACTCTACACCGCCACCTGTCCCCATGCTGTTGAGAGTTAAGTCGACGGAGGAGGCAGACGAGCTGCTTCAAATGTTAGAGAAGCACAAGAAGTGACATTTTAATTGTATAAAGACTAATTACACTTATGTTAAATTAGTATTTAGTATGATTGTTATTTGTTAGAGACCCGAATAATGTAAAATTTTATTTTTGAGTGCGTTTAAAATTTTTTTGTCAATGTAAATATTGGTTTTGAATGAAAACGAAAGGCGAGGGCCCACTATTTTTATCTTCGATCAGGTCGAGTAATTCGATCGAAAATTTGATGTTAATGATTTTTTATTAGAAGTGGAATGGTCGGCCTTGGAACGTTGAAATTTTACATAATCCCGGTTTCTAGGTATTATATTACTAATAAATTTCTTGCTCAGTAATTGGGGTATGTTGTGAGGCAATGAAGTAGGGAAAAACTCGATGTGTAGGAGTGTTCATAATAATTAGACTAATCTTATTGTATCACTTTTTTATTTGTTGAAATACCAGTAAAATTGTTGGCATATTTTCAGTACAAACTTGAAATTCGTCCGTGTTAGTTTATACTAATGAAAATCGATCGTTTCTCTTATTAATTTTGGATATTCTCTTGTTTCTAAACATTTCTATTTGTGCCCTTTAGGCGCCCAGCGCCTCGAAAGGGTTCATCGTGTTGAAAACGAATGTGCAACAAGAAGTGAAATAAACAAAATTAGCGTTGATGGATGGTAAAGAAGGTGTATCTATCAAAGGATAAGCAAGTATAAATATATGAATTGAGGGTAATCAACGACATCTGTAAAAAAATGGAGCAAGCTGCAAAATTTCAAAAAGAAACAGAGCGAACCCCAAATAAAATCGTACAAGCGATTGCAAGTTTGAATGGTCTTATAAAAATAGTCGGCCGAGTGGTAATAAAGTTGTTACTTTTTAAAGGCAAGTAATAGTAATATAAGGAATTGCTTTGAAAATTCTACTATTAAACATGAAAGAGTTCGAGGTGTTAAAAAAGAACCAGACGATTATACTTAAATTGTTTATTTATCCCTTTCACCATTAATTGCAAATATATAATGCATATTAAACTATTTATATAAATAACAATAAATAGCTTGGTACCCTTATATTTTCTTATAATCACAATGTACCTAAAATAAAATTGAGGATACAATACAAAATTGCTGGTCACTTATTATAAACTTGAAGCTATTGCTTCATGTTGACAATTCAATCATGATGATGTAATTACTAAGGCACTCTAAAGGCAAGTTACAACAATGCCATGAGGCAATTTGACTTCTTTCGATTTCGTTCGTAAGTCAATAAAGAGTTAACAGCATTAAAAAAAAAATGGAATGTTTACATAATAATTTCACATTGTCGTTAAAAAAATATTGCACATTAACGAGGATAATTTTCTTTTCTCATAAAATGAACAGCAAATTCTAATGCCATAATTATAAATTTAATAAATACTGTACAATGCAATTTTTAGCAAAAATAAAATACACCAATGGAATGTAGTTTTCTCTTAATAATTAATATTACAAACTAGGTCAACAATGCAAAATAGTACTAATATTCGAATGGCATCTGTATTGCTACAGAACATTTTCGCTTTTGTAGGCACCCCTTTAATTTGTGTACCAATTTCTTAACTATCAAAAATAACCGTTTGAGCAATTTCAATTGGTGTTTTTTGTCTCTTTAAAAATCGACTACTTAGCTTTTTCGTTCAAAATTTCTCTGTGGAAGACGAAAATCAGGTACCGGTTTAGCAACTCGGAAAATGTTTAACAACAGCATGCAAATACCACACGAACCTCGATCTAATAAAGCGTAACTATACATATCTTAATAACAGTATATATTAATATAGGATGAGTGTTTACTACATTTGAATTATTTTGTAAATATAACTCTGTTTATAACAATGGACGGATAATCGGAGCATGGATTTTTTCATTCATTAGCATCACATAGGCACTTAATATAATAAAATTTTACAACATTTACATACTTTTCATATCAAATTTCGTTTATATAATGCCAATAGCACAAATATCATTCGCTAATATCCACAATTTCAGTAGTACAACCTCATTTATAATATTTAGGGGGTATCTTGTGATTGTAATAATTTTTTTAATAACCTAGCAAACCGTAAGCGTTTGATTGCTAATTAATTTCTTGAAAGTATCGCGAGGATTGTTTGTCGATCTTTCAATTTTAAATTCAAGAGACTAATTGGTGAAAATGCCAACCATAAATTCATTGGATTTCCAAACTACAAGTCAATTAAACTGTTTATAAATTTGTTCGGCAAACAGATATCGATTAAATTACAAATAGAATCACAACCAAACGGTATTTCCGGAATGTCGCTTAATTTACGATACTCTTTGAAAATTAATTTATCTCCTAAATCGACTTCAATACTTTCATTGATGACTTTTACTTAATAAATGCGAATTGAATTCGTAGACGTTACAACATTGCTCGCCGCAAATGTTACACTTCCAGGGATTCGTGTCCGAATGACAACCTTTATGTAGAAAGTACAAAGTTTGATCGGGAAAACCTATACCACAATAAATGCATTGCAAATTGGACAGAGATCGTTTACCGCTTATTCTCCACACGGACGAGTCGGACGGCTGTTCGGAGCCAGTGGAGCTGATCGTTCCGTTTGTGGTGGCCGCAGCATCGTTTGGGGAACTTTCCGGATGTTGATTTGGCGAACCGGTCGTTCGACCTCTGCCCGACGAGCTGTTCCGGCCGACAATTTTTCTCTTCAAGTCTTCGCGCAATAAACTCTTCAACGGCGAGACTTTTATGAGCGAACTCAAGCTACTGGACGTTGCGGTCTGCATTTGTACGTTTCCGGATGGCGAGGAGCTCAAGTTGACCGGACCGTTCCTCTTGCTGTCGTAGCAGTCTTCGCTTGGCTCCTGCTTGATCGGTATCAAAGAAATTGAAGGCGTGATGCTGGTTTCTTGGTCCATGCGTAAAGAGTTTGGTTGAATATGACTACTGGACGGAGCGTTTGAATTCGAGTCCGCCGACTGCGGCGAACTTGGACATTCGCCATTCATTCTTTGCGAGGATTCGCCACTTTGTCCGGGTTGCATGTTCGACCTTTGTTGATCGCACTGGAAAACGAAACGAATGAGCATGTGTACGGAGGGGTGGACTGCGGTTATGTTTTACCAGCGACGGTGAAAATACAGGGACGGGCGCGTCCGCCATGGAAATTTCGACGTGGGGCGTGAGGAAATGCATCGGAGGCGTTGCATTGTCGGTGGAACGGGCACCAGTCGAATCGCCAGAATCGCTATAGTTTGCTGTTACGCTCACAGATAACCCGCTGGATAGATTTCCCAAAGAACTTAGCGTGTTTCCATCTATAGGGTAACCTTGTTGAGCCGCAGCGGCTAGTAATGATGCCGAAGAACCAGCAGGTCCTGGATTATCCAGATCGATGCCGTGCCTAGTAATATAGTTCGACTCGTAAATGTGTAAAAAATAGTGCCAGAATCCGATTGTGTTTAAGGTTAAACGGAACCAACTGAACAAAAACCTTAAAATCTTGAAATAGTATAAATTATAACGTAAATAACGATTTATCTACTAACAAAAAGGCGACTGATAACATTTTGCAGTACAATAAACCATTTCAGATTTGGTGGTATTTAAAATATTTAAATTTCAATTTATTAAAAAGTATGCAAAAATACTGTTTTTTAATAGAAAAGATTTGATAATGGATTATTCTAATAACATATATGTCTTTTACAATATTTTACATGCACGTAAAGGGGAAAATTTGATAATTAAAACAAGTATCTACGATTAATAAAAACAAACTGTACATTCCTTGAAAAAATAACACTTAAAATATATTCATAATTTCCATTAATAACCAAAATTAGAACAAAATTGTATGTACAGTTTTCAAGAAACCAGCTAAAAATATGTATTTTTTTATTGTTTTTTTTGTAACTCACATTAGTTACTGTGAATTTTTGAATGTACCTACAGTTCTCTTTTTTTTTTTTGGTCGGTTCAGTTCTACCTCAATGGCTTACCTGTTAAAAAAGTGAACTCTAAGGCTCTTCATCGATCCAGCACGATAGCTACATAAAGGGCACGATTTGACGAGATCGTGCTGGCCGACGTGTTCGTTTTGAAAATGGGCGCGCATAGCAATCTGCCTCTGGAAGCCGCGATTGCAAATCGGACAGTGATATGGTAATGTTTTGGTGTGGGTCGTGAAATGCTCGGCGAGGTGATCTTTCCTGAAAAAACGCTTCTGGCACACCCTGCACTCGTAGGGCTTGACGCCCGTGTGCCGCATTTTGTGCCTCCTCATGTTCGCCCCATTCGAGAACTTCATGTTGCAAACGTCGCACTCGAACATCTTGCGGTGCAACCGGTCCGGCGGCGGATTGTTGTTTTCGACCTCCATTTCCACCTCGTTTTCCGCTCTCGTTTTGGAATGGGCCTGATTTATGTGGGCGGCGAGCGCGGTCTGGTTTACAGCTTCAAAGTCGCATCTGTCGCACCTGTGCGTTCCCTCGCTAGAATCATAGTTGGTGTTCGAGCCGGTCACGCGTTCCGCATCATTTTGCTCTGATTCCTCCTCTTGGATTGCGTGCCCTTCTTGCTGAACAGAACTACCCGAATCCGCTTCATTATCTACTCCAGTGTCTGCCATGACCAAGGCTGATCCTAGTCTTTGGAACTGACGAGGATTCCATCAACACCCCTGTTTAACAGAAAATTGTACGTTTTTATTTTCGAAAATTCGCATTCCCGAGCGCCAACCGATGTCGAGACCTCCCCCAGGTTCCTCCAACCGGGAACTCGACACATCGGTAAGCGCTACTGTAATCATGTTAATTAGATGATAGTTTGTTTTTATTTAAATTGTCATGACGACCGAAAGGAAGTTAATATATATATGAAGTATATTTATGAAGTTAAATTTTATATAAAGAAACGAACGTTTTCCAGGAAGAAAACCACTGGGATTTTTGGAGGGCACTTCTTGAAATGACCTAAACCTCGGGCACACAGATGAAAAATGGCTCGAGACGTTCCAAATATGAAAGAAGCGCGATGATAGCAAGACGGTGCTCCACCCTATAATAATTTGACAGTGATGAAGGAAATGGTAAAGTGGTGGTGTAGGTATTGGTCAACAATGTCTCCTAATGATTACTATTAAGTTTTTTTATATAGTAGGTTTGGTTTTGAAAATCTACAAACACCTCTAACGATATACATTGAGCCAATAATGGTTGAGAAAATCGTCAGATTTTTGAATATTAAAGTTGAATAGTAAACAACTATCCGTCATTAATTACAATTCCTGCCGCGATTAAATTGGTCTTTTTTTTCGACGTTCGCCCGATAAATGCTCGCAAAAATTTTTGTGGGCGAGGGAAAAGGAATTTTGTGGCTTCTTCGGGAACAAACGACATTCGCGAAACTCATGAAATTTTATCATTTTTCCGTCGACCAGTAGTTACGAACCGATTTTTTTTGGGGTCAAGGAGACGCAATTAAACCTGTTACAAGCAGTTTGGCCGTAATCTAATCTAATAAGATACTCAGACAACTTATCCCGCTTTCGAAAAAAAGAACCAAAAAAAAACGACTAGGCGCTCCGGCAATTCTACGTAAATGCTTAATTTCGGGCTTTTCCCAAGACGAACGCGAGAACGTTTAGAACAATTTCTGGACAATTTACGGAACGATTTCGACACCGAAATTTGTTTTTGTCCGGTTCAATTACAAAACGCAATTGTAAGTACGCAATACGTTTGAAAAACTTTCTAAGAAAAATTCGATTATAAATTATGCCCAAGTTGAGCGGTAAAGAGGATGATTTCAAAACAATAAAGTTACGTATTATTTACAATCGATGTTTACCATGCCGTCTTGGAAAAAAAAAGGAAACACTCGAACAAGTGCGTGAATTCGTTAGTAACTCGCAATCCGACCTATTTAGAAATTACCGTACACTTTCGAAACGCGATTTACGCGTGTGTTAAAAGTATTACATCACAGTTCTGATTAAAACTCAGGTAAATGACACCGAGTTGCACATTTTAAATGTGATTTTTGTTACGATACTCGTGATTCGCGTACGTGATCAACATATTTCGGGAGAAAAAGCCAAAATGGCAACGTCAACGCGCGAGAAGTAACGTTACACTTGGAAAACGAGGACCGGGTTTACCGACGTCGTCGCCTGTCCCCGTCCTGAATGAGTACACTGCACTTTATGCACTGGATAACAATAAATTGCAAATAGACCTAACCTTATTCGAAACACTTGTATCTTTAATGGTTTCGTTATGTCGAGGAAAAGAAAATTTTGATACTCACGTATAACTAAAACGGCACAGTAATACTAGAAACTACATTTAAAAACACCTGTGTATTTCATTTGACCGCTTTTCGGCCATTCCAGGTTGACCTGTCGAAGGAAGTGGGAATGTGTTGTGGTTGTAGAGATGGGCGTGGGATGTGAACTAAATCGCTCCCAACATTCTAGATCGATTAATACGAGAGCGACACTTTGATTTTTGCAAATTTAAGTAAAAATTATCGAGAGCAAACATTCGTATCGATTAATTTTTAATAATAATATGTTAATAGATTACTAGGACACGCGCGTATCTTTAAAGAGTTCTAGGTTTGGATACGTAGCGGATTCTATCGTTGGCTCGGATCTGGCTTTAAAATTATATAGTCTACGTTCTTAAGAGGTGCGGTAGAGTTCTCCACCTGTGTGATTAAATCAAATAAAACTTCGTTTTTTTTTTTATAATGCAAACCTTGAAAACCACATTGAGATTAAATTTCCATTAAACAAAAATTCCGTTAGTGTAAATTGCCATTTAACAAATTGTTAATTGTATTATACAAGGTGTTTCAAAAATTTTAAGGATTAATTCATAATTTCAAACTTCCGGTTATTGTCCTACTTATACAGATACAACAAGTGTTTGGATAATTTAACTATTTAATTTTTTGAAACAGTATCACAAAGATTTTCAGCCTGAACTTGGTGTTTAAAGGATAATATTTATTGATATCATTTCCCACAACAGTTAACACATGTAACATGTGAACTACAATAAGGCGTTTTTATCGAATTTTTTCAAAAACTCGATGTCGGCGAAAACGCGTGTAATACAATATTTTATATTTTTATTTCAATATAAAACAAACATTTGAAATTCCTTTGCCTAGACGTCAGTAACGCGTAGATCAGCGATGCATTTTAGGTTGCCGACTTACAGGCGCTCAACTTTAGTAAAAATTAAAAATTACGTTTCTAAGGGATTTTATCAAATGACGAATAATAAAACACGTAACCTGAAAGATTTATGTCTGGTCAAAATTTTGCCAACATCCCTGAACTATAATAAGCATTTTTTAATCGAAAATTAACAAAAACCCGATATTGGTGAAACCGCGTGTAATACATTATTTTACGTTTATTTCAGATTTAAATCAATATTTCTCGACGCACGGAGACGAAACAAGGACTTTTAGGTCGAGTCAAAATTTTGCCAAAATCGCTGAAGTAATAAGGAATTTTTATCGAAAATTTTTAAAAACTCGATGTCGGCGAAAACGCGTTTAATAGATTATTTTATATGTATTTTACCTGGAAATTGATATTTTTCGACGTACGTAGACGAAACAAGGACTTTCATATCTGGTCAAAATTTTGCTAAAATCGCTGAGGAATTTTTATTGAAAATTTTCAAAAACTCGATGTTGGCGAAAACGCGTTTAATAGATTATTTTATATGTATTTTACCTGGAAATTGATATTTCTGCACGTACGGAGACAAAATAAGGACATTCGTGTCTGGTTAAAATTTTGCTAAAATCCCTGAACTATAATAAAGGATTTTTATCGAAAATTTTCCAAAATTCGATGTCGGCGAAAACGCGTTTAATAGATTATTTTATATGTATTTTACCTGGAAATTGATATTTTTCGACGTACGGAGACGAAACAAGGACTTTTAGATTGAGTCAAAATTTTGCTAAAATCCCTGAACTATAATAAGGAATTTTTAACGAAAATTTTCAAAAACTTTCGATGTCGACGAAAACGCGTTTAATAGATTATTTTATAATGTAATTGACTTACCTGGAAATTGATATTATTTCGAACGTACGGAGCGTAAATAGGACTTTTAAGTATCGATGTCAAAATTTTGTATCAAATCTGTAACTATAATACATGTGAATTTAATCGAATTTTTTTGTTTTACAATCTCATGATCTCGTGGACGACAACCATTAACGTTCTGATTATTTGTAATGTACTTGTTCCGAAATGTATATTTCTTTCGAAGTTACGGAACGAAACAAGGACTTTTAGATCGAGTCAAAATTTTGCTAAAATCCCTGAATTTTAATAAGGAATAAGGAATTTTTAACGAAAATTTTCAAAATCTCGATGTCGACGAAAACGCGATTAATAGATTATTTTATATGTATTTTACCTGGACATTGATATTTCTCGACGAAAGGTCACGACACAAGGACTTTCAGGTCGAGCCAAAATTTTGCCAAAACCACGAACCAGGGTTTGCTGGATTTTTAAAGTATACGAGGGTTGTTCGAAAAGCTTTCCGTCATTTTCTAACTTTTTGAACATCCCTCGTATCCTTTAAAAATTTAGCGTAAAATCTTTTCCAATTCCCCCGTATAATCGTTATCAGATTTTTATAATAAATTAAATTGACTTAAATTGGAAATTAAATTAGAATCTCTAATTTAAGTCTAATTTTTTTTAAGTATACGAGGGTTGTTCGAAAAGTTTTTTATCGAAATTGTCGTAAATCTTGTATTTAATCATTTCTTTTTTGTTTTAGCCGTCTCCCAATGATCTCGGTGGAGACAACTCCATTAACGTTCTTCGATTTGTTGTAATGTGACTTGTTCCGTGTATATTTCTTTGGAAGTTTAAGAGCCCATTCAATTATTCGATTTTAAACGATTCGTTGTAAACCTTTTTTTAATTTGTAATAAATTGTAAATAAAAATAAATCGTAAGCGTAAACTGATTTTGTTATTTCGGCTAACACACACCCAGCCTCTCGTCGACAGGGCCCGGATTCGAGCCCGGAATTTTCGGTTGAGAGGAGGTGTGCTAACCGCTGGGATAACCTTGTGCGGTTTATATAATTTTTGTAAAAACGTTGACGCGACCCAAAACATCCTGTTTCGTCCCCGTACGTCGAGGCCAGCACTAAATAATGGAACAACGGCGTTGACTTCGAACGTGAGTTTTCTTCGTATTTCGTAAAATTTACGTATCTGTCAAGAGCAAATTTTCGCATATCTTACAGTTTGCCGGAATTCTGCAATTCGCTGGTTTCGATTTTGATAAAAATATACTCGGGTAGATACTTACCTGTTACTATAAACAGTTTGATTATATAAATTGGTCAATTTGACTTTTGAAACTGTGATTATATGTGATTATATCAAAGTACACGTGTATGCTAATATTAATGAATAATGTACGTTAATTAATTACAAAAGCACAGAAATGCCCCTATTGACACTAAAATTAATTATGGTTAGATTAAAGTTTGATTCACGTTGTTTGTGTTAAATTCCAATAAACTAACACTCGGAGTTGTTTTTGTTCAAAATTAAAAAGTAATTACACTGCACAACAATATGGCCACTTTTGTCTGATGATTGACTTTTAATCACGTGATGTTTACTAATTTGACGTCGCTGATTTCAAATATACCCTCAGTTTTTTTGTAACAGCTCTTGTTTATGAGATATAGTTTTCACGAAAAAATCGCTGTGATAGTGTGTTAATTTGCTTGTAATTAAGAAAATATTAAGTTTTCTTAATATAATTTGATATGGCATCGTCAAGAAGAGTCTGTGTCAATGATCCAAATCATTTTTGTTTCATTTGCGGAGAGTATATATTTAAAGAATACCGTTTGAATGTGACAGCGTTCGTGATTGAGGCTTACAAAAATTACTTTCGTCACACACTGGAAATGAAAGACAAGCCTTGGATTCCGGAAAAGGTATGCAAAACGTGCGTCGAGTTTCTACGTTTGTGGACAAATAAGAAAAGGAATAGCTTTAGATACGAAACCGCTATGATCTGGACTGAACCCTTGAACCACCACGACGACTGTTATTTTTGTTTGGTGAACCCAACTGGCATTAACCGAAAAAATCGAGCTAAATGGGAATATCCTTCCATACGGTCGGCACATAGACGTATTTTGAGTCCTAAAATATCACTTGAATCTCAAGCTGATGCTTCACAAGATGAGCCTATGCATTTTGAGGCGAAAACTGACAGTAGTGATAGTGACTTTGAATGTGACCTGAAAGCGCCAAAACTATTCAACCAAGATGATTTAAACGACCTTGTCAGAGATCTGGGACTGTCAAAGGCTGCTTCAGAAATTTTGGCTTCTAGGCTAAAACAAAGAAACTTGGTAACAAAGGAAACGAAAATTTCTTATTACCGCACAAGAGAACAAATTCTCCTCAAATATTTTGCTGAAGAAAATGATTTCGTATTTTATAAAGATGTACCTGGTTTAATGGCTGCAATGGGACTTCAAAATTACGTTTCTAGTGACTGGTGTCTATTCATAGACTCATCAAAACGTAGTCTAAAATGTGTTCTCTTACACAATGGGAATAAATTAGGGTCGTTGTCTATTGCTCATTCCAGAAAAGTAAAAGAAGAATATACAAGTATTGCTCTGGTTTTAGACAAAATTAAATATGTGGAACACAATTGGCTCATATGTGTTGATTTAAAAATGGTCAACTTACTTTTAGGCCAACAAGGTGGTTATACAAAATATCCCTGTTTTCTTCGCTTGTGGGACAGTAGAGCTAAATATCAACATTGGATTAAAAAAGATTGGCCTCCTCGGGAAGCGCTAGTTGCAGGACAACAGAACGTGATAAACCCCCCTTTAGTATCAAGGGATCGTATAATTTTGCCTCCGTTACATATAAAACTAGGACTTATAAAACAATTTGTAAAAGGTCTTGACAAAAATGGAAATTGTTTCTTTTTCCTATCAAAAAAGTTTCCAAAACTGAGTGCAGAAAAGATAAAAGTGGGAATTTTTGACGGGCCACAAATAAGATCATTAATTAAAGACTCAAATTTTACGGACACTATGACAGAGATTGAGAAAACCGCATGGAATGAGTTTGTTTGGCTTGTTAAAAATTTTTTGGGAAATAAGAAAAGTTCTGAATTTTCTCAACACGTCGAACAACTGTTGAGTCACTTTCAAAGGCTTGGATGTAACATGAGCATCAAGTTACACTTTCTTCACAACCACCTGGACTATTTTCCCGCCAATCTTGGGGACCTAAGTGAAGAACAGGGCGAGCGATTCCACCAGGACCTCCGTACCGTGGAGGAACGCTATCAGGGCTACTGGAACGCACACATGACGGCTGACTATTGTTGGAGCATTCAGAATAGCTCTCTGCCTTCAGCTTTAGCAAGAAAATCATATAAGAGAAAGTTTTTTTCATTATAAGAATTAAATAAATTAGAATTATCTCTAAATTTATAGTGTTTTATTATAAAAAAATACCCGTGTCATATTTTTTTAACTATAGCTGATACAGAAATTTCAATCACGGAATTGAAATCGTCATCAAAAATTGGACTAATATCATGTAACATAACCCAATCATCAGAAATGCTTGTTGTGCAGTGTTATTATATAGAACCGATGTATTTGAACTTTTCACCCTTCGAATTAGCAGCACACGCGATCCATGCCGATTTGTAATTTTTCCGTATCGTCACGTGCTGGCGGTGATGTTGTTGCAGTTGTCAAGAGACTTTGTAATCCCAAATTACGAATGTGGTCCCCGCTTTTGTCGCCCTTGGGGAAATACAAATCTCGTACTATCGACCTCTCTTTAGAATAAAATTAGATTGCGCACGTTATTATAAGATTTATTTACTGAGCGAGTAATATCATTACATACAACTTTACAATATTTGCAAACTACACATATAATTTTTGTGGATAGGCAATTTATAATTATATTCTATCTACACAGTTAGTTCATAAACATGAATAACAAATGAATTATGACGGAAGTACTTTATAATGTTGTGGGTTGAAGTGGGCATCGAGCAGTTTTAATTCTTTTAACACATCCACCACTGAAAAATTGGCAAAACGAAAAGCGTTGTAGTGCTTTGGGTAATTTTAATTGATCGCGATCGACACCGAAAAGGAAAATTCGCGGCGCGCTCGGGGAAACGCGAAAAACAAACGAAACGAACGTTTAGAAGAAAATAACCTCGACGATTAGGAAGTTTACTCGAGTAATTTATAATTAAAAATAGTTTTCGAAATATACTGCGACAGATACTTAGTTTTCGTGTAACGAAATCGACGATTTATTTCATTCTTTTACACCACGGACAGTTTACAAGGATACTACGACTTTATTTATGAGAACAGACGTCGGATTATTACGCGCTTCGAATCCAAAATCGGAAAGTGTCCGAGACTAAAATTACTTTTTAAACAACAAATCGCGCCGAATCGGCGCGGTGTTCGTTTAAATTCCCATAAACAGAGACGCGCCGACGGACGTACGCGTGGGCAGTTCGGCCAATTAAAAAACCGAAACTTTCCGCGCACGGAAAGTCGAGACGGTTGTCCGCGAAAATTTTTCTACATTTAGAAGTGCAAGCAAGTTCAACGATCGTCCACCAAATTTAATTTGCGCACCTACCTGTTCGAGGATTTTTGAAACGAAGCCTTCGAATTTTCGTTTTTCGAATTCGTTTGGACTAATGTTTCTAAACTGTTAGCCCGTACAAGCATATTATTATTATTATTATAATGGTTAGAAGACGTTCAGACGTGTTTACTTGGCGCGCTATTGATACAGGAAGGAAGTTATTTCTTTTAGAGCGGATACAAACGTCGCGTCGTCTTAAGAGACATACACACATACACCTGGTAAATATTTAACAAAGGAAATATTCTCTTTACTTATTCGTTTTTAAATGTCGTGCCGAATTTTTCATGCATATTAGACGACAACTGCATACAGACGACTAACTGGACGCAGTCACAACATTCTACATAAATCTATAAAATTTCCGATGTAAACATTTCCACGACACGAAAGAAGTGTTGGCCGTTCCGAACGTTCCGATATTTTTGGAAGTGTAGATTCCAATTAGACTTCGGCCTACGCCATATTATATTAATAATCTGGACGTTGGAGTTCATTCATGTTTATGCTAAGTTATCGTGGTTTCTGATGCTTGGCCAGACATTTGGCAAAGGGAACATTTTCGATCGCAAATTTCAGTTGAGTGCAATACAAAAATAACATTCTCGGAACAACTTACAAATTGCGACGTAATAAATTAACATAAGTAATAAATTACTAACTTAATTACAAGAATACATTTTTTAAAACAATAGTAACCTACTTAGGTACAAAGTAATTAGATAACGTTAAAAAGAGCGCACAACCACGTTGCTAATCGCGCGGCCGATTGATGTTTCGAATTTTCCGCTTGCTTAGCTGCGTCGGGAAAATCGGCTTTTCTCGATAACCGGCGACGTGCGGCCACGTCACGCCAAATCAAACCAAAATGAGATCGTGCTTGATAATTCTCAACTTGCAAAACAGTGCCGGGACGGGCCCGCGTCGGACTGCCGAAGTTTCGTCGAATCGACAATAAATTCGACGATAATCCGACGGTCCGTCTCTGGCCGAAAATAAAACAAGCAAGCGGACCTGTGTGGTATTATCTATCTAAAATTTTCTAAGTTCTACACATTTAAATTTGAATAATTGGATGGAAATATACGAAGCAGAACTCGGAAGCTTTTACACATACTCGTACATCGTTACGCTACATTTGAAACGTAAGAATGTCACATGCGGCGGATGCGGCCCTGTTCACGGCTACGTCTTCCCATTGGCGGTTGGATTGGATTCCTCGATGTAAACGTTGCCGGTGTCGGAGCCAATTTTTGTATCCTTCCGCACTGTAACAGGAAACGTCCACCATCAGTCACACAAAAATAACCTGGTCTTTGCGTAACGGGACCGAGTGGTTTCCTGTTAAAAAACGGCGCCCACCACCTCGGTTTCAATTTAGAAGTTGTGCACGATCGGGAACGGCACGAGGAAGGACTCGAATACCATTTATTTTTAATATTGCGTTAAATTAGAAAATGTAACCAAACGCATTTGCAGGAAATTCTAAAATAAATTCAGTTTTGGCGCGTTCGCGTCCAACGCCGAAACGTGGAGGTTTGCGGAGGACAAAATCGAAATTTCCAGTCTCCCGAAACGTCGACGTGTTCATTTTAAATATAAAATCTCGGGATTAATCCGAACGAATACGTTCGACTGGCAACGCCGTCGTTTAGGTCGTGATTTGTGTCTCGCTATATATTTTTTGAAATCCGAATAACGACCGAATAAAAAATTTATTCACAAATATATTTAGACAAACTCGAACATCTGCTCCTTTATTTAAAAATGTCATAACAGGAATGCGGTAAAATTAGATTATTTTTCATGAAAGAGAAACGACGGACCATTAAAAATTTTATAGATCGCGATACCGTCGATTTTTTCCCCGTTAAGAAAATACGACGTGCCCGGTACTAATTTGGTCAAATTTTGCTTTCGAGTAGTAAACATGTTTCTCCGACCTAATTAAGGGAGAAAAAGAAAAACGGCTATCTAAATGAACGCGACTTCAATTACTTCGTTAAATAATTTTGAACGCGGCCGGGGGGTAGTAAAATGAGAGGCTGCCTGCCACGATAATCGCGGTTAATTCGGTTCGTAAACATATTTGATACGTGCATACGTTCACGAAAATGTGTTTTTTTTTCTATTCTTATATAGCGCGCGTCCGCGCTGCCATTAAAAATTATATAATTATTTGCTCGAGGTCGAGAAATTTTCTTTAGGATTAAAATCAACTTTTTCGGAAATCTAAAATGCTTTAAAACAATTCGAGACGAAAACATATTGTAGATTTTCGACGTTTCCCCGAATGCCCTTCTGATATACATTGAAAGGGTACAACGTATTATGTTGTAATATTAAGTATTTTTATATTATTCGTAGTGAAAAAATAATAACATAGATTACTAGCAACTTCCAAATCACAAATGCTCAGTTTATAGTTGCGGAAAAAATTAATCTCCATTGGCGCCCCATTAACGAAATTTGGCACATAACTAGTAAATTAAACGCGCGTTTTTAATGTTTTCAAAAAAAAAGTTCTTTTAAGGTCTTCGACAAATACAAAATTTAAATATTGTAGTCATCTTGCGTATCAAATTAAAGCCCATTAAAAACAATTAAGCTCTCTAGGTCGAATAGTTTTTGAATTATGGCTTTTTAAAGATTTAAACACGTTGTCATTTTGTGCGATTTTTGCTTCTTTCAAAATCAATAGTTCAAAAACAACGAGTCCTTTCGAACATTCCACGAATCCTCGAAGTCGAGTGCCACGCGTTGGCAATTTTTTCCGAATTTATGGCAAGCGGGTCATTTGAAGTAGGAACGCGTTCCGTAGAGCACTCTAAATAAGGCAATTTCAATTTTAACAACCCTTCAAATAAATAAATATACAGTGTGATTCCTAAATATTGCGAAATATTTGTCGAAAATTAAGGGGGTGTTTCATATAAAGCTTTTCCTTTCGGAGTTGCACCCCTCAAAAATGGGAAGGGTAAAGTTAAGTTTTCATTTTATTTCTCGATGTAGAAGAACGACATTCATCTCTTCGTAAGGGAGCGAAACGTGCGACCCCTGTTGATTTTTTTTTAAAGAACTTTTTGGAGGGTTGAAATTTTCCAATTTAGAAAATCACTTTCGAAACCTTTTTCGACTCTTTCATTTTTCCCGAGAAACCTACAGTTTTTGAGTAAAAAAATAAAATAAGCGATCGTGTACTACAGTGAAACTTGAAACATATCGATATTCCATTCGATTTTATTGGTTTTTATGTAGCGTAAGATGAGGAATGGTTAGTTCTATCGCCCGATGGCATTTTTAGGGTTGTTTAGAAAATTGAGAATTATTATTCATCACGCGGTTTCGCATAAAATAATTTTTAGCTGATAAAAATTGATTCGTCTGCTTAATTTAACCAATAAAATAATTTGTTCTAAGTTTTACCATAAGTGGTGCACGATCACTTATTTTATTTAAAAAAATATATAAAATATATAAAAACTCTAGAGGTTTCTCGGAAAAAATGAAAGAACCAAAAAACGTTACAAATAAATTAAGCTCTCGAAAGAGATTTTCTAAATTGGAAAATCTGAACCCTTCAAATAGTTCTTTAAAGAAAACCTATAGGGGTTGCAATTTTCACCCCGTTACGTAGATAGGAGATGATTGAAAATATTACTATAGGAGACCTTTTGATAAGTAAAAATCATCTTCTACATCTCTCCAAGTTTGAAAACTAAAATAAAAACTTAATTTTGTCCTTTTCCGCTTTTGGGACGGGTGTGCAAATCCGAAAGGAGACATTTTATGAAAAAAAAAACTTTATATGAAACACCTTCCTTAATTTTGAGCAAGAATCGTTCCTTGAAGTTTTTCGCATCATTTATGAATCATCCTGTACATCTGCCTCGATTTAATAAAGTGCAACAATTTTCTCGCAATTTGCCACGAACAATTCACCGCAAAATTTGGCAACAATAGAAAACCCCCTTAAATACAAAAATACACAAAACAAAAAAGTGGTTTTATTATCGAGAGATCTAAAAATTGTCGGCCTTATTTTATTTTAAATGTTCAATTAATTTCGGTTCCGCTAAAAATAAAAAAAAAAACTGGCACAAAATCCTATAACGAAAAATAATGAAAGGGAAAAAAAAGGCGAAGCTACAAGTGTTACGTAAGCTCGACGTTTTCGAACAATCGTCAAAAACACTTGCATTTTTCCGTTTCCATGTCTATTTTTGAAATGTTCGGTTTTTTCAAATGCGGACGTCTACGTGTAGTTATCTCGAATTTTTCGCGCGCGCGTTTCCGCAAAAAATTCGAGTAAACAACACGAGAAAGTTCGCCATTTTTCTAAAATTAGTTACCAATATTGTGTGGGACTTTTAGAAGAATGGGAGCTATTTTTGGCGGCAGCGGACAACAATAAAATAGCGAAAATGACTAAATGCCGTTGACAGCGGTATTCCGCAAATAACCCGATTCGCGTTAAAAATAGTTAACGGCACAGATAATTTCCTTTTTTTGTGATCTGATGTAATTCAGAATGTATTTCACGGTCAGGGTAAACTATTCAACCGACCGATTTCGAACTGAAATCGCCCATAATTGCGGTTTTCTTTGTGGTTTGTGCGAAACCTCAAATTAGTTAGTATTCAAGTGTAATAATTATGGCGAATGCATGTTCGCAAGTTTAACGGTTTAACGTATTGTTTCTCGGAATTAATAATTGCTCTTTAAAAATACGCACGATTTGTTAAAACACAGTTAGTACACTTTTAGAGTTTAGAGATCTTTTTTCTGAAAATCGTCCGCGTTTCCGGGTTTATTATTAATTATATATTATTATCATCTTTACGCGACTTCCTCGAAAACAAAACACTTGGAATATTTATTTACATAGTACCTTGAAAAAAATGCAGGATCGAGCCGCAACAAAGTATGGCGTTTTTTTTTTAATATGCAGCCTGCATTTTTGTTGTTTTTATGAGCAATGTATTTATTTTTAGTGAATGGCGGAGCATGTTTTACACGTTCCCGTTATGTAAACGTCGTTTATTGCTTCCTTTTTGAAATGCTCGGAATCGACGTGTGAACGAACAGAAGAAAATACGAATGCGAAAGTGATAAATACCGTTAAGGAGTTGTTCCAGGTAGACGCATCTATTTTTGAGGTAGTTTCCATCGTGCACGGGCCCTAAACTGGGCTCGAGAACTTCGCCCTTTTCGTTCGACGAGGCCGCCATTAAGCTCAATCTCGCTGAAAGCTCTTCCACATCTGAAAGCAAATGCATATAAAGTGTGAGAATTTTATCGGTGTTTGTGGCTTTTTATGTTTGGCCTTTGCTTTTTATCGGAAAGTACTAAAATTTTAATCGATTACGTTATCAAAGTCTTAAATGGTTTAATTTTTAACGAATGCTAACAGTAGTTAGTAAGCGCATCTATTTTTTGCATATTTTTGCATCTATTTTATAAGTTCCGATCGAATTTTGGGTATGGGACGTTTTCGCGCCGCCACTTCGACGTGGTCGTTTTAACGTAGGCATCCATTTCGACGCAAAATATTTGACAATCGACGAAAGACGAAATTTTCGAAATACACTTGTTATCGATAGTCATCGGATTGTCAACAAAGTTTTAAATAACAATAATACCAATCGATTTATACTCCGTCGTCTTCAGTGATAGACAATTTCTTAAACTTCCAACGTCACATACTTTCTAGTTGTTTTCACTCGCAAAATCTCTCTAATCTCAGATACGTTCGAACCCACCTTTTTCGAGAATACAAAGTACCTAAGCACGCGAACGGTTGGCCACTAGAGCCGACCGAGATATTAAATAATGTGGCTTTATTTAATGCAAATTAACGTGTACAAAAACGTAAGCGTCACGAGAGTCTTAAAAAAAAATTAAAATAAAATAAATTTTTATGAAATACTGCAATTATTAATAATTTGTGACGATTTTAGTCAATATGTCGTAATCTATTTCGCTCAGTTTCTCGACGATAGTCGCAGATTTCTTTCGTATATTTTAATCTCGATCTCGCCCGTTCCGCGTGCACCAGCAAACTCCTATTTATTTATTTATTTGCGTGCGCAGAATTTCCGCCACTCGTTCATGATCTGATGTAAATTAAAATTTAATACGCCAATCTATTATTTAGGCTCGAAAAAGTCAATTTAACTCGAAACCGTTTTCCGTTTAAAATTTAAATGAAACATTAATAAATTAGCAAAGAATATCTACGACATTTTCCTATTTGGAAAAATGCTAAAAAAAACGAGTAACTACGTACAGGGTGAGGTAAGGCAGTAGCGATATTTTCTTAATAAAAGATTTTCAGAATGATATTTGGTGGCACGGCCTAATGAGATTTGCGCAGTAATATGCAACTTTTTATTTTTACACGACACCCTGTATATTTTTTGGAAAAACTATTTTTTCTTTATACGGTGTTTTATAAATATTGTGGGGTTAAATGACAACATTAGCAGTGTTAAACATCATCCAAGTTGAAAAATGTCTTATTTAGAGATATCATTTAGTAGTCGCGAAATTTCCAAGTATTTATTAATAAAATAGTTTATTTTATAATAAATTTTACATAAATTTCAAGTGTCAGGAGTAGATGATATTGCTAAAGAGGACACATTTCAACTTCAATCGTAATTTAACTCCGTAATTTTGTTATCTAACCCCACAATATTGTTATAAAGCCGTATAAAGAAAAAATAGTTATTCCAAAAAAATATTAAAAATATAGGTACAGGGTGTCATTTAAAAATAAAATGTTGCATATTACTGCTCAAATCTCATTAGGCCTGAAATAAAATTTGGAATATCTTTTGTTAAGAATATGTTTTTCTAATATGAATAATCGAACGAATTAATAGAAGGGGTGCTACTATCTTAACTCGCCCTGTATAAGAAGGATAACAATCTGCCCCTTCAGCAACTCGAGACGACCATTCTCGATTTTTTCGAGGCAATTTCACCAATAACATTAATTGGGCCTCACGGCAACTCGCCGACGATAGATGTAATGAACTTGTATAGCGCGAATCACTTCAAATCCCGACGATGAGAATAAATAAAATCGAGCATCGAGCCAATAACGCCCTAGAACGTGAATGACGTGAAAAATGGAAAAAATCAGTGGCGCGCGCGCTTGTTAAATCGGTACTTTATCTACAATAGGAATTTTAAGAAATAGCTGATCTACAGAGTTACTCAAAGATGGGACCTCGTAACTTTTAACGGGTAGAAATTCTTGAATATCTTTTTTCTGAATTTTTGTAGGGTCGATTAAATCGCATTTTGGAAAAAATCCAGAATTTTTCCGCATTTTATTAGGGGGGCCGGCAAGGCAAATATTACAAATAATCATCTCCAGGTCCAGGTGGGTGGTCCATTCGAAAAGTTTTATTTTTAGAGGATCAGCTCATTTTTTTACCACATTCTTTAATTTTATCGACTCGAATATTGATAGTGTTGTAAATATGCTGCAGTATATTTCTAGTGATGTTATGCGTCTCGATTTGTACTATACTATTTTTCAGTTCATCTAATATTTCTGGTATTTTAAACGTATACAGAATGTTTGGAAAAATTCCCAAAAAAAAAACATCAACTGGTGTCAAATTATGCGATGTTGGCACGTTTGGAAAAGTGCGGTTTAAAAGGTCTAATGTGCGGGAGCGCCGTCGTGTTGAAGCTCTTCTAATTTTTTAACGATGCATCGTAACGATTTCCGGTTTGTGGCAAAATGTTTCTTTTTTACTATCTCTAAAGTAAGGTACGATCAAGTCAACGAGTGCGTGTACGTAAGTATACACAGTGTACGTAAAGTATACTGTTCTCTAAGTGCATATGCACCAAGAATGTTTAATAATTACATACTGTTTTTAAGTTTTTTACTCGAAAACAGTTAGAGATAGGTAAAAATCACTTATTATAAAAATTGCACAATACAACGGGGGCCGTCTGATGGGCATTTTTGTGATGCTCAATCGACAGTTCATAAAAGAATTAAAAGTTTTACTTAAGCTACTATTCGAAATAATCGTTGGTTTCGAAGATACAAGCCAAAATGGAAAATTTGCAAAACTAAATTTATATTTCGGCTCGTATCTTCGAAACCAATGAGTTTTTAAAAGTATAATTAAAAGATTAATTATATTTTTAAACGCGAACATTAATATAAACGAATATCGCGAAAATTAAATTGATAGAATAAAATTTAGATTGAATGAACATATTTTTTATATCGATGAATCAATGAATAATGAAAGTTGTACAGTCGTCCACAAAATTAATGCGCGCACATTCGAAAGGACAAACTCATCGAAACATTTCCCGTAAATTGTCATTAAATGAGATTTGACGGCCGATACGTTTAACTATTTTTACAAATCTCTCGTCAACAACGAATTGGATCACAAAGATCTCGCGTTGCGACGAGCGCCCAACGCTTCGGGCGCGCGCATTAATTTTGTAGACGACCGTTATTTCCTTCGCGTTATTTTCCTTTGTTTTTCAATAAATATTTACTCGACATTTGTACTTTATCGATATTTAATAAATATGGAATTCTATTTATAACAACGCATATAATAAAAATATGGCATCTCACTGTTTCAAAAGAACAAAGAATGACGGATTTCCCTTTTCGTTTTGTACTACCCACTTCTTTTTTATTTCTCTATCAATTTAATAAAAAGCAATTTATTATTTCTTTTGTCATTTCCCATTTCTACGTTGTATTGATGAAAAATCAGTCAAGCCGAAACGCGGATATTAAGAAAAATATAAAACATTAGTATAGTACCGAACTTAAAGCGCTCGTCTATTTTCTTTTTAATACAACAACGACAGTTAATTATTTGGCAATTTAAATTAATAAGCGCGTTCGTTTCCCGAGTTGTTACTGTTTGTTACTCATTATACAATACATCGTTAATTTTAACGAGTTACATTTCCTAATGTATTACAATAGTTAAGGTTCAATTATTTTAATACGACCGAAATAAAAAATCGTAGGTAAATACCGTTAGAATTACATACATTCTCATGTAGATACCAAATGCTTAGACGAAGTCGTTATTGAAATTCTCGGCATGTTGCGTACCAAGAGCAAAGTCGGACATTTGAATACTTAACGGCTTCTAATGGCGCTTAAATTGATAATTTGTTATTGTGTTATTACCTATTAGTAGGCCGACATGCCACAAAACAAATTCCTTCTTCGTTGTGCCGTATCTACGACATCGTAAATAGAATCCGTAATTTAGGAGAAGTAAAAGAGTTATCAGATGACACTTGGACGCGAAATCGCATCAGAACAATATAGTTAACGCTTTTTCTCCATTCTCTTGAAATTCGCTTAGTTTAATTTATTAACTCGTCATCGCGGGGCTCGTGGAGGAACGAGAAACTTCAATAATACGTTGCGGAAATAATGTATTTCCTCATAAACACGGACCTAAACGTATCGTTGCGAAAATTAAGTTTGTTCTGTCGCGGATACCGTCGACGTTTCTCGCATTGTTGCAACGAGAAATGTTACCCAGAAGAGGGCATTTTAACGCCGACCTTACCGAAGTGGGGCGAATTTTTCGAAAAGGGACACGAAGACCGTTTGGAAGGCAAACGGTGACGGCCGAAATTGGTCTTAATTACTTTACGAAACAAACGGCGGAGCCGGTTATCGAACTGGAAACGCTTGACATCTCGAAGTGAAAACGGAGAAGCGTTTCCCAAACGTTCTCTTTTGCGTAACACTCGACGAAAACAAAATAAAAATCATCGAAAAAATACGCACGTTAAGAGACGATTTGATCATCTAATGAAGACGTTTTATATGACGATAATAAAAAGCGGCGACAAGTTCAGAAATTGGCGTATTTCATCAAAATGATCGAAATGATGAAAATAGTCGAGTGGTCCATACTTTAATGCATTTATTTGCAACTGCATAATTATTAAAGTTGTTTAAATGTTTTATCATTGAAAACAATGGATTTTGGCACCACATAAGCAACGAAACCGTTACAGTTTTCCGAATTTCATTTGTACAAGTCATTTATTGATCGATATCGAAATATCAAATGTTATCGATTTTGCAATTAATCCGATAGATGATATTTTAATGCGTATTTTCCGCACAATATGTGTTCGCACGTTTATTTGGCGTTGTCACAAAGATGGAATAAAATAATTATGGTAATCGAAGGTAACTTTGTAGGTTAACCATTTTCGGCGAAATTGGAGGACAAATGCCTAAATACGGAAAGAGCGAGCGATTATTTACTTACATCTCTATATGGTGGTAATGCGTAAATGTTATTCAAAACACGTGTCATACGGTGTATTACTAAACCTTCTGGGAATGTTCGTAGATGGTATGATTCCGCGATGCACGTAACGTAAAAAAAGTTAAAAAAAAAGAATTAAACACATAAATCGCCGAGTTTAATTAAATAGCAAAAAGATATAATATGTTTTCAGAATTATTTTCGCGATAAGTCATCGAAAACAAAAATTGACGACCTTAAAATTCTAAACCAGGTACTCAATTCGAACACTAATTTATTGAACAATTTACGTAGATGCGCCAAAATGTGGACAAAAGCACGTTTTTCAAACTAAACCTTTTCTTTATCTGTTATAAATATATAACAAAGATGGAGAAAAATCGCGCCTAATTTTTAAAAACAACGAGCACTACCCAAGTAACAATTATACTTGAGATAAGTTGACTTATACAAGCTATGCTTGAAACGACCTTGTTAAAGACTTGACTAATATAATTATTCAAACTCAACTTAAAAGAACCTTGTAAAACACTTGGATATGTTTGAAAAACTCTTGTAGGTAAAATATTTACGTATAAACTTGTATACAAGGAAGAAAAATTAAGAACTATTCAAGAAATTCATTATTCAAGTAAAAATACCTAATTAAACCTCTATTCAAGGAAAACACTTAAGTCTTATTCAAAAGTTCTTTTTATAAACTAAAACTTAAATAATTTCTTGCTTAAAGTTTTTTCAAGATCATATTTGGAAGCGTTATATAAATTTTATTAATTTTGCGTTGCCGAATCTCGTATAAAGAAAAATTGTAAGTGTTATACAAAATTCCCAGAATAAATAACTTAAATAATATTTCATGCAAGTTGCACTTACACACTATATACGCGTGCGCGAATTATAGTTATCAAATATAGGTATGTATAGCGCTTTTTCTTGCCTCCGAATTTACATTGTATAAAAAGTATTTACAGATAAAAATGGACGCATTTAAATTATGGAAAAAAATTAAAAGGTCAGGTCACTATTACCGAAAGGCAAATAAACAGTTTTCAAGTTTGATTATAGAATCATCGTCTTTTGCTACTTCAAATTTGTCATCTAAGAGGTTATTGCCAGCAATACCTCAATCGTCCAATAATAAATGCCTAACTAATAATGAAACTTCAGTATCCAATGATAAAACTAGTAATTTAGGTTCTATACCGACTGCTAAATAGATATATTCGATATATATATATATATATATATTTTTTAATTCGCACCTATGATTTATTGACGTATTATAGGGGTTGTCAGCGATGAGTCACCTGAAGATTACAGACAAAGTGCCTATGAATTTTACGCAGATGATGAGAGTAGTGATAATAGTATTAAAAGCATCACATATGATGATGATAGCAGTTCAGCGGCTGAAGATGAAAGGACCCAAAATCTTCACATGAATATAAGACATTGGGTGCTAACATTCAACATTAACCACTCAGCAGTAAAAGAGTTACTCAAAATTATTAATAATTGTTTTAATAAAGACGCGTTGTCACAAGATCCACGCACGTTAATGGAAACTCCTCAAACGGTCGAAATTATACCACCCAATTATCACCCAATATGGCGAATATTGGCAAAATGCTTTGCGGTTTTGTTTGGAAAACTTATTCTCAAAAATATCTAAGCCTATAAATAAATCCTACAATATAAGCCTATAATATAATAGCCTATCATTAAATATAAACATAGATGGACTGCAAATATTTAAAAGTGCCAAAAACGAGTTTTAGCCCATCCTGGCCAATATTTCCGAATTACCCAAACAAAAACCATTAGTGATCGGAATATATTATGGAAAATCTAAGCCATCGGATCTGCGCTTGTATTTGATTCCATTTGTCGAAGAATTAAAGACAATTTTGGCTGACGGAATATATGTAAATAATCAAAAAAAAAAATTAAATAAAAATTGTAATAGGGTAAGTAAGGGAAATGTTGTGAATTCAAACAAAAAACCTGGACAAATTGATTTGTAAAAATTATTTTTTTCTGTTTGTAATATGTCTTCTTGTATAGAGCTTCAACTAATGAACTTGATTACAATGTTATTCATGTAAAATATTTTAGGATTACGCAAACTTCTGAAATAAGTCTTATATCAAGTGTTGCTCAAGTTCATTACCTAAGAACTTTGTATTTGAATAAGCCTTGTATACCATCCTCATGTAAAACTTTATTCATATATTCTTGTATAAATCTTTATAACATATTCTTGAATAAAGACCAGTTCAAGCCGCATTCCAATCGCCCTTTTTACTGGCATTAGCCCTGAATAATACTTTATACTAAGAAAATTCAAGTCGCATTTCTTGAATAATTTCTTATAAAAAGCTTTAGACAACATTTATTTAAGCAAAATTGTTATTTGGGTAACGAATGCAACATCATTAAAATATGATAAACAGATTGAAATAAACCCATCTGAGCCCTCCCGAATGTTTTGTTGAAGTTTAAAATATCGTCGTAACAGTAATTGCATTGGTAATTAAACGGGCAATGTTAACATTTTAAATGAATAAGTGCACAATTAATTGTACTTTTATTTCCCGTCCTCGATGAAGGTGTTCGTTTTGTATTTTGTCAATTAATTAACTAAGGGACCGACTCGGTCTCGTCGCTCAATTAATTTTTAATAGTCGTATTTAAATCCATAATTCCGCGGATAATTCCCCGTCGCGTCGTTATCTGTTCGTGGCTTTATAATAACAAATTGGCTCATTCGCAACGTCCTAAGTATATACTTTTTCGGCACGGTATATACTTGTATGTAGGTATGTATATTTAAACCCGCAGGGATTACAATTTAATGTGCAAAACTCGATACGTATCGTGGGCTTTCAAGGAATTGCTTCCATGTTTCGCGTTAAACCGAAATTATGCGCCGGAACCCGGAAAAGGAAAACTGTCGGGAACAAAATTGATGTTTATACGCGGAAGGTCTAGGTGAAATCATTAATTGATTGATAATCTTTCGGTTTCCTGTTTAGAATGCGTTTCGCTTTCAAACTTGATTTGATTTGGAAACAGACATCCGGAAAATCGAACAATTAGCGTCCGTACGCTTAATAAGCGATAAATTTAAACTTCAATTACGCAGACGTATTGTGTAAACGGGAAGTTTATAATTACGTTTTGTTTCTATTTGTTTTAGTTTGTTGGTTCGACGGATTTTCAAATTGTTGAAAATTTTACCTAGACAAGTACCTACGCAGAATCTAGATTTTCTAATTCACTAAACGCGCGATAATTTTATAAAGTGTATCTACACACATTTTCTATTTTATTTCGTCGCTAAGATTCTCGTTTATAAATTAATCTCGAAATTTATTGTTAGTGGATTTACCGAACACGAGCCCAGATAATATTTAACGAGTCATAATGAAAAAAGCGCTCGCAATTGTAAAACCGTAAAATATTAACTGCAAGACGTTCTCGTAACGAGACGCGACTCATGTAAATTAACCCTAATCAATTTTTAATTGCCATTAAAATGTAATTTTAGAGTGCGGTTTATTTTTTTTCCGAAAGTCGGGTCTTCGGGGTTATCCCCCTATTTATATTACGCTAGAGGGTATTTAACGTAAATTAAGATTAATGAACTTCTGTCGGCCCTTAATCACGGAAGAGCAACAATATTGTCTTTTGTGGAAAACTTAAGGTCATAATAATATCTATGCGAAAATTTCTTCATTGTTGAAAAAAAAACCCCGGGCTACAAAAATTCAATTTTAGTTGCTAGTTAATTGACAATCCCCAGAAAGGTTATCAAAATTAATCAAAAAAACGCGCAGCGTTTTCGTGGCTGCTCTTAACGATTTTCTTCTGAAAAAATTTCATTAGTAAGCTTGGGCTTTCGCAGACAAGAAATCGCTTTAGTAAAGGATAGACGAAATTACGTAAAATTACACCCGACAGGGTTCCGGGTTTTTGGTGTAAAAATAATGCCGACTTGTACTTCCCCGATTCAAAATAATCCCCTTTTGATACTTGGGGCGCTTTATAATACGGAGTGTCTAGGAAATGATGAGAAATCTACCGGGACGTATATAGAACACGTCAAAATAAAACTCGATTTCGCCCACAAAGTTGAAAGCGAAAAATCAACTTGTTTAAATAACACTTATATATTTTTTTATTCAAATTTAAACATGTTTGGTTTACATTCCTAATAAATGAAGTGTTTTAAAATATGTAATTTCATAGATTTTTTAATACCACCTTAGGAAAAAATTAATTTGCAGGAATTTATTTTGCATATACGTATTGGAATAGTAAATAATCTAGATTTATATTTAAAAAGGTACAGTGGCGTGGTGACGGTTTTACGAGAGTCTTTGCTTAACTAACTGCTTTAGAATAATTTCTTGTTCGCACACTGTAAGGGGGAATGGCGGTGGAGCGTGTGGAGTGGGGCATGCATTTTTCCTACTACCTACTTGTTGCAACGCGACGCAACAATTTCATTTATTTTAGGAATTGGCGAATAGATTATATAAATCTAAATTTAAAAAATCGTATATAAATTAATCAACCCGTATAGGTACGACACAATCACAATTTGCGTTTTTACACGATCGAGTTTTCTTCGTTTTATTTCCAACGGAAAGTAGGTAAGCCAAAGACACGTATGTATGTGTAAATAAAATCGTATCAAGTAACATAATAATTTAAAATAAATAATTAAACCATAGTTGAAGGTTCTTGCCGTAATACGCGTCGCCAATTTAATGGTTAAGAAACGAGTCTTCGCTTTATTTATTACATTAACAAATGACTTTCTATGTATTTTAAAAAGATAACAAACGACACGCGTAAAAAATCATGGACGCGGCGGGATCCGAACTCGCGATCAATGCATTACGACGCGAGTATTAATGCCACTTTGCGATCCAAGTGCCCCCCAAAGAGACGACAAGCCACTTGTTAATTTGTAGGTTTTTTAGTCGTATCAAAATGTTTTCAACTTTCCCTTTTTTCTTTGGAAATTTTTAAAATGCAGTTTCATTCAAAATATTAAGATTATAAAGATTAAATTTTCTAAAAAAAAAACGTGTTCTGGGAAGTAGGGCGTTGTTTGTTTCGAACAAACTGCAATTCACTTAAGTAGGTACCCAAAAAATTAATTTCTTCCGTGCGGTTTTCCTAATATTTAGATAATGTTCGCGGCCGCTCGCACGAACAAAAAATCTAACATTATTAAAAGATATTTCCCAGTAATTTTAGGTGTTAGCAGCGATTTACTTGTACAAAAAATGTAAGCGAATTTATTGCCAGGTATATCATAATCTACAACTAAAAAAGCAACAAAATAAACATCTAATGATACGGTAGCGCCAAATTATCATACCAGAGGTGCCGTTACTCAATCAGTAAAGGTCATACGTTTCTAAACATAATCCGATTTTAAATAAAGAACCCGGTAGTGATGGTGCGATGCTCATTAAATTTCCAAATGCATTAGACGAACGTGCTAGTTACGCACCTATTGTAACACAAATTCAAGGAATACCTCCCGTTTTTTAAATAGCCGTCGACTATAATGCCATTTACTCGAAATAAATCATCGGATAAATTTTAAGTAGTAGATCCCAAATTACACGAAATTAATTTAAACAATGGTCTCGAGATTTAATGCGCGACAGTGTTTCCGTATAGGTACCTACACACAAAGCTCGTCGTTTCACCTTTCTGAGAGAGAGATTATTATCCCGTATTTATTTAGTGAACGAAATTAATTAACTTCAAGCGCTTGTATGGGATCAAGTGCGCCCCGTACGGCTCAAGAGCAGTTCAAGATATGATTGAACTTTTAAGAAATTTCAATTAAAGTTTTCCATTAGCTATTCAATGTTTAATTGAATCGGAAGACGGAAGAATTGAATTGATTAACTAAACTCGATCCTTAAGATGATGTTACGCTGTAATCAAACAAAAGAAATCGAGCGGCTACATCATCAAATGGGTCATCAACAGTTATATTAATGATCATCGGGAAAATTGTTGCACCAAGAAAAAGTTCGGGCCACGCCGAAAGTCTCTTTCTCTCGAGCGAAGGCCGGACAAATTCAAAGAGAATCGGATCCTCAATTGGCTCTCGATTTTTGAACGGGAGATGGGCAAAATCGAATTGGAAAAAGCACCCGCGTTGTCCGCATCGGTAGGTATCTTAACTATCGGGAACGTTATGGTGCTTACTGAAAAAAAATTCAGTTTTAGTTGGACAAATTCAAAGATAGATTTGATTTGTTTTTTGGTGCGACAGCGTGGAGGATTCTTCATTCATCATCCAAAATCAATTGAATCGATTAAAATCGATCCGATCTTAATTATTTTTGTGATTGATTTTTGTGACTTTTATGTTTCGAACTAAACCACAAAAGTCCCCTTCGATGGCGGGTCCGCATAAATTGTTATAGAAAGGAGGTAAGAATCGTGGTTTTTGCAACGATTTTGAAAATTATCGATTTTTCGAGGAAAATGTCAACATTAAAATTGTGGCGCGTAAAATTTGCTGCAGAAAAAGGCCCTTCGACTTTTCTCGTTTAACTAATCGTTTTCGAGTGAAACGTGCGACAAAGTGACAATGTCTGTAGTTCAATTTTTTTTTTAAATTTAATTTATTAATATGCCATACCAACTATTGAGTTTAGGCATAGGTTATATTTAAATCTGGTGAATCAGTCCTATCGACCTAAGAAAATCCAGCACTTTTGTCGGATGGTTTTCCAGAAGTTCGAGCAGTTGTAAACTGTTTATCCGATTTGTTGATCTTTCAAGGGAATATTTGGGGCATTCAATGAGGAGGGGTTCGACTGTTAGTTCCACATCACACGCGTCGCAGATTGGTGCTTCCGTTCCCCTCATCAGGTACTCGTGTGTCGCCTTGGTATGTCCTATTCGAAGTCTTGTGATTATGATTCTTTCCCTACGCTTGAGTGTTTGTCCTGGCGTCCACCTGGTGCCCAGTTTAGGTTTGATTTTATTTAGGTGGTTATTGGGATTCCCGTTCCACTCCTCTTGCCAGAAGTCTTGAATTTTTCCATTGATATAGATCTTAATATCGTTCACTGGTGGGATTCTTCTCGTCTACTGTAGTGTTTTCCGCTGCTTGTCTTGCTGCTTTGTCCGCATTTTCATTTTCTGAAATGCCTGAATGGGATGGAATCCAGATGAAGACGACTTCCCGGTCTGTTTTTTCTATATTAGTTACTACTTCTTGAATTTTCCTGATGTACGGGTTATTGTTGTATAGTTTTTTAATTGCCATTAAGGAGCTGTAGGAGTCACTAAAAATGGCATGTTTTCTGCTTGTATTTGTTTCTATTGCGTTGAGCGCTTCTTTAATGACGAAAAGTTCCGCACTGTTGGGTAAACCGGGTAAATATGTTTGTAGGGAAAACGCCCTATCTGTAATAGTACAGTTATCTTTGGTGAGATAGTGTTACGAGCACCAAAAGCCAGTATCTTTTATGTATTGCGCATCGTGCATATGTATCTAACAAACTTGTTGTCGTTTGGTTTGGTGAAAATAAATAAATACTGCAGTCAACTGTAAATTGAGACCTACAAAATTTATTAGTAAGTATCTTTTAAAAAGAATTTCTCGCAAACGTAGCTAGATATTGTAAATTCGAAAACGGTGAATTATATTAAGTTCCTTAACCTAAAATTCGCCATGTTTTCAACTCTGTACCGTGTCCATGAAATGTGTTACGATAGTGGGGCGTTTTACACACTAAATTACACACAGCCTCACTAAATTATGCGATTTTATTTGCAGAAAATGGGTAAAATTTATGTACGAAAAACAACTAGAGCTAGTTTTAGTCAAGTTGTCTCTAAGTCTTAGTCTTTAAGCCTCTGAAAACTTATTTTTTTCAAGAAGCAAAAAGCTGGACGATTCAAAATAAGGATAGGAAGCTATCAAGAATGACAATCGCTAGATTAATAGGTAACGCATGGGGTAAAGCTGCAACTGTTGCAAATGAAGTCTCAGGATTTAGAGCATGTGGAATACATCCGTTTAATCCCCAAGCAATTGCAGATCACTTCTTTTCAATATCGGATGCATCATTAGAAAATACAGCCAAAATTTCTCGCGAGATATCTAATCAAGACATAAATTTACCTGTAGCATCAACTTTTTCAGCAGGTCCTACAACGGTAAAACGAAAGCTGGAACGTACTACACAACAGCAAACTTTTTTGGGAGAACCTGAACCTTCGAATCAGGAGCACACTTTACCGGCACCACCTATAGAATCCTGCAATAAAAAATCCTTCAATCCTCCTTCAAAATATTTAAAAGAAATTCAACCGCTTCCACTAATCCCTAATACTGGCGTTTCTAAACGAAAACAAACGGCTCTCGAACTAACGTCGGAGTATTTTCTGAAAACAAATAAGCTAATGCCAATAAAATGAATGAGAAAAAAAACGTTGTTCAAAGAGAAATCAGGAAAACGCCAAAACTGGTTTGAAGAAGAAGAAAGAAGTTGTTAAAAAGAGAAAGATAAAACTTATCGATAAGTTCGACTGGTAGTTCTTCGAATCTCGTTTTAAGCTTATCGAATGAAATGTCGGATGAAAGTGAAGATTTTTGTATCGAATGTCGCGAGTGTTATTATTCCACAAAATCAAAAGTTGACTGGATACAATGCGCTAAGTGCTCTGGATGGCTTCATGAAACATGCACCAACAACAACGACATTTGTAACAAGTGTTCTAACAAAAAAATAATTAGTAAGTAATTATATGGTGGGGCGTTTTTACCAATGTACTGGCAAAAACGCCCCAATGCAAGTATTTCAAAATTTGTTTTTTTAAATTATAGTTTCAATCAATAGCTCATTTATATGTTTTATAAAAGATTAATATCACCTTATTCAAATTTTAAAATAACTTTTAGTAATAAATTTCATTTTTGCTAATTACAGATTTTTTTCAAAATGTGGGGCGTATTTGCCCGGTTTACCCTATATAGAGCTGTAGCGTGAGAGCTTGTATTGTTTGTTATTTTGATCGATGGAATATGCCGAGCCCACATTTGTGTTGATTTTTGAGCCATCCGTGAAAATGTATTTATATTCGTGGAGTTTTTCTTTTATTTGGTTGAAACTATTTTGGAAAATTTTAGGGTTTGTGTCAGATTTATTGTGGTTTGTAAGTTGGAGATTGATTTTGGGGATGTTTGTGCGCCGTGGCGGAACTCCAAACGAGGTTGGTAGAATAGTGATATTGTTGATATTTAGTTTTTTTAATATGTTTCTTGCTCTAATGTTGAATGGGATTAGGGTTTCTCGTTTGTTTTGGTAGGTCATAGGGTTCTGTGGATTTTTTTATTAGACTGTAATTTAAGTGTTTTTTTCAAGTGTCAAATTTTTGAACGAATCTAATCTACTAATATAATCTAATTTTATTGGGCTAATATTTATAACGATGACAAGAACAGATAAGCAACAAACTGTTATTATAGAAATAGGAGAAGTATTTAACCAATACGGAAACTAAAAGTTTACGTTAACATAACTTTACATCGATCCTGACATAAATCAATTCTTTCCGACATAATAATTGACAGCCTCCCACGTATTAGTTCAGTAGTAATCGTCAACGTCGAAGCAATAGGTTAGCACGATTAGCGAATAAACACGAATTTCATAATAAAGCAAAATAAAAATATTGTAAACGTGCCAAAATCGTAACTAGACGAGCAAGTTCTCTAATGTAGGTTATACCTGAAATTAAAATCCTACATACCTACACTAAATATTTACCAGTCACTGGAGACTAAAAATAATAAGAAAATATGAATTATGTTTCCTCCCGAACCGCTTTTCGTGCCAGATTGCCCCGTTACCCACCTGCAAGTCCGTAAACTTTTCAAAATAAACGCGAAACCTATATATTACGTTAGAATAAATTGAAATTTAGCGATGAATCGTGAAAGTGAGATTCGGCGGTTATTTAAAGTCGAAGCTACGTATTTTCATAGCACCGCGTAATAACGCAGGTGTAAATTTTCAAGTATCAGCGACTGAACCTTGACAGTGGTGAGTAAACGCGAAATAAAAAAAACAAACCTCTTAGGTATTCTAGACGATACAAAAAAATTGTATTAGCATTTAGATTTTTTTATTGTTCGGTCGTATATATATTTATATGTGTGTGTGTGTTTCGCAAATCGTTCTTGGCAACTTTTCAATCGTAAAACAATAAACATTCGACCGTTTTATTTTGGAATTTTAAATTCGAAGTGTACACAGTTGGCGCGAAAATAGATCGATTTATTGGACTTTAATTGATTTTCCGAATCCAATTTTGAGCGAATAATAAGCATAAGACTAACAAAATAATTGTGAACCCCGAGCCGTACAAAAACTATCAGATTGCCGATTCATGTTTCGTGTACGTAACCGGTAATTTGGAAATAATGAAGCAACGTAAAAACCAGTTGTTTAAATCATTATCCGGGAATCGATGTAACAACAGTCTATTAAAAGGTCGTAAATAGACAATAATAGATATCTATTTTTGTGTAACTTGCTAAAGCAAACAAACGAGATTTATAAACTTCCAGTGGTTTCCAGAATTTCCAGAGGTTCGACTAGACGTCGAAAAATAAACAAATTAAAACGGCAATTATTCCAAAGGTGCTTTTAAATGGACATTAAATATCTATCACGTGCGAAATGCAAATAGAAAGCCATTAGAGTTCTAAATTTGCGAGGAAATTTTCATTATTTTCTTTGGGATACAGAAACCAAAGCACATCTGTGCGGAGCACGCAATAAGACGAAGAATAAATCAAAAATAACATTAGGTATGCCAGTCGCACTTCATTTGGCAGGCTTTGTGTATACGAAGTCTGTTAGAAGTCGCTAACAATGCCAACGTCCAGGATTTTCTAAAATACAGGTAACAATACTGTTTCATATTGATAAAAAAAAACACAACACAAAAGGTGATTAACTTTTCGGTTTTTTTTTCGTTCGACGAAACGGAGGCGTCGCACAGAAAATTAACGGAATTAACGCCCGTTTATATCGAAACAAATTGTTTAGCATACTTCACAAGTTTACAATAGGACGTACTTTAACCCGTATATGGAAAGAAACATGCAGACAACGATGTTTTATTTATGTTTATCAACAATAGAATTTAAATGCGGAAAGCTTCCACGTTTGAACAACAAACCATACACACGCCATAGCATCCGTGCAAATGCATTGTTTTTTTTTATTCTCCAGTTGACTCAACCCGAAAACCACGTGTAACCAAAATAAACAATAAGAATTTCGCGTTGCCGGCTCGTAAAACGGGGCAAAAATAATTCCGTCTGGGTTTCGACGTTTCGACCTTTGTCGCGGCTCGTGGGCGTTTTAAATTCCTGGACGGTTTTTCCAAATTACAGCCGGCAACGCGAACTAATTAATTAAAATAAGTAACAAACCATAAAGGAAGACGAGACCAAAAGAGCTCTCGTCCGATCGGCACTTTTGAAATTGTTATAAATGCAGAGGCGAAATAGTTATTAAAGAAATTTATGTTAGATAGTTCAATCGTAATCGTGTCACAAAATCGACTTTTAATTAAAACAATTTCAAAAATATCGGGAGTTTAAGTTGAAGTCATTCATCCTTTTTGTTTCCTGTAAGTTTGCGAAAAATCGGCGTTTGAATCAACAATTAAAGGGTATAGCCGGATAAGCATGGCAAAATGGCCCCCAAAGAAATCTACGAAACAACCTATATTATTACATTGGCAAGTCATAAGGAAACGATATATACATGTTTTACTCCCTGACCTTCAGTAGTCTTTGAGAAAATCAAAAAAGTATGTACCGGGGAAACTATTTTTTAAATTCGTTTATCTACGAAACTATTATAGCTACGAACATAAATCAAAAACAGATTGTTAGAGAATAATTCACAATATAACATATGTTTCTTCTATTAGTTTCGACTAATAATAACTATTAAAAAATTAGTGGAGAAATTTTGAAAATTGAAAATTTTACAGTTCGGCCAGAGTGACAATCATCAAAAAAATGTCAAATATTGCTACTAATGTCTACTACTACTCCCTAAAAGTTTCGTGAAAAAAAAATTGGCACAACACTTAACAACTATACAACTACAACTATAACAAAATAAAATAACAATTATGACAATATAAAATATAAACAAAACAAAAAATGCAAATAAGTGTCTAATATACAAGGATTTCAGTTAATAGAAAAGTTACAAATGTCTTATGTACATAAATATAATCGAATGCGATACGTTTCTATTGTTATTAATTAATTCTGGTTATATAGTTGCCTGAGTGAGTACAGATGTTTACCTACAGTCAATATTATTAATCATCATCACTATCTTCATTAATGACAACAGAAACAGAATTTGTTGCAAAATTTTTTGACAATATCTCTTCTGGACATATATTACGCGGCATTTATCGGGTGAGTGATAAATAATATATTATAGTTTCTTCATGTGAACAACACCCAACTGTTCTATTACCGTTGGGACAGTCACAACAATAGGAATATAATCGATATAAATACGATATACTTTATTATTTTTATGTCTCGATCGTACGTTCAGTTTTATAATATGTGGTGTTTGCTTGACATACTGCACGAGAAGATTATTCTTATTGTCCAGTATTTCTGATAATTACGACACAGCTTGGGAAAGTTGATAACTGCCTGTAAATAAAACTTTCGAGTCTTGCTCAGTTAAATGTGGAAAATCTAGGAGGTCAGATACCATTAGATGTTGAAAAGACGATTTTCGACGATTCCAATGATGATTATCAACATCTTCCCGCAAAGTATTTGTCGATTTCATTCTGCTTTCCATATATTCAATAATTTCGTCTTGTAACGCACCATCTGAACTCAACCTTTGTCCGTATCACAACAATCGTACATTTGAAAGCAGTTTATTATCTAAGTTGTGATGTAAGAGACGATATTTTTGGCTTATAGCACCATGTACAGCTTCGAGTACACAACGTATTTTTGTTACTTTTCGCGATATGTTTGCTTTTTCCGTAGTTAATTGAGATTTTTTGCCTTTACAGGCAGGCATAAATACGGTAAAGCCTTCATTAGTTATGTAGTTTATTACATCACGAAAACCACGATCAACAATGAACACATCATGTGTAACGTAGTTCTTATGCCTACGGAGTCTTGTAATACGAGTTTTATAATCGTGGCATCATTTTGAGTACCATAAAAAGGCCCAACAATATCAAGAATGTAGCCATTGGTTGTACAGATTGTAAACGGCTTACACAAAGGCACTTTTTTTTGGACCTGAGTACGATTTTCGAATTTCTAGAACTACGTATTTTAATCGTCGAACATAAATATTAACAACACTGCAAGAATGTTAGAACTTGAACTGCACGTCCGACTAAAGCGCCGCGCTAGCGCTGTTCCTGTATGGTGATGGGTACTGACAATGAAATCGCTTTACACAACTACAGCAAGTAGTGAAACATTCTTATATTTTTTACTTGACCACTACTTCTATTCGCGGTTTAAACAACGTAAAAAACTTAACTTGTCGTTTTTGTTTTGACGCTATGGCCTATCCAAACCTATATGCAATTTACGTCATCAAAAAAAGTTACTAGATTGTTTATTTGTAATTCGGTCTAAAGTTTGGAAAGTGACATATTCTATAGATGATTCACTTGCGCACGTATTAAATGGCATAAAGAAAGACTACAATTTATTCGAACTGTAAAAATACGAGGTACGGGGTGATAGCACTGTGTGAAACGTCATCATTTAGTAACCTTTCATTGATGACGTGTTGCATAGAGGTTTGGACGAAGTGTACCAATATTTGCTTTTATTTTTTTTCAGAGTGTTGTATCAATTTTTTTTTTCACGAAACTTTTAGGAGTAGTAGTAAACATTAGTAGCAATATTTGACATTTTTTTGATGATTGTCACTCTGGCCGAACTGTAAAATTTTCAATTTTCAAAATTTCTCCGTTAATTTTTTAATAGTTATTATTAGTCAAAACTAATAGAAAAAACATATGTTATGCTATGAAGTATTCTCTAACAATTTGTTTTTGATTTATGTTCGTAGCTATAATAGTTTCGTAGATAAACGAATTTAAAAAATAGTTCCCCCGGTACATACTTTTTTGATTTTCTCAAGGACTACTGAAGGTCAGGGAGTAAAACGTGTATATATCGTTTCCTTATGACTTGTCAATGTCAATATAGGTTGTTTCGTAGATTTCTTTGGGGGCCATTTTGCCATGCTTATCCGGATATACCCTTTCGTTCGAATAGTCACAGTGTCCTCCGTCTACTTTTGAAATAAATAAACTATTCGGTTGCTTTCGAAGTTTCATCATTATACGGCGTGCTTCACGCCGGGAGGTGAAAAATAAAAATTCGCGTTCAGGATTACATTTTAAGCAGAACGCACGAATTAACTTTTCGATCGGCCTTTGTTTTGGAGATATCAACGTTCGAAATTTTGAAATTTTCATAAATATTTATTGTACCTAGAATGATTAGACAATTGTTTTCATGAACGGCGGATCGATAGACGCGGTCTAGTCCGGTGGCCTGCTAAATCCCCAGACGTAAATCCACCGGATTTTCACTTCCGGGGTCACATAAAACAACAGACTTACGCTGAAACATTCACAACGAAGAGACGGAAGTATGAATGCTACAAATCAAATTGCAAACGAGCAAGATTTTACTGCAGTTTGTAATTCACTGGTTTCACGTTGCCAAGCTCTTTGCGTCACACGGTTGGCGGCGGAGATGTTTTTGAATATACATTGCAAGTTTTTCTGTTATTTCTGTACAAACATTACGTTGTAATATATTAATTAATAAAATTTTTGTGAACGTTGAAAGATATTAAAAATGTTGAACTTTTATATTTCTAAAATAAAGGTCGATCGGACAAAAATGTTACCTATTTCACACTTCACGCCGAACACGAATTTTCATTTTTCGCCTCGTGGCGTAAATTATCCTGTATAAAAATAGTTTTAAAATAAAGATTTTTGAATTTTACGAAATATACACCGTGTTCAAGATAAGAATGCACAGCATGGGGATCTTGAAAACGGTAGAAGATACAGGGTGGCTTAAATTAGAAAAAAGTTGCGCTATTTAGAGTATGTTCACATGCTGGTCGCAAAAGTTCATTATTGTTTATCGTTTTCAAAATTCTCAAAAAAGTGATTTTTTGGATTTTCGTTTCTTTTCATTTTTTTATTTATTTTAAATGATATTCAAAAACTACCGGCACTTTCTCATTGCCACTTTTTAAGCTCTACAAAATGGCGTGTTCAAATTTTTAATCCGACGTTTCGTATCCGAGAACCCATCATCAACTTTATTTTTTTATATGGCCACAAACAAAGAGACACCCTGTATTCGGTAGCATTATTCATTACAAATTCAACGATGTATCACACATTATGGTTTTGAAGCCAAAAAAGGGGAAAAACGTGAGTTATAAGGTTTTTTATTTTTTAAATTAGTAAGCGCTGGTACAATAACAGAAACAAAATGTCAAAAAATTATAATAATTGCTCAAATAGGTTGCCATTATTTTCTAGACACAAGTATGCTCTGTCTACAGAAGAATTCAAAACATGGTCTAACATTTCTGGTGTGATTGTATTAACTGCCCCAGCGCATAATTCAAGAACTGTGCGGGAATATTTGTCCCAGAGGTTTCCTGAAAAATGCATTGGAACTGTGAATGCATCACAGCGAAGTAGCCTGGCCAGCCCGATCACCTGACTTAACTCCGTTGGATTTTTTCCTGTGGGGTTATTTAAAAAACCAAGTGTATGACGCCACTTTTGATACTGAAGAACAGTTATTGGCATTGGTTTTAGCAGCAGTTAATACAATCACACCAGAAATGTTAGACCATGTTTTGAATTCTTCTGTAGACAGAGCATACTTGTGTCTAGAAAATAATGGCAACCTATTTGAGCAATTATTATAATTTTTTGACATTTTGTTTCTGTTATTGTACCAGCGCTTACTAATTTAAAAAATAAAAAACCTTATAACTCACGTTTTTCCCCTTTTTTGGCTTCAAAACCATAATGTGTGATACATCGTTGAATTTGTAATGAATAATGCTACCGAATACAGGGTGTCTCTTTGTTTGTGGCTATATAAAAAAATAAAGTTGATGATGGGTTCTCGGATACGAAACGTCGGATTAAAAATTTGAACACGCCATTTTGTAAAGCTTAAAAAGTGGCAATGAGAAAGTGCCGGTAGTTTTTTAATATCATTTAAAATAAATAAAAAAATGAAAAGAAACGAAAATCCAAGAAATCACATTTTTTTGAGGATTTTGAAAACGATAAACAATAATGAACTTTTGCGACCAGCATGTGAACATACTCTAAATAGCGCAACTTTTTTCTAATTTAAGCCACCCTGTATCTTCTACCGTTTTCAAGATCCCCATGCTGTGCATTCTTATCTTGGACACGGTGTATGTACCTGATAAAAATCCTAACATGTTTGCAAGTAGTTCGAACGGCCATTCATTTAATTAAATTAACAATATTCTAACTTTTCCGACGAATAAAACTGAATGTGGCGTCCAGTCATTTCCAGAAAGTATTCAATTTTAACGTCGACATGTCGTTATACACGTGCCTAACCCGAACGCCATAGAAGAAAACGCACGACTGACATCGAAAAGAATTTTTAGAAATAATTTTATTAGACCTAATCGTCATTTGTTGCACGTAATGCCGAATTGTTTTGTTCACATTTTATAATGTTTATTTTATCGGGCGACGATTCGCGCAGGTCGCGATAATAATAAAAATGTTGCGGCCTTCTCACTAGTTACGCTCTTATCGCTTCGATTACGCACGTGTTCGTTGATAACCGGAATTTTAGACATACAAAAGATTTAAAAATTAGGTAGGTAGGTACCTATCACGGTATAATAATTACTAAAGGTAAGATATTCGAGTGTGCTAAACACGTTCACCTTCACGCAGTGACGTTATCCGTGAGTAATAATAGCACGTAGCTTATGAACAACGTAGCCGTACCATCGCACAGTGGGCCAGATGCAGAATCTGATTGGAAAAAATTATTACTTTGCTTCTACATAATGAATACGATTTATTATACCGTTAAAACAAATAGATAATGCAATTTATTACTTTACAATATTTTATAATAATGTAAAAATGTAAAAATTCTGAATAAAATTGCTTTAAAACAATGAACTGTATTACCACCAAATTTATAAAAAATATAAGAAAATTATTATAGTTTAATGACAAAAATACGAGTGAAAAACAGTTTAAATTTTATTCGCAACATCCTATAGTTGTTATCGCTATTATCGTCGTTTTAATCATCGTCCTCATCATCGCTCTTGTTATGGTGTATTTGTCTATTTTCACTTTCACAATATTTTTCTTCAATTGTATAATTAATTACGGGTTGCGTAAGTAATTCTCTAACATCTAAAGGAAACGAATCTTCATTTTTATTGGAAAATGGAGAAATACTTGAAATAATAGAGTCGGAATTCAACAAGAGCATGTGCGAATGTTATCCTTTCGAGATGTTTCTCTTGCACGATATTCCCTGTATGTTCTTATGTTCTTATTTCTAGCCTCTTGGGCTTCTTCGGAAAGTATTCCAATAGGCAAGATGGTCGATGCAATAATATGTCCTCCATGAATTAAGATTTTATGTACCGTAACTTGTACGTACTTTTGTACTTTCTAACGTAAATTCATCAAATTTTACTATATTAATAGGGAAACCACTCGATATTGTCCGCAATATAGTATCAAAACGCTTAATTAGTTCCTTATTAATCCCTGTAATCTGAGCAGTCTTTGCTGGATCATGAAAAAAAAAACGATGCGCAGTATTTTCATCATTTGAATTACTTACTCCCCAGGTTTAGGTTGGTCCACAATTAACCCCATTTCCAAACGAATTGTTTTATTATTTTTTGCTTCCTTGCAGCATATTTGCTTTTATCTTTCGCCTTTCGGATTTGCCATTTTGGATTTCCAATCGATACGATACAGACACTCAAAAAACCGTAACCAAGAGTGTAATGGAGATAATCCGAACCCGTACCTGTTAACATCAATTGTTTTTGATCGTAACTGTATATTATTCGTATTTTTAGGAGTACATCCAGATATATAACATTTTTGCGCTGAGGTTTCAGCGATAGAATTGCAAATCTTTCCATCTACCATGGTAAATACAAGTTCAGAAATAACAGTAACCTCCTTTCTTTCTAATAGCACTTTTGTGGGATATAAATTATTTATTTGATTTTTCATTGAAGAAACTTCCCTCCTTGATAATTCTGCAGTTTTTTTTGATATAACAGTTTAATTGGTCAGTTTAGATGGTCTAGGATTTTGCCGGATAATTGCTTCCTTAACATCTTCATTTGATGATGTATACAACTGAAGAGGTACAAAAGATATCATAAATATGTCTGAATCACTGTACACAATGTCCGGATCATTTCTTTCACATTGTTGTTTATATACACTGTGGCAGCTGCTGCCATCGCAACCCCACTTACGCACCGCTTTAATTATTTGACCACTATTAATGCACTGTTTTATTACATCCTTTTGTAAAGTTACAATTCGTTTACTTGTGTGATCTATTACGGCCTGTAAATCTATTTCGGCAGAAATATCTTTAATAATTATATTTTCTGACGTTGGATAACACATTAATTTTGCTTCTCGTACCACATTATAAGCAGGATAAATGTTACAATTTCTCGTTTTTGCACCTAATCTAATATTTATATATTGTTTTTTGTCAAATTATTATTAATTATAAATGCTAAGGCTTTTCTGCAATATAAGGTTTTGGACACATTTTAGGAAACTGATAAGCCTTTTTATATTTTGTAGCTCTTTTAGGTGATGTTTGGGTAATTTCTCCTAATACACCTGCGGCATTTCTTTTTCCAGCAGATCTCAACGATATTTGTGTAGCTAACACAAGTTCTTCTTGAGAATGCCGCATAAGAAGGGTCTGAACATGCTTTTTCTTTGCTTTTATTCCTGAGCTTTGAAAAGGAATTTTGGGCTTTTCTACATTGCTTGTGGATGGTCTTAGGTTCTTGATAGGCACTTTCTTGGAAAATTTAATATTTCCATTTAACCAATCACAACATTTCGCTAAAAATCTGTTGGTCGTTCTATTACGCTGCTCCCGACGTTTATGAAATTCACATTTAAAGACACTTAGAGTCACTTTTACACTGCGAAGGACATCATTCGATAGTTTTTTCAAATTATATTTCTGAATAACATAATTACACAAGGCTTCGTTTGATGCTATGGCAAGTAGATTGCACCGTTTGTTCCCGTCTTAAAAAAATCAAAATTTTTAAAAATCGGGCAAGAATGGGCAGTAGATTATTAATGTACTGTAAAATAGACACTTTGGACTATATTATGGCAAAAATTGGAAACTTAGACATGCAAAAATCTGTTTAACTATTTTATATAAATAATTTAATAATGAATTTCCGCCGCCTAAACAATTTGCTTCTATATTAAAGAAATATGTAACAGTAACACTAGAACTTAATAAAATAGAACGTACATACCCATGGCAATGTTTTAAGATTAAATTTAACAAACTTTTATTCGCTTGTTGCTTAAATTATTTTAAAACAAGTCTCGTCTTTGATCAAATGATCTGCCTTATTCGGGGATGTACACGCTTACAATTTAATCAGGTAATAGTCTGGTGATAGTAGAACACATCTGTGTTGTTTACTTCGAATTTACACAGTGTTTGATTCGGAATCTGGCCCACTGTGCATCGGTATTCGGAAACTGTTTGATGGTCTGTTATTTGTTCACGAGTGACGTTATACGCGCAGGTTCCCCTCCATACAGTATTGTTATTATACTAAGGCGATCGGTCAAAAAACTCACTCGACCAAAATGGAACTTATTGGCCATGGACACTTGTTACTCGTACCGTAGACCGATTGCCTCCAAATTTGTTGAGTAAATAGTCATAAGTAAATGTAATTAATCCCAATGGTATCAACTTGAATGTGCATATTGTATTAAACAATCGCCTATTAAACGACCAACTCCATGTGCGAGTTAACCAATAACATATTGGCCTTTCGAATGCGAATTCAAAACGCGTTTTCGCGACCTGAACGTTTCCTCGTTAAGCAAATTTTAGACGAATTTATTTCGAAAAATCGAATCGGGATGCCTACACGCGAAAATCGGGCATTAAATCACTTTACGACCCTCGCTAATTCAATTTCTAATGCGATTTCCGCGCAGCTTCTGAGGTCGTCCGCTCTCACGCGCTATTTCCTAAAAAGCACATCGTCCGGCGTCCGGAAAATATTGAAGGCGAACTCGCAATTTTGTTCCGGTTTCGCGCGATTAGTCCCGCTTGCCGAACGATTTTAACAACAATTATCGGCCGTTAGCCGCAAAAAACAATACGATTGCCACGTTGACGCAGCTAATCGAACATTTAGGGCTTTTGCGTAACCGTAAAACCGTGTCGCGGCACGATTTTCCGCGAGAAATTTTCGCGGCTTGCGCCATTATTTGTTTTTAAATTATTTTGACACAGTTTCGCTCAGCTGCTCGTAAATGAAAACTTATGCACATTTATATATGTTTTTAATTCTTAACAGATTTGAGCATGTGTTAAACGTATGTCCCGTTCGTTATGCTGTACGTCTGGAGTGTGTGTGGTATTGGTTTATATGACGTGCGTAAGAAACTGCATAAGAAACTCATTTCCGTTTACTAGTTTCTTGATTTGATTGCACGTGCTGCCGGATTCATAATAATACATAAAAGCAATTAATAACGCGCTTACGATCGAAACAGCTTTTTTTTTATGATCCACTCGGTGTTTCTTATTAGGATGATGTACTGCTTATAAATGTGATGGTTACAAACTTCATACATATGGAAGGATAAGTTATTTTTTAAATTTACATAATACGACGAGCTACTATGTATGTAAGGATTCGGGGGAAAGCTTCCATAAAGTCCAACTTTTATCCTTAAATCCTAGCTAGTGCTTATTTTATTTTCTATTATTTATTAAAACAAAGTATACTTTAATACGATTTTGTGTCTCTTTAACTTGGATAAGTAATTTTACTTTGTTACAAAGTTTATTAAATAATTTACGTCCGAAAAGTACTCAGGTTGACAATGAAATATAATTAGTTCATGAAGCGTAATAAAATATGGATAACGGGACAAGATTTTGCACTCTGAAAATTTTCGTTTCTAACGCACACATACAATATCAATTAGCCCCCCCATTTAAATGAATAATTAATTTCGCGAAAAAGTCGGCCGTCAAAAAAATATTCTAAAGCCCGTGAAAAAACCACGGCCCGTTTCACCTGTAGGTAGGTAATACGGTGTATTTTTAGATCCATAGTCTACCGAGCACATCTGGCCACAGTACAGCTCGCTATTTATATCCGATGTCATTTATGTTTTTCTAGTTTGTTTGCCTATAATAACCGCGGACGCTAAATTTATAAATTCCAACGACGGCCTTTGATAGTTTTTCTTTTCGTGCGTATTTTGATTTGTGTCTGGGAAACGCCCTTTGTCTTGTACGCGCCATTATTAATTGGCCGCTTGGGGCGAACGCGATTCCCGCTGGTTTTTCGGAAGTGGCGATTGATATATTTATTGCCCACATATTTCCCAACTTGTTGTTATAGACGTTAAATGGAAAATTTCGCGTTTCTTTTGAAACGCGTCCTCGACGATCTCCCCGATGGCAATTAAAAACGCCGTTAATACGTTGAAAACATTGAGAAGACGAAGGAGAGAAAAATAAAAGGGCCAAAACGAATATTTAGCGAACGATGTCAACGACCCGCGTCTCCCTGGATCTTTAAAAACAAAATAACATCGATTGGGGAAAAACCAGGACGTTATAATTGATGACAACAACTGAACATTGGACAACTTAATACTTTATTTTGTCTTCAGTATTATATTTTTAATAATAGGCAAATTTTTCTGATCTAGCCGATTATTTTCAACCAAATCTACATTGGCACAATTTCTTCAAAACCCACCCATATCGAAGAATGACGGTTGCTCATTTTTTGGACGCGCATGGAGGAAGTACGAGGCTTCGGCGCGTCCCAATTAATGAACTGCGAATGATTTTGATCGACACCAATCTTCGGCAACACTTTTGTTGGACTTCCTCGTCCGAGCTTGGTTTTTATATCTAGTAGATACGTTTTTCTTTGATTACGCCCGTTTTTTTCCCCGACACTTTTTCGAGTAATCGGTTCCAGGAAATTAAATCAAATTTTATTTACCGTGACAGAATGACGATGCTAGGCAATTGAAGAAGGTTTGTTAAGTTAAGGAGTTCGTACCGGAAATATTCGAAACCCATCTTCGCAATTATAGGTGTTTTATATATATATATATATATATATATATATATATATATATATATATATTCGCGTTATAGCGTTTTACGCCTTGCGATTCCCAATTTCCATTGCCCTCTCTCATTCCATTCTTCGTCATTCAGGTGTCTTTCACTCATGGATTTTTGGATCCCTTGACTCCAGTTTTTCCTTGGCCTTCCTCTTTTTCTTCTTCCTTGTGGTGTCCACTCGAGTATTTGTTTCGGCAGCCTACTTTCGTCCATCCTCTGGATATGTCCGTACCATCTTAATTGTTTCTCTTCTATCTCCTCTATAATGGTCTTTTCTACTTCCATTATTTGTCTGACATATTCATTTGTTTTATGTTCTAGTCTTGAAATCCTCGCCGATCTTCTTATGGCGTCCATTTCCGTAGCTAATATTTTCCTTTTATCGTTTTCGGTCATTGTCCATAATTCACTGCCATAGGATAGTACGCTTTTTATTATAGAGTTGTATATTCTAAGTTTGCTCCTTTTTTTTAACGTTTCTTGACCATAATACACCATTGAGAGCCCCTATGACTTTCCGACTTTGTGTGATTCGATTTTGAATTTCTGTCGTATCTTTACCTTCATTTGTAAATGTTACCCCTAGGTATTTGTACTGTTCTACTTCTTCAATCGTGTTAAATCTCCTAATTTTGTTCCTATACTCATATACTTTGTCTTGGTAACATTCATCTCCAGTCCCCATTGTTGATATTCTTCCATTAGTTTCCTGGCCATATATTCTAAGTCATCCTTAGATTGTCCGATTACTACTTGGTCGTCTGCAAATTGTAATGTAAATAATGTTGTATCGTTCTTGATTTCATAACCCATCATTCCGCATTTTCTTTTCCAGGCTTTCAATGCGTGTTCTATATATATTTTAAAGAGTGTAGGCGATATACAACAACCTTGTCTTAGTCCCTTATCTATTGCAAACCCTTGTGATAGTTTATTGTCCATTTTTACTTTCGATATGCAGTTGTTGTATAGGTCTTGAACTGCCATTATGAGTGTATGGTTGATTTGTGTGTTTGTTAATGCTTCCCATAATTTTGTAATCGGTATTGTGTCGTATGCTTTTGATAAATCGACGAATAATAGATGTACTTCTCTTCCATAGGCTAGTTCTTTCTCTATTATTTGTTTCATGCAGAATGTATTGTCAATGCATGATCTTCCGGCTCTGAATCCGCTTTGATGTTCTGATTCTTTATCGCTATATTCCTTTTCTATTAGGTCTCTAACAACTCTTCCATAAAATCGACTGAAAGTACTAGTGACTGATAAACCTCGATAGTTATTACATTTCGTTCGGTCGCCATCTTAAACAGTGGTGTTATATATGCTAATCTCCATTCATCCGGGACCTTCTGACCATTAATGCACATTGTGAATAACTTGGCTATCATGTGATATAATTTATCTGTTCCATGTTTGATCAGCTCTGCTGGAGTTCCTCCTGGACCTGGTGACTTTCTATTTTTTAGTAGTTTTACCGTGGTTGATATTTGTTTTGGTGTTATTGTTATATGTTCCCCTTCTATATTGATAGGCATAATATTAGTTTTTATATCTGAGATAAAGGCTTGACGTCCTTCTTTAAAAAATTTGCGAAGTATTGATTCCAAGACTCTAAGCTAATTGTGTTCATTTTTACTTTTTCTCTTACTGGTGCTTTTATATTCTTAATAAATTTCCAAATCTCTGTACTTCGCTTGCCTCCTATATACGTGTCTATCTCAGAGCATTTCTGTTCCCGCATTTTTTCTCTTTCTTCCCCTACTATTCTTCGCGTTTCTTTTTGAATCTTTTTATATTCTTGTCTATGCTTATTACTTTTTGTGTTTAACCATTGTAAGTATGCTGTTTTAATATTTTTCGTCTGTTCTTCTATTTTTTCAGACCATATACACCGTGTCCAAGATAAGAATGCACAGCATGGGGATCTTGAAAACGGTAGAAGATACAGGGTGGCTTAAATTAGAAAAAAGTTGCGCTATTTAGAGTATGTTCACATGCTGGTCGCAAAAGTTCATTATTGTTTATCGTTTTCAAAATTCTCAAAAAAATGTGATTTTTTGGATTTTCGTTTCTTTTCATTTTTTTATTTATTTTAAATGATATTAAAAAACTACCGGCACTTTCTCATTGCCACTTTTTAAGCTCTACAAAATGGCGTGTTCAAATTTTTAATCCGACGTTTCGTATCCGAGAACCCATCATCAACTTAATTTTTTTATATGGCCACAAACAAAGAGACACCCTGTATTCGGTAGCATTATTCATTACAAATTCAACGATGTATCACACATTATGGTTTTGAAGCCAAAAAAAGGGAAAAACAATAACCAACAATGATAACCAACAATGGCATTTTCAACCGGCGTAACAAACATTATTGGGCAACAGACAATCTTCATTTAATAAAAGAAACAAGGCATCAACATCGATTTGGATTTAATCTGTGGGTAGGCATTTTGGGTGGCAGAATAATACGACCTTTTATTTATCACAACAATTTAAATTCCGAACGATATCTCGACCTACTGCAGACTGATTTGGAGAATGCCTTGGATGAATTACCATTACTTATAGTTAACAACTGCTGGTTTCAGCAAGATGGTGCCCCAGCGCATAATTCAAGAACTGTGCGGGAATATTTGTCCCAGAGGTTTCCTGAAAAATGCATTGGAACTCACAGTGAAGTAGCCTGGCCAGCCCGATCACTTGACTTAACTCCGTTGGATTTTTTTCTGTGGGGTTATTTAAAAAACCAAGTGTATGACGCCACTTTTGAAACTGAAGAACAGTTATTGGCATTGGTTTTAGCAGCAGTTAATACAGTCACACCAGAAATGTTAGACCATGTTTTGAATTCTTCTGTAGACAGAGCATACTTGTGTCTAGAAAATAATGGCAGCCTATTTGAGCAATTATTATAATTTTTGACATTTTGTTTCTGTTATTGTACCAGCGCCTACTAATTTAAAAATAAAAACCTTATAACTCACGTTTTCTCCTTTTTGGCTTCAAAACCATAATGTGTGATACATCGTTGAATTTGTAATGAATAATGCTACCGAATACAGGGTGTCTCTTTGTTTGTGGCCATATAAAAAAATAAAGTTGATGATGGGTTCTCGGATACGAAACGTCGGATTAAAAATTTGAACATGCCATTTTGTAGAGCTTAAAAAGTGGCAATGAGAAAGTGCCGGTAGTTTTTTAATATCATTTAAAATAAATAAAAAAATGAAAAGAAACGAAAATCCAAAAAATCACATTTTTTTGAGAATTTTGAAAACGATAAACAATAATGAACTTTTGCGACCAGCATGTGAACATACTCTAAATAGCGCAACTTTTTTCTAATTTAAGCCACCCTGTATCTTCTACCGTTTTCAAGAACCCCATGCTGTGCATTCTTATCTTGGACACGGTGTATAGTTTTTATTTGTTGTTCTTTTTTCACTCTCACCTAGCGATTCTTTGGCGGCCTGATGTATATTTTCCGTTATATGTTCATATAATTCTTCTACTGTATTGTAGGATGTATCGTTTAGTTTTTCATCAAGTCGTTTTTGATACAGATAGATTACGCTAGGGTGGTCTAAACTGCTTATGTTGTATCGAGGATATTCTATTTTGTCGTTTGATTCGTTGTTTATTTCTCCTTTATTGTTATTTTTCCAGGGTATCGTAATTTGTGCTCTCACCAAATGGTGGTCGCAATTATAGGTGTTTTCAATTTACATAAAGGCGTTCCGCCAATTTTGCTAAAAGAACAAACATCGAACAGTAACGCCCGTATTATTATCGAAGTGTATAAGCGAATTACTTTTCCGTTAAGTGTAAATGGGCTTTTAGCTGAACAATTTCGAAAAAACCATCTTTAACGTTCTAATTACGAAATAACGCGCTCGAGTCGATACGAAATGGAGTTTTAATAGAAATTCCATTAGGCGTTATGAATCGCCGTGATGTTGACTTGAATATATTTCGAGTACATAATTACAGTTCGATTCGGCAAGCTGAAAATAATGCGAGCATTATTAAATACCTACTATTCGCGATTATTTGCTGTTTTTTTTTCAATGACGATACATTAATCACGTTTTTTATGTCCTTCTGCTTCATTAATCGTTCACCAATTCGAATCATGATTAATCGGGGTTCTGCTAAATCTAGAAATTTAATTTACCACCCCGATTATTCTTTACCTACACAGAAATTTTACGTATTCTGTTAGGTGTTTAAACATGAAGTTTTTAAAAGTGAAATTAGTTGTAAATAATGTTTTTGAACGAATAATATTTCCTATACCGAGATAAGAAGATAGAGAATTGACAAACTGAAGCGACGGGCGCACCGTTTTGTTAAAACAGTATACTTATTATGTGTATAAACATTAAAATAATTCGTATTTTAGAAAAATTCTTGTAGTTAAACGAACATATTTAATTTTAAACCTCATTTTCATTTGGTAGGTATTTAGGTACGGTAAATATTTGCACATGATTTTGTAAGACATTTAAAATAAAGTTTAGGGAATTTTGCCGGTTGTTACAAAACCGCTGTTCTGTTCCGTTTTAAATAAACGCCACGCGACATGAAATACGTCCAATTCTTGTTTCGTTTTCGACTTAAAGTCGACAACCTTTCCGCCTTTTTGTATATTAAAAAAAAAATGTAGAACCAAATTTTTTTTTAATAGATACGATATTTACGAAATTAATTTTTTTAAATAAAATTTGGTATTCGTTGAAATTTAATAATTTTCGGTACACGTACGTAATAAAAGCGAGGTATATTACCCCTAACCTCTCTAACCGCAACAGTTTTTAGATGTTTGATTTTTAAGGTCTTTTTCGGATTCCCCAGACATTTTAGGATTAAAAAATTACTCTTGTCTAATTTTAATAAAATCATACATAGATAATAAAAGATCCCTAGGTATTCAAGTGTGATTTTCTCGAATATGGTTCATTTTATTAAAATTAAACAAGAGCACATTTTTTATCCCAAAATGTCTGAGAAATTCGAAAATGTTCTTAAAATTTTAAAAACTTAAACCTCTAAAATGTTTTGAGGTTAGAAACATTAGGGATGATGCACTCCTGGCTTCTCTGAGGTGATAACAAAAAAATCTATTACGCCACTGTAAAGATCTTAATTTATTACGCATGTACATAAAAAATTATTAAATTCCAACGAAAAATATAAATGTTATTTAAGAAATAAACTAAAATTGATTTTTATTCTTCTTCAACTTTGGTAGTGAATATTTCGACAAGGGAGCGCCGTGGGAAAAATATTATTTAAATATTAAATATTATAGGAACTTGTGACATTATTTTGACGAGGTTTTTACCATTTCCTGGACGCCACCCCGCCCGTATTTTGTTGTAATACTTATTTGAACAATACCAATATTTGAGTTTGCCAATCGGAATGTTTCTGGTTTCAGATAAAGCAGTATAACAAACATTAAGTTAAGTTAAGTATAACAAACATTTTTAAAAATTTCATGAAAATCGGTTATGTTCTTGTTGGTTCCGAAGTAAAAACCCAATTTGATTCGATTAAACTTTTTTTTTAATGTAATTTTCTAAAAGCCGATAATTTTGGAATTGACGAAATTTATTAGGTAGGTACGTACAAAGTTTAAGCACACTTAATTTGTTCGGAAAAAGGTTAGTTAATTTGCACGAAGAAAAATTTTGAATTTTTCCAAACCTTTATTTCTCATCACTTTTATTGCAACACGATAGCAAAATGATCTACTTTATTTCTGTTATAAAGCTAAAACTATATAGATACCATCGATATAAGACATTGACTAATGCAAAATGATAAAGTACCTACTTATAAGATAAACGCCCCAAAGAAAAATAGACTAATATACATCAAACATGATGTAATATTTAGGAAAGCTTTTTTTAGTTTGTAGAAACATCGACGTAACTGTCGTGCAATAGATTAAAATGGTTATCGAACCAAATTTCAAACAAATGGTCGCGACATAATATTTTCAACTTTCTAAAATTTGACGAAATATAAACTTTAACGATATCCCACAGGATATAAAAGTGTCCTTAAAAGACATTATGAATTCAACAATGCGTAACGCTACAATAGAATGGCAATTTCCGGAGCGCACTGCGAATATATACGGAAATATTTGACGATCCCGATAACTTTATATCCAAAGGTCAATGTCGTTTTTCCGTTAATTGCCCCACGATAAAATTTTCGCCGCCAAATGAACGTTCGCAATTAAATAGATTGCCTTTTACAAAAACCTAACGATCAGTTATGATCGTTATAAAAAGACCTTCGCGTGAACTTCGGCAAATTTAATCGTGCGCCCGGATGAATACTAATTTAATATTTTTTTTTTTAATGAAAAGAAAAAGGTATATTAAGCCACCTTAGAAAAATGATTATATAAAGGTACACGACGTAACCGTGAAAAAAACGAAGATGATTTTACGTCACTTCCGTAGCGGCGAGGCCATAGTATCCGTGCACTGCCTACTAAATAAATCTAATCGGAAGAGCTACTGATCGCCTCTGGTTATGCCGCTCAATCGAGCGGTGTTGCTAAGCGATGTATACATATTTTATCTTCCCATTAGACTTTATAATGCAGTTTCTAAATTTTTGGCACGCAAACAGTTATCAACAACTTATTTGCAGTTACCATAAAGCGGATTTCGTAAAATTTGCACGTTTTTTTTGGCAGAAGAGCTTTTATCTTGTAATACGTCTTTTTACAATGTTGCTTGCGCGCATATTTAAAACCGCGAACGTTTGAAAAGAATAACATTCATAATAACGATAGTTATTGTTGCGTTTGGCGCAAACATGTTATATAAGACTTTGATTTGGCGTCCTTGAAAATTGATACTGCGAAGGTAGATTTTCAATTGTTTATAATCAAACGGATATTGTGGTTTCTTTTGTGATTTTTCTAAGAGAAGGTTTGAAGCAAAAATGCAGAAAATGTATGTGTATCGGTTACATAATCCCCACTTAAATGGCAACCGAATCATGAATAATGTATACTCGGCGTAAGTCTCGGCGACCGATAAGGAAACTCGATTGTTTATGAAAATCGATTGACAAATGCTCGAGAATTTGTTTTGATAGGACCTGACGACAGGTTAAAAAAGGAAGTGATAGGCTCCAAATTTGATGGCTCCAAAAAAATGAAGAATAGATAACGTACCTACTGTTTCACATTCAAATTGTTGTAAATCAAACATGAAAGAAGTCAATGCTAAAAGCCAATGTAGCGACGCGACGAAATTGCAAAACAATTGATTTTTTTCTTTTGTAAATTAGATGTTATGGTGGCCGTTTTTGGTTTTCTTAAACCATCCAACATGTTTTTGGCAATTATTTCGAAACCAATTTTTCTAGTATTTGTTTTAATATTATGACAGCAAGAAATGGTTACCGTTACGGAAAAGTAATATATTACATGTACTCACTAGTACGAATACACTTCAAAAATACAATTGCATTTCGTTTAGAACTCTAAACGAAGATTAAAATTGACTGTATGCTCTTTTCCGCTCCAATAAACGCAATATAATCACGTATCCGAGTTTCCATTTAATTTACCATTACGATTCTAGTCTGCGAGCATTAATTCAAAGCGCAATTCAACAAACAAAGATAAGCGATAAAGTTATATTAGATAGTACGTAAAAGTCAACATATTTATTATGAACGACATAAAAATACATATCTAAATAAAATAAGAATATTATGGTTTTGTTTGGCTTCCAAAAGTAAATTTCGTCATACGGTAGGCAGTAAGCAAACTTCCTGATGAGCTTCTTGCCGTTACGAAGCTTTATAAACTTAAGTAACAAAGTTTATAAATTTAAACTTCCACTTTCCGTCTAGTATACGGTTTATTTTTATGTGTATATAATGTGTTGCAGTATTGATTATAGATTTATCAATGCAAGACGTGAAAGGTGGCTGGAGGTTGATAGATTTTAGTCAGGTTATTTTATTGTACGTGAAGAAAAATTAGATCAATTTCATATCGATATAATCACAAACTAATGAAATTGATAAAATTCCATTTATTAGCAAGATGTACGGCGATCTACCTGAATTAATATCGATGACGATTTTGGCAAAACAGCGTAAGCGACAAAAGGGAAATTTTACATGAGCGCACGTTTTGTGTTTTAGCTTAACTATAAATAACTATAATAAAATTATGTATTTTTTATGCGGTAAAATTATTTGAATAATCACCATCTATTGCCTTTATAACCGCAGAATTATAAATTTACTTTATTTTTAATTTAAAAAACTATTTGTGCGCCCTTAAGCATTGAAATTACAAACCAGAAACCAAATGAAAGTTTAATCGCATTTTTATGTGGCCGATAAAACACAAAGTAACCGTTAAAACATGTGCACCGCCTACTTTCATAATTTATCGTAGTGCGAACAGAGAACTGAATGTTTTTAAAATGAAAACGGGATTTCCTAGTACCCACATATAAACTCGAATGCATTTATATATATAGAATTCTAGAAAAACCGTTTCAGATCTTTCAAATTAGTAGTACTTGTATCAGTGGTTCGAATTTTAAATTACGGCGCCGTATTGTTCGTGAGTGCGAGAAGTGCTCGTTAGGTTAATAAGGCCTTTTTGTGTGCGAGTGCGCGAGTGTTGTGTACTCTCAAAGGATTACAAACAAAAAGACGAGGAAAGATAGGATCTTCTTTGTCGATTAACTCTCCATGTAAAGTGTAAACACACGCACCTTTAAGCTCTAACACAAATTCTCTGAAAATTGAGCTTGGTTAGGCTTTTGGAAACATTCGACGGTCCAATTCCCCGACGAAATTTTACCTTACTTTGTATAGGTATGTAATAATACAAGTTCGCAGTCAACGGAAGAGTCTACGCTAGAAACTGACCATAGAGGGAAAACGATAACGAGAAAATGGTAGGAAATACCATGAAAAATTTAGAAGTTTATAATTTTTTTCTTACAGTCTGTTACAGACAAGTGGCAGTCGCAGCGGCAGCACAGTCCACTAGTCTAAAATTTTCACCCCTAATTTTTGTATCATAATATAGGTCTTGAACAGCCATTTACAAAAATAAATAGTTTGTTGGCGATAGCTCTTGTTGTTTCACATATAATAAGCAAAATAGAAAAAAGTTCCAATTTTCAAGGGAGGATTTCACCCTCTTAAACTGCGTAAGAGCACGAACGGAATACGGCTCTGTATTAGAATCGACTATTACTACAATCTTGCAAAGTTTCAAAATTTGCTGAGATTCCACCTGCCTAAACCTTCCTTGTTAGTATATTCGCCCAAGCAAAAAATCCAAAATATTAATAGAACAGTCAAAAAGCGAATTTCTAGGAAAACAGCGCGTCGCGGGATTATCATCAGTTATCTTCTCCGTTTCGGGGGACGGAACCAAAAATATCAACCGCGACTTCCAGTTATACACATACATAATTAACGCGAGTTTCAAAAAAAAAACTACTCGAATCTCCAATTTTTATTTTCGTCCGAGGAAAAATAATAACAAGTTGGACATCGCCCAGGAAAATAACGACCAGACGAACACCTGTACAAATAAAAAATTAGCCCGCGACCGGTCCCGCTTAATTGTCGCGTTTTTCGACACGTTACCTAAGAGATTGGTGAAAACTATCCCGAGAAATAAATCTTCGTTAGAACTTGTTCCGGATCACGCGCGTCCTAAATCTTAACGTAAAATACGTCGTCGTCGCCGGGCGTTTTACCTACAAACTCAACATTGTTCTTTCGATAATAACCGACTCTCCTTTGTTATTTCGGAATTAAGTTTTCAAACTTTCGAAATTCTTCGAACGACAAGTTTCCGAAACGAAATCCGTATAGATACATATAAAGCCTTCCAAAGAATATTTATTATTTTTTTTTCGGTAAATTACTGTTTCAAAGCGAGTGGTACCTACACATAGAAAGAAAACTCCCAAGCATTTACGAAGTCATCCGCTCATTTATTTACCTACTCGAACGAGTTTCCTAGTTCTTTGATGTTACCCGTTTCGTTGTCTACCTTGACAAAAAAAAAATTGATGAAAAGTAGACGTCGAATTTTAACGATTCGAGTAGAAAACTTTTCATAGGCGCGCGCCATCATTAGAGATAATATACAGAGGATGTAAACTAATTTCTAACAGTTTAATGTTTTACACCGACGTCAGTTTAATTTTGTTATTAACTTCGCCCCGAAACTGGGACGGTTGTTGTTTGTACAACTAAAAATAATTCGAGTGCACGCTAATTGTACTCATTTATAACATTTACATAATTTGAAAGCATAATGTAGGTGCTAATTTAGATAAATTGTGCGAATGCGCCGGAGATTATATCGGGGTAATTTATGTAAGTACGTGGACATATGTATAAGTACATAAATGTCCCTCTTAACAAGCAATTTTTGCACAAAAAAAAATTGGCCAAACAATTTTTCGAGCAGTTTACGTTATATAAAAAAAACGTGCTGTATACGTGTCGTTCATATGCGGACGTATGCATGTGCTGTAATTAATGTTTACGGAAGCAAGTCCTAAGACAGCTGTTTAGGTTCAACCGAAGGGAATTTCTTGGCACGTTATTTTAGCTGCCGCCGATTAAATAATGTACCTACCTACCTACCTACTACGTTGTGACTGATAGTTTGTCTCCAGTTAATACATACTGACGACGCGACGTTTCGACTAAATATTCATCATGGGAAAGGTTCGATCGCATCAATATTCCAATCAGGCATTGCTACTGTTGTCCTTTTAATAATGGAAGCTACTGTGATTTAATTTAGTTTCGTCCATGAGCGAGGATTGACTTTGATAACCAAATTGTATTTCTTGTGCTTTTCGATTACAAAAATAATTCGCGAAAATTTACGGGATAATCGAAATGTCCGTCCGATTAGTATTCTCGACAGAAACGATCGTCTGTGACGTAGCAAGTTGCGAAAAAGGTCGCCTCGGAACATGTACCTAATTTATAAGAAAAACAAAACGTGTACCTAAATAATAATCTTTTTAATGATCTTCTATAGTTATTTCTTTGTGGGGAAATGTTGTTTGGAAACTATGTCGATTTAAATATAAATAATTTAGAAAAATAATTATGGGATTCCATCAACACAGTTTTATCGATTTTAGGTCAACTAATCCGAGTTTAGGATCTAGGCGCGACCGGTTGGACGCGGTCGTTTGGACGCGAGATCGTAACGGCGCCGCGGTAACGGGACATAAAACGTTTTGTTTGTTTCGTCTCGTTAAGACTTATTTCACTTTAATCGCAGATAATGTTGTAAAAATCAAAAGTAAGCTTGCGTTTATCGATGCATTTAATAACACTGCTAAACAAATTGATAGTTTTTTTCTGGTTCCTAGTTATAAATAGGTGATCTTGATTCATATTGTTACACTGAATCCAAATTTGCTATTGGTTTTTTCTAGCACGTATAGTTTCAGAGAAAAACTTGATTTTGTTTCGAAATAAAATGGTCAAGTAATTAGATGCATTTAATGTTATAAAACCCTTTAAAATGTTCTATTTGACACTTTTATTTGTGCAATAGTCTATCCTGGTCTTCTCTAACCAGTAACCAACAGTAATCATTAACATGTTCACATCCCATCTTCCCTGATACCGTTTTTCCAACGTTGAAAGGTCTTGACGGAAACGCTCCCCATATTCATCATTTACGGCTCCCAAATTGTCTGGGAAAAAATACAATTGGGAATGTAAATAATGCATCTTTAGCGACATATTACAACCAATTTTATGGTAAGTTGTCAACATTTCGTGGACGAGGGTTTTGAAATTGTCCGTTTTGTTGTTACCTAGAAAGCCGTTCACGACTGATCTGAAACAATTTCACACCACCTTTTCTTTTCAACATAGATCCGCATCGAAGCTGTTGTCATGCGTTAATTGTCGAATTTGAGTAAAACCTCTAATTGAACGCCACTTCTAATAGACCGTACTATGCTGTATTGTGCGATGTAAAAGCAGTTCTCACTGCTAACGTGTTAGTTTTGTCTGGCTGTCAAAAAGTGACGGTTCACCAACGCGTATTCTGTACGGTAGAATAGTCGGTTGTGTGTAAAGTTTTCGTGAGTTTTTGTGTTGCGAAAAAACCATGTCGAGCGGTTCCGAATCTGAAGATCCGACTCCGTCAAAGCGAAAGAATTGCGACTTGAATTTTAAGCTGGAGGTTGTTGCATATGCTGAAAAGCACAATAAATCAAAGACTGCAAAAGACAAGAAGGTACCTCGTTCATGTGCCAAGGACTGGACCAAGCAGAAAGTACAGCTCGAGGCTCAGTTGAAGGATTCTTCAAGCTTCAGCGACTTGGAGGTGCCGGACGCCCTTTAAAGGACAAGAAGTTCGATGAGAAGCTTATCAACTGGATTTGTCAGCAGCGCCAGAAGAAGCTCCGCGTCAGCCGCACAATGATCCAGAAACAGGCGCTCGCTTTCGCGACCGATGAAGACTTCAAGGCAACCAATGGGTGGCTAGGAAAGTTTTTGGCTCGTCACAACTTGGACTTACACCGTCCAACGACGACTTGTCAGAAGGAGCCGGAGGAGTACATCGAGAAGATCATCAGGTACATTTTGTTTGTTGAGCAGAGCCGTCGCACCTCCATCTATCAGCATATCTTCGCCGCTGACGAGACCGCCGTTTACTTGGACTACTCGAGCAGCTTAACCATTGAAGAGAAGGGAGTGAAAGAGGTCCCCGTTAAAACTACCGGCCACGAAAAGTTGCACATCACTGTCATGCTGACCGCTCAATTTGATGGATTCAAGTGCCGGCCATACGTCCTGCTCAATAACAAGCGTCCGATTAAGGAGATTGTCGACAGATTCAAGAACAAGCTTCAACTCTGCTGGGCCGGCCGCTCCTTCTTCAATGACGACCTGACTTCCGAGTATCTGCAGAAGATCTTCGGCTATTCATTGTTCGGCAAGCGTCTTCTCGCCTGGGACTCCTACCGATGTCACATCAGTGAAACGATCAAAAAGCAACTAAAAAAGCTCCAGATCGACACGGTTGTGGTTCCAGGAGGCTGCACCAAGTTCATCCAAGTCCGGCAACATTTGAGCACCATCGATGGAGGTCTACCTTCAGCGGATAGTCGACGCTTGGGACCAGCTTGCCGAAGGATCTGATCATCAAGTCGTTCAAGGGATGCGGACTGACGAACGCTCTGGATGGTTCTGAGGACGACGAGATCCATTGCTTCAAATCAGATGGCCCAATCTTCTCCAGTAAGCACGAATGAAAGCTAATATGGCTGAACTGATTCAACAACTTGAAGTTGATGAGGAGGAAGACGTCGATAATGATGAAGACAGAGATGACAGCGACATGTCAGTTGATTTCTAGTTTGTTTAATTCATCACGTTGACCTTGCTTGTTACATTTCATAAATATGGTATGATTCGCATTTGCGTTAGACAAATAAAGTTTGTCCACTCGAAATTTTGGACTTTTTGAAAAATAGACCGCCACCCTCTATTTGAACACCACCTCTAATAGACCGCCACCCTGGTAGAGGAGTTGAAAAATAGAGCGCCATGGCGGTCAATTGGAGGTTTTATGTCCTCCTTTATCTTAGCTTCGCTGGTTTTTGGAAATGTTTCTTTTGTTTTGAAATGTTTTCTGTGGGTTAACTTCTTCCACCACGGTCCATACCTTTTATAAAATTTTTTATAGGCCCTGACTTTATATGCAAAGGGGCAAATAGATATTGTTTCTATCCACAAGGCTTTTATGTAAAATATTTTTTTATTAAATATTCCCAAAACTTTTTATGGCTAATAAGCGTAATTACCTCATGTCATTATAATTACACTCTCCAGTGGAACTTCAAATTCGTATATTTCAAAAACTACACGTGATAGAAAAAATTTAAACGCAGATTTGAATTTCAGGGTGAAAAGTTACATAAGGATTACCTAGTTTTGTTTAAGAACCAAAAATTCTGTTTAGCAGTGTAATTGAGGTTCAATTCGAAGTGTGCCCGAACCGAGACAGTTGGAGAACCGCCACACCACAGTCAAATCGATTTCTGTCGTTCGTCACTCTAAAAAAAAATCATCATCTCCATTGTTTCATTTAACATTTATAATTTCGAGAGAGGAATTTGTCGTTCTTTCCATAAATACTTGAAAACGGAATTCCATAAATCACGAAGAACTGGAACATATTTCGCTTTCTCAATAATTAACAACGCAAAACGAATTATCTACACTCGAAAAGTCGAATCTTTCGATTTAAAAAGTTAAATTGGATTTATACATGATTTGATACACACTCTAAATTGGGTTAATTGGGCTCGTAAATAACAGGAATTTGTTTATAGTCTGCGACGTTACTGTGTACCTATGTACATAAATAAAGCAGTATGGCGTTAAGATAATGCATAAATCAAAACTAAGTACAATCGAAAAACGTCCCACATGACGTAGGTTTAATACTCTGTTAATAGTATTAAAGAAATTTATTGCCCACCATTATTAAATTCACACCCTACATAAATTAAGGTTTGCTCTCCTGCATTACGGTTATTAAGTACCTATACGGACGCCGTCATTAAATCTTGTTCGAGACGAACTTTATTTAAAAAAAAAATCGTATTATCGTAAATCCCCACCTAATTACATAAATAGATATGTAGGTAAATAGTTTTATTACCGCACGAACATTGTAAAGCTTTTAATGGTTAATAGTGATATATAAAGGTCCAAGACATTAGGGTTAAGTTGTTAAATAAAGCAATAAATTCTCATCGTCCAAAAGTAAAATTTTATGTAGGCAGGTACCTTGCTTAATAAGTTTTTGTAAAATTATCCGAATAATTAAAAACCACTTCGATCGCTATCTTACATTTTATTTAATAGTTGTCGTCGAAAGAATACTAAAAGAGATTCCGAGGCCGTTTTAAAAGGAGAAAAAGGTGCGTCAGTTTCGGTTTCAGTTAAGTTCGTAGACAAGGAAACGGCTATTTATACTCCAAAAAACACACACTTCTTGTCCCGAAGCCTATACCTTTTCGTTCCGGAGCGTCGTGAAAACGATCATTTTCATTTCTCCACGTGATCATTCGTTTTTAAAGCGGGTGCAATCGGAATTTGGCGTTTTATTTGTAGGTTATCGAGTGCCGACACGATTCCGGAATCGGTCTCCTTTGATTTCTAAATAAATTTAAATGTTCTCAATTTCGAGTAAAAAAAAGACGCCGCGTCGCGTCGCTTTAATAAATTCTAGTTCAATAAGAGACGATTTGGGGCAGTATTTCCGATGAGTAAGACGGCGTAATTAGTTAAGACATTTATCACAGACACATTCAGATGCCCAGTCCTTATTTCGGAAGATTAATGACAATAAAAGGACCAAACCGAATACTACAGACCCGCCGCGTCGCGTCGTAATGTCCGTACTAATTTTTGTTTTAAACTCCACGGTTAACGAAAACTGGGATTTTTTCGTATAAAAACGTCAATAGCGCCCGTAAATCAGATAAGTTCCTTAATTCCCTTGAAGAGCAGTTTTCGGTTCCGAGTTAAACCATAATTCCGTCAGGTTTTTGTCAAATTTTTTCTCGCTCGTGACCGATTGCCGATTGTTTTCCGGGACGATAACCGATTGCAGGAAATTTAAACGTTGCCTTTTTAAATTCGGTTTTACAAAAAAAAAGGTTCGGTTTCTTGCAGATAATTAATTGATTTTAAAACCTAACTAATTTCCGTCAAACTATTTAGGTCCGGTTTTAGTAGTAACTTTCAGTTAAATCACAAAGAGTTAACTCGATAATTAAATTATACTTGTTGTTAGACAAAGAAGTAGAAAGATTTGTCTCATTTGATAAAGGCATTATTCTATTGAAAAAAAATAAGGAAAAAATATTTATTTCTAGGCTATAAGGGTGTCTCAAAATTGATTTTTTTTTATTTTTCTAGAAAGAAATGCATCTTTTGAAAAATTACATTTACCAGAGCGCATTATTTAAAACAAAATTATTAAAAATTTTCACCTATACCTATTTTTCCGATTCTAAAACGGCGAATTCTATCGAAAATTACAAAGAGAGATCGCCCTATGGAGAATTGTAAGATGATTCTGAAACATATTTTACATGATCGACCCGATAATTAGTAACGGAGATAACTCAAAAAATATTCAAAATGTTTGATCGGTCGCCATTTTGAAACGGGTCGGTGGATTTTTCTGATTAACGAACTCGCCCTTCCTATACACAAGAACAATGCGCTGTCAAAATTACAGCCTCTTACGATCAAAATTGCGACCGCAATCGCGTCTACAAGATTCGATTATATACCGGGTGTCAACGAGATCATTAGCACACCCTTCGTTTGCCCCTTGTTTTTCAAGCTACCGAAATGAAACTCGGCACAGCCGATAAAGACGCAAAATGTCATATTTCGAGACGATGTGTGATTTTTCGGACTTCCGGTTAAACCGGAAGTGACATAAATTTTCGATTTTTAATCGAACCCCCCCCCCCCAGTGTATTATTGCATTCTTTGTAATCCTGGGTGAATTCTGAATATTTAGACTTTATTATGATAATTACCAAAGTAGTTAATGTGTTTTTTTTGAGTTGGGTTTGAGGATGCCGTTGTTTTGGTCCTCAAAAACTGTATTTATTTAACAATGTTCTGCTGGATGGTGCCATTTAGTACATATTATGTTTAATCCAGGCCATGACTTTATTTTTATTAGATAAAGATAAATATTTTATTTTTTACGTAGAATGACGTCTTTATATTAGGGGGACCGGAAAATAATGTCGTTTTTTTACATTAAATTCAAACAAGTTTTTATTTTTAATCGATGATGTAATCACCCTCGTTATCAACAATCTTTTTTCATCTAGTGTGCAAATTTTCAATGCCGGATCGATAAAAATCAATTCGTTTTTGAGCAAAATATCTGGAGATGGCATTTTGGACATCATCCAAATTTTCAAATTTTTTACTGGATCTGGACTTAGAAAACCACCTTTGGCATTTACAAACATCTAATGCACTTGGATAAACATCGTAAATGTTTTCGGTAGCAACTGTTACGTTACTACCCTTGTGAAACTTAAAAAGCATACAATTCCAGATATGTTCCTCTTATAGTATTTGGCTGGCCATTTCACCCAAAATTGTAAAAAAAATTGAAGATTTAATTATTTATAAGTAAACAAGTCACATTAACCTTAAAATATCTTTGGTGCGACTTTGAAGTACACAATGAGCTGATAAATGGTAAACAAATATTGATGAGCGTAGAAACGACATTACTTTCCGGTCCCCCTAATATTTGTTCCGTGCAATACTAAAACACTCTGTATAAGTAATGATCTCGTTATATTTGGCGACAGTAAATAAATAAATACTTAACGTTAACATTAAAATAATAATTATAAAGTAAAAGAATAAGAAGAACATTTCAACTGTCACGTTTTATTTTTGGCCGATAATTAATTACGAATTAGTACGTGATAAAATTTTTGTTTATTATTATGAGTTTACCCAACGGTTTAAAATAAAATTTTGGTAGTTTCACAATTGTTATTGTCTTGAAACTTCCTACCGACTGCGGCGCGTCGTCGTTTCATCTATTTTTGTGCTTTACGAATTTAAATTGCGATGTGATTTGAATTTTGGATTTGCATCCTTCATTTTAATGTTCTAGTTGGTGGTCTTCATTTAAATGACACACATTAAGTACAGAAGTATTATCAGACGACCTTGGGATATCGAAAAAAGTATGATTTAAATTTTAATTGAAAACGATTTGGTGGTGCGCACGAACGAGATGACCATAACAGAGCCGTGTCGACAGAATTTAACAACAATTTTAATAGTTAGACGAATACATACGTACAGGGTGTCTCACATCGGTCGGCGGAGAATCCTGTATTTACTAGATGGTTAAATTCTGCAGGAATATGTCTGTTTTAATAATGCATATTTTAAAAATATTTTGACATATACAGAGCGTCCTAACAAACTATGACGAACCAAAGTTATATTTTTTTAAATGATACCCCACTTATTTACATAAATACATTTGTCACCGAGTTTTCTTAATAATTTGTTCGCTGTAGCTTCTAAATGTTGTTTTATGTCTATTTTATATTTCCATTCACAGTCGACCCTCGACATTCGCGGTTTTTCTTTATTTTTCGATGCGATATTTTGTATTACTTGCGATACCTCTCTCTATACATAAACTCAATATTATTCGCGGATTTTCCAAATTTGCAGAGATCTCGTGAACGTAACCTCTACGAACGGTTGCGGTCCAACCTGTTTTTTTTAACAAACTGTGTGTGGTTTCATTCGTCACACCCTCGGCACGGCTCTGATCATAGATTACTTCGGATTAGGGAGACTCTGGTCTATATCTTGTCGTTTTCAGAAAAGTATATCTATAAAAATTAAATTTATGCGCGCATTTTCGTGTCTGAGACAAGCATATTTTAAATGTACCTATAAAAAATTCATGGTACGCCCCAGAAGGTCGGTATTGCCGATAAAAATCATATTTTATGGATCGTAAACGTTTAAGAGCTAACAAGCAGCAGTAATAATGTATGTTAATAGACTTATTACGTGTAAGCATTTCAATTTATCGGTCTTCAATGAAAGATATTCATCTTTACATGGCCAACTTCGCCGCTTATTTGAATAAGATAATCCTTGTGCGGTTACATAAGCTCGGCACAGAGATCATAGGCCACCTGCGCGATATTACATGTAGAAAACATAACAAACCGCACAACAGGCTCTTTGGAATTAATTAGATACAGTTGCATTCTAAAAGGAAAGGGTTTTAAATTAAACCAACGTTAGAAGAGGCACCATTAGCGACGAACATTAATCATAATTACTCTATACATATGTACTACTATCAAAGGACTATTAAGGGAACATGTCTTCTTTGATCTAATAATTCTTAAACTGATGTTTAATTAGATCGAATTAGAAAGATCGACTTATTCAAGTGTAGATAAGTAGTTTGTTTGATAGGAGAATAATCCCGTTTTGATAAAAATTGACTTCATTAAAACATTCGTGATAAAATTCTCGCGTAGGTGCACGTGCGAATAATTTCGAGGAGATGATTAATTTTTTAAAAAGAGGACACGAACAAAAGCGACGTATTTCGACACGGTCCAATTTGTCGAATTTTCAGGTTGATGAAAATTAAAAAAGAACCCGTTTCGCAAACGTGTATACACAGAACTCGGCCGTGTTTAATAAATTCAAGCCATATGGTTCACAGGTATGTAGCACATTTCTGTCACATAAGGTAAACCGATCTAAAAACATGCCGCGACCGTTTTTGGAAGGTAGACTCCCTTGTAAATAATTGGTTTATGGCAGATAATGTAATCGAAGGAGGCAATCGCGCGTTGGTCGTTTCGAAATTTCAATTTTGAAATGATTCCACGTACACGTGGATAAAATTTAATTTATTTCTAATTAACTTTTACGTCTTCGGAAATTATTTACGTTGATTTATGGCGAGCACGAAAAGATCCCTGGTGTGCTTTTCCAACCACGTTATTTACGTAAATTTATTCTTTAGGAAATGAGACAAAAGTGTATACGAGATACTATTGCTATGTAACCCCGAAGGGCCTTTAAATGCCCCGACAAATATGCTAGTAGACCATAAAGTGAATATATTTGTCAGGGTGGTGCAAACTTAACTTCTTACTTATAAAATGCTCGAATACGACGTGTCTTTTTTTTTAACGGTAGATTCAGTTTTACAGAAGCGTCCGCCGAAGAATTTCTGATGGTTCTCGAATTTCAATAAATCTCAGTTAACTAAATATTATGCAGACTCCTAAAAAATAAAAAGCCAGAAAGAAAAATATCACGATCTTGAAACACCGAAAAATGCCATTCCGGTCGATTTCGCTCTGGAGGCAAACCACTAAAATGTGTTCTTTCTAAAAACATTTAATAATAATAACAATCGTTGTCAATTGAAAATATTGCGACGCAGATAAAACGGTCGCGCGCAATTTTATATTCGAAATTTTTGCGCGACGACCCGATTTAATAATAAAAAAATTGAAATAATTCGAGAAAAGTCAAAATCAACGATTTAATGAAAACTGCAAAAGTTCATTTAATATGCCGGGGAGGAAAATTCACGCGGGAGACGAGAGTCGAGGGAAATTACGTAATTTTATGTTTAGGCCCAATTCGTATTATGTTTATTTAATTCGCAGTGTACGGGAAGTCGTTCTCGTTTGAGGTTTTAATTTTGGAAAAGCGCTAATTTTTTTTTAAAATTTAATTTTCAACGATTCAAAACGATACTTGGGCGATGTGTTTACGCATTTATTTAATATACGGGAAACGGCCCATAATTGGACCGAATTGGAATTAGCTCTTGCTCTTTTCCTTTATTTTTTAGTTGCGGTTGTTTTTTGTAAATCGCGGGATCTATCGATGGTCGTTTGGTTAAGTTTTAACCGGTACAGTGATAAAAAATCGTAAATTTGACAAACATTTTAAAGTCATAATTAGATTTACCGATAATGGTGTACGATTATTACGAAAGTCTTGTTTAGAAAACGTTAAATTTCAGATCGCTCGAAAACTACAAGAAAAGTTTAAAATAACCAATTTGTGGCATTATTGACATGCACAAACGTCCATGATTGCAGCGGGATCCGAACCCACGACCGTTTATTTACCAGAAAGCGTAAAGCTCTCGAGTATAACGCAAGAAGGTATGCGACTAGAAAACGAACATAAATCGATTACAAAAGTGGATCGTGCTCGTGGAAATTGTGATACACGACGTGTCGATTTGAATATGCAACAGGTAACAGACGAGGGGCGACCAAAAATAATGTACGACCGAATTTATAAAATATAAAACGGAAAGTCGTCTAATCCGTGGTTCGCCACTTTATTTTCGTTAAGCGAGTAAGTATCTTTAAGGGCTTAAAGTTACCTACACGAAAAACGACAGGATTTTGTCGAGTGTAAATTTTCGTATTATTTCTAAAATTTTCACTTAAATAATTTGATAATTTTCAAATTTTTATAGGTACAGAAGATCGCTAGGTAAATAGTTAGGTAATGAGTTGGCAATTTAAATCGCCGTTTATATTGCGTAAAAGAATCTAACAATAAGTTAGTCATTCACACGATGTGGAAAAAGATTAATATTTATCAACGCGAACATTACGACCTAACGTGGGTATTTTTATTTATCGAAAGATCGTGCACTTTCATCGGGGAAATTAAAATGTGACGCACCTAAAACGTTACAACAGTTTTGCCTTCGATGAAGGTGTTCGCGTTCGATCGCAATTATTATTCCCGTTTAATTATAGGTTGTATGTTTGTAGAATAAACCGAATAACGTTTACGACGAGCGCGTGCAACGCTAAAAAAATTTAATTTCACTAGCGAGCCATTAAAAAGTGGATAGTATGTTTTTTTACGATTGTTGGCGAAAAAAATGTTTTCGAACAATTTTTAACTGACACGAAATAAAGTAACAATCGACGCCTTCTCGTCGAAATTTTCTATAAAAATGTCGACGCGCTATAGTTCAAAAAAATAACGCGCGTCGTTTCGTAATTCGTCGTCGTGTTTACAACGTATTCGTTTATGTAAATTTTATTAATGCATACAATGCAAATTGATGCTTGAATTTCGTATCGACATTTTTTCGGTATGACAATCGCGCAACCGAATTTTACTGAAAGTAACCTTGCGAATTGTTCAAATGGCGAGCGTAATTTAAAATAAAAAAGTTATCGAACGTTAATCCGTGCGGCCCGCGCGAATTGTAGGGATTAATCGGGTAACGACCCCTAGTTTCCTGCATTTTCAAACAATAACTAGGTGTTATATATTAGAATTATAATTTGACCAAGATTCCCGGGCACGCAGGATTAATTCTTAACCCGTTTTAATTGTTTGTCTTAGGTTTTAGTTACAATAGGACGGTGTAATTATTAATTAGCGCGCCCCGTTATTTGAGCTAAATTTAAATTGTAACTAGAAGAGCGACATTAAAAAAAATTGCATTACACAGACCGTCTGAGAGTTCTTTAGGTTATTATTAGAACACGTAAAGTGCCTCGAAGACAATAGAGCACTTATAAAGGACAAGCACAAAAGAATACAACCACTAAAAGCTTACCAGCTTCAAAATTCTCTTTGAGCCTCCTCCATTGTTTAGCTTGATGTAAGGAATAGAGAGCGATCACGAGAAAAAATAGTATACAGGCGAATACTGCTAACGTAAGCGCGATTGCTTGCCAGTCCCAGATAAGTGTTTCTGCACTTGAAAAGGGTACTTCGGTACTCGTAACCTCTATCCCTATCACCTCTGCTGTGGGATCGACCCTCGCTTCCGCCTTAAATTCCGTCGGATGCTCGTTAATACCATCCCCGAAGTTCCAGTATATTCTCTGTTCCTTTGCCTCGTGATGATGCCTGTGGTGTCCATGCCTGTGACGATTCTCGGTTTGGGGTTGCTGTTGCAAAAATTTCCAATCAAGAGTGAGCTCGCTCAAGGGCCCGCAAATTGTATCTCGATGAACTTCGCACGGTCTAAGGACTACGTGGCCCTTCTCGTTGTCGCATATCGTACAATTCACACAGACTTGTAATTGTTGGTGTAGGAACTGTTTTCCTTGAGGGCAGATCGATGCCGTTACGAGTGACAAGCTCGTTACTATCAGCATCCACTTTAAAGGTCCTGCCACCATTACCTGAAAATTAAACGAAACCTTTTAACAATTTAGTAAAACCAACACCGCATATATAAGTAAATCTATCCGAGAATTTAATACAATAAAAAGGTGAAAAATCATTTTTTCATTTAAATTCTATAGTGCGCGACTGTCGCCCCCCCCCCTCCCCCAATTGATAGATGTTCTTGTTTGTGTCAAGTGAACTGCGAATTTTCCATCATTTATCAGAAAGCATTGACGAAAACTATGATTAATGAAACGCCCGTTTTAGTGCCGTGGATGTTTTTCCGGCCCATCAATTGAAAAATAGCGTCATTTGAAACGTCGAAATTAAATCTACGCCTCTTTGCCCTTTAGCAACTGACGCGAAACAGATTTCCTAACGAGATTAGTACACCGGCACTAATAATTTATAAATGAAGGCAATAATCAAATGTCAGTCGACTGTCTAACCCTCTTAATAATTGAGCAACGGCGAATTCTTATTATAGTCCTCCCTCTAGGGAGTAATAAAATACCAAGGGATTCCCGTTAATAAATCTATATTAGGGTTTTCTGAATACCTGCAAGTTCCGACAACTTCGAATTGTTCCCGAGTTAATTTAAGACGCGCATCGTAAATTATTATTATTGTAGAAAGGTGGGCATCCTAATTCGAGGTTATTGACATTTGTTTATGTATTTTTTATTTAAAATGTTGTATTGGGACGAGTTTCGATGTATCACATTAATCAGATATAGTTCAGGTAAATTCCACGGAATAGGACATGTGCGCGTGGCCGTTTGGGCGCCGCCACAAAGGCGCAGAGACGCAAGGGCGGCGAACTATATTATGCGAATGCGCGACTAATTATTTTAAGTCACATCAAGTCGTTTTACCTGTATTTGATAAATATATGTTTGTGTAAAAATGGACACGAAGCAAATCCTTCTTTATTCTTTTTCGTTAACAAAAAACAACGGGCGTTTCATCATTTTATTGTTATTTGATGGAATTTAGTTGGGCCGAAATTAAAAAATGAATATTGACGAATGTGAAACGCATTAAAACTGTGTTAATTAAAAAAAAATCGGTTAGATAATCAATCTCTTAGATAATTTAATTAACGCACCTACTTAATTTAATTAATAATAATATTTTTTTTTAAATCGCCGATAATAAAACCTTATGTCCTCGGACGCATACCCCCTATAATTTTACCCTTTTATTGCGCCATTATTGTTTCGTTTCGTCCACCCCATATTACTTTTATTGCTCGGGCTAAAATAATTCCGGTCCTGTCGAGTCGATATAAATAAAACGGGAGATAATGCCTTTCGTTAACGTATCAACATTTAATTATTAAAAATAAAATTAGCGCCTCCATACCGGAGTTATGAAAGGATAATAAATGACGCATAATTTAAATGTGCAAGACGCGCGCCCCTTGTTAAGCTTGAAAAATGTTCGGGATCGTAAAAGGTTAAACGTATATAGAACGGTGAAAAATGAACGAAAGCGATAAACAATAACGCACCTCGTCATACCATTTTATATCTACTTTTTAACGGCAACCGAAAGCGTCAACTCATACGTCATGCACATGTGCGTCCTTTGACAATTTTTACATAAAAAGTAATAACGCTGAAAGCTCCAGCTGCGATTATCGAGTAATTGTATTTTGTATTTCCGAGCTTTTTTTAATTGGCTTTTTTTTTCAATTCGAAATAAACTGCGAAATTACATTTCGGCGACAAGACCGAACATAATTTTATAAGTTACGCGCCTCGGTTTCTATTTTAATAAGATATTCCGCAAACCGCGGGGGAGATTTTAATAAGAGAAATTCTCCAATCTAACATAAGACGTGGATTTATAGATCGGGCCGCTAATGGGACGTTTGGGGCACAGTAGTCGAAAATCTATTATTTTGTATATGGAATTCGTTCGTGAAATATATTTGTTTAAACGCGAAAATTCTTATTATTCTTATATAGATTTAAAAAAGTCATTTTCCCACGAAACGGCCAGATTAAAATAATATCAATCCTCCCGATAAGGATCTTTAATTTTAAAACGCGCGCCTCGGGCGTAGTCGCGTCAAGAACTTTTCTGATTTTTTGTCATTTCTCGTTTGCTTCGAATTTCGTAAAGAGTTCGACTGCAAACTTCGACATCTTGACATTTTTTTTTTGCAAAAATCGGTTGGTAATCAATAGCTACGTTTTAATTTGTTTTTTTTTAAACGTATTTAAACGTTCTTCTGCTTTTATATCGGTTAATTTTGTTAATTTTGTTTTTTATTTGGATATTTCGAATTTCCATCACTTCTAACATAATTACTATTATTTAGTACACATAACATAAAGATGCAAAGTGAAGATGAAAAACATAATAAAATTTGGTCCTCCATCGCCTCGAGTACGTTGTTATGTTCAAAAAAAAATTATAAAAAGTTTCGAAAAAATCGTTAATTTTGAATAAATAAACTAGAATTCATTTGTCTACGCAACGACGTTGGCTGCGAATAAACAAAACACAGTTTATTTATTCAAAAACTACCGCCGTTTGTTTAACTATTCCCGCTTGCCAACTTATAATAAATAACTGATGGTGAGTTCCAAAATTCCGCAGTTCTATAAATAAATAATATAGATCTTGATATGACATTTAAACAATTAAAACGAATTAAAAAAACTGCGAGAAAAATCGCTCGTTTTTCTGTAACAACGCGATATTGATCGGTATCGAAATGACGTTATTTTTGAGACGTAAACACGTCTCGTAATAACACGTCAATCATAATTGAAATAAAAACTTATTGTTGGCGCGCGAACTTACCATATATATATAACTGGAAATTTTGTATCAGCTGTCAAACATTTTTGATGCAAAATCGATTGGAAATAAGCTACTTACGAAAAAAATAACTAATACGTTATTTTTTTTAATCAAACTTTGAAAAAAAAAACTTGGAAAATATGATGTACTACGATGCATAGAAATTTTTCACTTTGCGGCTGTTTAATTCAATTATGTTACCACATTACAAAATTATAAAGGACGTTTGTTTTTGAGAAATGAAAGTTTATCTATCTAAAACAAAAAGGTATCATTATCTAGACAGTTCGAGATGATTTCTTTCGGAATCACAATTTTAAATGTCGAAATATTATTGTCTCGTGTTGTGGTAAACACAAAATTCACCCTTCCGATCCTGACACGCCAAACGTATTCAAAATCGAGGTTATTCCACGTCAAACCAACACACTTTTAAGAAAAATTTTACCCCACCATCTCAGATTTTAATCAAATTTGGCGCAGCGGTAGTCTCAATGTAGATCAAGAAAAATACAAAATTTTGTTAAAATATATCAATTCGTTTTGAAAATATGGCTATGTAAATTACCTAAAAAAAAAAACTAAAAATTTTCGGCTGCTTTTTTTTCTTCGAATTTTCAAATGGCACGCGGTCGAATTTTATCGCGCATTTAATTTGTTCCGTTTTCCGTTACAATCTGCAGGACGAACGTTTGCGATTTTGGTAGCACCGAAGCTAGTTATATATTTTAAGGTGTAGCGACAGGAAAGTAATTTAACTAGGAGTCGTCTTTTAAGGTAGGTAGCGAATTAATTTGGCCCTTCACGGACGGCAACTACACTAACATATCCTGTTCAATGTATAATTGGTCCTTAAAGCAATCAGTGTGCGCGACCCTAAACAAACTAAAGCCAATTTACTTCCAGAATCCGCATTTAAACGGATTTAGGTATACGGGAAATTCTAAATTTTCCGTCGAAAAATTCATCGCTCGTACATGACAAGTTAAATCAGACGTCGCGCGACCAACACTCGACGCGAAAACGGCATTATTTTTATTCATGTATGCATGCAAACGACGTTATTCGAAATTGTCCTCAAGTGATTCGATTAGTTTAATTGAATTTTTCAATTTCAAACGAAAAGTTGCGGTTTTCGTTTTTTTTTACTTAAAATTTCGACTTATAATTAAATTTTTATGGTCGACTGAGTTGAAATTTTTATTTGTTTCATTGGAGGTTGGAACGAAACGTTGATTATGTTTATTTTTAACGTAATCGCTGCGAGACTTTTATTACATAAACAAAATTAATTTCGTGAATTGAGTTTTGTATCTGTGTAAATTGTTTGAAAACGGCAGTGAATAGATGTGTTGTCGTCTCTAGTTTTAGTTTTGGAACGGCAGTTTGAGTTGCCGATGGCGTAAATATCTGGAAATAAATTTACAAACTATTTGCTTTACTTGTCAAGATTGTTTTTTAACACTTGTTTCGACAATAAAGTTCTCAATAATAACAATAGTCCGCCTTAGTTCTAAGTTGCTGATTTTCGCAGCTACAACCATCTGTAAATTTGGATCCGAAACAAATGGGAGACTAGAGCAATGGAAACTTAAATTGACGATTATTTCTTCGTAGTAGTTATTTATGCGTTGTTCTTTGTTCGAAACAATCTGCACTAAATCGTCTAGAAAATAGTTGGAAATATATTCCCTGGAAATTCCTCACGTTTGCGTGGCGTAATTATTTCGTTCCATTAAATTAGGTGGATTTGGAAAACTTTTTTTTTTCATTTAATTACGCGAACGCCGAAATAAAGCGTTGCTATCTGACGTAAGTTTATTGTCCAACATTACGGTCGATAAACCCGATTCTTGAGGTGAAGTACAGGTCATCTTTAACGTAACAATTTCGTTTTTGTACGAATAGGAAGCGAACTAGAAAAATCCACGCAAATACTTTACCGCAGAAAGCAATTTAGAAATTGCTGCTGCCCGCAGTGGTTCTAGTTCTCAAGACTTTTTTGGTATAGGTAAAAGTTACGCGATGTGCTTATTTACGACGAAAATATCACTTACGTTACGAAAATGACGTGTCGACAGAATATTAAAGCGTGAAATTGAAATACGATCAAAATAATGATAACTAAAATAAGCACAAAAATGGCGCACCACTCGAGCATAATCATTATTATTAAACTTATACGAACATGCTCATTTCTTTATATTAAACAGGCAACGTGTCATCTACAACGATTACTACAGTCGCACCGCTTTATCCAACAAAAACATTATATTAAATTACGTAACGTTACTGAATAACATAAAACTTAGTTCTTGTCACATTAAACGAGAGATGTTGTTCTTATCGTCGACTTTATAAACAGGTGCCGGATTATATCGCTCGCTCATTAAACTTTAATAAAATCTCTTGAAATTTCAAAAATTAATTAAATTAAAGAGGAAAGTTATTCGAGTTCATTTCTGCTTAAAAAAATGGCCGCTCTTCGTTGGATAAAAGTTAAGCTAGGACGTACAGTCAAGTTCATACGTTTCGTCTCGCACGAGACGTGATCGCAGGCCAACCAGCGACGAGAGATGAACCAAGAGGGATGAAGAGTAGCAGTTGTTTTTAAATTGTAAAAGAGGACACGTCAGATAACAAAAACTAACGCAGGCGACGGGACAAAACATATGAACCCGACTGTACATGCACGTTCCTAATCCAATCGCCGATGTAAAGGCGGACCTCGTATTTTTTTTAAACTAAAATTGGTATTTAGGGAATCACGGCTGATATAATTAAATGTAAATTTTGTGAAAAGTGGCTAATGGCGCAACTTAAACGTTGGTCATTTGCGTAATCAATTATTAAATTTGGAAGTGCGTAATCGAGCGCTAAATTTTACTCGTTACCCAATAATTTAAAATAAGGCGGGGCACGAAACAAAAAAGTGGCAAAAGCTCCGCTTCGCAATAAGTTAATGATCGCGGGTGCAAGTCCCGACTCGTGCATCTTATTTGCAAGCATTAATTTTCTCGTGAATTTAGAAAACATATTTTAATACGGGAACGATAATTTAATTCCGTTAAAAATTAGGTACTTTTGAATATATAAGCTCTCGCGCTTCAATTGTTTTGCTTAAATTACTAATTTCATGGCGGCCACGGAAAATACATTTCGAAATTCCCCGATAATTCCAAGTTTTCCAAAGTAGTTTTTATCTTTTTCCATGATATTTTAAAATCGTTCGAATTCGCGTATAAATTACCTACAAAGACTTTAATTTGTTCACTTAGAAAATCTCAACGGCGTTTCATTTTTCATATAATTATTATTAACATTCACTTTTAATGTAACTGTTCATTTGTGCCATTAGCAAATACATGCATATTTATGGGTACTTACTAATTTAAGCAAAAATTAAGACATTTACTTATTTCTTGTGCTTTGATAACAAAATTAAAGTAGGTATTATTTATATGAATATACAGGGTGATTTATTAGCTCTATGACAAATGTTATGCAAAAAAAATGTTATATAAACTAGATTCGATACGGAATAATGGGAAGTCTTACCCTTACAACCGTTTGTCAGTCAATGAGACCTCTAGAATATTTTATAACGCCTAGCTTAAAATGAAATCATATCAAAATAAGAATTTCCCTAACATTTCTCTGATAATTCCCGATTTTCCGGGCTTTTCGTTAAACACGTGATTAAACTAAGGCAAAATATAATCTCGCAACAGCTCTTCGCCGCGCGATAATATATATATGTATATATATATATATATATATATATATATATATATATATATATATATATATAACAACACTTTGTGACGTCATAGTTGTTCGATAATAATCCAATAAATTGAAACAAAAAAAATTGATCGAAAACCAACATACCCACTATCTACCCCATAAAGATACCTACATTTAATTAACGGGCGTCGCGCGCGACCTGAAATTTTGCGGCGAAGCCGGAAAAATTTTTCGCCAAATTCGCGGAAATTACTCTGTAATTGGTTTAATTTGCACGGGGCAGATTATGCGTGGCGGGCAGAATTCGCACGAACGAACGTAGTATTCTTCCCTCCGGAGATTTTTCGAAACGACGCCGAGAAGCATTTAATTAATCGACTAACGTGCCGAAGTTGCTACAACCGAAACTCCCGAGGTGTAGTTTCCTATAGCAACAAGTGTTCCCATGTTTCACGAGTTAATTTTTCTAGGTGAGATATGTGCGAATGATTGTTCGTTCGTTCGCATTTCAAGATTTATGAGTTTATATTGCGAGATGGGAAATAACATTTATTACCTACGTTGAAGCCTTTAAATTAGTTTTCGACGATATTTTTACGTTCCAATGGTTGTTGGAATTATTGTACGACATTCTTCGAACATTTGAGGGTCGTAATTCTCGTGGGAATTCAGACGTTTGTTAGTGTAATGAGCCACAACTTAAGAAAGTGGACTTGTCGTCGACTGCTATGATCATTACCAACCATTTTCAAGGAAAATTTAGTTTCAACAAGTAGTGTGCCAAACATTTTACTTTTAGATAGTGTTCGTGAACGTGCAAATGCACGACTTGTTATGTATAAGAGGCAAATATTATGTAAATTACTATTTTATCACTAGCAACTGTTAGAAATTCGATTTTAATTCGAACGGTTCGAGTGACACTACGTGCCAAAAGATAGAGATGAACGTTAAACTACATAAGTAAAAGTTGTATAATCAGCGACATACGCCTACTATTTCTTTACTTTTTATTCTGCAGATTTGAAACTGCAGTTCATAAGACGACGATAAGCGTGTTTAAAACAGATGTTCGAAGTTATCACCTTGCTGTTGTGCACAGCCTCGCGATTGAAACCTTTAATTACTTAATTACCTACCTATAAATGTAATTTCGCAATTACTGACAGTGCAGAGTCAACAGATAACACTATATACCTGTAAGATGAAAACAAACAAATAGATTTTACTATCTACGAAAATTAAAAAAATTATTATCTCCCTTATTATACAACTTTTACTGTGTTTTAACGCTTATCGTTTACTTTTAATCTGTAATATTGCCTAGCTTTTAAAAACAAAAGCAGAAGATCATAAATATTTTGTATGCCCTGTATTTTATCTCGTCTGTCTTGCTTCATAATATTATTACGACGTTATAGTTAAAATAAGATAAGTACTGGTTTGGTTCGGACGAACGAGGTATTACTGTATCAATGATTTTGCGAAATAAAGATTATAATTTTGATCTTCCGAGTCAGAAAATGATTTCTTGCATGACGAACGTTGTATAGGTACGAACTTGATCTATAAACGAAATTACACGAGTTTACACGAAAAATCTCACATCTTCACTTTCGTATTACGAAAACGGGGAAAATTTTGTTCTAAAGCGCACGAGCGAATTAGTGCCATAATTTTATTTAAACCAATTTTATCCCTAAATGTACACATTGCACAAGTAATTAAAAAATTATGTGTAACACAGGCCTGCAAATTGACACTTTTTGATTTTTTTTTCACCGTAATGGGTGAATCGTATGTATTTTGGTGCGCTGAGTCCAAATATGACCTCAGTTTTTCTCCAGCACGTAGGGATTTTCCGCAAAATGAAAAAGAAAGTTATGTAAAACCCGCAGTACATATAAGTAAAAATGCATTTTGAAATTAAAAAAAAATATATTACTAGTGGTTTATTTACATTTTTAAATACAATTTGATAAAAATAATATGTATACACAATAAGGATTTATAATAATTCTTTATAATATCTACATCTTTTTCCCTCAAAACCCCGTTTTGAGCTTTTCCGTTTGTGTGGGATGCTTGGAAGTTCTTTGAAGCATCCAACAGTAGTCTCCCATCATATTCACATCCCATCGTCCTTGGTACCTCCGTTCCATTTCTTTCATGTCTTGGTGGAACCTTTCGCCCTGCTCTTCACTTACGGCACCTAGGTTTTCTGGGAAATAACTCAAATGGGAGTTCAAAAAGTGAAGTTTCAAGCTCATGGAGCACCCCAAGGTTTTAAAACATTTCAACATTTTATTTACAATTTCTTCATAATCCGGGTCCTTATTGTTCCCCAAAAACTTAGTCACAACTTCTTTAAATGATATCCACGCCTCTTTCTCAGCTTTTTCATCACCTTTTCAAACTGATTGTCTTTCATTAGTTTCCGAATGTCCGGGCCAACAAAACACCCTCCTTTAACTTTGCCTCAGACAGTCCTGGAATTTCTTTTCAAGGTATTTGAACGTTTCGCCATCTTTTGGCAATGCCTTGACAAACTGCTTCATCAGTCCAAGCTTGATGTGAAGTGGGGTAAAAGCACTTTTGGGATCAACCAAAGACTCAAAGTGAACATTTTTTCTCCAACCTTCAAAGTTCTCGTTGGCCACACTTTTTGACTCCAGTGCTGTGCTTTTGCCCGGCTATCCCACTCACATAGGAAACAGGGAATTTCGTATAGCCACCTTGTTGTCCAAGCACCATAGAGATGACTTTGAGATCACCACAGATAGGCCATCCAAACTCCTTATATTTCAATTTAACAAGGATAAAAGCCATGTTGTCATACTTTTCTTTTAGATGCACAGAGTGCCCCACGGGTACAGAAGCGTATTTATTGCCGTTGTGTAGCAAAACTGCTTTTAAACTTCTTTTGACGAGTCAATAAAAGCCTCCATTCATCTGACACATGTTGAATGTTAAACATTGACATCAACTTGGGAACATCAGAACAATATACAAGTTCGCCATCTTGAGAAAAATTTGGCTTAAATTGTTTTCTCTGCTTCTGTACCAAGAGAATGAAGTTCCAGATCTCAACAAGTTCTTTTCTTGAAGTCTAGAGCCCAGTAATTCAGCAGACTCTTTAGAAAGCCCTAAATCACGAACGAGGTCGTTTAATTCTTCTTGTGAAAACTGTTGGGGTCCACAGTCTTCGACTTGAAACTCATCATCCAACTGCTCTGACTCGCTCTCTGATGACTCTGGCAGATCGTCAAAATTGTGTGGGGCACTGGTACTGGAATACCGGGTCCATGAGGCACAGGCCGAAGTGCGGATTGCATGTTTGGGTAACATATATCTTTTTTATTTTTGGCATTGTACCCTTGTATGTTGCAAGAACAAAAGTAGCAGTCATCGCCGTGGTTTCTCGGCTCTCTCCAAATCATAGGCACCCCAAAACGAAAAGATTTCACCTTTCCTTTAGACCACATGCGAAGTCCTTCAACACAGCCTGAACACACTCCATGAGGGGCCTAAGATTTTTCTTGATCTCCGATCTTCACACCAAAATAGGCAAAGTACACTTTTTTAATAAACTCCGTAATACTTCGAGATTGTTTTTTTAATACAAGTTCGCCACAAATGTAACAGAAACTATCAGGTTTATTAACACAAGCTCTTGAAGACATTTTGAAAGACACTTTAAGAATATTTAAATTGAAATGAACAAATCGAAGGACTACGAGGGGTATATATAGGGCAATGGGAAATTTAAATTTTATTTTATTAAATCATCATTTGTCAATAATGTTCACCACAATTACGCTAATTAGGAGAAATTCTTTTGGTAGTTACCAGAAAGAATTTCTCCTATTTATTTATGTACTTTTAATAACAAAAACATTTATTACAGTAACATTGGAATCTGAAAACACCGAAGAAAAGCGATAAACCTTAATTGCATACTATTAAGGTAATTAATTCTTTAAAAGGATACGCTGACTAATACTGTTAAATATACTAATTTTTATCATATTTCATAGTTTCTAATATAAAACTATGAAGCCGAATAGGAAAAACAACTTTTTTCGGCATATTCATAAATATACGCCTTAAGGTAGGCAATCCCGCAGAAAAATGCATTTTGCGGAAAATGCTTACGTGCTGGGAAAAAACTGAGGGCATTTCCGAACTCAGCGCACCAAAATACATAAGAATCACCCATTATTTTAAAGAAAAAAATTTGGTCGCAGACCTGTGTAATCTGCAGCTTACGAAATCTCCAAAAACTTTATGTCTCTTTATCGGACATTTACATTTTAGAAAATATATTAGGGGGACCGGAAAATAATGTCGTTTTTTTTTACATTAAATTCAAACAAGTTTTTATTTTTAATCGATGATGTAATCACCCTCGTTATCAACAATCTTTTGCCATTTAGTGTGCAAATTTTCAATGCCGGATCGATAAAAATCAATTCGTTTTTGAGCAAAATATCTGGAGATGGCATTTTGGATATCATCCAAATTTTCAAATTTTTTACTGGATCTGGACTACTGGAATAAGTTGTAGTCTTTCTTTATACCATCCAATACGTGCGCAAGTAAGTCATCTATAGAATATGTCACTTTCCAAACTTTAAACCGAATTACAAATAAACAATCTAGTAACTTTTTGTTGATGACGTGAATTGCATATAGGTTTGGATATGACATACCCTTGTGAAACTTAAAAAGCATACAATTCCAGATATGTTCCTCTTATAGTATTTGGCTGGCCATTTCACCCAAAATTGTAAAAAAATTGAAGATTTAATTATTTATAAGTAAACAAGTCACATTAACCTTAAAATATCTTTGGTGCGACTTTGAAGTACACAATGAGCTGATAAATGGTAAACAAATATTGATGTGCGCAGAAACGACATTACTTTCCGGTCCCCCTAATACATCCCTTGAAACAAAATGTAAAATCCCGTTCACGAAATCATGTTTATTCGCTGTTGCAGACTATAAATAGTTAAAATTAAAAAAATCAATTAAATTAAATTCAAATTTAAAAAAAATGATTTAAGATGATGAATCGAATGCGATTCAAAAATATATTATATATTAAGAGACATCTTGCTTAAAAATTTAATCGATAAAGCTCTGTTTAACTTCGAAAAACGGAAAAATATCCCAAACACCGACCTTTTCATTTCGTATTAGTTACATTTTGTAGAACAAGCAGCGTCGACGTTCAAGATCTTAAAGGCCGTGGAAAAGTTAATTTCATATTTATCGAGATAATGCTTCTCAGTAAAGCATGTGGAGTTAACGTGCCGAATGACCCGCTTATATAAATAAAGGGCACCATTTATTTCACTACCACTGATAAAACACGCTTTACTTACAATCGACCTACTTTTATTTGCATTAAAATTCAGTCAGACATGAACATTTTTGATACTATACAATAATGAAAACTGACAGAACACCTAACATCCATCATAAAATAAAACGAAAAATAACTTTTGTTCAGGTATAAAACGCGGGGTTTTTCAAATGATCGATATATTTATAAAAGTTTGACCGGCAAACTTTAAATAAACACGAAATATTACAAAACATTTTCTGCTATAAAATTATTGGCTGTTTGTTCATGATTCGACCAGTCCCAAATATTTTTATTGCGTCGATACAATAGAAAATGGAAGGGAACCGGTAAAGCTCGCCGAAGAGACGCCTTTTGTATTTTTTTTTATTCGAAAATATGAAAGATAAGCCACTAAATGTAAATACAGTAGAATCTCCATTATCCGGAGTGATGGGAGGGAAAAAAGACGTGGACAATATAGAAAAACTGATCAATTTCATCAATTAGTCAGTTTCACAAAAAGACAAGACAAAAGAATTTACGAATATTTACCGATAAATATTTTAGGTAATAACTGCCCTTTATAACTTTACAATAAAAAATTAGGTTACCGTCATCTTCCAAGAGAAATAGGGCGAGAAAAACGTAGCGATTTTCATCCGGATCCATACAATTAATTACTAACTGTTTATAGGTACATTTCTGAAAATGAAAAATCGCCTAAAACTGATTCCATGAAAATTGCTCGAATACAATTGAATCGCGTATGTGAGAAACCCCACATGTCCAACGATTTCTTAGTTCTATTAATAGCGAAACACCGACCCTCTTTTCCCCCCTTAACCCTTTCGACCACTTTTGAAAATGAACGTGTCCGGTGAAATAAAGCGTAATTTACACTCCCTATATCTACGGATATTTCGAGAAATTCTCCATTCGAGCAATTGTCTGTGGACCTCGTCATATAAAGGGTGTCCCAACAAGAGCGCCGGATTTAATTTTAAAGAAAAACATTTATTTTTTTAATTAAGCAAACATTTTTATTTCAATATAAAGAAAAATAGTTCCGATCAAACGTGAAATACAACATCAGGCAAATGGCCACCACGAAACCTCTGGCACAGGGTTATTCTTTTGTTGAAATTTTGAATAACGTTTTCGCATAAATGTGGCTGTATTTCACCAATAACGCGCCGTATTTCCTCTTTAAGATGTTCAACTGTTTAAGGCTTATTCGCATACACCTTTTCCTTCACATAGCCCCAAAGAAAAAGTCCATCGGCGTTAGATCGCACGATCTTGGTAAAACAGATGTGCGAAGTTATCACCTTGCTGTTGTGCACAGCCTCGCGACTGAAACCTTTAATTACTTAATTACCTACCTATAAATGTAATTTCGCAATTACTGACAGTGCAGAGTCAACTATATACCTGTCAGATGAAAACAAACAAATAGATTTTACTATCTACGAAAATTAAAAAAATTATTATCTCCCTTATTATACAACTTTTACTGTGTTTTAACGCTTATCGTTTACTTTTAATCTGTAATATTGCCTAGCTCTTAAAAACAAAAGCAGAAGATCATAAATATTTTGTTTGCCCTGTATTTTATCTGGTCTGTCTTGTTTCATAATATTATTTATTACGACGTTATAGTTAAAATAAGATAAGTACTGGTTTGGTCCGGACGAACGAGGTATTACTGTATCAATAATTTTGCGAAATAAACATAATAATTTTGATCTTCCGAGTCAGAAAATGATTTCTTGCATGACAAACGTTGTATAGGTACGAACTTGATCTATAAACGAGATTACACGAGTTTACACGAAAAATCTCACATCTTCACTTTCGTATTACGAAAACGGGGAAAATTTTGTTCTAAAGCGCACGAGCGAATTAGTGCCATAATTTTATTTAAACCAATTTTATCCCTAAATGTACACATTGCACAAGTAATTAAAAAAAATATGTGTAATCTGCAGCTTTCGAAATCTCCAAAAACTTTATGATGTCTTTATCGGACATTTACATTTTAGAAAATATATTAGGGGGACCGGAAAATAATGTCGTTTTTTTTACATTAAATTCAAACAAGTTTTTATTTTTAATCGATGACGTAATCACCCTCGTTATCAACAATCTTTTGCCATCTAGTGTGCAAATTTTCAATGCCGGATCGATAAAAATCAATTCGTTTTTGAGCAAAATATCTGGAGATGGCATTTTGGATATCATCCAAATTTTCAAATTTTTTACTGGATCTGGACTTAGAAAACCACCTTTGGCATTTACAAACATCTAATGCACTTGGATAAACATCGTAAATGTTTTTGGTAGCAACTGTTACGTTACTATACTTCGTCCAAACCTATACGCAATCCACGTCATCAATAAAAGGGTTACTAGATGATGACGTTTCACACAGTGCTGTCACTTCGTACCTCGTATTTTGACAGTTCTAATAAGTCGTAGTCTTTCTTTATACCATCTAATACGTGCGCAGGTAAGTCATCTATAGAATATGTCTCTTTCCAAACTTTAAACCGAATTACAAATAAACAATCTAGTAACTTTTTGTTGATGACGTGAATTGCATATAGGTTTGGATATGACATACCCTTGTGAAACTTAAAAAGCATACAATTCCAGATATGTTCCTCTTATAGTATTTGGCTGGCCATTTCACCCAAAATTGTAAAAAAAATTGAAGATTTAATTATTTATAAGTAAACAAGTCACATTAACCTTAAAATATCTTTGGTGCGACTTTGAAGTACACAATGAGCTGATAAATGGTAAACAAATATTGATGTGCGCAGAAACGACATTACTTTCCGGTCCCCCTAATACATTCCTTGAAACAAAATGTAAAATCCCGTTCACGAAATCATGTTTATTCGCTGTTGCAGACTATAGATAGTTAAAATTAAAAAATTCAATTAAATTAAATTCAAATTTAAAAAAATGAACGATTTAAGATGATGAATCAAATGCGATTCAAAAATATATTATATATTAAGAGACATCTTGCTTAAAAATTTAATCGATTAAGCTCTGTTTAACTTCGAAAAACGGAAAAATATCCCAAACACCGACCTTTTCATTTCGTATTAGTTACATTTTGTAGAACAAGCAGCCTCGACGTTCAAGATCTTAAAGGCCGTGGAAAAGTTAATTTCATATTTATCGAGATAATGCTTCTCGGTAAAGCATGTGGAGTTAACGTGCCGAATGCCCCGCTTATATAAATAAAGGGCACCATTTATTTCACTACCACTGATAAAACACGCTTTACTTACAATCGACCTACTTTTATTTGCATTAAAATTCAGTCAGACATGAACATTTTTGATACTATACAATAATGAAAACTGACAGAACACCTAACATCCATCATAAAATAAAACGAAAAATAACTTTTGTTCAGGTATAAAACGCGGGGTTTTTCAAATGATCGATATATTTATAAAAGTTTGACCGGCAAACTTTAAATAAACACGAAATATTACAAAACATTTTCTGCTATAAAATTATTGGCTGTTTGTTCATGTTCGACCAGTACCAAATATTTTTATTGCGTTGATACAATAGAAAATGGAAGGGAACTGGTAAAGCTCGCCGAAGAGACGCCTTTTGTATTTTTTTTTATTCGAAAATATGAAAGATAAGCCACTAAATGTAAATACAGTAGAATCTCTATTATCCGGAGTGATGGGAGGGGAAAAAAGACGTGGACAATATAGAAAAACCGACCAATTTCATCAATTAGTCAGTTTCACAAAAAGACAAGACAAAAGAATTTACGAATATTTACCGATAAATATTTTAGGTAATAACTGCTGTTTATAACTTTACAATAAAAAATTGGGTTACCGTCATCTTCCACGAGAAATAGGGCGAGAAAAACGTAGCGATTTTCAACCGGATCCATACAATTAATTACTAACTGTTTATAGGTACATTTCTGAAAATGAAAAATCGCCTAAAACTGATTCCATGAGAATTGCTCGAATACAATTGAATCGCGTATGTGAGAAACCCCACATGTCCAACGATTTCTTAGTTCTATTAATAGCGAAACACCGACCCTCTTTTCCCCCTTAACCCTTTCGACCACTTTTGAAAATGGACGTGTCCGGTGAAATAAAGCGTAATTTACACTCCCTATATCTACGGATATTTTGAGAAATTCTCCATTCAAGCAATTGTCTGTTGACCTCGTCATATAAAGGGTGTCCCAACAAGAGCACCGGATTTAATTTTAAAGAAAAACATTTATTTTTTTAATTAAGCAAACATTTTTATTTCAATATAAAGAAAAATAGTTCCGATCAAACGTGAAATACAACATCAGGCAAATGGCCACCACGAAACCTCTGGCACAGGGTTATTCTTTTGTTGAAATTTTGAATAACGTTTTCGCATAAATGTGGCTGTATTTCACCAATAACGCGCCGTATTTCCTCTTTAAGATGTTCAACTGTTTAAGGCTTATTCGCATACACCTTTTCCTTCACATAGCCCCAAAGAAAAAAGTCCATTGGCGTTAGATCGCACGATCTTGGTGGTCAATGTTGATCGCCAAATCGAGAAATGACTCGGCCTGGAAACTTGGTCTGCAGTAACACCATTGTTTCACGTGCAGTGTGACAGGTCGCACCGTCTTGTTGGAAAAACATGTCCTCCACATCAATTACGTCCAATTCGGGCCACAAAAACTCCGTTAACATTTCGCGATACCGCACACCGTTAACAGTTAGCGCATTTCCAGCCGCATTGTCAAAGAAATACGGTCCAATCACTCCGTCAGCCCAAAATGCGCACCAAACAGTTACTCGCGGTGGATGCATTGGTTTTTCGAGCATCACACGAGGATTTTCAGCATCCCAAATCCGACAGTTTTGCTTATTTACATATCCGTCGAGTTGAAAATGTGCCTCATCTGAAAAAATGATTTTCTTCGAAAAATCCGCATTAATTTGATGATGTTCCAACACCCAATCAGCAAATCCACGGCGCTGCTCGTGGTCCCTTGGCTTGATTTCTTGCACCAATTGAACCTTGTACGCGTGCAAATGCAGATCTTTTACCAAAATTCGTTGCACAGTGCTTCTGGAAATGTTTAATTCTTGACCACGATGCCGAATGGAAGTTCCTGGATTCTCGGCCACAGATTCCCTTACTGCGGCTATATTTTCGAGTGACTGACAAGGACGACGACGAACAATGGTCTTCTGATCCATCAGCGTAAATTTAGTCTCAAATTTTTTAATTAAACGCCTCACTGTCGATTCATTTGGCGCGTTATTGCTACCGAAAACTTGACGTAATTGGCGAACTGTTTTCGCAAAACTTTCACCATTTTTGTAATGTGTTTTTACAATAATTAAACGTTGTTCGTTTGAATACTTAACTGTTAAAAAAAATCACCGTACAACTCGTATTAACAAAATGGCGGCAAATTTAAATCCGGCGCTCTTGTTGGGACACCCTTTATCTTCCGTTGTCGAACTTAAGGCGACTTTCATCATTAATTTTGTCTTAAAATCTTGCTCCGACTACTACCTATGATCAATTTATTTCTTTTCGATTAATCGACGAATCTATTTGTTGAATTTTTTTGTTATACGTTCAAAAAAAGAATTAAATAACTACACGAAACTATGTAAGGTCGCACGTTCATCCCGATGTATAAACGGTACTCCGGAGGGTTTCGAGATTTATTTGTCTAATGACTAAATTCGTCAAAAACGATCGGCTCGATTTTATCGCTGCCGATTATAGATGGAACTTGGGAGGCTAGAAAGGTCGAAAGTAATCGAACATCTTTTACCGTTGCCGAACGTAAATTAAACGAATACGGGCCACCTTTTCTAATAAAAAATGAACTAACGCCGATCGTAATAACCTTAAATCTCCTGAATTATCGACGCGCACTTTATTTAGATGAATTCTGGAATTTTAAACGTTTTAGTTTCAAACATAATAAGGAAAAAATCTGTTTTATGTCGGGCAGTCTTGATAAATTTGGATTTTAATATTTTGGCGAGGAAGAAACGTCATAACCAACAATCACGGCAAGATATTTATCGGTCAAGGGACTGTGCGTTCCTTCCGAAGATTCTTTCAGAACGACGACGGCTTCTGAAGTTATTCAAGCGCTTACGCTGATATGTAAATGCGATATCTAAGCCGCGAGGATCATCGTATTATTGATACTTCTGTGCACCCGTGGCGAAGTGACACTATCTGACATGTCAGTCTAGTTGTGTTCCTGTTTGTGACAAGGACTCAGATACAGTTGTATATTCCTGTCGTAACACAGGAGACGTAGGTATAAGAATAGAATTTATAGCGACTTTTAAACGCGATGTTACTACGGAGAATGCCCTTGATTATCTTATTGTTAGTTCAGGAAGCGTAACAAATTGACGTGATCCTACAACTCAACCTTTGTGAAGCAAAAAACGAAGATCAATAAGATCGGCCCGGAAAAGTACATATATATATATACGTGAAAGAAAAATTCGCCGATCCCTCCAGTTATACGCAAACCGAATCAAATAATAATCCGCGTGGCGGAAACGGGTACGCGTTTAATATTTAGATAAGGACACGTTTATCCGGACTTCCACGGACATTTCAATTGTTATTATTAGACCGAAGTTAGCCAAGATTAGACTTACTAATGTATGTCATGTTACAAAGTTCATTTAAATAATTGGCACACACCATCGCGACCCATTTTGTTTCTAGGTCAAATTCGTTATCGTAAGAACCTCGAGATCGTCAATAGATTTTCAATATTAATTTTCATTTAAAAATCAAAAGTGTGCCGTTTAATTGTAAGATAACAAGAGGTGAATATTTTGAAAGTTGCACGCGTCCCATAACAGTGGAAGAACGCAAACCAAAAGGTGTCCAAACTTGTTTCTTGTACCCGAAGAGCTATGTTTATTGGTAATCGATGTCGAGTCGAGTATTTTTTTCCATTTCGCCACCACAAGGCTACATTGTTGCAAAATAATTTCGCAACATCGGCGTTTCGATTTCTTCCAATTTCCACATTTATCCATATGACGTGGTGCCCAAACGATGCCAAGTTGAAAAGGAAAAAGCGGGCGGTTCCATCCCTGTCGTAAGTCTATACCCATCTCCCGTAAGCAACACCAGTAGGGTAATAAGGCGACCATATGTCAGCGGGACGTTCCATCTTCCACGACCGTTGTTAATGCAAGCAGTGTGACTGCACGCTTGAAAGACGGACAGAGATTTTTAAGAAATCCGTCTGTCGTAGGTGTTTATTTTGGGCACATCATCTCACAATCGAGCGAATGACATTTTTGCCCCGCGGCAATTAGTGCCACGACGCTAAACCGATACGTTTTTCCGATTAAATAACTACGTAAGAACAAATCGATTTTAAATCCCGAACGTTTAAATTTACGAAGTTCGGCCTGGGCTGTTTTTACAGATGTTTGACTTTCAAACTTCTAGACGAACAATAAAGTTCCGAAGTGTAAGGTAACACGGCGTTTACATCTTTAGAACTTTGGCTAAATATAATCGCGCGCTAGTCTAGTTGAAAATTTAGTTTAAGGTGTCAAGATCGACTCGATTCTGAAAATTATATGGAAATATGTACCTAACGGTATTATGTTTTTAAACTGTTTTATTACCGACCGTATTTTAAATTAATGGACGTAACGATTACCTTTTTGGATTTTTTTAGGTTTAAAAATTTATCGTCGCGGTTAAAATAGATACTTATTGTGTGTGGGGGGCCGAGTTCATTCGTATTCATTTATATATTTCTTCATAATTTGTCAACTTAAAAATGCGACGATAAAGTGTTTTAAATAGATCATTTGGAAATAACGTCGAAAAAGTAAAATTTTCACGTTTCCGCAGAATATAGAAACATTTACGAAAAGTCACCTGCTTATTTAACTGTCTAACATACTACATTTTTGGACGTTGGTGCTATTTTGACCAAAGGCGGCTGTAAATATGGATTTTAGATCATACAAGGCCCAACGAACACCGCTACGTTTAAACAACGTTGATGCAACGTAATATTCGTTGATATAACGTTTACGTTGAAAATTTCAACATTTTTTTTTTTTTGTTTGAAAAACCCAATTTATTTACAATCTGCACAAGTTGCATTTAGTATTTCAAATTATATAATTTCAACATTTAAATCTGGTTCAATGGTAACCGTTACAACATAACGTTTTTTAAAGTCTTATTAACGTTTTTTGAAACATAAACGTTTCAAGGATTGAAAACTTTACAGTTTAAATATAGTTGAATGGCGCATTTTTTCAAACTGAAAGAGAGAGGGGGGAGAGGGATATAAATGTCGAACGTACAAAAGTGGACGATCATAAAAAACGAAGAGCTTCTAGAAAACAAGGCCCAATATCTACAGCGTATTCAAAAAATCAAAAATATTAACTATAAAACGAAAATGATGAGTTTTGGAAAAATTCTCAATGCTGTACAAAATTTTACATTCAATTGTTTTTGAGTTACACGCCATCGATATTTTGTTCCTCAGACAAATATCACCGAGGGTACTAATTAGTTTAATTTATTTTAATCTGGACAAAAAGACGACCGACGCATTAATGACATATACATACATCGGGTGGTACTTGTACGAAAATTCTCAGCGGAATAAATGCAAACGCAATTCGTTTGTCCGACGTTCGTTATTACACCAGGGGCAGTTCGTAAAGATGTCGCGCAGTCAGTCTTTTTCGTTGATCTTGCTAAATTACTCATAACAACAAATTGTTCGGGCGACGAACGTGAAAATGCTTTTTGCTCGTTTTCGTGCCAAAAATGAACGATCGCGTTTCCTCTTTCTTAGTCCATTTGCGGCGTGGGAAAAATTACGGTACAAATAAAACCACAGTCCGCGTACAACACAAGTAATTTGTTAATTTAAAATAACGGCGGTTCGGTGCAATTTAAAAAAAAAGAAACGCGGTGCGAGGGATTTATATTCGTCCACACCTGCAAGATACGATCGTCTGTCTAAGCTCAGATAGTACACAACCCGGAGCTTGACTGACTAACCCCTACAGAGGCGTATTGAATTTATTTTATATTAAACCGATTAATTATCCTGTTTAAATAAAATTTGACACGAACTTTAAAAAAAAAGTTTGTCTATCAGCAATATGCGTTCTGTTTGATATCACAAACGCCCACGTAATAATAATTATATTTGAATAAAACTGTTAAATTCAAAAAAATAAATAAATACAATCCCCCCCCCGGTCGAAATTAAACGGAGTTATCGACGAGATTAGCTATTTCGTTCGTATAACCGTCCCGAAACGTATAATGCAACGAAATTTAATAGTTCGGAAGGTAATATTGCGACTTTAAACAGTTAATTTTCGAAGTTGAGTATTTGAAATTTAATCAGGAAGTTCAAAGTTTGCCGAATACAACATTGATTGGGTCAGGATTAAAAGTTCCTCCGAAACGTTTGTTCCAGCAGTTTCTCCCGTGTTTGAAGTTCGACTTTAATTATGTATAACTGAAAGCGACATCTATGTCGAATACGGCTTTACTTATATTAAATTTTTTTTTTAATAAAAGTTGCGAAACAGTAATTGGTAACCGGATTAAAAGTGTTTTAAAGTTGTTGTTCGAGCAGTTTTCTCATTAATCCGCGAAAGGCGTATTTTAATTAAGAAACCGACACCAAACGACATCTGTAATTAATGATACACTCGGGAGCTTATTGTTATCTTTTTAAACTCTCATCTAATTGTTCGAAGTTTGAGTTTTCTAATTGGGGTATTAAGCGCGCGATTTAACGGGAATCCAATCACACTATATTATAACACGAATATGATTATGCCCGCGCGAAACTAACGCAACTTTGTTATTGAACAAACGGCAATAACCTGAACAACTAAATACCCTTAAACCTCGTGATTGTGGTTTCTTTATGGCAAAGCGTTCGAGGATTTGTCGCTTCTATTAAGACACACCGTGGGAACTTAATTACATTTACGAAAGCAAAGCCGCTAAAGCTTCGTTACCGGATTTTATTTAGACGTCGAGAGATTTCACTTAAAAATTAATAAAACGTCCGTCGATCGGACTATTTAGAACTTACGAGGGTTCGAACGTGGTGACACCTTACCGAAAATACGACACGAATACAAATATTTAATGGCAAAGTATCGTTTTGATTGTATTTCGGTTGCGGCGTTGTGTTCCTAAAGTCTCCCAAAATGTTCGTTATTAACTTTTTATTGTCGTGTTATTTATGTTCAAACTTCCGACCGAATTGCTTTAATAATTCGGGGGAAATCTTTTAATTGGGGAAATTCTTAAGTTTACGAGCGCGACTTCTGTTATTACGCAGACGTGCGAGCGATAACGAAATTCATAGGATAATTGTTACTGCACAAGTACGACGGTTGTTACTGTCAATATTAACGGGGGCTCGAGTTTTTCGCGAAAAGGCCGAATTGCGCGAAAGCAATTAAACACTTACAACCCTTCATAATAAATAAAGCGAAAACTTGAAATCGTTAAGCTTGACGTGTCCTAATTGTCTTTCGTTTGGCGAACGAAAACTAATTAAAATTGGTAAAATTTCTCGATACACCAGATGAATGCAGAACCGCGAAACAATGAGCCACGCATACTACATATTATCCGCATTCAAAGTGGCCAGTCGCGGTCCTCTTAAAATGACCACTTTGAATAAAACACCTTCTCGCGAGCATCAGGGGCCGAAGACTGAAATTTACAAAACAGAGGGCGTTTCGTTGGTACGGGGAAATTGCTCGATTGCTCGCGAAAGCGTCGAATTGGTGTGAATAAGAGGTGGCCACTCGAAAATCGTAATAGCACGTGGTACGTTATAGGTATTTGTTCGAATATCAATTTCCTCCACGGTACACATCTTAAACCGCGACGGCTTCAAAACGGCTCTTCTGCACGTTATTCTCAAATAGACTTTCATTTAGACTTTCCCCAGGGATTGGTTATCTACCTGGGTACTAATCGTGTCCGGCACTTGTTTCCTAGGTGATCGCATCATACCGGTGCACAATGGGGCGGAATATCGTAAAACGTGGTAGAAAGTCAAAAATTGAAATATCACATTTGCTTATTTAAACTCATATTTTATAATAGCTTAATCATCTATGGATGTTATACGATTAAGCAATTACTGCTATCATCACATATTTCCGTGTAATACAGGCAGAACTGGCAATTCCGATAAACTCGTGTGAATTGTTTATTACACGTTAAATTAGTTGTTCTGTTCTTCGTTTAGTTTTATATAGATAATTAATAGAAAAGTGAGTCGAAATCGAGATGGATGCAAAGTCTACAGGTGCATAAACTTATTTAATAAGTTATTTTTCATTAACGTGCCTAATTTTGTTTATTATAATTAATCTATTTTTTGTAACTAAATTTCATTGCCTTCATGTCACTAAATCAACTTGTCGTTGACTTTTAGTTTACTATCGAGCTGTATCAAGTTACATTTTTTGCATAGAAGTATAGATAATACATACAGCTATTGCATAATAAAAAAAAATACTGCGACTTTTTGCGACATTTGAAGATAATGGCCTATAAGACAAAGCTTACAGCCGACTCTGTGTTTATTGCAAAATAATTTAAGTAAACTTCGACCGATATTTCGAATATTTTAAAGTAACTTTTCATTCTTTCCTATTCATCTTCAACTGTAGAAGAAGCAGAAAGCCGAAAAACTTCAAAAATTTTACATGTTTTTTGAAATTGTTCTAAAATCGCCGAATTATTAAACTGTTTAGTTTCCCACAAGAAAAGTTGTAGCAATTTTATACAGATGTTTTATAAGTGCTCGGGGAAACAAATATTTTTCGATATACAGATGAATCGTCTCCCGAAGAAAAGGAAACAGAAAGTGTTTCTTCTTCAACAGACGACTAAACTACACTTTTTTCTATTGTAACTGTAATTTTATTTTAATTTTACGATTAGAATAGTTTAATTACAATAGAAAAAAATACCTGAATAGTTTACCTGATGAAGAAGAAACATTTTCTGTTTTCTCTGTTTGCTTTTATTAGGCCATCTTTTATTCAAAAATTAATTAATTTTTAAAATTATTTACGAAGATTTTGTAAGAGTTTGTTTTGTGAAAGTTTTTGAACAGTTTAATAGCAGTAATAATTTTTATTTTTTTGGTAAGATAGTTTTTTGAGTACGTACGTTATATAATAAATGTAATTTTTTTGCTTGATAAACTTTGTTTTCAAAATAAGTCGAATATTCTACATGCAATACATTTTTTCCTATTGCATGAAATTTTTATTTCAGTAAACCCAATTTCAGAGATTATTTCATTTCAATTTCATTTAATTTCAATTTATATGAATTTATATGTATAAAAATTTTTATGAAATTTCTCTTGTGATCAATAAAAATAATGGCTTACTATGAAATGTTCGAAAAACATTGATCTACTCGCCCATCACAGCTCATGTTTGACTGTAGTTCAAAAACTGACCATTATATAACTTTTTACGTATTACATTTTTTGTTCAACAGGTCCTAAATTACAACATATGTGACAACTAATCAATGTCACGAGATCATATTTTCTATAAAATACAATTATTGCGGAGTGTTTTTATTTTAACTTTTTTAAGCCCTGTATCTACATTTATTTTTAAAATAAAACTTGTAAAATATTATAAATGATCGATATTTATTCAATCTAAATGTATACCAAATAGTTAAAACAATTATATAAATCAAAATAGTTTCTGCCACGTTTTACGATATCTCGCCCCACTGTGGAAAAGTGGAGTACATCTAACCGTTGATTTGCCTTTTTAAAATTCAACGACATCGAGTCCGTATTCAGTCGGGCTCATCGCTGTACAGCGGAAAGTAAGAGCTGCGTTATAGTAGCTGACTACGGCTGAACGACCTTAAGCTTTTGTGATAAACACGTGGCACAACTGCTGACGTCAACTATAAAAATTAAATGAAAAACTACGCCGACAATAATGGCGATTTCTGGCACAGCGCTAAGTGTTGGCTATGGATTCAATTGAGTCGCTAATTGTAAGGCAGTGTGGTTGCAGAGAAATTCGAACTCCCGACCGTCGGTTTACTATTAGAAAAGCGTAAAGCTCTCTAGACCACCTTTTAAATCAAAACGACCGACGAAACCGACCTTCAATTTAATTTGTTCGAATTAAAAAAATCGATCGTTTAAAATTTGCAGATCATCTAATTATCTGCAATTGACAGTAGATGATATTTTTAGTACGTATACTTATAGTACAATTACAAGGCGTCCTCGACATTTAAAAACGTCGTTATCTACACGTATAAGATGACTTTGCAAATTTAAGAAGTTGTACAGATAATAATTAGTTTTATTTAAAAAAACCAAATAGGAACGTAGCGCCTGCGGCGGCGCAGCGTTAACTTTTTGCTACCTACTGAAAAACGCCGCCGAAAAATGCGATCCGACAGTAAACAATTTACGGAAAGAACCGACGAAACACAAAAGGGGCCGGGACTCTGCAACAAAACGACTACGCCTAAATAAACTATTTTTTTGTCGCGTACAGTAACATAATTATACGATTAGGTAAATAAAAGGTTTTCGTATATGTCACGAAATTAACCGCGAACTTCCATGAGGGCGAAGCGACGACTTGACGACGAGACCTAATTCATTTATCATACGAGAGGCCATCTGGCTCGCTTTTTGTAATTTACTCATTTATGCTTATGATAATCTTTAAAGATTTAAACGAGTAATAAGGGTCCATTATCTAATTCAGCTGTCTTGTACGAAGTTTGAATAGCGTAAATACGACAATCGTGAATACTAATAGATGTTAATTTAAAGATTGGATAATTCATTTAACGCAGTAGGTTGCATAAATTAGAAAGTACTCACGATGACAATTTCTACAAAACCGAAGCTTTGTTTAACTTTAGAAAGATGTCCTATAATGACCACATGTGGGCAGGTATTTGTTGATAAGTTAAAAGCGAAGTGTCATATTCGAAGATCATTTGAATTAATTAAGTAGTTTACATCCTGTTGTTAATCGACAAACCACAATCTTCCATTATAAGTAAGTAACTTACCAACAATAACGATAAAAAATAAATTAATAAATTTAATCGGCTTTTTTATGGGATGTCAACATTTTCCATTTACACGTAGGGAAATTGTTATTCTGCTGTGAATTATCCTTTTGTTGCATTGCGACTTATATGTGCTTTTGACGTTACGCTTTCTGTGGCTGCACGAATAGTTGTATTATATATTATAGAAAATACTTTTGTGGTACCCTATACAAGTCCATATCTTTGTAAGAAGACGATTTATTTTCTTTGTAGGTAACAATATTAATTAAATATGTATCATAAAACTGTGCATTTTTTTTTTCAAGTCGTTGTACCATAAACGATGTCTTAACTATATATTATTCTTAGACGTGAACGTTTAAATTGTACTGCAATGGTAAAAGGAAAAAAGAAACAGAAAATACTGGCGCAGATCCAAAACAAAGCAAAAGCGTGGTACTAAGTGAACTATCTAAACTGTAGTTTGAAGCAATAACAGGCAGAAGAAAACGAAGAACTGACATTTACCAAAAAAAAAATATACAATGTCCATACTTTTGACGAACCACCAAAATGTTTCTAATACTGATTTGCAATTGATTAAGAGAAATCTTTATTTAAAAATTGAATAAGTGAACGGTAATTCAATATTTCACAATAAGAATATACTCACTCCCTAGATAATTTAGAGCGCATAACGACATGTCCAATAATAAATAATTCAATATTTCACAATAAGAACATACTCACTCCCTAGATAATTTAGGTAATCGGTAATCAAAGAAAATGAACCCAAACATTTTTGACGCACCTTGTAAAACATAGAAGATACAATTATGTACTTAAATATTATAATTAATTTATTACGAATAATATTTAAAAACCGACCCTCACTGCCTTGTATAATATTACGTGTTTTATTGAATGAATTGTTTAGAACGTTTAGACGAACTTATGGTCATGAATGCAATACTTATGCAACGGCGCATTATATTTTTTGTCGTTGTAATTGTCTGCGTTATTATTAGAATATTAAGTATTTGTTTGTTTTTCATTATATACAGGGTGTTTCAGGAGGAATAGTAAACATTTTAGAAGGTTCATATAAACATACATTATCACAGATACTATATCAATTTAATTACGTAATTAATTAATCGACCTAAAAATTTAACGTTACCGAATGATGGATCGGTCGCGGACCGAAATCTTCAGACCGTACTCCGTTAAATTTTTTTCCCTACGGTCGGACAAAAAGGAAAGTCTACGAAGAAAAAGTAAACGCAAGAGACGAATTCCTCGCTTCTATTATATTATAAATAGTATTGTCCCCATAAAAGTACGCGAAGACGACCTCAGATTTTTAAACATTTACGTTGATCTGTTATAAATTATTGATATCGTTTAAATAATAATCAATCTTCTTCTTCGTTCGTATATTTTTTAAGCAGGGCCTTTCGTATGTGACACGCAAACAGCTGCATCACCAAGCCCATTGAAAGTTCGACACATGCTTATACAAAACCTTTTTATTCGGAATAATTATAGGTACCTGCAACTGACGTCACCTAAAATATTTATTATAGGTACCTACCTCCTAAAATCGATTGAAAAAAGAATAAGAAAAAACGCAACAGATCGACGTTGGACAAGATTAACAGGAAAAAGATTTCAAAACGAGTAGAATAGAAAAGAAAACAGTAGAAAGATCGAGAGTAAGTGCCGAAGTTACCCAAAACGAAAAAGATCGGGAACTGGAATCGAGCAGAAAAAATTGCAAGAGATAAAGAAAAACGTAGAAGAAAACTGAAACAAACGAAATTCCTCTGCGCCGATAATTTCCGGTAAACTGAGAAATGTTTAAAAGCAAGTAAGAAATGCACGTAAATGTTTGGAGCTGCCATTTTGAAAACCGCAGTCCAATTACCTGTATCAAATTTTGGCACCTAACTTGTATATAACTAACTTTTGTAAATATGTAATTTGTAATTAATATATTTTAGTTGGTCGCAAATACAACATCGTCACAAAATTTAATTGCCATTTGTTCGAATTTAGATTCTAAAATTTAATCAACACTTCTGCTAAAAATCGCACCTGCATCGCGAACTTCAAAGAAAACATTTGAAACGATAATCGTCTGAATTATACCGAGCACCAGCACGGAAAACTACACAATACCGTGCAACGTGTGTGCGTGCATACCTACTGGGCAAGTAAGTAGTTAGTAATTTTTAAGTAAAGATTATCAAAGGATTTTATACGTCATCAGTTTCGGCAGTTAACAAAGCGCAGACAAATCCCAATTAAATTAGGTAACTCGATATTGTTGTTAACTGAAATTTAACACGTTTGGTTGCGAAACGGGCGAGGAGTGATTCGATGAGCGCGGCCATAAATAAAAACGCAAGAAATTCCCATTGTCGTTAATTCAAGAGCCGAAACGTTTCCATATAAAACATTAGAAATATTCCGAGTGTCGTTACGATTCCGTAATAGGAATGTCCAGCTAGTTATAGGTAAAAGTCGTTAACAACCACTATTGCAAGGTAATGCATAGGTAACATAATCCACCTATATGTCATTCAGATTATTAGGTAAAGGCCAGAGTTAACTAATTGTAAACTGCAACAGACGCCGCATACGTTCGTTATATTTTATAATTAAAACTACATGGAGTCGTAGATATCTACCCAAAAAAAAAATCTAAACCCATTTCCCGGCTTTACCTAGTGCTTAAGTTGTCTTAATTGGAAAATTACTGCTGCAGCAGCCCAATTCAAACAATTTCGTCGGATTTAAAGTTTAAAACGGGATTAAAAAGACCATAACCGTTACAGTATAAAGCTGGGGACGCACTGCCGACACGTCACGACGTGCTGTCATGGAATTTTACATTAGTACACATGGGACGACACGTGACGCATCTATTCGGATGCTCACGCAGCACGTTTCAAATAAATATATATTATCTGCCCGCCGCTATTTATTGGCTTGTAATTGGTATATCAAATACACTTATATTTACTTATTATTATACTTTTTTTTGCATGCCTGGCGAGTAGAAATCAGTGCCGTAAAGTTGCGTGCCGTAACGTGACGTGTCGGCAGTTTTATTATGATAAAAATAATCGAACGCTAAAGGAATTTCTGATGCGAGAACAATATGGGGTTCTTTCCGGAACCTTGACAGGTTTATTAGGCCGTAAGTTGTGGAACTGTGACGAAATTCTATTGTTTTGTCCCTCAAGAATTGAGCTATAAACGTTTTTTAACAAGTTGGTTTAACATCTAAACCTGGAACTTATACACAAGAACTCGGATAGGTAATTAAATTAGATACCTTTTTTTTTGGTAAATTTTAAATATCAAAGACAGATGTTCGATCCCCGTCGAACGATTTTAAGAGTCAATTTTCTTCGGGCGTCGTGTCCGTTTATTTAGCCCACACGCGGCGTCTTCGAATTTAAAAACAAAAGACGATGCGATTGAACACATCACAACGCAAAACCGCAAAAGAAACGTAAGACGTTTTCTACGTAAGAATTTAGGACTTCAGTAAAAATGGAGGATTGGCGAAATTCAAAATCAATTCCAAATTTAGTGGGCGATGGATCTTTCCTTCGCGGCATATCACGAGAAAAGAAGATTGACTCGCTCAAAAAATGACGATGCAAAGTTTTTAATATTTTTTTTTATGTAGAACTTCAGATAACGTATTTTGAAGGTGAAGGGTCGCAGAGGTCCAAGCCCGAATTCCAAATTTAGTGGGTGACGAATCGAACATGCATCTGATTTAGTTAACTACCATAAAAAAGGGAAACAGGCGAAAAAATGAAATTTGAATGAAGAGCGAAGAGATGACAAAAAACAATGGGGATTTCAAATTGTCGGATTCAGTCGTCATTAAACAGTAGAATCGCTTAATTGGGCACAACAAAAACCGATTTTTGACACCGACCCAATGTCTTCTTCAATGTCGGCCTGATGTTGCGCAAAATGTACCCCGATGATGGTGCGCGGTTACGTTTATTTGATTTGGACGTTCTATCCGAGATTAAAATAATCGTGTCCTTCTTGTTTGGTTATCGTTGAATAAATTCGTACCCACACCGCGACATCCTTCACGGAACGTTAGCTGTAGTTCTTTAGTTTTCAATTATTTTAATTTTATTTTGATCGACAGCGTGAATTTTTGCACCTACTACTTATGGTAATTTTAATGTAAATTCATTTGTGAGATACGTACAAACATTTTCGCTCGCGGCATTTTGTAGGTACCTATATTTACGTTGTTCATTTAACGTGAAATAGAGAAGATAATTATGTAAATAATAAACTGATCGCCCCTAAAATTAATACGCACACACGCGCGCATGCACAAAACACAACATAGTGTTGCGTTAAGCCGTTTTTAAGTTAATTCGCTCCTCCAAAGTTATTTACCGTTCGTAATTTCCTGCTCTGGAACCGTGAGAATAATAAAGCAAGACAATTTAATGTAAAACAACCATAACGCAATTTTCCTCGGCGTCATCAAAACTGATAAGCAAAATGGGACTTATCCCTAATTTCCGTTCAATTTGTTTCTTTTTCTTCAAAATGAAGTAGGTATATATGAAACTGCTAACAAGAAATTTTAAACAAAGTCACTTAATTTCGCCGTCGTCCCTCATTATTAAGGGAATTTTTCCCACTGACGCCGTACACGCGAAATATCGAACAATCAATTTCGATGCCCGGATCGCCGGAAAATGAGCATATTTTGTAAAATTTTATCCGTTTCGTGCGACGGCGAATTTAGCGGCAATCCAATTATCGGAGATTGTTTTTTCGATTCATTTCGCGCAGTAACGAAAATTTATTTTTAGAGAACGGCGACGCCTTTTATTAATTTAAAATCGCGACATTCCGTTGCAATTACACCTCCTATAATGTAATCTCGAAGACTTATGTGTACAATCGGAAAATTTTCAGCGATACGAACTCGAACATTCTTAAATAGAATTTAACGTGAGGATTTTCTTTCGTAATTTAAACGACTAACTTCTGAAAGACTTACGGACGAATTTCGAAATGTAATAAATTTTAAGGTAATCTTAGGTGCTGTTTTATGCGCTACTTATTTAATTTTCTCGGCACTTAACACGTTCAATTTATTATAAGCGGGCAAAAATTGAAAAATTTAATTTACCTTAATCGCGCATTGTTTGCGTTGTTGTTATTAAAAGAAGTTCTTGAACTTCCAAGCAAGTTTTCCCCTTGGGGAATATCGAGAGGCGAACATTGTTTAAAAAAAAAAATCTATAAACGTACTCACCCTGCGCAAATTGAAAATCTCCATGCAGAACGTTTATCCAAAATTTTCGTTTATAAATTTTTCGACATCGTTACGTATACGACACATGGTATATTAACTAACGCGAAGTCTATGTCTTTCTTTCCGAACCGCGCGCACACTTCTGTGAAACGCGACTACACTCGCGGGTTTTAATTCAAAATTAGCTCGGTTCAAGACCGTCAATGCGGCCTGCGCGTCGTCGGCCCGACTTCTTTGAGTTTAGGATCCACTTTTTATTTTTATTTTTATATACCGATCTTTAATTATTATTAAATTCCGTAATGATGTATAGGCAGCAGATGAAGCCGTCCGTAGTAAACTCCTGAAATAAAAAAAAAACTGTTTTATTTATAAGTTGTACATTTTCCAAAATGCGCGTTTTATTACCTTCTAATTTTGCATCGATCAAAGAAAATAATATTATCTAATAAATTAGTAGGCCGTTAACCCTTTTTAATATAGTCGAAAACTGTGAATGGTGGTAAAAAAACTGTTTAAAAACGTGATATATATTGTGATATCATAATAAACAGCTTACTCTGTCAAAATATAATATAAAAAATACACATTCTAATTCGAGAGATATAAAAATAATTATGTGATAAATAATGCATCATCCATGTAACAAAAACTATATGACGTCCGATTTTATTCTCCATATTCTTGCGCTATTTCTTTATTTTATGCATTTGTCATTTTATTCGAATTTTACCAAAAATATGCGTCGGAACCAAATTCGGGTTGCTTTTGCAAGTAAGGTACTTACCTAATTTAAACATTTAGAAAGTAAATGATTCGTAAACGTTTCGTTATTGGGATTTCTCAAATTATTTTTAAATTACAGGTTTTCGTTGGCGCAGATTACTGGTAATTACTTACATTCGATAGTTAAATATTGTAGGTAATAAAAAAATCAAGGATAAATTTTAAATCTGTGATAATCTTTAATACGGATTACAATTTAAAAGGTTATTATTGTCTATCGGAAATATCTAATTACAGCCGCTCGTTTTACCAATAAAATAAACCAAAATGGTCATTAACCTACTTTCAAATTTCTAGTAAATACAGTGGAATCCTGTTAATTCGAACTATGCTAATCCGAACGAAAATAAATTTTTAAAAATAATAATACAGAGGCCAAATGAAAAAGAAACAAAGCGATTAGTTCGGATTAACGACACTCTACCGTACTAAATGCTCTAATAAATAACGAATCAGGAAGAATGGATGCCCAAAATCGGCAAAGACGCGAAAATCGCTTTATTTCTCATGGAAATTCGCTAAAAGTGAGCGTAAAAAATACTAATCGACAACTTCACGATAAGAACGTCTCTAATTCGCGCCCCATAAAATAAAAATAAATTACCTGCTCAGATTTTTTTGTACTTATAAGTAAAGTAAATAGGCAGTTCTTCTAAATTAGTTAAGTACATACCTATCTTATTAGACGTAAACATAATTTCTTAGGGTCTTTTTTATACACCTCAGGCATGGCCCATTAGCCCTGAAAGGGTTTCAGGGCCGATCTCGCGTATCTGCGGAGTACGAGGATTGCCCTCGATCTCTTCATCTTCGAAATAAGCTCTACCATTTATTTATTTTTTATTTATTTCAGTTGCCGCAGTTTCTATTTTAGCAACGTAATGCAATTACTTCGCAATAAGAACAGAAACAGAACAGAATTAAACGGAGATTCAAACGTTGCATTTCACATCGAATTACCTAAATATATTATATAATATTTTGTTATATAAAATTCTGCGGATGGTTAAATTTCTTTTATCAATTAACCTATGATTAACAATATGTACAGTCAAGTTCGTATGTTTTGTCCCCTTGCCTGTGTTGATTTTTATCGTAAAAAAGGATCAAAAAAAAGATTACTGTCCGTTTTTATTTATTATCTAAAGAGTCTCTTTTTACAATTCAAAAACAAAACTTCATCCCCTTTGATCATCGTTAATCATTGGTCTGCGATCACATCTCGCGGACAAAACATACGAAAGATAAACGTTTCCTCGTTAAACTTTGGTTTTGTCCGGTTACGAGTGTAGATCAAAATCAATTTGTTTCGCCTTCAAATTTTATTTTAAATAAAATTACTACTAAAGCCAGTCGTTATTATTATGAATTTATTAGGTATTTAATCGTGTCGCGTTTAATTTACCTATATGTAAATAAGTGGAGTTAATTTTTTTTTATAGATAGATACCTACAAATAAAAAAGCCCGAATCAAAAAATGTAAAATTTTATGTTTGAACCTATTTCAATTTTATTTTTAAATATTACCTATCTACAACGTTCGAGTTTGAAATAAATCGCCAATAACTTTATTTAAAAATATAAATTTATTTATCTATGCTGTTATAGGTGGGCTATTTTATTTTATTATTTACCTACATATTTAAAAATTCACAATAACTGTCCAAGAAAATATCCATTCCGTGTGCATTTAAAATTACAAAGTTATTGTTAATCTCATTGTCAGTTATCTATGGATCTAAATACGAAGCAACTGGAATAGCACGTGTGTACCTTCTTTTGTAATATACTTGAATTTGATCAAATAATAAATGGTAACTTTCTAAAATAAAATTGGGGATTTCTGATGTTCCAGCAACAACTTTAATACATTATTTTACAAATGAAATTCTGACAAAACAACTTCAGCTCTCTCGCGCTGTTCACGGCGGCGGCAGTGTTTATTTCAGTACGAATTTTAAATTTCGGCGTCCTAATATTCGCGCGTGCGTGGAGTGCTCGAGCATTGTGTTGAGTTATGCGTCCAAAACACGATTACAAAAAGGATTTATACGACGAAAAATGGTAGGATTTTTGTCAATTATAAAGTGTGAATACATGTTTTAACACAAATTTTCCGAAAGTCACATAGGTAATTGGGATAGGTTTTAAAAATGTTGGCGTCCAAATGTTAGCTTTCGTTTTCGAATCGCGTCGGGACGCCGCTGATTTGAGGCCTCCGTTAGAGCAATTGTATAATTATTTGGTTCAAACGAAATGATCCATATATACGATATTAAATGCTCGAGTTTTTTGATAAAACGTATTCTCGAACTTTCTCGATCCTTTCTTTAACTTGCGCTAGGATTAACTCTTGGTAATAAACTGGCAGCCTCCTTTAATTTCACAATTAAATTAGCATCGTTAACAGTAGTTAACTGTTTAATCGATCATATCGTAACGTTTTAGATTAGCTCTAATACAAAGAGCAGTAACGTTTCGAATACTGCATCCTGTTCAAATTGGAGATAATTTAGTAAACGTGTGGGCATGTGATAAAAATTGGAAGATCAAACGGTGATCTCCCCGTTTCTCCAAATCAGTTCAACTTAAAGAATATTTACTGTATTAAGTAGGTGGTCGTTAGGGTTAAATTGAAATTTTAATAACGATTAATTTAATCACGATGGTTTTGATTAACTTTCTCCAATATTTTGGGACGTAGTATTTTAATGGACGACTAAACGAGTTTTCTAAAACGACGCCGACGCACAGTGGGCGAGATACCGTAAAACGTGGCAGAAACTATTTTGATTTATGTAACTGTTTTAACCATTTGGTATGCATTTAGATTGAATAAATATAGATCATTTATAATATTTTACAAGTTTTATTTTAAAAATAAATGTAGATAAAGGGCTTAAAAAAGTTAAAATAAAAATACCCCGCAATAATTGTATCTTATAGAAAATATGATCTCGCGACATTGATTGGTTGTCACATATGTTGTAATTTAAGACCTGCTGAACAAAAAATGTAATACGGAAAAAGTTATATAATGGTCAGTTTTTGAACTACAGTCAAACACGAGCTGTGATGGGCGAGTAGATATTGTTTGAGAACAATGTTTTTCGAACATTTCATAGTAAACCATTATTTTTATTGGTCACAAGAGAAATTTCATAAATATTTTTTATACATATAAATTCATATATAGGGTATCTCTGAAATTGGGTTTACAATAGGGGTAGATACCTACCTATACTGAACTAAAAATTTCATCGCAGTAGGGAAAAATGTATTGCTTGTATAATATTCGACTTATTTTAAAAACAAAGTATATCAAGCAAAAAAATTACATTTATTATATAACGTACGTACTCAAAAACTATCTTACTAAAAAAATAAAAAATATTACTGCTATTAAACTGTTCAAAAACTTTCACAAAACAAACTCTTACAAAATATTCGTAAATAATTTTAAAAATAAATTAATAATTGTATAAAAGATGGCCTAATAAAAGGAAACAAAGAAAACAGAAAATGTTTCTTCTTCTTCATTAGGTAAACTATTCAGGTATCTTTTTCTATTGTAATTAAACTATTCTAATCGTAAAATTAAAATAAAATTACAGTTACAATAGAAAAAAGTGTATTTTAGTCGTCTGTTGAAGAAGAAACACTTTCTGTTTCCTCTTCTTCGAGAAACGATTAATCTGTATATCGAAAAATATTTGTTTCCCCGAGCATATATAAAACATCTGTATAAAATTGCTTCAACTTTTTTTGTGGGAAAATAAACAGTTTACTAATTCAGCGATTTTAGAATACTGACAAAAAACATGTAAAATTCTTGAAGTTTTTCGTTTTCTGCTACTTAAACAATTGAAGATGAATAGAGAAGAATGGAAAGTTACTTTAAAATATTCGAAATATCGGTCGAAGTTTACTTAAATTGTTTTGCAATAAACACAGAGTCGGCTGTAAGCTTTGTCTTATAGGCCATTATCTTCAAATGTCGCAAAAAGTCGCAGTATTTTTTTTTATTATGCAGTAGCTGTATGTATTAGCTATACTTCTACGCAAAAAAAGTAACCTGATACAGCTTAATAGTAAACTAAAAGTCAACGACAAGTTGATTTAGTGACATGAAGGAAATGAAATTTAGTTACAAAAATAGATTAATTATAATAAACAAAATTAGGCACGTTAATGAACAATAACTTATTAAATAAGTTTATCTACTTGTAGACTTTACATCCATCTCGATTTCGATTCGCTTTTGTATTAATTATCTATATAAAACTAAACGAAGAACAGAACAACTATTTTGACGTGTAATAAACAATTCATACGAGTTTATCGGAATTGACAGTTCTGCCTGTATTACACGGAAATATGTGATGATAGCAGTAATTGCTTAATCGTATAACATCCATAGATGATTAAGCTATTATAAAATATGAGTAAATAGGATATTTCAATTTTTGACTTTTTGCCACGTTTTACGATATTCCGATATAATATATTAATATTAATTTGGAATTTATCGATTCGTCTATTTGATCAACAATTCTAACAGTGAATGAACGATAAATGTAAATCACTCGGACTTCTTGTGGTGCTCAATAGATGACCAAACATTTTTGGTGGCATCTCGATGTAATATTCATACATAATATTATTTCGTGGTTATAGGCCCAAAATGAAGAACAATTCTCTAGTCATCGTCCTAATAGAAGGGGGGCTTGTTCAGGAAATCTCTCGATTTCCATCTGCTTAGTTTGGGTACATATACAATAACGAGCCTGCATTCCTTTCGTTTTCTAAACCTCTACATGAGTTACTTGCACGCATTTTAAACACACTTGTGACGGTAAATTTTGTTTAAATACGCTTCGACGGATTCGGGGTAAAATGGTTTTCACGTGTAACGTGAAAATTGTAAACTTCTGCGCCAACAGTGACATTTAGCAACGCACATTTTTCTCGATCAAATTAAAATTTAGTTGTGGGCACTTAAAGAAAAAGTCGTGCCAAAAACACCGAATCGAGCCGGAAGTAAAATAAATCGAACCGATTGCGTGTCTTTATTTTTAGACGAACTAATAAAAAAAAAATGAAGCCAAACAAACTTTAAATTCGAAATAGATACTTATAAAAGCGTTTAAATAAACAGCGAAACGTTAAGTAAGTTTTATATTGTAAAAGTTATTTTCGAAAATTCATTTTAAGTGGGCGCCAAAATTTCGGCCAATTTTTAGGGCGTAGAGCGATAAATAACCTAAAAAAAAAACCTTTCCGTACTTTACAAATGTGTACAATTGTTAAATTAGGTAGTTCGAGAAGAAACGTAAATTAGGGGGTTCCGTAAAATAAGTTCGTGCGTTACCGAAATTAATTTGTAGGTAAGTAATTGTTGTCCTAGCTCAAAAAAAAAATAGTTAAAAATAGAACTCACTTTAAAAAGTCGAGCGCGTCACACCACCACCACCACCGCCCTTCGGTCGCACAAAAACGCACGGGCGCGATTTTAATTTTAACAAAAACCGTTTGAACGTAAATCTATAGGTAGGAACAATTATTGCTGGAGCTTCGAAAGCGCTCTAATAATACAATAAGAAATGGTTCCTGCATACTATATTTGACCAACTAAATTTCTAAACATTTCCGTTTACTATACGCGCACTTATGCATGCATCTATTATATTATTTGTATACACATAAAGGTCTATGCCCTATGAATATCGGTTTCCAACTGAAAGATGTAAAGCTAAAGACATTACGTTGCATGCTTTAGTGTGGAAGTTTATGTTTAGTTAGATGCACCCAAATGGGTGGGGATACACCTAATACTTTTGAAGTCATAATATAAGAGGGTGGAAGGTCTGGTAAGAATATTGAAAGTTGAAACCCCGAACCGAAACGGCGACACGTAATTTGACAGAATGGGACAAAAGAAACGCGAAGCTGTTGTGGTTTTTACTTTTGGAACTTTTATTTTTTCAATTTCATCTACGATCCGTCACATATATCGGATATTGAAAATTGGAGGAAACATTTATTTGATTGAAATTGGAAATAGGATGAATATCTATCGATAAAAAAGCAATTCGATATATGTCAGTGAGGACGAAACGAATGCCTAAATATTATATTACAAGTGTATACCAGAAATTCTATATTATAGATATTGCATTCTTGTATCGCGTTATGTTCGTTTTCGCACAAAAATAAATAACGTATTCTTTATCTCCACGAGCTTCATCTATGCTACAATTTAAAAAGATGGGGGTGCGCGTATATGGCCCTCAAAAAAAAAGCGACAGTGATATATTAACCCAGCAATTAAGCAGAGTTCCATCTAAAAATATATTTTGATGATACGTTTGAAACTACTTGCATATAAGTAGATTCGATGAAATAGTAGGGAAGCAAAATTATGTATGTAAATTTCTTTCGCATTTACCTCGAAGGGAGCCGTAAGACGTAATTTATAACATATAAAGACGTATCGACATAATTAAATTACACTGTCGCACTTTAAATGCAAATTCGCAATAAATTGTAAGCGGCGTTTGGGGGGTTGGTATAATTTACCTACATAGAGATGGATTTCTTATGACAGAAATATATGCGCTTAAATTACTCGAGTTCGTACGGTGTAGAATTAGTCTTGTCAATCATTCTGTTCGAACCACCATTAATAGTAGGGCGCATGATGTGTAAGCAGAAAAAAACACGACACAGTGCTGTGCCGCTCGATTTTGGAGTGGTTTGAAATAATTTATACTTAACGTTCATTGGTCGTCAGGTCGAGTGCGTACATACGCCTCTCCCGTAACTGTAGGTGTACAATAACAGTGCTTTTTTTGGATAGACAGTTTCGTTTCGTCATTTTAAACAACACGTGAAAGTTCCTGTAGATATCGTGCCGGCCTTAGAAGATATAAGAGGTCGAAGATAAAAAAAAGGGTTGTCGCGAATATCTCGCTTCCTATCGGTTGGGGGTCAATGTAGATTATTACATTTTTATACAATGTTTACGCACGACGAATCTTGTTCTTCTATATACATAAAAATGTAGCGTGACTGACTGACATATCAACCCTCAGCATCACCAGTGTCATCGCTTTCATTTTGATTTATAGGTAATTGTTAAAAATATGTCAACGGTAAAATTCATGTTTCAGTTTTAGTTGCATTAAGTCTTCACGACTTAACTGTTTATCCTTTGAACGAATTATATGTGCAGCGTGGTTCAAAATTCCTCAACACGCGTTATCCTCGTAGTTTAAAAACCCTATGTATCGTATGTGCCCTTGTATTTTTATCAGGTACTCAATTGTTGGATATGAAAATACAAGTTGCTCTTAATCATACGATGTATTCAACACCGCAACGAGGGCGTGGCGAAAGTGGCGCTTGCCACGGGCGCAAAACGTAAAAAAATATAACGATTACAAATAAATAAACACTTAAGTACTTATACATAATAAAAATCCCTGATTTTATATTGTATTTTAAAATTTTTGTAATTTTTGGGTTAGGGAGGCGCAAATTAGACACTTGCCACGGGCGCTTCACACCCTCGTTACGGCGTTAAGTGTAGCCAAGCATTTCATGTACCTATTCTTATAAAATAAAGAACCATCAGTAAAATTAAATTCTCTTCTACGAAAACAACTACAAAAAAAATTATATAGACCAATTAAAATTACAGTTTAACTGGATTCGTTTCAGTTTAAGCATGTTTATCGTTTAGCTTCTATACTCGTCTCTTTATGGTGTATATATATATTTTACCGCATCACTTTCTTCTGCATTCTCGAGATTCTCCTTTTGCATAAGTATATCAAAAACCTTTAATATTACGTACTAGTTACTTCAGATAATCTTGCACCAGTGAATAACCAAAAATAATTTCAGATTTGGCAAAGTCCTCGCGCAATGACGTTATTGGGGGGTGATGTTAAATGACCAGCAGCACTAATATTGGTATAAATAACTCGGTTTCCTTATTTTATTTGATTAATGCTGTCAGAGTGTCGCAACTATGTTCGTAACACCTGCAGATGCACAGGTGCATTTTAAGTTTACATTCATGTATACATTCAATTTAAATTTATTTTGGCTTGCGTTATTTTCGGGAAATCATTCATGGTTAGTTATCCCTGAAAACGTGTACTCTATACGCATCTCTGCGCGTTCGAAATTTCTCCCTATTTTTTAAAGATGTTAGGAATAATTTACGTAAGTAAATAACCGAAAACAAATTCGTAAAATAAAAATGTTTCGAGAACGCTCTTGTTTATTTTGTTTTTTTTAATGCATATTATATTGTAGCACCTTTACTTTGGCGCTGTCAAGGTGATGATGTATACGTTTGGCCATAATTCAAATTTTGCAACAATGTTATTTCATTTGAATAATAATGTAAATTATCTGTTGCACTTTTATCTGATGCCATAACAGGACAATAACAGGTGTTTGTAAATAAGATTAATCGCATGCTTTTGTCAAAACTTTTAAATAGAACTCGTTGAAAATAAGTTTGTGCAACAAAGTGTTTGGAAATTGTACCCAAACACTGAAAAGGAGGCTTAAATAATCGATAGAAAATAAGAAGAATTAAAGACAAAGAGACCCCACACTAATACTGAATTAAAATGAAATTGAACTTAATTATAATTGTGGTAACATACGAGGGGCGGCCGATAAATGATGCACAGTCATTTGTATCTCGAGAACAAAAACAAAACAAAAGAACAATTGATCGACTAAAAACTGATTTATTTATTTTTAAATAGAATCGCAGTTATAATATCGATATATTTGTGCCAACGTGTGACAAGTGTCTTATTCATTCATTGATTCATATTTCAGAACTGATTCGATTGTACTATCGTTTGACTTGCTACGAACATTCTTTGAGGTTTCTTCAATTCCGAGAAGGAACGACTCAAGTTTCAAACTCTTGTTGTTCTTTGGATTTCCATTTCTTCCTCAAATTAAAGAGGACCTTGCAGGGTGTTCAATTCAAGTCGAACGACGAAGTCAAGGGAGACCCCTGCGAAGCTGCAGCAAAAATAGGTCGGCAGACGTCTTCGTAGATAGAATGAAAATACTTGTCACACGTGAATCTATTGAATATATATATATTAATATATATATATATGAATTTGTAGCCAATAAATTGTCGTTTCATTTCTTTTTTAGCAGCCCGTTGTTTTCATTTCTGTGTACGTATAAATATTTCACATCTTCCATTATTATTACATATCTAAAATCTACAGATTTTTAAGTATCAAATTGTTCGAAAAACTGTATCTAATTGTAAAGGGATCACAGACACTCAATATTATTGTGCAATAAAAATAAACTTCATCAAAGATCATCCATTTACATTTACATTTTATATATCTGTATGTATATACATATTTGAATTCGTCCTGTATATAAATATAATAGGGAATTCTCAAACGATTGGCAGTAATAATATTGGCAGCGCTGTAAAACCAAAGTCAGTTACGTTCAATGTTAATACGTATGATTTCACATTTTTTTAAACAAAAATTTTAGTAGAATTTTTTTACCGTTGTGAAGAAAGTGAATTACGGAAACTGAACTCGATCTCTTTATGTCCAAAAAGTGCTAATAAATATATTAAACGACTCGAGCGAATAAAGATGACAGGTAGACCTGCAATTGAGGGTTATAATTTTATAATAGGGTTGCCTCATCCGATACAGTGCGCAGAAATCTCATCCAGTTCTGAGCCATCCAATCTCACTAATCAGTGTCGTTTATTTGTAACGCCACGAGGAAGACGCTCCTACAGAAACACGAATTATGCATATCCTATAATGTTTCGCCATGTATCCCGATCTCCTACTACCCCGTCACTTCCGAGTAAATCGTTTTCACGCCAACATTGTCGTTTTGTAGCCTAATATCCGTCTTTATTTTTAGGAGCAACTAGGGTAGAGGCATCGTCGGGAAGAAATTCGTTGATGGTCTTAGCTCTTATATTTACTTGTTCGTTATTAGCTTTAATACTAGTCTACGCTAATTTTCCCAAACTCACAGAGTATGTTGTGGACCATTGCAATTTATTAGTTAATCAATTATATTTTTACAGTGAAGAAAGACAACATATACAACTGCCATGGAATATGGAACAAGCCAAACAGTTAGGAATTGTTTTGAATCGTTACAAAGATGACAATTATTTTCAAGTTATGGTCGGCGTGTTCGTAACTTATATATTGTATCCTTTTCAATTTTAGAAACAAATTGAAGTTTTTAAATTTTGGGCTTGAAAGTGGAATTTAACTTCTTCGATCCGTCAATAACTATTTATGAAATGCACACGAAATTTTCCTTAATATATATATACAGCTTACAAACATTTGCCATTCCAGGATCTTTATTTCTATCGATCCTGTCAGGTTTTCTATTCCCATTCGTAGCTGCCTTAGTGTTAGTGTGTTCATGTTCGGCAATCGGGGCCTCCCTATGTTTTCTATTGTCCCAACTCGTGGGAAGAAAACTGGTATTAACTTATTTCCCGGAGAGGGCCAAAAAGTGGGCTGTGGTTGTAGATAGACATAGTGATAATTTGTTCAGTTACATAGTGTTCCTGCGCATCACGCCATTCCTTCCAAACTGGTTTATAAATTTAACTGCGCCTGTGATCGGGGTACCGATGAAGCCATTTGCTCTTGGAACATTTTTTGGTGTAGGTCCGCCGTCCTGTCTTGCCATTCAAGCTGGCCGGACTTTAAATACGATGTCCAGTACAAACTATACGGTCTCGTGGCCATCCATAATACTTTTAGGAGTATTTGCATTGTTATCACTTGTTCCTGTATTTTTTAAGAAAGAATTAAAGAACAAGTTCGATTGACTTTGCAGGTCGTTTAGGTTAATTTGTTGTTTTTGTTGAAATTATTTATTGTTACAATTATAAATTGACACCAGAATTATTTTAAGTTCGAATTGAGACCTTGCTTTTCATTTGTTTATAGTTAAATCGAAACTCGGTTGAAATATTGGTTTAAAGGTATATTTAACACCAATTTTTGAAATAAAATGGGAAATGATTAATTTACAATGAAAAGCTGGTTAGTGATAAATTGATTTCAAGTATTATCTATATAGTAATTGTTTAAATTATCCAAGTTTCTGAGAATAATGTTTTTGTTTCGGTAAAAATAAGCGATTACTTGATTTAATAGTCCGCAGTAATTATTCATACTAAGATAATTTGCTCAAAACGATAGTATTGTTATGGGATAGGACATTTTTTAAACAATTGTGTTTCTATCTTAAATAATGAATATTTATTATTCACAATAAATTTTTAGTGAATTTGAGTCTGCAATTTTATTAGTAATTTAAACACGAGAATTGTTATATTAAATAATGTAAAATTGATCGAGAAACAAGTGAAGTTAAAAGTGCGAGCAATTTTAAAATGATTGTTGTAACGTTACAAGAGAATAAGTACCTATTATTAATTCATTGGGCTGTCTAAATGGCATCTCGTTGGTGCATAATTTCTCTTACAATAGGAAATTTTTAACAACTTTAAAAATTGTATGCAATATAAAAATAGAGATAATGTCCTTGTAGTTATCACAGTAAGGGATTAATTAAAACAATGTTTTATACCACTTGTACAAAAATAATGTTATAAGAAATAATAAATCAACAACAGTTCTTAGCACGAACTTGTTTTCAAAATTAAAATAGACATTTTTAAACCTTAAATATTTAAAAATAGACTAATGGGAATAATAATAATTCTCTAAATTATATAAAAGTTGTGCAACTTTACGTTTATCGCAAAACATTAAAGAATTGTATTCGGAAAGTTTCAATAAACTTGAAAGTATTTTTCTAGTTTTAATGTTGTAACATTTAAATTCGTCATTCCTACACAACGAATTCTAAAATTTTGTAGGCTCGATTTTTAATGATATAAACTATAGAGTTAAACTTATCATTAGGCATATTAAAATAATAGGTACGCATTCACACATACATTGCAATAGGTACATGATCATATTTATTCGACAAACCCTAATAATCTTTGCAAAAAACCTTCATAGATAAAAAAAACATAAATGATGATTGTAAAAAATGCCACCCGTTACTTAAAAATAACAACTGATATATGTAATAGAACTTTCAGTTGCATTTTCTGCAGGAAGACTGATTGGCCTCCAGTACCACCAATTATACCATACTTAAAAACAATACAATTTACCATCACCCAAATAATGCGAAATATAAAAGGTACTCACGGACAAATGATGGTTTCAGGACAACCGAAACTGTTCTACAGGTGCTGCCACATTCCCTCGACGGTTTAAGTATAATCGTTCGTTCTCCCGAACCCTGCACGACAAAAACATAACTGCACTCCAAGTTTGGAAGTACATAGGCCTCCGCTAACGGTTCATCCACCATTACGTATCTTTCCATACTTTGGCCGGAGCGTTTTGAAACAAAATACGGTTTAGGAAACAGGCCACGCACTATTCTTGCCGGCGCCATTCTATTAATGCGCCAGGAGATGTGTCCTTTGGAAGACTCCCTATTAATTAGTTCATTGTTAAATAAATTCTCTAAACTAGCCATAGTAGAATTAGTCGATTTAATACTGTTAGCATCCCTATTAAATACTTTCTTGTTTTCTTTGTACATAACAGACAAATCTTTGAATGTCACACGTTTTTGGTTTGTCTGAAAAATATCGTTAAGCACATAACAAAAGTAAATAAATGTATTTACTACCTTTACAATGTACGGTATTCCGGATTGATATAAACTGTGATTATCGTATCCCGTTAAGTCTATTACAGTATGCACATCTTCACAAGGCCAACACTCCATGTCGGATACGTAAAAGTATGGATTTTCAACAAGGCACGTTTCGTCATAAAGATCTATAATTAACCAACATAAAATCTTAATTAATCAAAATATATTGTTCGCTTACGTGTTAAAAATGGAAACTGCTTTAGAATTGGTACAGCTAAGAATCGAAGAATCTTTAAGCCCGGATAAATTAGGCCCTGTACATTTCTAAGTACTATACTGGAGGTTGGCTGATGAACGTTCAGTAAAATGTACGAAATCAGAGTTGTAATTACTAGAAACAACGTTATCTTGGCGCAAAATGCGAATATCTTTCTGAATGTCGATTTGGGAGGTGCACAATCATTTTTGCCTCGTAGAATTGTAAAACAACGATCAAATATTTCGTTAACTTCGGCATCAGTAAAATCTAATGTTTTCGCGTGTTCTCTTAGAGCTGCTACATCTTTTTTATATTGGGATAAGAGTAGATGTTTGGTGCGTGACATAACCATATACAAAAATGGAGGCGACTGTTCGGTCACTAAAATTGAATCTGGTGACAAACGGTTTGGCCCTGCAGTTTTGGAATGTTCTCGAAACAGTGCTCAAAGGATATAAAACGAAAAATTTACGTAAAATAGCAATTTAAATATTTAATATAAAAATCGTTTAAAATAACTATTAAAAAGGGGTATGTCCAACAACTTATTTTATTTCCTAGCTGTGCTGTATATTTAAAGTTGGTATACCTATTCTGAACCGGTTACGTGATCAACGTTATGTTAGTTGCAGATGGTTTATGATTTTCAAACGTTTATATTCTAAAATAGAAAATATAAGAATGGAAAACGCATTTAAAAATGCAAGAAACATGCCGACGATAAGAAACGAGAACAAAACAAACATCACTATTTGTGTATTTGAATATTTGGAATCGAGTCGGATGTACCAGGAATTTACATGGTAGGTGTGCTTGCTGTATAAATTCCTTATAATATTATAATCTATTTACATGGTTTAAAATGTTTTTGGTAATTACGATAGGATACTATTGTTTATAATAATTTAATTTCAAACAATTTTTTTACTTTGTTATTTATTTCAGATTACAATGTTTTACATTTTTGCTTCTACATCGATGGATTTAAGTCGTCCATAGATGGAAGCCATTGTTCCTTTTGTTTTTGCTGCCTATTTTAAATCGCATAATATTAATGAACGTGATAAACAATGGAAAGAGTTACCCAATCAACGTGGGCATAATGGATAAATGCCATCATAAAAGTGGTAAGTTTTACTACTTGTATTGAATAAGTTAAATGAAATAAAATGGCACACTTCCAGCAATTCCAACCAGACAGTATGTCTTACGGGGCGTTCGGACTACAAGGTATTGCGAATTGTGGATTAATAATTTGGATTATCGGAAGTATGCTGTAAGTATATAATTTTCTGTTCAATGACCGTAACAAGATAAAAGTTAAAAATAAGGAGATGATAAGTAAAGTTAATACATAGTAACGTGGGTATACCTATTATCGTGGAATCATAAAGTCTTAATTAAAAGTTCATTATTTTGTTAAGTTACCAAAAATTAGGTGCACGTTATATAGGTAAAATTTGCCGAATGGTAAAAACTAGAACGATATATATAGCGATAAAACAATAAAAGAAATTTTTAACAAACGTTGAAAGATATATTTTATTTGTTATAATATTATGAAGTGTTTTATTTGGGTATACATGCATATTTTCTTAAATTATAAGCAATATCCATATTTTTATCTGTTATGCATACTATCATTTTATTGTTTTTTAAATTTCTAATTTCATGAAAAAGATTAAAAATATCTACAACTTAAATTTAGTCTTAAAATCGTTTATAGAAACAAGTTTAGCGTGTTTTGAGATTGTATTTTTTCACAAATTTGATTTGTCATAATTTGAATATTATATACCCACATATTATACAGATATCTATTAGATATCATCGTGGATATATACAGGACTTCTATAGGATATATATTAGATAGCGCTTTAGATGTCCGTATGTCCGTTTTATATTCACTTCTACATAACGAATGAATAAACTTGGGTAGATGCATTTACTAACAAACCCTTTAAATATGTTCTTACGGTTTGTGTTTTTCTAAAATAATACTTACATTTATTTTTAATATACTTCTTATCTAATTTGTGACATGGATATCAATTAAATATCTCGTATGGACTAGATCTATATTGAATAATATAATTATTATAACACATCCATTAGATATCTACATGACGTACACATGTGCCATGCGGGTAAAAATATCTACCTAACAATAAGTAAAATCGTAAATAATAGTAGGTACGTAATATGAGTTTTAAAAGCAATCGGTGATGAGTGTTATTAAGATATATTTTCAAACTTGGGAATGGCATAACGTACTAAATAAATATTTACAGTGTTACAAAAACAAATGAAAATTATATTTCTTATAATTAAATTCTTCCAAATATAAAGGAAAACTACAGAAAATAAAAACATCTTGGATACAACATATAAAATTCTTAAAAATAGAGGTGTATCAAAATTCTGATTTTAGACATATTTACTCAGATTATATTTGCTTGTACTTTTAATAGAAACGGCAACTTTAATTGAAATATATCAGTACTTTATGATGATGTCATTCCAAGTACTTGTTTAGTAAATGTTATAATCCCTATGTCAACTACACTAAACAATGCAAAAATAAAATAAATTTTTAACATTGCCGTTATAAATCTTATTAACGTAAAGCTTCGCGTTAGTGGTGGTACACAGATAAAAATTTAAAATCTGCAATAGCACCGTTACAGTTTCAGTTTGAAAACGTTGTGGTGACGAATAACATGTATTAATTAATAATGGTTAATAATCAAGTTTTTTCGATTATTTTCCTATTAGTGGTAAGTAAAATGATTTTTATTTTTATTAATATTTTGCAAGATAATTTTATTATTATACATTAAATCAAAACATATTGTCTAGCTGGAGAATCAAAAATGATAGCTGATAATGCATTATAGGTACACATCTCAATTAAAACATCAAAAATTCCTATGTTATAATGTATACAATGCATCACAGCTATCACAGCTTTGAATAAAATTACATTTAACCCTGCTGCCTTATTCAGGTGTACATAATATATGACCTGAAGCAGAAATTTACACATTGCTATTTTTGTAATATTGAACACGTTCGATTTAGATTTGTTATTAGGTACCTACTTAAGAAGAATGAAATGCAGTTTCTAATTAGTTTTGTACCTATGTATTTATTTTAAATACTAGGTCAACATAACTCGAACTATAAAAATGTACATGATAATGAATAAAACAGCAAGGTTAAATGTTTACTTGCCTGTACTAAAGTTAAATACGTTTTTAATTAATATTTTGAATTATTTATTTTTAAATATTATCCTAACTGTAACTAAAAACTTTTAGGCATGCCATCTAATACAATCAGTAAAAATCAAGTGTCCAGACGGCAAAGAATTCGTATGTCAAGATGCAAATAACTTCTTTCAATGTATTCAAATAGGAAACGAAACTGTGACAGCAGGTGTTGCAATGCCATGTCCTGAAAGCTTTTTTTGCGATGACAATATGGACTTAGAATGTGTATATTGTGACGAAACAACAACTAGTGAAGCATCAACAACTACTAGGACAGCTTCAACTACTAATGGTGATATAATGACCAGCCAAGCTATTTTGACTACAACTGGTGTAACAACAACAACTGATGTGGACCAGTTGAATGAAACAGAAAGTACTTCAACTCCTGCTACATCAACTCAAGTTACTATAACTAATGAAGCTGAGACAACCGCATCACCAATAACTACGATAACTGTTGCAACCGCCACCGATTCAAACACAGTAGATAGCAGTTTGGCTGCAATTACAACTTCGACCCAAGTGACTACAAGCGAATCGGAAACAACGATAAATTCTGCGATTGAAACAACTACTGCGACTACAACCGATAGAGCGATATCGACTGAAGATGCTTTGGCCGAAACAACCAAGATCGTAGATAGTAGTTCGGCTGGTACCATAACGTCGGCCCAAACAACGACAAGCGACGTGAAAACGACGATAAATTCTGCGACTGTTACAACTGCTGCCACTACAACCGATAAAACACCGTCAACAGTAGACGGCTCCGCTGAAACTACGTCTATTACAGATAGTAGTTCGGCCGCTTCCACAACGTCAGCCCAACTGTCGACAAACGAAGCCGAAACGACGACAAATTCTGTAACTGAAATAACTGCTGCCACTACAGCCGATAAAGCGATGTCAACTGAAGATGCTTTGGCTGAAACAACCTCGATCGTAAGTAGTAGTTCGGCCGCTTCCACAACGTCAGCCCAAACGTCGACAAGCGAAGCTGAAACGACGATAAATTCAGTGACCGCCACCACTGCTACGACTTTAACCAATAAAACACCGTCAACAGAAGATGGCTCAGCTGAAGCTACGTCGATTACAGATAGTAGTTCGGCTGTTACTACAACGTCATACCAAGCAACAACAGGCGATGCGAAAACGACGATAAATCCTGTGAATGTTACTGCTGCGACTTCAACCGATAAATCGCTGTCAACGGAAGATGCTTTGGCCGAAACAACTTTGATTGTGGGCAGTAGTTCGGCAGCTTCCACAACGTCTGCTCAAGTGACTACAAGTGAAGCGGAAACGACGATAAATTCAGTGACCGCCACCACTGCTACGACTTTAACCGATAAAACACTGTCAACAGAAGATGGCTCCGCAGAAGCTACGTCTATTACAGATAGTAGTTCGGCCACTTCCACAACGTCAGCTCAAGTGTCAACAAGCGAAGTGGAAACGACGATAAATTCGGTGACTGCTACAACTGCTGGGACTTTAACCGATAAAACACCGTCAACAGATGATGTTTTGGCCGAAACAACCTCGATTCAGGGTAGTAGTTCGGCTGCTTCCACAACGTCAGTTCAAGTGACAACAAGCGAAGCCGAAACGACGATAAATTCGGTGACTGCCACAACTGCTGCGACTTTAACCGATAAAACACCGTCAACAGTAGATGGCTCTGCTGAAACTACGTCTATTACATATAACAGTTCGGGCGCTTCCACAACGTCAGCTCAAGTGTCGACAAGCGAAGCGGAAACAACGATAAATTCTATGACTGCTACAACTGCTGAGACTACAACCGATAAAGCGCTGTCAACGGATGATGTTTTGGCCGAAACAACCTCGATTCAGGGTAGTAGTTCGGCTGCTTCCACAACGTCAGCTCAAGTGACAACAAGCGAAGCCGAAACGACGATAAATTCGGCGACTGCCACAACTACTGCGGCTTTAACCGATAAAACACCCTCAACTGAAGATGGCTCCGCTGAAGCTACGCCTATTACAGATAGTAGTTCGGCTACTTCCACAACGTCAGCTCAAGTGTCAACAAGCGAAGCGGAAACAACGATAAATTCGGTGACCGCCACAGCTGCTACGACTTTAATTGATAAAACACCGTCAACAGAAGATGGCTCCGCTGAAGCTACGTCTATTACAGATAATAGTTCGGTGGCTTCCACAACGTCAGCTCAAGTGTCAACAAGCGAAGCGGAAACGACGATAAATTCGGTGACTGCTACAACTGCTGAGACTACAACCGATAAAGCGCTGTCAACGGATGATGTTTTGGCCGAAACAACCTCGATTCAGGGTAGTAGTACGGCTGCTTCCACAACGTCAGCTCAAGTGTCAACAAGCGAAGCGGAATCAACGATAAATTCGGTGACCGCCACAGCTGCTACGACTTTAACCGATAAAACACCGTCAACAGAAGATGGCTCCGCAGAAGCTACGTCTATTACAGATAGTAGTTCGGCTGCTTCCACAACGTCAACTCAAGTGTCAACAAGCGAAGCGGAAACGACGATAAATTCGGTGACCGCCACAGCTGCTACGACTTTAACCGATAAAACACCGTCGACAGAAGATGGCTCCGCTGAAGCTACGTCTATTACAGATAATAGTTCGGTCGCTTCCACAACGTCAGCTCAAGTGTCAACAAGCGAAGCGGAAACGACGATAAATTCGGTGACTGCTACAACTGCTGAGACTACAACCGATAAAGCGCTGTCAACGGATGATGTTTTGGCCGAAACAACCTCGATTCAGGGTAGTAGTTCGGCTGCTTCCACAACGTCAGCTCAAGTGACAACAAGCGAAGCCGAAACGACGATAAATTCGGTGACTGCTACAACTGCTGCGGCTTTAACCGATAAAACACCGTCAACTGAAGATGGCTCCGCGGAAGCTACGTCGATTACAGATAATAGTTCGGCCGCTTCCGCAACGTCAGCCCAAGTGTCGACAAGTGAAGCGGAAACGACGATAAATTCGGTGACCACCACAGCTGCTACGACTTTAACCGATAAAACACCGTCAACAGAAGATGGCTCCGCAGAAGCTACGTCTATTACAGATAGTAGTTCGGCTGCTTCCACAACGTCAACTCAAGTGTCAACAAGCGAAGCGGAAACGACGATTAATTCGGTGACCGCCACAGCTGCTACGACTTTAACCGATAAAACACCGTCAACAGAAGATGGCTCCGCTGAAGCTACGTCGATTACAGATAATAGTTCGGCCGCTTCCACAACGTCAGCTCAAGTGTCAACAAGCGAAGCGGAATCAACGATAAATTCGGTGACCGCCACAGCTGCTACGACTTTAACCGATAAAACACCGTCAACAAAAGATGGCTCCGCTGAAGCTACGTCGATTACAGATAATAGTTCGGCCGCTTCCACAACGTCAGCTCAAGTGTCAACAAGCGAAGCGGAATCAACGATAAATTCGGTGACCGCCACAGCTGCTACGACTTTAACCGATAAAACACCGTCAACAAAAGATGGCTCCGCTGAAGCTACGTCTATTACAGATAATAGTTCGGTCGCTTCCACAACGTCAGCTCAAGTGTCAACAAGCGAAGCGGAAACGACGATTAATTCGGTGACTGCTACAACTGCTGAGACTACAACCGATAAAGCGCTGTCAACGGATGATGTTTTGGCCGAAACAACCTCGATTCAGGGTAGTAGTTCGGCTGCTTCCACAACGTCAGCTCAAGTGACAACAAGCGAAGCCGAAACGACGATAAATTCAGTGACTGCCACAAGTGCTGCGACTTTAACCGATAAAACACCGTCAACAGTAGATGGCTCTGCTCAAACTACGTCTATTACATATAACAGTTCGGTCGCTTCCACAACGTCAGCCCAAGTGTCGACAAGTGAAGCGGAAACGACGATAAATTCTGTGACTGCTACAACTGCTGCGACTACAACCGATAAAGTGCTGTCAACGGATGATGTTTTGGCCGAAACAACCTCGATTGAGGGTAGTAGTTCGGCCGTTTCCACAACGTCAGCTCAAGTGACAACAAGCGAAGCCGAAACGACGATAAATTCGGTTACTGCTACAACTGCTGCGGCTTTAACCGATAAAACACCGTCAACTGAAGATGGCTCCGCAGAAGCTACGTCTATTACAGATAGTAGTTCGGCTGCTTCCACAACGTCAACTCAAGTGTCAACAAGCGAAGCGGAAACGACGATAAATTCGGTGACCGCCACAGCTGCTACGACTTTAACCGATAAAACACCGTCAACAGAAGATGGCTCCGCTGAAGCTACGTCGATTACAGATAATAGTTCGGCCGCTTCCACTACGTCAGCTCAAATGTCAACAAGCGAAGCGGAATCAACGATAAATTCGGTGACCGCCACAGCTGCTACGACTTTAACCGATAAAACACCGTCAACAGAAGATGGCTCCGTAGAAGCTACGTCTATTACAGATAGTAGTTCGGCTGCTTCCACAACGTCAGCTCAAGTGACAAGCGAAGCCGAAACGACGATAAATTCGGTGACTGCAACAACTGCTGCGGCTTTAACCGATAAAACACCGTCAACAGAAGATGGCTCCGCTGAAGCTACGTCTATTACAGATAATAGTTCGGTCGCTTCCACAACGTCAGCTCAAGTGTCAACAAGCGAAGCGGAAACGACGATAAATTCGGTAACCGCCACAGCTGCTACGACTTTAACCGATAAAACACCGTCAACAGAAGATGGCTCCGTAGAAGCTACGTCTATTACAGATAATAGTTCGGTCGCTTCCACAACGTCAGCTCAAGTGTCAACAAGCGAAGCGGAAACGACGATAAATTCGGTGACTGCTACAATTGCTGAGACTACAACCGATAAAGTGCTGTCAACGGATGATGTTTTGGCCGAAACAACCTCGATTGAGGGTAGTAGTTCGGCCGCTTCTACAACGTCAGCTCAAGTGACAAGCGAAGCCGAAACGACGATAAATTCGGTGACTGCAACAACTGCTGCGGCTTTAACCGATAAAACACCGTCAACTGAAGATAGCTCCGCTGAAGCTACGTCTATTACAGATAATAGTTCGGTCGCTTCCACAACGTCAGCTCAAGTGTCAACAAGCGAAGCGGAAACGACGATAAATTCGGTGACCGCCACAGCTGCTACGACTTTAACCGATAAAACACCGTCAACAGAAGATGGCTCCGTAGAAGCTACGTCTATTACAGATAGTAGTTCGGCTGCTTCCACAATGTCAGCTCAAGTGACAAGCGAAGCCGAAACGACGATAAATTCGGTGACTGCAACAACTGCTGCGGCTTTAACCGATAAAACACCGTCAACTGAAGATAGCTCCGTAGAAGCTACGTCTATTACAGATAGTAGTTCGGTCGCTTCCACAACGTCAGCTCAAGTGTCAACAAGCGAAGCGGAAACGACGATAAATTCGGTAACCGCCACAGCTGCTACGACTTTAACCGATAAAACACCGTCAACAGAAGATGGCTCCGCTGAAGCTACGTCTATTACAGATAATAGTTCGGTCGCTTCCACAACGTCAGCTCAAGTGTCAACAAGCGAAGCGGAAACGACGATAAATTCGGTGACTGCTACAACTGCTGCGGCTTTAACCGATAAAACATCATCAACAGAAGATGGCTCCGCTGAAGCTACGTCTGTTACAGATAGTAGTTCGGTCGCTTTCACAACGTCAGCTCAAGTGTCAACAAGTGAAGCGGAAACAACGATAAATTCCGTGACCGCCACAATTGCTACGACTTTAACCGATAAAACACCGTCAACAGAAGATGGCTCCGCAGAAACTACGTCTATTACAGATAGTAGTTCGGCCGCTACCACAACGTCAGCTCAAGTGACAACTAGCGAAGCCGAAACGACGATAAATCCGGTGACTGCAACAACTGCTGCGGCTTTAACCGATAAAACACAGTCAACTGAAGATGGCTCCGCTGAAGCTACGACGATTACAGATAATAGTTCGGCCGCTTCCACAACGTCAGCCCAAGTGTCAACAAGCGAAGCGGAAACGACGATAAATTCGGTGACTGCCACAACTGCTGCGGCTTTAACCGATAAAACATCATCAACAGAAGATGGCTCCGCTGAAGCTACGTCTGTTACAGATAGTAGTTCGGCCGCTTTCACAACGTCAGCTCAAGTGTCAACAAGTGAAGCGGAAACAACGATAAATTCCGTGACCGCCACAATTGCTACGACTTTAACCGATAAAACACCGTCAACAGAATATGGCTCCGCAGAAACTACGTCTATTACAGATAGTAGTTCGGCCGCTACCACAACGTCAGCTCAAGTGTCAACAAGTGAAGCGGAAACCACGATAAATTCGGTGACCGCCACAATTGCTACGACTTTAACCGATAAAACACCGTCAACAGAAGATGGCTCCGCAGAAACTACGTCTATTACAGATAGTAGTTCGGCCGCTTCCACAACGTCAGCCCAAGTGTCGACAAGTGAAGCGGAAACGACGATAAATTCTGCGACTGCTACAACTGCTGCGACTACAACCGATAAAGCGCTGTCAACGGATGATGTATTGGCCGAAACAACCTCGATTGAGGGTAGTAGTTCGGCTGCTTCCACAACGTCAGTTCAAGTGACTACAAGCGAAACGGAAACGACGATAAATTCGGTGACTGCTACAACTGCTGAGACTACAACCGATAAAGCGCTGTCAACGGATGATGTTTTGGTCGAAACAACCTCGATTCAGGGTAGTAGTACGGCTGCTTCCACAACGTCAGCTCAAGTGACAACTAGCGAAGCCGAAACGACGATAAATTCGGTGACTGCTACAACTGCTGCGGCTTTAACCGATAAAACACAGTCAACTGAAGATGGCTCCGCTGAAGCTACGACGATTACAGACAATAGTTCGGCCGCTTCCACAACGTCAGCCCAAGTGTCAACAAGCGAAGCGGAAACGACGATAAATTCGGTGACTGCTACAATTGCTGAGACTACAACCGATAAAGTGCTGTCAACGGATGATGTTTTGGCCGAAACAACCTCGATTGAGGGTAGTAGTTCGGCCGCTTCCACAACGTCAGCTCAAGTGACAACAAGCGAAGCCGAAACGACGATAAATTCGGTGACTGCCACAACTGCTGCGGCTTTAACCGATAAAACATCATCAACAGAAGATGGCTCCGCTGAAGCTACGTCTGTTACAGATAGTAGTTCGGCCGCTTTCACAACGTCAGCTCAAGTGTCAATAAGTGAAGCGGAAACAACGATAAATTCGGTGACCGCCACAATTGCTACGACTTTAACCGATAAAACACCGTCAACAGAAGATGGCTCCGCAGAAGCTACGTCTATTACAGATAGTAGTTCGGCCGCTTCCACAACGTCAGCCCAAGTGTCGACAAGTGAAGTGGAAACGACGATAAATTCTGCGACTGCTACAACTGCTGCGACTACAACCGATAAAGCGCTGTCAACGGATGATGTATTGGCCGAAACAACCTCGATTGAGGGTAGTAGTTCGGCTGCTTCCACAACGTCAGTTCAAGTGACTACAAGCGAAACGGAAACGACGATTAATTCTATAAGTGAAATAACTGCTGCGGCTACAACCGATAAAGCGCTGTCAACGGAAGATTCTTTGGCCGAAACAACTTTGATTGCGGGTAGTAGTTCGACTGCTTCCACAACGTCGGCTCAAGTGTCAACAAGCGAAGCGGAAACGACGATAAATTCGGTGACCGCCACAGCTGCTACGACTTTAACTGATAAAACACCGCCAACAAAAGATGGCTCCGCAGAAGCTACGTCTATTACAGATAGTAGTTCGGCCGCTTCCACAACGTCAGCCCAAGTGTCGACAAGTGAAGCGGAAACGACGATAAATTCTGCGACTGCTACAACTGCTGCGACTACAACCGATAACGCGCTGTCAACAGATTATGTTTTGGCCGAAACAACTTCGATTGAGGGTAGTAGTTCGGCTGCTTCCACAACGTCAGCTCAAGTAACTTCAAGCGAAGCGGAAACTACGATTAATTCTGTAACTGAAATAACTGCTGCGACTACAACTGATAATGCTATGTCAACAGAAGATGCTTTGGCCGAAACAACCTCGATCGTAGGTAGTAGTTCGTCCGCTTCCACAACGTCAGTCCAAGTGTCGACAATTGAAGCGGAAACAACGATAAATTCTGTAACTGAAACAACTGCTTCGACTACAACTGATGAAATGTTTTCGACAGAAGATGCTTTGGCTGAAACTACTTCAATGGTAGATAGTAGTTCGATAGCTACTATAACGTCAACTCAAGTAACGATAGGTGGTGCTGAGACATCAACAAATTCGATGATAACTACAACTACTGCAAGTGCACCTAATCAAACTGTGACGACTGAAGACAGTAGTTCGATTACAACTATATCATCGGCCCAAGTGACAACTAGCGAAACCGAAACATCTTCAGATTCGGTGATAACAACAAGTGGTCAAATCGGATCTACTGTAGGCGGTAGTTCTGCTTTTACTACAACGTCTGCTGAAGTGACGACTAGCGAATCAAAGACAACGTCAAATCCAGTGACTGTTACAACTGTTGAAAGCGCAACGAATCAGACTGTGTCTACCGTAGACAATAGTTCGTCTGATACTACAATGTCTTCTCAAGTGACGACCAGCGAGGTGGTGACAACAACAGATTCGGTGATAACTACAACTACAGCAAGTTTGGCCAATCAAACTGTGTCGACTGAAGACAGTAGCTCGGCATCTACTATGTCTGTTGTAGTAACGACTAGCGAAGCATTGACGACGTCAGATCTAGAGACTACTATAACTGCTGAAAGTACAACTAATCAAACTTTATCTACCGTAGGCAGTAGTTCGTCTGCTCAAGTGACAACAAGCGAATTGGATACAACCACATCTCTGGTTATTAATACAACTGGCGATAATAGTTCGGCAATTATTACAACGTCAACTGATATGACAACAAACGAACCGGTAACAAAAACACCCCCAGCGAGTGCAACAACTACATCAACTATAACCGATGAAACTTTGTCTACGGTAAATACCACTGCATCCGGTACTTCAACATCAACTCAAGCGACGACAAACGAAACTGAGACAACGTCAGATCAAGTGACTACTGTACCTTCTGAAAGTACAGCCGACCAAACTACGACGACGGTAAAGAGCAGTTCTGCTCCTACTACAACTTCGGATGAAGTCACCACAGTAGAAATTGAGAAAACTACATCTCCAGTTATTAGCACCACCGACCTAATTACGTCGACGGATGATAGTTCCGCTGTTAGTACAACGTCGGCTGAAGTGACAACAAATGAAGCGGATACGACAGATACAGTAACTACCACGGACGATCAAATTACGTCGACATCAAACAGCAGTTCAGTTGTTACAACTGCGTCGCCTGAAATTACCGCAACCACTGATATTCATTCAAACAATTCTACAACTACCACTTTAGAATCATCTACCATAGTGTCGAATGCAACGGATTCGCATCCTACAAGCTCACCGCCGATTATTACGACATCACCTACTACTACGTCTGATTCGTTCCAATGCCATCATATTGGAATATTCCCAGATAAAAATAATTGCAGTAAATTTCATATTTGTGTTAATTTGAAGACACATTACGAGCATACTAGAGGTGAATGTCCGATCGGTACTCAGTTTGACAGCTACTCCTCACAATGCCGAAGGGATCCCGTTCAGTGTCCAGGCGACCCAACTTTATATTGTGATAAAGGCTGTGGGAAATACCCGCATCCAACTGATTGTAATAGGTATTATAAATGTAAATTTTGGAGTACAATCCGAGATTTCTACGTAAAGCAGTATCGCTGTCCGCCAAAATACAAGTATGATGTCAAGCGTAAACTATGTTCAAAATCGAAATCTGCCAAATGCTTTGGAAGCTCGACGCTTCCGTCCACTAACGCGACCGATTCGTTCGTTTGCCCGCATCCAGGGAAATTTGCGACCAACTATAATTGCAAAAATTATTACGAATGTAAAGATAAGCACGGGGTGTTGGTGTTAAAAGTTAAGAAATGCAGTTCGCGTAAGTTATTCGATAGGGAATGCGGAAGATGTAAGAAAAACTACAAAGTGCATTGTCCATTTTATGACTATAGCGGTGAAGATGACAACAGTTCTTATTCTGGGAACTAGATGTTATTTAAATATGAAATTCTAGTAATAATTTATATATAGGCAATATATTATTGTATTTTGTTTTGAAAATAATGCTGTTTTGTGAAAATATATATTTTTTATATTATAAATTTATGAAATTTATTTTGTTCTAAATTGTTTTTAATTTTATCATCCACACTGTAGTTTTGCTTAAATAAAGGTTTTGAAGTACCATCGTAAAGAAATGTAGTAGCAATTTTCTAGTGTATATCTACAAACGTGTTTATAAATCGTGCCACTTGTTCGTTTTGTTGTTGGGATTATCACGTAAATTGATATGTAGGTATTTATCATAAGTTACGGAAAATATTTTTTATTGACTTCTAAGTCGAATAGAACGTATTTATTATAGGGCGGCATGGTTATTATTGCGAATTTGGATAGTGTATGTCGATGACATGTGGGTATACGTAACGAACTGATTAAGGTACCTATAGATTTCGTTAAATTGTGTAGCGTTAATGATCATTCAGTTGTGATTCTACGTTATAAGTAATCGATTGTAGTCTGTGGTAATTTTTTTAATTGATGTTTATTTATTTGTATTAACTTTTATGGCATTGCTAAATTTTTAAAATTAATAATTTTGGATGGTGGAATACGTTTTGTGTTTTGGTAGTTATTACTTATAGCTTATCCAAACCTATATGATGTTCACGTCATCAATACAAGGTTACTAGATGATGACGTTTCACACGGTGCTGTCACCTCGTACCTAGTATTTTGACAGTTCTAATAAATTGTAGTCTTTCTTTATATCTTCTAATATGTGCGCAAGTAAATCATCTATAGAATATGTCACTTTCCAAACTTTAAAACGAATTACAAATAAACAATCTAGTAACTTTTTGTTGATGACGTGAACATCATATAGGTTTGGATAAGCTATATGTAATATTTTATTGGGTTTCCATTCGAGCGAATAGTTTTTGATTTAATTATTTTGTTAAATGGAATTATTTTATACAAATTTTCAAAGTATGTGGTTATCACATACAGTCGAACTTCAATAAATCGAATTTTCGTTGTTCGTTATACAGGCTGAGTCATTTAAAAAAATGCCACGCGTTTTTCTCGAAAACAGATAGTGATAGGTAAAAATTACTTATTATAAAAATTGTAGAACATGAAGAGGGTCGTCTGATGATAACATTAAATGACCTTAAAACCAATTGATTTTGTAGTTATAAACCTAATTTACCTTTTTTTTAAATTGCACTCGATATTTCTGTGATGCCCAATCTATAGTCCGTAAAAAGCGAAACACTTTTACTTAGAGATATTTGTTCGTAATAATCAATCGTTTCGCAAATATGAGTCAAAATAAATATTTAGTTTACAAACAAAAACAAAAACTAATGGCAACTAATTATTACTAATACTAATATATATTAATAATTATTACTAATAATTATTACTAATTATTAATAACACACGTGCACCTGTCCCATTTCGTAAGAGTTGCAAAAGGAAACAATAATTAAGCTTCGCGTTTCCTAACAAATGAATCGGGAGAGGAGGACCTGTGTCTTTTCCTGCAAGGTCACCTGGCTTGACCTTTGTGGGTTTTTACCTGTGTAAAAAAATGAAATAGCTGGCGTACTTTGAACGGCCCACTACTCGTGAATACATGAATAGAATCAAATCAATTTTTGAAAACATTAAAAATCAATCAATTTTAAGCTCCAATTTATTAAAAAATTCTTTCTCGAAAGTGAAACTTTTTAATTGTTTTACGTACTACCGATTGGGCATCACAAAAATATCGCATCCAATTTAAAAAATGGCAACTTAGACCTATAACTCCAAAGCCGATGGGTTTTAAGGTTATTCAACGTCACCATCAGACGGCCTCTTTCACGTTTTACAATTTTTATAATAACTAATTTTTACTTATCTCTAATCGTGAATTTTTTAAATGACTCACTCTGTATATGTACGTATAACTACAAGATACGACATGAACGAGCTACAAGCTTATTTTTAAAGCTAATTAGGTACTAAAAAGTATTTTGATATTAAAGGGTCTTTAAGTATTTATTTTCACTTGCGATTAATCCGGGGATTAACCTGCGGAAGCTCAGTCATTAGCAAAAATTAAGAGGAATGTTGGGATGGGACACCCATAAATACAAAATATGGAAAATATACACAAAAGCTAAAATATAATATGTATGTAGATAATACAAACTCTCAAATTTTACTTTGAGTTATAGAAAAATTCGACTTATAGAAGTTGGACTGTAAATCATTTAAATCGAACGTTCGTAATTCAATTCTAATTTCAATTAAATTGTAGTCATAAAAACGTTCAATCGACGAGTGTTGTGTTGGTGAATTACGTCGAAATCCATTTCGCTAGAACAATACCTAATTTATTGTTATCTATAGCACACAAAACCTATTTTCCTAAACAGCTGTATTTTCAATGCAGCGTGTAATCGTAAATTATCCGTGAATAGCATTATAAATAATATACATAGATAAATAACTTTTTAAATTACCAATTTTATTGCACGTTTTTAATAATAATGGTCGTTTTTGTAACCTATAAGTCGGAATGTTTTTGCGTAATCCGTTGAAATGATTTAAACTTTATGCACCGAAGCACTAATTGAAATATGATACTTGGAAAAACACACAAAAGAAAATATGTGGCGGTTTAAAAAAAAATGAAAATCCCGGAATTTTCAAATATTTATTCGTTAAAATACGTCAGATGTAATAAAACGAGAATACCTTAAATGTAAATAATTGTATAATTTTATGATTATCTTCCTGTGGTTTATGGTTTTATTTGTTACCGATTTAGCGACGATATGGAAATCGCTCTTACATATTCTTTCTAGCTGAATGATCTGAAAATATCCTGAAAAAGAGTTTAGACGTCATTGAAAGTTATTTTATGAATTAAAAGGCATACAGGGTGTTCACGAATTCTGGGTTCTTTTGATATAGCCTAAACTAAGAGCAATAGAAAAAAAAAATTAGATAAAAGTTTGTCAATAGTAAGAATTGCACAAGGTAAAATTATTTTCATCTATACAAGATGATCCAATATTGCTGTTGAACACTTAACTTTATTATTTTAAATAGAACGCCCTACTTTTTTTGTATATTCTACTTAAGCATGTATAACCAAGTCAAAAAGTATTAAGGTGATATCCACTTAAAGTTTATAGTTTTTTGAGTAAAAAAAATATATATTTTTTTGATATTTTGTCAAACGCAATCCTGTACTAAAAAAATAATATCTTCTTAATGAATTAGTTTAAGTAAATAAAACTTTAGAGGTAAATTAAGAATACACTGGCGTATCGAGCGCTTTGCTTATTTATTGTCTAACTCGTACAGAGTAGTCACAAAAAATTATACAACTTTTCAAAATTAAGACGACAATAACTTATTTATTTTAAAATGGAACGTCATATTTTTCTTTACATGTGCTGATGTAGAATTTCAAGAATTTCTTTCAAGCGAATATTACATCTTTTATATCTAAATATAACCGTTTCCAAGATATTTTTAGTTTTTCTGCTTGCGAGAGGAAGGGCATCATTTTGAACATTTAATGCATTAGTTGTAAATAAGTTATATTTGTTATTGTTTAAGCTTTGCAAGTTGAAATTGTGTTTAGTAATTTGTTTCATTGATCGCTGCCATTTTTCGGTTTTGGTAAATTACAACATTTCTCATAAAATACCGGAAAACTAAAAATATCTAGGAAAAGGTTATGTTTAGGTATAGAAAATGTAATATTCACTTGAAAGACATCAGCACATGTAAAAAAAATATGACGTTTTAATTTTGGAAAGTTGAATAATTTTTTGCGACTACCCCCGTATGAGTTAGACAATAAATAATCAATGTGTTCCATACGTCAGTGTATTCGTAATTTACATCTAAAGTTTTCTTTACCTAAAGAAAATGAGAAAATTAAGAAAATGATTTATTTTAGTGCAGACAAATTCTCAAAAAAACATTTATTTTTCAAAAACTATAAATTTTAAGTGGATATTACCTTAAAACTTTTTGATTTAAATTTACATGCTTAAGTAGAATATGCAAAAAAAGTAAGGGTATAAAGTTGTAATAGTATAGCTGTATAGACGAAAATAATGTTACCTTGTGCGATTCTTGCTATCAGTAAACTTTTATCTAATATATTTTTTTCTATGGTGTTTGGTTTAGGTTCTATCAAAGGATTCGAGAACTCGTGGATACCCTGTATATGAAGATGTCGATAAATGTTAAATCGACAATATTTTAGTCGCCAATAAATCGATAAGTTCTATTTTTATTTTAATGTTCATATAATAACGCTTTTGACAATTAATCCTAATCATCTTTTTTTCATTGAAATCTTTAAAAATAATAATTGTCTATCATTGAAATAAATATGATGAATTTTTGGGCCCGCATAGGGTTTTTCTCATATTTTTTAAATGTTTTCTTTTTGTCTTGTTTATTTTTCAAATACTTTTTAACAGGAAGCTATTGCCGAAGCATTTAAAACAATTTGTTTTATTATTATTTTTATTTAATTGTCGAATTTATATACAGCTGGACATAAGCGCTTACTACATAGATATCTTGGATCATTAAAATCTGAATTGTAAAAAATGACATGGAAAAAACAATTAACTTCAGATCAAATATGGAAATTTACGGTTTGATCTACTTGTTGTTTAGTATTCAACTGTTCAATATACATTATATACCCCTTTGTGTTCTGATACCTATATCGGAACTTCCAGAAGGTTTCCCCGTAAATAATAAAATGTGTCTTTGTCCTTCTGGTTTTTATTTATAAGTATGTAGTTATAATAGGCACGTTCCAAAAATATTGTTTTCCTATGTTTATCATTTTCATTATTATTTTTTAAATAAAATTGTAGATACTTAATTACAAAAAAAAAACGAAATCTACTAAACGTCGAAAAATAATGAAAATTACATTATATTTTTTAAATAACTTACTAATTGTAAAATAATAACATTTAAATTAATCGTATATCATCTACCTAATTTTAAACTAAAGTCGCCCTTTCATGAATTTAGTAATACGATTAAATCCAAAATTAGGTATATACGTAAATCAATCAGTTAATTTTATTTCATCCTACCCTCAGAATTGAATTTAAATTTACGAGGTATGGATACTAATTAAGGCGCGTAACCGCTTTTGAAATTCTAATGTTCGTTTTAGAATAATAAAATCCATTTGCAATAACGATCCGTTTTTGCTTTCAGATTAGCGTTCACAACGTCGTGCTGGTAAAATACGTAGACAAGAAAGTATATATTAGGAAAAGTCCCATGGAATGATTAGACATCAAGCCAATACAGAGAGGAACGTCAATTTTAACAGGTCAGTCCTAATGTTAGTGTTTATAAGATAGGTCTTGTAGATAACGAAGCGGCACGAAACGAATATCGCGCATTCGTTGATATACTTTGATTCGATCTAATTTTGCGGGTGACCTTTGCAGTTTTTACTTGTTTTGGAGACGAGTGTCCACCTACCGGTTGGTTGTTCGATAGTCGATCACCGCTAAACGTCAGTCAATCGCGCCATATAAACAATTAACAATTATATAACATATAACAATTATAGTCTTGCTTTATACTATCTAATATGTGCGCAGGCAAATCATCTATAGAATATGTCATTTTCCAAACTTTAAACCGAATTACAAATAAACAATCTAGTAACTTTTTTTGATGACGTAAATTGCACTTGGATAGGCCATAATTCAAAAAAAACCTCTAGGCACTTATTTTTAAAACGATATTTACTATTTAAAAAAAATTTTTGGTCTACACAAGAAAAATAGTGTAAAAATTTTTATTAATAAAATATTTCGTCAATTAATAAAATGACGACGTGTTATTACAGGATGCTGTGTTATTTATGATTTGTTAAAAAAATGATACGTAATTAAAAAAATATCTAATCGTCATTGCGTCATGTAAAATATAAGTACATAAGTTATTCAAATGAAATTCATTAAAATAAAGATTTACTAATTAAATAAACGTAAAATCCTATCATGAGTAACACTTATTTTTCAGTTTTAAGGTTCAAGTTCATAATTTTCCAAAACATAATTTATTTATAACATTTTCAGTTATATTAATAAAACTGCTGGGGAAATAAATCAACAGAGCATTAACAAAAATTATTTATGAAAAGACTTTTAACGAGTTATTAACCGCTTTCGCATTCATCGTGAGTCATTTGTTTGATGTAATTTTTTGTATTATCAAAACGTCACCACCTCCTAGGTGTAAAAAACTTCATATTATGTATTACAACAAGAATTGGTCACAGGACAAATACTTATCGAGAAAAACACGTCTACGCCGTACCTACTTTAAAAAAATTCGAGATGGCGTAAGCGCTTAAAACGTAAGCGGGAAATTTTATTTTTATTTTTAAATAGATATGCGAAAGGTTCAAATTTTTATAAATAAATGTATTTCAAACTTATTTTTAGTAGCACTCGGGGCAAAAGTTTATACGTATATATGTCCGGAATAGGTTATAAAATTGAAACCATCTCGTAATAAGATTTTTATTAAAACAACTTATCGAACGTGCTCTGATTAAAATAAATGAAAGTCTTGGTAACTACTGTATGACATTCAAATATAATATGAAGTGGTTTATTAATAATTTATTGCATTATAACATGCTCGTTTAACCTATAGTTCGTACTACTATATCGATGTACCCCGTTTACGGGCAGCGCACAGGCCGCACTCGCCATGTTGTTTAAATGGCAACAGTAACGTAGTGCCATTGACTGACGAACACGCCGATGGACTCTGGGAGTATTATAAATTAAAATTCACATCGGCGTAAAATACATAAGATTAGTGGCCCCGGTAGGAAAACGTCTATTGGGTTGTTGTCAGGCGAGCAGCCTGGCCAAGCGATTGGCTTTCTTCTATGATTTGAATTATGCATGTTTGATACAGGCTGGGGTTTGATACAGATTGTTGGATGTTAGAATAGGAAAATGAATATGAACCATACGAGTTACCATACGCGTTACTTTGCAGAGTGCGGGCTCTTATCGAAGCTGATTTTCAACCATTCCTACAACCGAAATACGGTTTGTGCACGAAGGTCTTCCGGTCCGTTTTAATGTTCTTGTCGTTCCGACTGGTTGGATTGTCCGAAGTTGATCGATTGTTTGGCCAACACGCTCTATTGATTGCGACCCCTTAGATTATTTTTTCGGGTTACTTTTAAATATTTCTAAACTGTAGAAGTTTTTCGCGACTGCGCAAACTTCAATTTATGCGCGGTAGTTAATGGTACTCTACGTTGTGAGACTTTCAATGTTGCTATTTGATGTTGTTTTAATCAAAATCTTATTATCCGATTGCTTTAATTTTGTAATTGTTATAATTTTTTAATTAGGTACTTAATCATTTTCGTACACATGTCTATGCAATAATAGAGGTAAACTAGATCTTGACGTAAGTAGAACGTTTTCGGTTATTATGTATTAAACTACAGCGTTATACATATTATCAAGTCATATTGCTCCTTATCTGACGTTGATATTATTTGCGTCCAACATGGATAAGGAAAGTCAACAACTCGTTCGCTAAAATTTTAATTAAAACGTTTATTGGGTATTGTAGGTAATATTTAACATAAGCAGTACATTATCCAAACAATTTACAGTATCCTGGCGAAAACACGTCATAAGGATTATTTTGCACGAATTTTTTTAAAAAACCGCATTTCTTAAATATCGGAAACATTCGACCGGTGTAGGGCGCGTCGAAGCCGCACTTTATGTAATTGTTGCTTTTTACAGTGTTAGGATCTTGATAACTAAAGTTGCCATATCTTATATTTCGGTTTACATTAGGTTCGCATAGGAAATCGGGGCAGGTGTAATTGTTTGTACATCTTTGTAATTCTGGGTTAAATCTGGTAAATTGCGGACAGTTTCCAGTGGTTTGAACGAAACGGTAATTGTACTGCGAACAGGAAACGTACTGGACGCAGTTCGTGTGCGGATAAGTAAAATTTCCCACGCTAATACAGTTTCTTAGGCACATCACCCCAGCGACGACCGTCACCTAAAATGCTTAAATCGAACTAATTGCTAAGAATAAAATAAAACTTACCGAAAGGATAATTAAAACCTTCATCTCTTAATTAGCGCTGTAGGTGTATCAGACAATGTGTGTTTTTCGTGCTAGCACTGAAAAGTAAATGAAACGATACAGGCAGTCTTGACGTTTATTTTGACGTAGTGGATATTTAAATAGTGTTTTGGATGTATGTTATAAATTTACACGAATGAATTTACAGCACTATTTACCTGTTGTTACGCGAAATTAACGTTGGCATCTAAAATTTTGGTAAATTAAAAATTATACGTAAAAAGCACGTATCCTCGCAAGTCCTCGACAGTCCCAGTATTAGATTTCACAAATTGTAGCTAAATATAATTAAATAAGCTGTTGCGAATCTACATGAGCTACATCTCTTTACTTATTGTTAATAAAAGTTATTGCGACGAATTTAACGCGAATTACTTTATTAATTTTACGAATGTCTATTTTTGTCGTTTCCTATAAATTTAAAATAAGATTGCAAGTATTTATCTTGAGCAAACATAATAAAAATAAATTACACTAATAATCCCCCGTCCACAATAAAATCGAGATCAGTTACAAAATCGCGGCTGATGTAAACGTAGTTTGGCATCATGAACAACTTTTTAATTGTAAGTCTTCCATAATAAATTTATTTTTTAATTACTAAAGTAAATTTTATCGTTTAGATAATTGTTGTTTTGGCAAACTTGAAAGTTTACTATTGTGCACGCTATTCGGAGATCGATTACGGTCTAGAGTCAAAACACCTGATTGAAAAATCACAGGTCGAACATAACGTTACGAATTTATGTGAGAATTCCATTATCGAATTTACATGTGAAACCGAAGGACGTTTTCCTGATTTATCAGATAACGCATGCATGGGTTATTATGAGTGTAAGAAAAGAGGCGACGGAATATTCGATCAACGTCTATTAAAATGTGAGCAATCGTCATTTTGCCCTACTACGCGAAATTGTTCGTCCTCGTGCACATGTCCTTGTAGCACTGTAGCTCCGGAAATGCCAGATATTTGTCCAATTCGACCATTTGCTGAATTTAAATGTACGAGCGAAGGGAACTTTCTTGATTACGAAGATCTCGCTTGCCAAACGTACGTTACGTGTGCTCAAAAGAAAATGGATTTTATGTGACAACGAAACATGAATGTCCGAATTTACAACGTTTCGATCAATTTACGAATTCGTGTTCGGTTAATAACAGTTGCAATACGCCGTCGCTTACAATGTCAAATGAATGTTCGGATTCGCCAAACGAGTTTGATGAGTATGTTTGTAAAGATAAAGGTCGGTTTGCTATAGGTTCCGATCATTCTTGCCGAAGTTACCTACTATGCTCAAGACTAACTAACGGTTCATATATTAAAACTCGATACGAGTGCCAAAATTCCGTTTTTGATCCGGACAATCGTAAATGTTCCGGGGATTATGTTTGTCCTTGCGCGACAAGTACAACTAAAATTACAACGATGATCGCCGTGAAACCCGATTTACAATGTTCTTCCACGCCCAACGAGTTCGAAAATTTTCAGTGCACCAAAAGAGGTCGTTTTCCCATGTATACTGATCATTCTTGTAGAAGTTACATTTTATGTTCAATATACGAAAATGGCTCATACATTAAAACATTATACGAGTGCCAGTATTCCGTTTTTCATCCGCTTCATCATAATTGCTCTATCGAGTATATTTGTCCGTGTGACATAAGTACCTCTGAAGGCACAACCATTTCCACCAGTGAAACCACGACTATTTCCACTACCGAATCCTCGATCACTAGTTTGCCGTGTACTTTTATACCAAACGAATACGAAAGTTATCAGTGCGCCGAAAATGGACGTTTTCCCTTGTACTCCGATCTCACATGTCAAAGTTACGTCCTTTGTTCTAAATTACGCAACGGTTCATACGTTAAACCTCAGTACAAGTGCCAACATTCCATTTTCGATCCGCAGAGCCGTAGATGTTCCGTTGAGTATGTTTGTCCGTGTGATTTAAACACTTCTGAAAGCACGGCCACTTCCATATCTGAAAGTACGACTATTTTGACCACCGAACCGACGACCATTTTAACCACCGAACCTGCGATCACTAGTTTGCCGTGTACTTTTATACCAAACGAATACGAAAATTATCAGTGCGCCGAAAATGGACGTTTTCCCTTATACTCCGATCTCACGTGTCAAAGTTACGTCCTGTGTTCTAAATTACGCAACGGTTCATACGTTAAACCTCAATACAAGTGCCAACATTCCGTTTTCGATCCGCAGAGCCGTAGATGTTCCGTTAACTATGTTTGTCCGTGTGATTTAAGCACTTCTGAAAGCACGACTTCTTCCATCACTGAAAGTACGACTATTTTGACCACCGAACCGACGACCATTTTAACCACCGAACCGGCGTTCACTAGTTTGCCGTGTACTTCTATACCAAACGAATACGAAAACTACCAGTGCGCCGAAAATGGACGTTTTCCCTTATACTCCGATCTCACATGTCAAAGTTACGTCCTGTGTTCTAAATTACGCAACGGTTCATACGTTCAACCTCGCTACAATTGCCAACAATCCGTTTTCGATCCGCAGAGCCGTAGATGTTCCGTTGACTATATTTGTCCGTGTGATTTAAACGCTTCTGAAAGCACGACTACTTCCATCACTGAAAGTACGACTATTTTGACCACCGAACTGACGACCATTTTAACCACCGAACCGGCGATCACTAGTTTGCCGTGTACTTCTATACCAAACGAATACGAAAATTATCAGTGCGCCGAAAATGGACGTTTTCCCTTATACTCCGATTTCACGTGTCAAAGTTACTTCCTGTGTTCTAAATTACGCAACGGTTCATACGTTAAACCTCAGTACAAGTGCCAACATTCCGTCTTCGATCCGCAGAGCCGTAGATGTTCCGTTGACTATGTTTGTCCGTGTGATTTAAGCACTTCTGAAAGCACGACCACTTCCATCACTGAAAGTACGACCATTTTGACCACCGAACCGACGACCATTTTAACCACCGAACCGGCGATCACTAGTTTGCCATGTACTTTTATACCAAACGAATACGAAAATTATCAGTGCGCCGAAAATGGACGTTTTCCCTTATACTCCGATTTCACGTGTCAAAGTTACGTCCTGTGTTCTAAATTACGCAACGGTTCATACGTTAAACCTCAATACAAGTGCCAACATTCCGTTTTCGATCCGCAGAGCCGTAGATGTTCCGTTAACTATGTTTGTCCGTGTGATTTAAGCACTTCTGAAAGCACGACTTCTTCCATCACTGAAAGTACGACTATTTTGACCACCGAACCGACGACCATTTTAACCACCGAACCGGCGTTCACTAGTTTGCCGTGTACTTCTATACCAAACGAATACGAAAACTACCAGTGCGCCGAAAATGGACGTTTTCCCTTATACTCCGATCTCACATGTCAAAGTTACGTCCTATGTTCTAAATTACGCAACGGTTCATACGTTAAACCTCGCTACAATTGCCAACAATCCGTTTTCGATCCGCAGACCCGTAGATGTTCCGTTGACTATGTTTGTCCGTGTGATTTAAACGCTTCTGAAAGCACGACTACTTCCATCACTGAAAGTACGACTATTTTGACCACCGAACTGACGACCATTTTAACCACCGAATCGGCGATCACTAGTTTGCCGTGTACTTCTATACCAAACGAATACGAAAATTATCAGTGCGCCGAAAATGGACGTTTTCCTTATACTCCGATTTCACGTGTCAAAGTTACGTCCTGTGTTCTAAATTACGCAACGGTTCATACGTTAAACCTCAGTACAAGTGCCAACATTCCGTTTTCGATCCGCAGAGCCGTAGATGTTCCGTTGACTATGTTTGTCCGTGTGATTTAAGCACTTCTGAAAGCACGACCACTTCCATCACTGAAAGTACGACCATTTTGACCACCGAACCGACGACCATCTTAACCACCGAACCGACGACCATTTTAACCACCGAACAGACGACCATTTTAACCACCGAACCGGCGATCACTAGTTTGCCGTGTACTTCTATACCAAACGAATACGAAAATTATCAGTGCGCCGAAAATGGACGTTTTCCTTATACTCCGATTTCACGTGTCAAAGTTACGTCCTGTGTTCTAAATTACGCAACGGTTCATACGTTAAACCTCAATACAAGTGCCAACATTCCGTTTTCGATCCGCAGAGCCGTAGATGTTCCGTTGACTATGTTTGTCCGTGTCATTTAAGCACTTCTGAAAGCACGACCACTTCCATCACTGAAAGTACGACCATATTGACCACCGAACCGACGACCATTTTAACCACCGAACCGGCGATCACTAGTTTGCCGTGTACTTTTATACCAAACGAATACGAAAATTATCAGTGCGCCGAAAATGGACGTTTTCCCTTATACTCCGATTTCACGTGTCAAAGTTACGTCCTGTGTTCTAAATTACGCAACGGTTCATACGTTAAACCTCAATACAAGTGCCAACATTCCGTTTTCGATCCGGAGAGCCGTAGATGTTCCGTTGAGTATGTTTGTCCGTGTGATTTAAGCACTTCTGAAAGCACGACCACTTCCATCACTGAAAGTACGACCATTTTGACCACCGAACTGACGACCATTTTAACCACCGAACCGGCGATCACTAGTTTGCCGTGTACTTCTATACCAAACGAATACGAAAATTATCAGTGCGCCGAAAATGGACGTTTTCCCTTATACTCCGATTTCACGTGTCAAAGTTACGTCCTGTGTTCTAAATTACGCAACGGTTCATACGTTAAACCTCAATACAAGTGCCAACATTCCGTTTTCGATCCGCAGAGCCGTAGATGTTCCGTTGACTATGTTTGTCCGTGTGATTTAAGCACTTCTGAAAGCACGACCACTTCCATCACTGAAAGTACGACCATATTGACCACCGAACCGACGACCATTTTAACCACCGAACCGGCGATCACTAGTTTGCCGTGTACTTTTATACCAAACGAATACGAAAATTATCAGTGCGCCGAAAATGGACGTTTTCCCTTATACTCCGATTTCACGTGTCAAAGTTACGTCCTGTGTTCTAAATTACGCAACGGTTCATACGTTAAACCTCAATACAAGTGCCAACATTCCGTTTTCGATCCGCAGAGCCGTAGATGTTCCGTTGACTATGTTTGTCCGTGTGATTTAAACGCTTCTGAAAGCACGACTACTTCCATCACTGAAAGTACGACTATTTTGACCACCGAACTGACGACCATTTTAACCACCGAATCGGCGATCACTAGTTTGCCGTGTACTTCTATACCAAACGAATACGAAAATTATCAGTGCGCCGAAAATGGACGTTTTCCCTTATACTCCGATTTCACGTGTCAAAGTTACGTCCTGTGTTCTAAATTACGCAACGGTTCATACGTTAAACCTCAATACAAGTGCCAACATTCCGTTTTCGATCCGCAGACCCGTAGATGTTCCGTTGACTATGTTTGTCCGTGTGATTTAAACGCTTCTGAAAGCACGACTACTTCCATCACTGAAAGTACGACTATTTTGACCACCGAACTGACGACCATTTTAACCACCGAATCGGCGATCACTAGTTTGCCGTGTACTTCTATACCAAACGAATACGAAAATTATCAGTGCGCCGAAAATGGACGTTTTCCCTTATACTCCGATTTCACGTGTCAAAGTTACGTCCTGTGTTCTAAATTACGCAACGGTTCATACGTTAAACCTCAGTACAAGTGCCAACATTCCGTTTTCGATCCGCAGAGCCGTAGATGTTCCGTTGACTATGTTTGTCCGTGTGATTTAAGCACTTCTGAAAGCACGACCACTTCCATCACTGAAAGTACGACCATTTTGACCACCGAACCGACGACCATCTTAACCACCGAACCGACGACCATTTTAACCACCGAACAGACGACCATTTTAACCACCGAACCGGCGATCACTAGTTTGCCGTGTACTTCTATACCAAACGAATACGAAAATTATCAGTGCGCCGAAAATGGACGTTTTCCCTTATACTCCGATTTCACGTGTCAAAGTTACGTCCTGTGTTCTAAATTACGCAACGGTTCATACGTTAAACCTCAATACAAGTGCCAACATTCCGTTTTCGATCCGCAGAGCCGTAGATGTTCCGTTGACTATGTTTGTCCGTGTGATTTAAGCACTTCTGAAAGCACGACCACTTCCATCACTGAAAGTACGACCATTTTGACCACCGAACCGACGACCATCTTAACCACCGAACAGACGACCATTTTAACCACCGAACCGGCGATCACTAGTTTGCCGTGTACTTTTATACCAAACGAATACGAAAATTATCAGTGCGCCGAAAATGGACGTTTTCCCTTATACTCCGATTTCACGTGTCAAAGTTACGTCCTGTGTTCTAAATTACGCAACGGTTCATACGTTAAACCTCAATACAAGTGCCAACATTCCGTTTTCGATCCGCAGAGCCGTAGATGTTCCGTTGACTATGTTTGTCCGTGTGATTTAAGCACTTCTGAAAGCACGACCACTTCCATCACTGAAAGTACGACCATTTTGACCACCGAACCGACGACCATCTTAACCTCCGAACCGACGACCATTTTAACCACCGAACCGGCGATCACTAGTTTGCCATGTACTTTTATACCAAACGAATACGAAAATTATCAGTGCGCCGAAAATGGACGTTTTCCCTTATACTCCGATCTCACGTGTCAAAGTTACGTCCTGTGTTCTAAATTACGCAACGGTTCATACGTTAAACCTCAATACAAGTGCCAACATTCCGTTTTCGATCCGCAGAGCCGTAGATGTTCCGTTGACTATGTTTGTCCGTGTGATTTAAGCACTTCTGAAAGCACGACCACTTCCATCACTGAAAGTACGATCATTTTGACCACCGAACCGACGACCATTTTAACCACCGAACCGACGACCATTTTAACCACCGAACAGACGACCATTTTAACCACCGAACCGGCGATCACTAGTTTGCCGTGTACTTCTATACCAAACGAATACGAAAATTATCAGTGCGCCGAAAATGGGCGTTTTCCCTTATTCTCCGATTTCACGTGTCAAAGTTACGTCTTGTGTTCTAAATTACGCAACGGTTCATACGTTAAACCTCAATACAAGTGCCAACATTCCGTTTTCGATCCGCAGAGCCGTAGATGTTCCGTTGACTATGTTTGTCCGTGTGATTTAAGCACTTCTGAAAGCACGACCACTTCCATCACTGAAAGTACGACCATTTTGACCACCGAACCGACGACCATCTTAACCACCGAACCGACGACCATTTTAACCACCGAACCGGCGATCACTAGTTTGCCATGTACTTTTATACCAAACGAATACGAAAATTATCAGTGCGCCGAAAATGGACGTTTTCCCTTATACTCCGATCTCACGTGTCAAAGTTACGTCCTGTGTTCTAAATTACGCAACGGTTCATACGTTAAACCTCAATACAAGTGCCAACATTCCGTTTTCGATCCGCAGAGCCGTAGATGTTCCGTTGACTATGTTTGTCCGTGTGATTTAAGCACTTCTGAAAGCACGACCACTTCCATCACTGAAAGTACGACCATTTTGACCACCGAACCGACGACCATCTTAACCACCGAACCGACGACCATTTTAACCACCGAACCGGCGATCACTAGTTTGCCATGTACTTTTATACCAAACGAATACGAAAATTATCAGTGCGCCGAAAATGGACGTTTTCCCTTATACTCCGATTTCACGTGTCAAAGTTACGTCCTGTGTTCTAAATTACGCAACGGTTCATACGTTAAACCTCAATACAAGTGCCAACATTCCGTTTTCGATCCGCAGAGCCGTAGATGTTCCGTTGACTATGTTTGTCCGTGTGATTTAAGCACTTCTGAAAGCACGACCACTTCCATCACTGAAAGTACGACCATTTTGACCACCGAACCGACGACCATCTTAACCTCCGAACCGACGACCATTTTGACCACCGAACCGGCGACCATTTTAACCACCGAACCGGCGATCACTAGTTTGCCATGTACTTTTATACCAAACGAATACGAAAATTATCAGTGCGCCGAAAATGGACGTTTTCCCTTATACTCCGATTTCACGTGTCAAAGTTACGTCCTGTGTTCTAAATTACGCAACGGTTCGTACGTTAAACCTCAGTACAAGTGCCAACATTCCGTTTTCGATCCGCAGAGCCGTAGATGTTCCGTTGACTATGTTTGTCCGTGTGATTTAAGCACTTCTGAAAGCACGACCACTTCCATCACTGAAAGTACGACCATTTTGACCACCGAACCGACGACCATCTTAACCATCGAACCGACGACCATCTTAACCACCGAACCGGCGATCACTAGTTTGCCATGTACTTTTATACCAAAAGAATATGAAAATTATCAGTGCGCCGAAAATGGACGTTTTCCCTTATACTCCGATTTCACGTGTCAAAGTTACGTCCTGTGTTCTAAATTACGCAACGGTTCATACGTTAAACCTCAATACAAGTGCCAACATTCCGTTTTGATCCGCAGAGCCGTAGATGTTCCGTTGACTATGTTTGTCCGTGTGATTTAAGCACTTCTGAAAGCACGACCACTTCCAACACTGAAAGTACGACCATTTTGACCACCGAACCGACGACCATTTTGACCACCGAACCGACGACCATTTTGACCACCGAACCGACGACCATTTTGACCACCGAACCGACGACCATCTTAACCACCGAACCGGCGATCACTAGTTTGCCATGTACTTTTATACCAAACGAATACGAAAATTATCAGTGCTCCGAAAATGGACGTTTTCCCTTATACTCCGATTTCACGTGTCAAAGTTACGTCCTGTGTTCTAAATTACGCAACGGTTCATTCGTTAAACCTCAGTACAAGTGCCAACATTCCGTTTTCGATCCGCAGAGCCGTAGATGTTCCGTTGACTATGTTTGTCCGTGTGATTTAAGCACTTCTGAAAGCACGACCACTTCCATCACTGAAAGTACGACCATTTTGACCACCGAACCGACGACCATCTTAACCATCGAACCGACGACCATCTTAACCACCGAACCGGCGATCACTAGTTTGCCATGTACTTTTATACCAAACGAATACGAAAATTATCAGTGCGCCGAAAATGGACGTTTTCCCTTATACTCCGATTTCACGTGTCAAAGTTACGTCCTGTGTTCTAAATTACGCAACGGTTCCTTCGTTAAACCTCAGTACAAGTGCCAACATTCCGTTTTCGATCCGCAGAGCCGTAGATGTTCCGTTGACTATGTTTGTCCGTGTGATTTAAGCACTTCTGAAAGCACGACCACTTCCATCACTGAAAGTACGACCATTTTCACCACCGAACCGACGACCATCTTAACCATCGAACCGACGACCATCTTAACCACCGAACCGGCGATCACTAGTTTGCCATGTACTTTTATACCAAACGAATACGAAAATTATCAGTGCGCCGAAAATGGACGTTTTCCCTTATACTCCGATCTCACGTGTCAAAGTTACGTCCTGTGTTCTAAATTACGCAACGGTTCATACGTTAAACCTCAGTACAAGTGCCAACATTCCGTTTTCGATCCGCAGAGCCGTAGATGTTCCGTTGACTATGTTTGTCCGTGTGATTTAAGCACTTCTGAAAGCACGACCACTTCCAACACTGAAAGTACGACCATTTTGACCACCGAACCGACGACCATCTTAACCTCCGAACCGACGACCATTTTGACCACCGAACCGGCGACCATTTTAACCACCGAACCGGCGATCACTAGTTTGCCATGTACTTTTATACCAAACGAATACGAAAATTATCAGTGCGCCGAAAATGGACGTTTTCCCTTATACTCCGATTTCACGTGTCAAAGTTACGTCCTGTGTTCTAAATTACGCAACGGTTCGTACGTTAAACCTCAGTACAAGTGCCAACATTCCGTTTTCGATCCGCAGAGCCGTAGATGTTCCGTTGACTATGTTTGTCCGTGTGATTTAAGCACTTCTGAAAGCACGACCACTTCCATCACTGAAAGTACGACCATTTTGACCACCGAACCGACGACCATCTTAACCATCGAACCGACGACCATCTTAACCACCGAACCGGCGATCACTAGTTTGCCATGTACTTTTATACCAAAAGAATATGAAAATTATCAGTGCGCCGAAAATGGACGTTTTCCCTTATACTCCGATTTCACGTGTCAAAGTTACGTCCTGTGTTCTAAATTACGCAACGGTTCATACGTTAAACCTCAATACAAGTGCCAACATTCCGTTTTTGATCCGCAGAGCCGTAGATGTTCCGTTGACTATGTTTGTCCGTGTGATTTAAGCACTTCTGAAAGCACGACCACTTCCAACACTGAAAGTACGACCATTTTGACCACCGAACCGACGACCATTTTGACCACCGAACCGACGACCATTTTGACCACCGAACCGACGACCATTTTGACCACCGAACCGACGACCATCTTAACCACCGAACCGACGACCATTTTAACCACCGAACCGGCGATCACTAGTTTGCCATGTACTTCTATACCAAACGAATACGAAAATTATCAGTGCGCCGAAAATGGCCGTTTTCCCTTATACTCCGATCTAACATGTCAAAGTTACGTCCTTTGTTCTAAATTACGCAACGGTTCCTACGTTAAACCTCGCTACAAGTGCCAACATTCCGTTTTCGATCCGCAGAGCCGTAGATGTTCCGTTGACTATGTTTGTCCGTGTGATTTAAGCACTTCTGAAAGTACGGCTATTTTCACTACAGAACTTACGGCAACTTCCATAACGGAAACTACGTCCGAAACAACAGCAAGCAGTAACAGTTGTCCGGTAATAACTGACGAGTTGGAAAATTTCGAATGTCCAGAGAAAGGACGGTTTGCTATTCTTTCCGATCACTCATGTAAGAGTTACGTATTATGTTTGAAGACGAAGGAGGGACGTTTATCAAAACTCTTTATAAATGTCAGAATTCTGAATTCAACCCGTATCAACACAGCTGTTCCGTTGATTACGTTTGTCCGTGCACTACGCCAGCGACTACGCCTTTTTTTTCCACGACCGAACCTGCTACAACTTCGACAATTATTAATACCCCATGCTCGTTGGAGGCTAACGAGTTCGATTTGTTTATTTGCAATAAAAACAGTAATTTTGCTATGTATTCCGACCATTCCTGTCAAAGCTATATTTCCTGTTCGCGATTAGGAAACGGTTCGTACGTTAAAACTCTCAACAAGTGTAAAAATTCTGCTTTCGATCCTGATCATCGTGTTTGTTCTAATGAATATATTTGTCCATGTGAGGTAAGCACAACTGTTAGTACCTCCGAAACGGAAATTATCGATAGTTGTCCGGTTATAATCGATGAGTTTGAAGATTTTGAATGTCCCGATAAAGGACGTTTCGCTATGCTTTCCGACCACTCGTGTCAGAGTTACGTACTTTGTTTGAAGACAAAGGAGGGCACGTTCATCAAGACTCTTTATAAATGTCAAAAATCTGTATTTAATCCGGATCAACACAGTTGCTCCATTGATTACGTTTGTCCGTGCACTACTCCCGCGACATTGCCTTTTCTTTCAACGTATTTCGACGACTATTAATTTTTCGTCCTCTTTGGAGCTTAACGAATTTGTTTCGTTCACTTGCAAGGAAAATCGACGTTTCGCGATGTACTCCGACTGTTCTTGTCAACGTTATGTTTTGAATTCGAAATTGGGAAACGGTTCGTATGTCAAAACTCTTTACAACTGCAAAAATTACGTATTTAATCCAGAGCAGCATCGATGTTCCGCCTATTATGTTTGTCCATACGAACGACAGCGTCTCAAATATTAATTTAGTCGACTTTATTTAAAATTCGTTTTAAGATTCATTTTTACATGTGTTGTATGTATCATACTAATAAATATTTTTTCATGATGTAGTCGATGAAGTATTACGTAAAAGTAAAAGTTTTTGTTTTAGCCCTTGTTATGTAGGCAACTCGAACCACACCGGTGTTTTATATTTTGAACACAAATCACAAGGAAGTCTCTTATCGCTACATGATTATTTATTTTACTAAATTTGTCTTTGGCGGCGTGGAATCAATCATCGCAGACCTTTGAATGGCTTCATTAACTACGAAACTATTAGTATTCCCTGAACGAGTCTTGAACCATTGTAGATTGCAGCAGCTGTGCTCGAAATTTGAACCCTAAAAGCTCAAGAGTGTTGTTGAACTTATTTGAGTTTCGATTGCGCCCACAATTCCAAAAAATAACCAAATTTCTGTGTTCGTTAAGGATTTTAGGTGACTCCGTTGTCGGTTTCGGCGACCTTTAAAAATCATTATTTGTCCGTCGCGTCGCCGTCGCGTTGGGGGAAACGATCCGTAAAATGCAATTCAATTAATGTTATAATGAATTTGTAAAATGCGATCGTATTCCATTCGCATCTTTGTTTGAACTAGAAATTACTGCGTAAACGAATTGCGAGGGCAACAAAATGAGTAAATACAAGAGTGTATTGTTCAATTTATATAGTGTAAATATACCGACTTCAAAAAATACATATAGGTACCTACATACTAGGTCAAATTTATTTATAAATTTCTTTTGCACGCACATAAAGCGAATATCAATCGTTTATTTTGTAAATAGCGTTCGAACGTGGAGAGAGTAAATTCTGTTAGCGTTTTATTGTCCTCATTAAGTAGCTGTCGATATTTCGATTTTTACGTGTAAATAGTGTTATTTTATAATATAATATGAGATAATTTGAGTAGGTCGGCGATGTTCGAGCACTTTCCAAATTGGCAGCTTCCGACGCGTATCGTATAGTTGTTAATTTAAAATAAATAAATTAAATATGTGTCGCACACGCTTTGAAAACAAAGCCAAATGTTTTCACTGGAAGAGGCGACAACGAAATAAAAATTGATTGAAAGTGGGCAGACAAGTGGATTTAATTGGCAATTTGTATATTGTAAACGTATAACTTATAATTTATAATGCAACAGTGTGTACAATACGAAATTTCTTGTGATGGAATGCAGGGATTTAATATTGTAATCAAATTTTGCATTAATTTATACAGTAATTTTGAAAGTCGGGGATTTGGTCAGGGAATGTCGTGGGATTTTACTGTATGACAACGAAAAGTCACGGATTTTTGTAATAATCATGGAATTTTATTTACAAAATTTTATTTATAAAAAAATTAATAATCGTTGCTTAAAAGCACATAATTTTTAAAATTAGCCGGTAAAATTTCGAATTTCACGTTGCGCAAATAGTTCATTGTAAAGGTGGGCTTATTACGGTTCTGTATGGTTCCTGTTCAAAATATTAATATTGCAAATAGTATTAAGTTTACACATAAATATGTGCTAAAAATTTGATTATGAAAATTCTTATAAAGAAAATCTGGAAAACCGGAAAAAGTCGGGAAATTTCATTCTCGCAAATCGGTGAGAACCCCGTTATCTTACAATATTGAAAGTAAATATGTTAATAAACGATGGAAAGGGGAATTATTTTTAAGATATAAAATTATGTATCAAGATCAGCGGAGCGCGCGTTACGACATTAAATCGGCCGCAGGATAATAATGTGTGTTATAATTAGCGTTAGGAAAATCATAGTCTGCGTGGAATCAAGGTCAAGTTTGCAACAACAATGGTTATTATTATTATTATTTGACGAGCAATCGCCGCAGTAGTACATTATTTGCAGCTTCTAATTTCACGCTTATCGATTTATGCTCGTAGATTATTCAGGAAGTCAATCAAATTAGAAATGATCTTAGTTAAGGCTTATTAGTGTTCGTTAATATTTGAAGTGTTATCCTGCTCGGAAGATATCCATATTTCGGTTATTAATAATATATAAGTCAATTATCTTCTAGTTTTCTTCTAAATATTGCAAACATCTGTAGCTCGAGGTAACCAATATATGTATATGTAGAAGATTGTAATAAGGAGAAAAACGAAAATTTTATGTTTATAAAAGTAAATTGAAACGTAAATATTTGATGCGGGGCAGGAAATTAAAATCGGCCTTTTTGTATATGTTACGTGGAAGAAATTTTAAATTTAAAACAAACGGTTGTTTTTGTTATTATTATTGTGGAATAATTTCGTTTAATGATGTAAGCACCAGTCGGTCGGCAACTAACGTGCGCCGTGTTGTTTTATGCAAATTACCCGTGCTTTCGGCGATCGCTTCTAATATCTTTACACGGTTAGGTACGTTATAAGGTAGAAGTATTTACAAAAATAAATCGAATATATAGTTAGGTAATTTCTATTAAGCGCCAGTAATATAAATAACTATTTTAATGTGTTTACCAACACTGCTTGGAAGATAGGGAGGGCATAAAAGTTCTTAAAATATTTATCGAGTGCTCTTAAAAAGTTTTTACGTCTACCTATATCTATTCGGAGATTAAAAATGCTTCTAAAATTTGTATTTTATGTCTTCGCTTACAATTGGGCGCAGTTAAACTTCTATAAGTATAACGAAGTCGATAAATTCTGAAAAAACTCGATATAGGGAAATTTTGCTGTAGGTACAATCGGGTTCATTGAAAATGTCCCTCGTTCGAGTCGTGACAAGAAAACGTAGGACTCATTGTTGGCTTAAAGCTGTTATACTACGGTCGAGTAGGTATTTTTCTTTTAAAATATTGTGGTTTATCTACAATTTACCCTCGTAAGCACTTTGGAGTATCTGGTTAAAATTTATTTATTTACCTAGTTCTAACATGACGCAGAACCCAAATAACGTGTAATATTCAATAATATTATATTTACCTAGGTATTATTTAGAATATTTATTAGAATTAATTGTATATTCAGATAAAAAAAATATTCGCGATGAAGCACCTGCAGATGGTGCATCCGCATCTCCATATACTAAAAGAATTAATAATTGTAATTATTTTAGACATATAAAAGTAGGTAAAGGTCGACAAAAATTTACGGGCCTGCTAGTTATTTAACTTGCCCGCATGTTTAGTCAGAAATTTTTGGAAATTACGTTACTCGCCAAACAAAATAATTTTGCCCTTAACGAGCGGTTGATCTTCTTTTAAATAATAAGAGAATTTAAAAATTTAGCGAAAGCGAGTTAAGTGCGGCGTAGGTCTATTTAGAACGTATACGTTTTATAAAATGAGATCGAAAATAGAGACGTTTTCATTGGATCCGATTGTACATTCGGTTTGTTATACCTTTGGCCACTTGCAGACTTCATTTTAATGATTAAAAACGTTACTTTGAATTGAATTAAGAAATTCTAAAAAAATATTTGTTGTAACTAACAGATCTTAAATTCAGAATTAATTAGATTAAAATCTCAAGCTCAAAAAAATAAAAAGTGAAAATTCGTCAAAGGCGCAACTGAGCTATTTTACCAATTTATTACAATTGAATATTATGGTTAATTTAAATACAGTTAGATATATAATATTCTTTGAAAATCTTGTGAGGGAAACTTTTCCGCCGTAAACCAACGATCGAAGTTAGGAAAATTTCGACATTTTTTTCAATTCGATAATTACCCCGACTTCATCTTTAATTCCTATCACAACGAACAGAGTAGACTTTTTTTACTTTATCGTCCTAATTAAAGTGGTCGCTCTGATGCCTGCACCATCAGTAAAATGCCTTACCTCTTAGCAGATTGCAATTAACATGAGTGTTAGTCAGGTGTTTATTAATGTAAGTGCATATACATATAGCGTTTTAGAATGCAAAAGTAGTTTAAAATATCCGGTAGGTGCTAAGCAAATTTAGTTACAATCTAGTGTTTTTTTTAAAATGATAATTATAATTTACTTATATTTTAATTTGTAATTAATTATAAATTCGAAAATCTACACATTTTTACGTTGGCTTTGTAACCTCATCATACGTCGTTACCAATAGGGTTTAATAACAACAGAAAATATCCGAAAAGCTTATCGATATTTAATTAGAGTCAAATTTTCGTATGGGATCCGGGACCTTTATGCATCGTTAACGCTGTCGAACTCCGCGATCTGGGAAGTTCGATCCAGATTAGTTTTGAAATGTCTCTGCGACAACTCGTTGTGGTTCAACAAAAAGCGATAGGGAAACTTTAGGAGGACGCTTGAAATTATAATTAGGCCCGCGCGTAATTTTTAAGTCGCGTGTTTTTCACCTTGTTTCTGGTCGCGACGCGTTCGCGTTCCGTGTTTCGATTACAGAGATTAATAAATTCGTTATCACAAAGTTGGTGTTTTGTATACCTTCGCGTGCACGATGGGTGTTGGATAGCTTAATTTTCGGACACAAAATCACACGCCACTGGGAATCTGTTACAAATGCGGGGGGTTTCTATTCCTACGGGCACGTGCATTTAATTTCGTTTGTTTGCGGCGTTTTGGGAGCATTTTTATTTTTAAAAAACGTACCGACTCCGATTGCGACTTTTTTTTTAACAATTTTAGTTTAAAACGAACAAAAATTAACGCGCAACTGTTCGATATTAATTAATTTATTATCACTTTCCGCGTGCCTACTTGGAATATGTTAATTAAAACGTGGCAAAAAATTAAGAAAAAGAAATACCCATAAGTAGTGAAATTAATGATAAATTCGTTTTGTTTTTATTTTTAACATTCTTTATGCGGACGTAATTGTATAAAAAATGGTGAAACTTAAATTTAAAGAGCGGTTCGACGTTCACGGTTTGCAGATGATTTAAATATTGTACGATGTGTGCAACAAAAAGTAATGGTGGCCATCAAAAGTTAACCGAAAACCGTTCCACATTCGCATGCGACTTGCTTAACAAGCAATTAACGAGTGACGGTTAAATGTTGTGTCGGATTGTGTGGTGTAGAAATTGGTTTGTAGAAATCGACTTCTACATTTCTCAATAATAACGTGAACGCATGCCGTGCTTCCAAATAACTGATATTCCAATTTCAATTATAATAAAACTTCTAAATAGTTTTGTATTCAGAACGAACTTTATGCAAAACACAGGGGAAAGCGATATAGGTCGGTTGTTTAGCATATTAATTTCAAAATTCTTCGCAAAAACATGTAACCGTACAACGGCTCTTAGAATTTTTATCTTGCGTTGACAATAAATTGCGGAAACAAGGGAGAACGACGGCAAGGGGCGAGTCTTTGCAAAAGCGTTGGCTTCCAATCGGATTACGTCCATCAACGTAAAGTTAAAAGGGATTTTCTGTCAATCACTATAACAGACGTGGAAAGCTGTATTGCATTTTTGTAGCTTTTCGTTATGTATTGCCGAACGTCTGATTATCCGAAATACCGAAAATGTCGAATTTCTTTTTGTTTGAGGCATTTATTTACTACCTACACGTTGGCCGCCCGAAATCTAATAAGCTTACGGATTTTTCTGCGGCTCGATCTTGCTTTAAAGGATATTCGGACAACGATTTAGTGTTGCAGAGGGTCTTCCAAAAATAGATAGTGATAAATTTTAAGGACGTCTATAAGATAGTAGGTACTTTATCCTGTACCTACCTATCTACCTTATAGCCTGTAAAGGGAAGTTACGTCATTTTTGCGTGAGATGTGACTGTTAAAAATTCGGATACATTGCAAAGGCGATTTTCTATTCAAAATTGTAGGTACCTACTTATTGTTTTCTTTTTATATGAATATTAGTTATATATAAGTAGATAAAATTAAATAACTGCTAATCAAACCTTGCTGATCCGAATTTGAACTGATTAAAAGAAAAAAGCGTAATTGTCTGATTTAAATCTAAAATTCCACGTTTTTCTAAGACATCGAGAATAAATTTACGTTGGCGTCGTGTCATTTTCTTTGAATATTTTACAACAACCGAAACTGTTATTCGAGAATATTTTATAACCTATTACAGTCGAATTTCCATATAACGAAGTGTCACGGGAATCCGAAAAGGTTCGTTGGGTGTATAGAAAATTCGCTATATGTATAGAAAACGGAAATTTTGGCATCAAACATTTCGTGTTCAACAAAGACAATCTGCATACACAACAATTTATAATCGAAAGATTTAATTGACTTTTCAGTTCGTTTAAACTTTTAAACAATTATTCTTTATTAATGATTTACATTTATTCATAATTATACATATTGTTTCATTTTTATATTTATGTATTTACCTAATTTGATTTGATTTTTACGTAAATTATAAATTAGAAATAGGACTTGTTTGGCTGTCAAGTGAGTTCGTTTCACACCGCTAAATATACGTCCCAGTTTTTGTGGCGGTCACTGTACCTAAGAAATTTTAAAACATTTACGTAAAAAATTCGTTACGTGAAACTTTTACTTCGTTATACGGAGCATAAAATGCACCAAAAACGTGTTCGAAGTGAAGGTTCGCCAAAATATTCGACATAGATATAGAAAAATTCGTATTACGGAAGTTTGTTGTATAGAAGTTCGACTGTATTTTTATTTATCTACCCCGAAGAAACTACGCGAAAGGAAAAACTATTTTATTTTCGATTTTATGAAAAACGAAGGGATGCGTTGAGTGAACGTAAAACTAACGTGGAAAATCGTGGAGTTTATCGTATAGAAACGTTGTAAAAATATCGTCAAACAAGCGCGAAAATAGTTCGCGAAAATTTCCTAATATTTCAAAAATTACAGAAAACCCAAATTAAGGATTAAAAAAACAAATCCAATAAATAATTATGAAAATTACTTTGTTTTTACGAGTCCATCGTGAGCCATCGTTGTGCGTTACATAACAATTTAACATTCGTTCGTTTTAATTTTTATAATGCATTTTCGCTGTAGCTTTATAAATGGAAATTCCATATTTTTCTCTTGTACATTCACATATTATTATTATTATGAAATAGTACGAACATTCTCTCGTTTTTTTTTTATATAACTTTTTGCGCGTCTAAATTTTTAGAAGAACATTTTCTTTATTATGTAGTTTCACTGTTCTTTTTTATTTCGGCAAAAAAACGTAACGCGGCGCGGATCGTCTTTCGACGATTCAGCGAATAGATCCTCCAATTAACTTCTCATTTTTGCTTGAAATGAATTTTTAAAACTAAACTCATTATTACTTCCTTTGGTAATGAATTTTTAACGTTTCGAAGTGCAGGAAAACGTCGGCGTTCTTCTAAGCGAAGTTGGAGATTTTTCACGTTGTCGGATAAAACGTTCCTGTTGTATAAATCAGATATACACAGATCACGGAAAGATGTAAAATTGTAGGGCACGTAAGCTTTCGATCAAATTCAAAAGCCAAACCGTGTCGCGTTCGACATCGACAGTTCGATCTGGTGCTTCTTTAATTTAGTTTGGTTTACTCGGACGTGTCGTCGTTTTACGTAGGTTAGTTTGATCGATTTGATTCAGAAGTCGACGGGGCTTTGTTAGCGACTTGTTTCGAATCCGGTGGACTTGATGTAATGTAAAGAAAGAATGAGATATGATCGAACACGTTTCTTTGAGGGACCCCTGACCGTTCTTTGAAATAAAGCCGAATAAAGCTCTGCTTGAAATGTGATTTAGAAATAGTTGCACTGATCAGATGGATTATTTACGAGCCTTTAAAATACGTTACGTTCGTTTTATTTAATGGAATTTCTGGAAAAGGCGATTGAAAATTAGGCCTTTTAAATTAATTTGTGCAATGAGTATTTTATTAATGGGTTTACTTAAATATTATTTATTGTAAAAGTATGCCAAAAGTTCATTAAATATATAGGTAATGGTTTTTCGTTAAAACGCCCGAACGAAAGGCGATTAATTAATTTATTGCTTATACATAGATTGAAATAGACGAAGAAAATATTAGTCCAGCAATTCTTAATTGTAAAATGAACATCTTGCAATAAATATTGGTATCCTCGTACGTTTATTTAAACCTATATGACCTTGGATCAGCGATAAACATTTTCAAAATTTATTGTTTAAACGTTTTGGCGACACCATCGATTATACTTTTTAAATGGGATTTTGTGCTTTTTTATAGTCCAGTCGAATAAGAACAAATTTCGATGTTTGACGGAAAAAATTGATACAGTTTTGAAACATGGCGGAGATGTTGATTCAAACATTCTGTTTAACATATTAAAAATTAATATTAAACTCGATCTGTTGAGCTTGAGTCGCCATAATGGGAAAATGGTGTCAAAAAAGAGCTTTTCTACAGAATCTTCTTTCCGGTTCATTTTACGACAAAACTACCTATATGAGAAAATAAACTAGGGGATACTTCCTATAATTTATGCTGTTATATATATTTTTTGTAAAGTCGATGGTTTCGATGTGCTAGCTTCGCAAAGTTTACTCTGTAACGTCAACTGACGAAAATTTTATAGCATAGGAAAATCACCTTTTACGTTTCAATACGAACATGAAAATTTGTACATCGTTAGCCCCACTTAAGATGTACATTTTCAAATAACAAACGCAAAAAATCCTCTGCAGACATAAGTTATGAAGTCAGAAAGTTGTCCCCACCATTTAAACTTTATATCGGTATACCTCAGAAACCACTAGTTCGATTTTCGTTGTTCTTCTTTAACCGAGAGACCTTTAGAATTCTTTCAGACGGTAACAAAAAATTCCCGGTACGTCGATGATTACTTAGTAAAATTAATGAAAATGGTAACGAGTGTTCATTTATTTTTTTGAATTGTAATTTGAAAATAATGGCACGGAACTACCCATTAAACTAATCCTTTCAGTAACTCTAAAACTTTTAATCTTTTAGAGGTAAGGTCCAAATAGTTTCTACTTACACTTTTACGTCCAAAATATTAAAAGTTTTAGAATCACTGAAAGGATTAGTTTAATAGATTATTAGGTGCTATTGTTAAGAGATAATGACTGACATCAATGTATTTTAAGTGCGAAATATATTAATCTAAAATCGCAAATTGCGGCTTTCCTATCAATTTTTTCGTGTTGGGCCAATGATAAGATGTTTTCGTTTTTTCGTTATCGAATGGTATAGAAATAATCAAAATTGACTGGTGTTTAGTTTTCCATTTAAGTGTTGTGTAGCACTTTAGAACAAGGAGTATTAAAAGAATGCCACGAAAAAATTGAAATTATTAGAATATATTTTTTAAGTAAAGAGGTGACAAAATAAAAAGTTAATCGAGAAACTTGGACATTAAACATTTTTCGAAGCACAATTCATAGAGATACGATGCCTCAAATAAATTAAATTTGTTTTTAATTTAACATTAATAAGGTATTAATTAGGTACATGGTTTTAAAAAATATATATATTATTGTATCTATAATACTTATTTAAACTAAAATAAATCACTCCCGTTAATATAAACTAGAAGTAAACTAACCACAATAAATTTTAATAACTGACTCGATTATTCTTAAAAAAAAACCGTTAAGAATTAATTTTTGCAAATTTTAGTAGGTATTCAAATTTTGTCTCGTCAATCTAAATTGTTGCGACAATCAAAAATGTTAATTCCGTTTTTTATCCGTAAACGAATGCATCGAAAAGGTAAAATCTCTCAAAATAAGAGAAATTAAAAAAAAATCAAAAAACATTAAATAAGTTAAAATCCTGAAATAATTGTTTCTTAATACTTACGTAAAATGCGGACTAACGCTGCTGCCGCTTATCTGTAACGGACTATAAGAAAAAATTAGCAACTTCTAAATGTTTGTTTGTATTTCCTACCTTTTTCTCATCATCGTTTTCCCTCTATCATATGCTCTATCTATATGCTTCATATTTCACTGTATTTCACCAACCACTGTGATCGCGAAAACGCGCGTCGTATAAAATTCGTTCGCGAAATTAGATCGTAGAATATTTAAGAGGAGCCCTAACCAAGTCCCTATCCAAGAGCCGGACCAAGCTCGATTTTCAGAGAATTTGTGTTAAAACTTAAAAGTATAATAATAAGTAAATATATAAGAATTCACTATCTAAGTGTATTTGATATACCAATTACAAGCCAATAAATAGCGACGAGCAAATAATATATTTTTATTTGAAACGTACTGCGTGAGCATCTGAATAGATGCGTCACGTGTCGTCCTATGTGTACTAATGTAAAATTCCATGCCAGCACGTGACGTGTCGGCAGTGTATCCCCAGCTTTAGTCGACAAAGAAAGGTCCTACCTTTCCTCGTCGTATTAATCCTTTTTGTTTGTAATCCTTTTAGAGTACTCAACACAACACATAACACTCGCGCACTCACACACAAAAAGGCCTTATAAAACGAACGAGCACTCCTCGCACACGCGAATAATACGACGCCGTAAATTAAAATTCGTACTACTCAAACAAGCACTGCCGCTTTGTACCGCTAACGCGAAAGATCTGAATTGGTTTCGCCAGAATTCTGTATATAAATGCATTCGAGTTTATACGTGGATACTTGGAAATCACGTTTATTTTAAAAATTTTCAGCTCTTTTTTCCCACTCAGATAAGTCACGGAAGTAGGAGGCGAACATGTTTTATTAGTTGCTTTGTATTTTATCGGTCGCATAAAAATGCCATTAAACTTTTATCTAGTTTATTATTTGTAATAGGGGAATTTTCAATGTTGAAGGACACACTTTAAATTAAAGTTTTTAAATTAAAATTAAGGTAAATTTATAATTTGAGGTATAAAGGTAGTAGATAGTGACTAATAAAAATTTTACTGCATAAAAAATACATAATTTCAGAATAAATTTCCTAGAAAGTACGTATTTTAAAAATTTTAAGTTACTATTTGCATATTTTTATCAAACTCCACTACGACCCCTTCATATTAGTACCTACACATTGTTTAATTTTGGGAAGCTCATTAAAATTGGTTATGCAAAACATTACTTATCTACTCTTTCTGAAAATACAGCAATTCAACTGTTTGGGAGTGTTTTAAATAATTAGTTAGATGCTTAATTACAATTAAATCTCTTTAACGCATTTTGTTTTTTAACTACAATGCTTTACTTTTTTCATTCAAAATCTCGTGAAATTTGAATTTTATTTTCAAAAATATTTTATTACCGAAGCGTAGATAGTTTATTGAACATAATTATCGAGTAAATTTTTTTCTTAAAATTAATTTACGAATTAAATAATTTTTATGTACCTACCCAATAGAATTAATTTTGTTTACTAAAGTAATTAAAACGAAACGATCTACTTAAATAAATTATTTAATATTTGTTTTGAGTAAATGGTTAAAAATTAAAATTAAATTTAATATCGATAAACATGTGTTATTCACAATAAGCAGATAAAGTCAACGCAATGTAGTGCCACGTCACGAATACGGCGCACGTGTACTTTATCAAACGTATGCTTTACCATACCTACGTATGTAGATAAACGGCAGTCTTTCGGGGGGGGAAAGAGAATATTCTGATTCAGTATAATTTATAGTTTTAACGAGAAGGGTCGATTTTCGGCAATTATGAATACGTTATAAACTAATTTTTCGTGTTTATCGCGTTTTATGTATGTGCCTGTGTGTTTCGTTTCGCGTGTAATAACTTTTTATGCATATAGACGTTTAAATTATGAACTTTCGTGTTACTTGCGAGGGATTCCTGTTCGACAAAAATCTGAAAAGGTACTTACTTAATATTTTGTCTAGCTAATAGCGTAACATTTACATAATTTCATATAATATATTTCAAATATTACGATGTTTTAAAAAATGGACTCGTTTAAATAAATTTTGGTAATTTTAATAATCTAGGTAGGTGTAATCATATCTTTTCTAAAAAGATATTTCTATTTCATTTATAGTTAATAACAACTTATAGCTTGGATGATATTATTTTAGGTAATTTTTTAAGCGACTATAGTCCACTAAATTTATCAAGTTTCAGTCGCTCTCTTGAAATATTAGACACCTACGGACGATACTTTTATTGTTCCGCATATTTAACGAGATAAGAATTATCTACACATGCAGACGAATTGTCACGTAACTCGTCTTTACCTTCGTTTTATCAATTTGTTCTGCATGTTTTATTACAGGAAGTTTTTAAATATGATAAATAATTTGCTCTTTTAATATGATTTTGCGCCGCCGCGGTTTCATGATTAATCCTAAAAATACTTTAAATTAATAGAAATTTCAAATAATTCTTACAATAATGCATTGCCGTAGCACTTGATTCACTTTAGTTTTATTATGAAAACGACCAACATTTGTGTATTATTTCCATTTTTCCGATTGGGTATTCGTTTCTCTGTTCGGGGCAAATATATTAAACGCTATTGCGCTTTGTTATAGTTGAAATAGCACTAATATTGATTGTAATTAACGACGCAGTTTTTGCAGAGTAATTTAATCTACAAAAGTAAATTTCACAGGAGCGCACGTTTTGCGTTGTTGCATAACTATATAAACAGATACTTTTCATGGAAATACAAATCGACTTTTCCACCGAGAAAATCGGAATATTGTTACCAAATTTTAACAGATGATGTCTTTGCTCTAGATGCATAAAATAATCAGAACAACGCATCTTCGCAAAACGTGTGGGTTAAGTTACTCTGCCAAATCGCCGTCGATATGTATGTTTTAAATTTTGTTTTACGTTTTTCTAATTTACGTTACCTATTTACCCTTATAAATTAGGTACCCTATGTAGGTAGGTACATCAATTTCGACGTACAGTAAATTTTTTTTTAGTCAATTAGACTCCGTCCAGGCTAAACTCGACTTTTTAATATGCAGCGTTAGAACCATAAATATGCATGCAATATGCAATATGCACGGAGCTTAAATTGCTTTACAATTTTTTTATTTTAAATTTATTTCTATGCTTTTTGAAACCATCAGTACCTCTTAAGTCAAATTGTTGGTAGTTATGTTCAGCTTAACACCCAAGTAACAATTTTGCTTAAATAAATGTTGTCTAAAGCTTTTTATAAGAAATTATTCAAGAAATGCGACTTGAATTTTCTTAGTATAAAGTATTATTCAGGGCCAATGCCAGTAAAAAGGGCGATTGGAATGCGGCTTGAACTGGTCTTTATTCAAGAATATGTTATAAAGATTTATACAAGAATATATGAATAAAGTTTTACATGAGGATGGTATACAAGGCTTATTCAAATACAAAGTTCTTAGGTAATGAACTTGAGCAACACTTGATATAAGACTTATTTCAGAAGTTTGCGTAATCCTAAAATATTTTACATGAATAACATTGTAATCAAGTTCATTAGTTCAAGCTCTATACAAGAAGATATATTACAAACAGAAAAAAATAATTTTTACAAATCAATTTGTCCAGGTTTTTTGGTTGAATTCACAACATTTCCCTTACTTACCCTATTACAATTTTTATTTTATTTTTTTTTGATTATTTACATATATTCCGTCAGCCAAAATTGTCTTTAATTCTTCGACAAATGGAATCAAATACAAGCGCAGATCCGATGGCTTAGATTTTTCATAATATATTCCGATCACTAATGGTTTTTGTTTCGGTAATTCGGCAATATTGGCCAGGATGGGCTAAAACTCGTTTTTGGCACTTTTAAATATTGGCAGTCCATCTATGTTTATATTTAATGATAGGCTATTATATTATAGGCTTATATTATAGGATTTATTTATAGGCTTAGATATTTTTGAGAATAAGTTTTCCAAACAAAACCGCAAAGCATTTTGCCAATATTCGCCATTACCCAATGGTATAATTTCGCCCGTTTGAGGAGTTTCCATTAACGTGCGTGGATCTTGTTGCAACGCGTCTTTATCAAAACAATTATTAATAATTTTGAGTAATTCTTTTACTGCTGAGTGGTTAATGTTGAGTGTTAGCGCCCAATGTCTTATATTCATGTGAAGATTTTGGCTCCTTTCATCTTCAGCCGCTGAACTGCTATCATCATCATATATGGTGCTTTTAATACTATTATCACTACTCTCATCATCTGCGTAAAATTCATAGGCACTTTGTCTGTAATCTTCAGGCGACTCATCGCTGACAACCCCTATAATACGTCAATAAATCATAGATGCATATATATATATATATATATATATATATATATATATCGAATATATCTACTTAGCAGTCGGTATAGAACCTAAATTACTAGTTTTATCATTGGATACTGAAGTTTCATTATTAGTTAGGCAATTATTATTGGACAATTGAGGTATTGCTGGCAATAACCTCTTAGATGACAAATTTGAAGTAGCAAAAGACGATGATTCTATAATCAAACTTGAAAACTGTTTATTTACCTTTCGGTAATAGTGGTCTGACCTTTTAATTTTTTTCCATAATTTAAATGCGTCCATTTTTATCTGTAAATACTTTTTATACAATGTAAATTCGGAGGCAAGAAAAAGCGCTATACATACCTATATTTGATAACTATAATTCGCGCACGCGTATATAGTGTGTAAGTGCAACTTGCATAAAATATTATTTAAGTTATTTATTCTGGGAATTTTGTATAACACTTACAATTTTTCGTTATACGAGATTCGGCAACGCAAAATTAATAAAATTTGTATAACGCTTCCAAATATGATCTTGAAAAAACTTTAAGCAAGAAATTATTTAAGTTTTAGTTAATAAAAAGAACTTTTGAATAAGACTTGAGTGTTTTCCTTGAATAGAGGTTTAATTAGGTATTTGTACTTGAATAATGAATTTCTTGAATAGTTCTTAATTTTTCTTCCTTGTATACAAGTTTATACGTAAGTATTTTACCTACAAGAGTTTTTCAAACATATCCAAGTGTTTTACAAGGTTCTTTTAAGTTGAGTTTGAATAATTATATTAGTCAAGTCTTTAACAAGGTCATTTCAAGCATAGCTTGTATAAGTCAACTTATCTCAAGTATAATTGTTACTTGGGCAGTTAGTTGATTTAAATATTCGGTGATGGTGAATTATTCATTGGCGAGTATGCCGAACCATCGAGGATTTCGGACTATCTTAGTCGAGGTCTTAGTGTATATTCGATTTTCATGAATCCCGCAGTGGATTTTGTTAATTTTCCCAAAACCCGTTGTGGGCATTTATGTCTTGTCAAAACGAAAAGACGTATCTCCACATGTCGCTAATTTTTAGGTAACAATCTAAGTATTCGGTCTAACGGACCGATACGTAAGATAAGTGCAGATACACCTTTTCGATTTAACATGGCAAAATAGATAAGTGGTGGTGGTGGGAAAATAAAATAAATACCCAATAAATCGTATATATTGTAAGATTGTAAGGTATAGGTACTATAAAATACAGTCATAACTTTCTATTTCGTTGGGCTATTTTATACCGATACCTTAAATGAGAATATCTTGCAAAGCACGGCAATAATGTTAATCGTCTTATAAATTTCTCTCCTAAAAACTTCCTTATTAATTAAAAACAGATTTATTAACAATAAAGCAGTTTTCCTACAACTCGCCCCAAAGCGACTAACTTAATTCGCGCTGTAACGGAAACGTTGGCAAGATCAGATAAGGCGCCTTTATTGCAATGGGAAAATAAAATATGCACAATAAATTTCAGGTATTAGGTAAGAAGGCGAGAAAGCATCGTAATAATGGGATCGGGAAAAATGCTAAAATCGGTGTTTTAACGTCTTCGGAGTACAGCCCGCGTCGTCTTGCAACCTACGGCAGTTTCGAAATTTTATTGCGCATTGTTTGAACAAAAAAAAATGCGCACCTAATTAAAAAGACGCAAACGGTGTTGTAAGGATGGCGGTTCAGTTTATGATTTTGTAAATTTTACGTATAGGTGTTATGATGAGGTCGCGATGGTTATTGTTCATTATTTGGCGATTTCGTTGTTAGGAAAAGTAACGGTGTCGTTTGTTGCATTTTAACCAATTCGTCTAATTGTAAATTTTGAGTTAGGTAATACCATTTAAAACAGCCAGGGTGACGTTGAATGTGTTCGAAAAACATAAAAGTTACATAGAATACACATATTTCTTTCCTTCAAGAAGTTTCATAAACAAATTTTTAATATTAGTAGGTTTGTATTTATCTGACGATGAGCAACTCATCTTTTTTTTTGAGCTGATTCCAAATGCGGTTTTTGAAATTGAAGTTTTAGTTTGAATATAATTATATAGGGTGGCGCAGAAGAAACGAAGGAGTTTGAATAGTCTATTAATTTCTTTACTTCAGAGTCGATTCATTTTTTTCTTTTAAACACACTACATTAATGGGGAATTTGTTTAATTTAAACATGAAAAATAACGTCGCGTAAGTGGTGCCCATTCTGGGCTTCGCATATAGTCGCTCTCTTTCCAAGACATTTTCTATGACTTTTCGCAAGATTTCAGGAGCTATCGCTCGAATTTCTTCTAGGATATTATTTTTTTAGTTGGGCTATAGTCTCTCGCTTATTGTCGTACACACATTATTTCAAAACCCCAAAGGAAAAATCGGGAGCTGTACACTTAAGAGGGTGCAATTGCCGCTGATTTTCCGTTGCCCATATTCTGCAATTTTGTCTACTGACGGAGCGATTTAATTGAAAATGAGCTTCGTGACTCAACAGATTGTGTGCGAAATCGCAAAATCAAGTCGCTACTGGTAATCGGTGAGTTTTAGCTCTTGAACAAGCTGCACTTTATACGGTAACATCTGCATTGCGGCCAAAATTCGTTGAATTGATCTTCGCCGACAACCCTAGTTGCGTTGAACGCCTCCTAGTTGACATTGTTGATTTTTGTGCACGCACTTCTGCACGCGTTGAACGTTTTCTTCATTGCGAGCCGTTTGTGATATTTCGGTTCGAGGAAGGTCAAAGGTAGCGTCTTGTTGTCGAAAACCTGCAGTCCAATCGATTAATTGTTGCCCCTTTATTAATAAAAAATAAAACGGCGATGTGCACGTTGCGTCAAAATAATTGATCGATGGTTTTCAAAATAAAATTCAATAATAAACAAATTAAAATAAAGAAATTATAGACTATACAAACACCTTCGTTTTTTTGCGCCACCCTGTATTTTGATTCGCGAATGCGCGTTGTTTCTTCGTCCCGACCTTTTGTTTTTGTTAGAAACACGACATCTAGATTGTAAAGCTCGACATACGCGGCCCATATTCCCGATGTATTTATGGTAGTATTGTTAATATGGATTATATGTATGGTATAAATTAATACGTTCGTATTAACTTCCGTACACGACGTCGCGTCGGTAAATACGTCAGGATCGGAGCTTTTAACTTGTAGTTGACCTTTTTTGTTTTTTAGTTGTTTTAGGGCTCAAATTTGGCCTCTTTATTAATTTTACATCTCTAGAGTCTCTAAAAATTGGTATTACACGGTTGTTTTTAATTTTAATGTCAGTTTTTATGATTTCGGCTGTAATTTTCTTGGCAAGTTGCAACAATTCGAGCCCGGAATCGTTACAGATTAGGAAATTAAAACTTTTCGTTCTGCGTAAGACATCCAACTGTCTTTTCACAGTCTTTTCCGCTTTTGCGTGGTTTTTAAATTTTTGACCTTTTACTATTTTTTGGGATAGCTGTACCTTTTTTTCTCTTTCCGTCCACTTGCGTTTTCTCCATCTCGATGTCGTTAGATTATTGAAGGGCTAAAATTGCGTTCCGCCTATAAATATGCTTAAAAATACGGTCTATTTAAAATTAGATATATATTCGGAAACAAAGGGGTTTTCAACCTACGTCATTTTAATTTAATAATTTGTTGTTAACTTTTTTATCAATACCTGCCTATTATATCCAAAAATTTTATAATTGGACATAAATGGAACTTCTCGGTCAATTTTTAATGAACATTGTTAATGAATCGTTATTTTTTTCAAACCAATTCCTTATCCACAAAAACTTAAAAATTAATTCGTAGTGGAATCGCTCCAAATTGAATCTCGTTCTCGTGTGTGTTTATATTATACATATAGGTAGATATGTATCTGTGTATCATAAGATTATGTATGTATAGGATTAGTTTACAATTACCACTAATAATGGTAGACTAATCATATCGTATTATGTAAACATATCTAAAGCATTCCGGCTTTAAAGCTTATTAATTTTAAATACCCATACTTACCTATTTTTAATCCGTACTCAACGTAATTTATCTTTCAAAAAATACACGTGATGTAATTAAATTAGGTAACTACGTATCAGAAGGAACTAATTAATTTTATTAACTACAATATAAAACCTCTAGGATTGTACTAATTGGGTTCAATAGAAGTAATCCTGATTCATCCCGGCCTGGCTTTATCTTTCTTTAAAAACAAAGCTAATGCCGGATTTTATTGTACCTACGTATTTATTTATAGCGCTTCTATTAGCTTACGGAGATTCCACTGGAATTAAATCGCGTTGTATTTTATTCGCGGAAACAAATTTAACAATTAAAAATAATTATTTTATAATCTTTCCATAAAGCTATTAAGCCAAACGAAATAGAAGGACTATAAATAAAGAAAGTATCGTCGCGAGAAATAGGAAACCGAAATTTAACGTTAAAAACACAATTAACGATCGAACTCGTTGTTCGCAGGTGTTATAACGTCAGTTGTAATTATAATAGTCATCCGCTAGTCTTATAAATAAATGTACCGTGCAAGGTTACGATGATTTCCTCCATTTAAATTAAATTTAAAAATTATCTAGGTATTTTTACTTTGCAGTTAGTTATTTCTACGAATTATTAACGCGATGTCGTAAATACTTCGAATTTTCCAATTATTTTATGAACATTATTATCGAAATAAAAAGTTTTGACTTCTGTGTTGCCTTTGAAAGTTCATATTTCTAAAAATGCCTAATTGATTTCACAATCAGTCGAACTAATTGCACCATAAAGATACATAAAGATTCTATATTATAGTAAGTACGTATAATTTCCTAATTTTTTTAAATGACTTTTTAGTTTGAGGATTTTACTTAAAGCTAGATACTGGTCCGCTTCGGGTCGGTAGGTTGCAGAGGAATGTGTAAAATGCTTTTGTTGTAAATTCGATTTCTTCCGGAGCGCAAAACGCGACGGTCAAACAGTAATTGGAAAGGAGCATTTTAATTAATGGTTAAATAAAATAAGTTGATTCGTTTAATCATGTTAAGTTCGTCGAAAATGTATTTATGCGTTTATTTTACATTTTCTGTAGTTTCGTTTACAAGAGATTATCTACTTATTTATAAGATAAAAAGTTGGAATAAACTGCTACTTCATTTTTGAACTATTATACTGGATGTTTATGAATTAATTCCGCGGAAAAAACTACGTATGAGGTGAGATCAAAAGGAACAAAAATATAAATATTTTTTTTTCTAGAGTAAATAATTTAAGAGTTATTGTGATTATTAATTTAATAGTCGTCTTATGTCGAGTCCATACGTTCATACGCTACGGACGGTACGTTCGGTATGCGAAATGAAAATTTTTCCCCTTTATTGACAATTCTCGGTGTCGGTCACTTCCTCAGTCAGATTGACAATAAACGAAGCAATTTTCTATACATGCCATTGGTAACGTACCATTCAACTCAGTGTGACCTCTCCATTACTCGAGTTTATCTCTTTGGGAGATCCGTGCATCTGTAGTTATGGCCTCTATTGTGTAAGTGTAACGATTGTGCGATTGTAGTAGATATTTTCATTTATTTTGAAATATCTCTCTGCAACGTACCTATCGGTTCGAAACGGACCGTTATTTAACTTTAAGTCAAACCCTCAAACTAAAAATAAGTGATAAAAATTGTAGCGGAAGAAACTAGAAAAGTATGTTCACCGGCCACTGGGGAGATAGAGTCGCAAACGATAGTACAATCCATACAAAAACAATGAGCAAATACGGCAATTTTCTTACAATCACTTGCATAATAAAACGGTTTTACATAAAAAAATGAAATTCATACTTTTTAAAAATAGTTTGTTAATAATTTTTCAAAATTTGATAAAATTTGGCCTTCTATTTTAGAGGTACGAGTGTTCAATAGGTCGGGTGTGAGAAATTGTTACTTTGATAGCAGTTAAAGTAAAAAAAAACTATTTTATAATACGTTTTCTTTTAATATAAATTACGAAACTGATCAACAATTACTTTTATTTGTGAAATTGAGACAAATCACATGTTGTTCACTTTATTCGGTTTTCGGTTAAGTGTTGGTTCTAAAAATTTAATTGATTTTCGTTCTTTGACGCCTTTGAAATGTTAAAATGTAACCGTACGACTTATTTCGAAATTTGTAAAACTTTCGAACACGATTTAAGAGTTATGTTTTATTTTAAATACACGCCTCGGGGCGATTCATGAATAATGCGGAAAACTTCAAGGGACGATTCCTTCTCGAAACGTACGGGGAGTTTTTTCTTAAAGCGTCTTCTTTCGGAGTTACTCCCCTCAAAAGGGGAATAGTAAAATGCTCTTGAATTAACGAACATTGAATAACGAATGACGAATAACGAATATTGAATATTTGGTTGAATAATGTTAAAACGGTTGTTGACAAGTTCTGGCGTTGCTATTGAACCTATAAAATAACAGTGAATATTGATGTATCAAGCATCACTGTATAGATATAGTGTACGATCACTTATTTTTTTTAACTGAAAAAGTGTAGATTTCGCGGCAAAAATGAAAGAGCCAAAAAAGGTTCTAAATAAAGCGAGCTTTCAAAAGGGGGGCTTTGTAAATTCCAAATTTCAACCCTCCAAAAGATCTTAAAAAACAAACAGTTTGCAATTTTCACATCATTGTGAAAATAGGTGATGATTGGAAAATATGTATTTTCAACAAAAAAAATTCCTAACAAATTTTTTGTTACGGTAGTCTTTATTTGTAACTGGGGTTCCCGATTACTACCTATTTGTTGTTATGTCAATTTTTATTAACAAGCTTTCTAATATTTTTTTGAACAATACTAATTTCAAGATAAATATTTGTTTAATTTTTATTTGGACAATGATTATTAGTATAATATTAAATGGGTTTTCTTAAAAGGCGAGGTTAATTTTCGTTACATTTATATTTTAGTAACTTTAGTTTCGAAAATTCTCGTAAATTTTTCTCTTGAAGTATTTAGGTAATCGTTTTGACGAATTTGCCAACGAGCCTAAAAACGTACATATAGGTACTAAACAGGTGACGTTAAACGTTTAACTCGCCCCCTAGCCCTTTTCAGATTAAAAAAGGGAACGACGAACACCTCGCGACTCACAGTTCAGGGCCACATTCCTCGAATTCTTTCGCGTTCAAACACGTCCGACCGTACCTTTGTTCGTTTTCCTACGGGGGTTGGTTACGTTTCGTTTCCACAGGTAAGTTTCGGGTAGGCAAGTAAGAGTTTTTGAAACTGGTCACTCGTATAAAATGTTTGCAGCGAGATCTCGGATACTATTTGGCCGTGACGAGCGTCGGTAAAACACGGTCATCAAAACCTGCATTTCACTTCTCACCAGCGCTACTTCCGAGGCCACTTCCTATATTTACTATATGAATGCTTTCTCGCGACCTTTGCGGCGTAGTAATGGTTCACTAGGTTGGTTGTTAGGTGCGCGAGTATTGCATGGAGCAATTTAATCCGCAACCGATTAGTGCGTGTGTACAGTTTTTTTTTTTGGTGGATTTGTGAATTTTTTGAGTTTTGTGGTTTAAAGACTATTGCGCGTGTTTGAAAATGGTTAGTATAGGTATTTACGTTTTTTTTTTCTTAGGAGTTGTTTTGTTAACAATGGTAACTACGCTATTTGCAACTTGGAAACAATTTTTCGGCTTTAATTTTTACGAAAAAGTGAGGTATTCGTAGATAAAGTCATAATTTAAATTGTTGGGAATCCAGGTGACTTTAATGATCGCTTAGACGACGAACCGTGAAAGTGGACTTGAGTTTAACATCAAAATATACAAGTTTTGAAAGGTATACCTATCGATTTATTATATAAATTTCTAGGTGATTTCCCGATTTTTTAAATGTAAGTACGCAACGATGGGAACAGGAAGAGTAGCAGATGATATTCATAACGTATAATCAATCGAAAGTATACCGACCTTTCTCCGGTGGTTGTTTTGTACAGGTATATTTAAAATGTTATCACTTTTCACGTATACCGAGATTAATTAACGTCTTAGTGTAAACATTTAAAGAGAAAGTGTGTAAGTACACTACTCCCAATTCCATAATTTGGTAGTCTAAATATGCGCTACTCATCGTCTATGGCTATTTGTATTCAGATGCGCCGTATTCGATGGAAATTAAAATCGGACTCTCTTGTCAATTTAAATCACTTTCATGCAAATAATTGTTGTATCCTCGTAGATTGAGGTCTCGATTAGTCAATCTAGTGCCTATGTGCTCGTCATTAATTAAGATATATTTATATGTGGGTTACTTTTATTTTCATGTTCGCGGCTCGGTTCGATTTTTATTTGAGCGTCTGCGACATATGTTCTTAAAATGGGGACTACAATTAGTTGGATTCTTAAATACATTTTCAAATCGGAGAAATTGAGATTTATAACCAAAGTAGCGAGCTCGAGCCTTTCTAGTTTTATTGCTATAGAAAAATGGGTAGGTAGATGTAAAAATAAAAAGAAAAAAAAACGTTCTCGACAAATATAATCAAAGAATAATAACGAAAAAGATGTTCGGGAAACGGTTACTTTAATTCGACAGTCTCAATTTCTTTATCGTACATTGAAACGGAGCTTTATCGATATCGAAGTTTAAATGGAAGCTCCTTTAAACCAATTTTGGTCGATCCACAAGTTGTTCGCATATTTCTGTTGAGCGCTCATTTCGCTTGGCTTTTCTGAAATTTTTTTTAGGGTCTTTGCTAAACGCTCCATCAAACGCTAATTTACAAGATAAATATTACGATTCGTTAATTTGTTTGTCTAATATTTTTAAAATGTTTAAATCGAAATATGTGCTTTGGGCGTAATTAGCGTTTTTTGTGCCTTTGAAACGTAATCAATTATTATTCGGCGAGTTTTCTTTTTTGTTTGGATTTAACCAACAATTGTTTATTGGTTATCGCGTCCAATTAGATGCCCGACAATCGAAAATCGCGTTATTAAGTTGTAACTTTTATCTTTGGGTGAGGTGTTTGTCAATTTCAGTCATTTTAAACGCTAATAATTTTCCTTGAAATTGTTTTTTTTTGAATTATACGTATTTTATCTTTCTATAATGTTTTTGCACTTTTTTAATTTTGTTTAATCTACCATGCGTACAATGAGCGTACAGTTGTCTAAACTTTATTTTATTTTAAGAGCGAATTAACTGTAATTGCGTCATGTTCACTACGAAATTTCTCCACGAAATGCAAATACGTAGTTTATGGCACGCGAGGATCTCCTTACATAACACTCAGGTTTTGTTTCGAGTATAAACCCAACTAATTTATCATCTTAACAAGCATTCACAACCGCAAATTCTCCGGGGAGTCGGACTTATCAAAGTAAGGCATCCCAAATTTGGAAGCCCAACAGAGAGTAAAATGGATTCTGTGTTGGGAATAGTTTTAATATTCAAATCGCCGAAGTAATATCTCTAAAACATGTGTGTGTGCGCGCGCTGTACAGTATGCGGCTTGATTTACGGCCCTTAAAAAGTTTTATGGACTTTTGTAGCTTAAAGATACTTTTAAACAATAATAAACGAGTTTCTGGTTTTTTTTAGTACCAACTTTTTGTCGTACTTTTATCATTTTTACGAGCGATCAGTTAATTGAAATTTAAATGCGCAAGGGCGCGTTTTTATAATATGAATATCTAAGACATCGATGTTTTTCGTTTTATTAAAAATTTAAAAAGGCTTTTATTAAAGATTAACATGAATATTCATCAACTTTGGGTATTAAATTGTGAGACTTCGTCGCTGAATACTTAGCAAATTGATGTCTAAGAATATAAGTGGGTGCTGAGAATAAGTGAAAGCGCCTGGGAATTTCGTGTCTTGGAGAGGAAACACATTAATATCTTCCGTTTCAATTGCATGACGAAAATGAGTTCTGTAATCAAAACTTTTTTGCGAAAATTTCGGTTTTTATTAAAAAAAGGCGTCTTCTATAAAGCTTTCACTGTGGAAAATCGGAAAATGAATTATTTTTATGATTTATGATTCGCACCTTCTTTTTATTCTAAACTAAATTTGAGCTTAACGAGAACGATGTCGTCATTTTTATATGAGAATTCTCTAGTTTTCCTTTATTGTATTTTTTTCTCCGTTTGATTAATAACGTTTTGTAGTATAAATATTATTTTGTAAGGAGTTGTTTTTGTCTTTTTCAGAGAAACGAATTACGACGGGGAATTGATAATAAAAAGAAAAGTCGGTGAGAAAGGAAACGGGGAGAGCTTCTTTTCTTTCTGTGTGGAAGACAATGCCTACGCGGGTCTTTGTTACATAGTGCCATAGTACATTTATCGTCGACATGTCGAATCTAAAGGTAAGACTATTACACGTAACTTGTTTTTACGATTACGCGTACGTATCTGTCGAAATAACTTGTCGCATTCCAAGCTAGAAACGTGCGATAATACGAAACGTATGTAAATACCTACAAGTTTGACTAACGCGACACTTTAAATAAATCCGAGATATTCATTAGTAATTATTAACGGTTTAAACTTTGCGAGTTGAGTTTACGTTACGTCTTAAAAACCACCCTCCCCACTTTCTACAATAATTACAAAAGCTTAAACTAAATTAAAGTCTTTGAACCGTAATACCAGAATAGGGCGAGTTTAAACATTTTAGTGCCGCAGCTATTAAACTAAATTCTAGCTTTTATTATCACTAATTTTAGTATATATATATATATAATTCCTTTACGCGAGTTGACAAACTTTTAAGGAAATTACAGGAATTTATATTGTCGATATTCGCGATTTAGTGGAATCCGCAATACTTAGTTTCTAATAGAAAGCCATTTTTACAATAGAAATTGGAAATATAGGTTAGATGTTTTCTTTTCTGCAAATAAATGAAATTGTAGGTTAACGGTAGTAATCGGCAATTCTTAATTTTAATAATTCCTTTCGAGTCGACTACAATACGCTTATTTAAATCCCTTGATATTTTCCATGAAACTTGATTAATTGTTTTTGAGCAATTAAACTCGTCATTAATCAACGTTGAACTATACCAACTACATTAATTACGCTCGATTGTTACGTTAGAATTATTGTACGATTACACTCTCGTGTTATACGCGTAATAAATAATTTATTTTATTAATCGCAGATATTGAACTTGTCGAGAAACTTGTTGACGTACAAATTTAATTACGCCCGTATTAATACGGGTTACTGGATGCTCGCGTGACCCTATTAACTAATTTAATCGTCCGTTATTGTGCCTTCGTAGATTTGTTTTGTTTTTAGGGGCATCGTTTGGCCAGAAATATTTACGGGGTTAGGACAACGACGGCTAATGAGATTTTAAATGCGCCGGGGTCGTAAATAAAATTGAACATCTGCGTTTTAGCAGTTCAAGTTCGTATCGGTTTCTGGGGTTGTTTTATTTTTTATCGAAAATTATGAACGTCGAATGATCGATAATTTTATTTTGAGTGTATACCGCGCGTTAAACGGCAAGTGAAAATGATTCGGAATAACGGGCCTATAAAAGTTGTTACAGATAAGGTTTAAGTTCGTTTTTCTTTTTACAACCTAAGCTTTTAAAATATATTATTTTAGATTAAAACGCATTTTTAAAGAGTATAAGAGAGTTAGAACGTGATAAGGGGGAGAGATATGCGGATGCAGGGACAGGAGACTGTAGGTTATGAATTATAAGAGCATAAAGAAGCAAGCGCATTTTTCTTTGGTAGAACACATAATTTAATAAATGAGCGCAAATTTAAATGTTTATAAAAAGGAAAGAACGTGCAAAAAAATTTAAGTCTTTAAAAAATATTTATTAATGCGAATTTTTGAAATTAAGGCACCCAAAACTATTCATACTACTAATACTTAACGTACTTTTCCCTTTTCGACCCCATAGTTAAATTTGGAAAATCCGTTTTTAACGGGAGCCCACATCGTAAAAAGAACGTATTTTCCAAATTTCACGTTTCTAGAACCAGCGATAGAGACGTTGATTTAAGTTCCTTAAGAGTGGAATTTCGAAAAATCGTTTCCGCAGTGGTTGTCTACATCACATATTCTCAAAATCTCACGTTTCTAGGACCAGCGGTTGGGGCTGTGCGACGATATATCAGTCAGTCACGCTACATTTATACAGGGTGTATACAAAGTTAGTTTACAACGTTTCAAGTGGCCTGAAAGGATAAGTCGTTTAATTTGCGTCACAGCACGTTATTATTTATGTAAGAAAAAGTTGCGGCCCAAGTCTATTCACGTATTCACGACGTAAAAAAGAGGTTTGTTTTTCCCTCACTTACCACTCCTGAAACTTTGTAAAAGAACTTTTTTGATACCACGCAAGTCGAGCGACTTGACGAAAACGTGGTGCATCTGCCAAAGTTTTGTCGCATAAAAAGATGTTTGTTTTTCTCTCCTCTATCAATCAATGAATCGTTGTAAACCAACTTTTTATACACCCTGTATATAGATAATTGTTTAGTGAACGACGATAACCAGTGGTCACGATAACGATATCCCGTAAAACAAGTATTTTACGAAAACTAGAAATTTTTTCACTTCTTCAATTTATTATGTAGAATTTAAAAATAAGGACCAGTTTTTCAATTATTACACCATAAAAACGATTGTTTAAACATAGATTTTTATGGCAATTATCCAACCAGTTATTGGAAAACTAGCCCTTGGCACACTTGGCACGACATTCTTGAAGTAATTCCAATTCAAATTCGTAAACCGTACTCGTTCTCAGCTTATTCCCATATATAACTCTTATTTTATTTACAAATATTAACAAATAAATAAATATATATATATATATATATATATATATATATATATATCGATATGATTGAAGTTACATTTTCGCCAAATTTCCGAGCTCTTATGATACGATACAAACGCGGAATTTTGATCTTATACAGGGTGTTAGTGAATTAATATCGCGGAAAAAAACTACGGGTAGGTAACATTAAGACGTACAAAAAACCTAAATAAAAATTGTTCTTAAAATCAATAATTTTCGAGTTATTGCTATTATTAATTTGATAATCGTCTTACTCGGGTATATTCCCTTTAAAGATTTTTAAGAACTCGGAAAGTGAAACTGACTGTTGGGTCAGTAGCTAAAACATCTGTTCTCTTTAATTTATGGCCCCCGTTGTAGGAGAGTGCCGATTGTTGTGGATATTTTCATTTATGAATGCAATTCCTATTTTCGGTTTACACGTAAAAGTTAAATTACTTTATTTAACATAATTAATAACATGCCTGTTTTTGGAACACTTACGTTTAATGTTGAGAGGCTTGCACTAAAAGGGGTGCCAGTACTAGTTTTATGATTTTGAAAAATTGAGATATTTCGACGGGCTTTTAAAGTATAATTAAACGCAAATAGGTAAGTAGGTACTTTATTTTTTGGGTTTTTAGCAAACATAAGGACCAAAAGCAAAATTTAAAAACTAAACATTCCATAATGACGCAATAAGTGTTAGTAACTTTCAGTGTTATTTCGAGTTTTTTCCCGTACATTTATCGAACTGCCGTTATCGAAATTGATTTATTAATTAGAAATTTTATTAGAACAACACATGCAGATGAAAAAGATTAAAATAAAATGAATAACAAATAGCAACTTAGATATCTACTTAAATGACGAAACATTTTGAGAATTTGTTACATTAAAACTTGTCAATGACTGCAAAAGATATTTACGACTTCAACCCCTACAATAGTTTACAATAGTACAATAGTAACCTAAAGGAATGCCAGCTGAGATAACGGTACTTTTCAGAACCCACCAATGTCACTTGTTGAAGTTTAAAGAGGAACTACTGGTTTAATTTCTCGAACGAAAACACCCCCCCCCCCCCTCAAAAGTAAATTTGCTCAAATCAAAAAATGTTACTAAGATTTTTTGTTTATATTAGTCTCAGGTACATGTACCTTTCTTCCGCGACGTTAATTCACTAACATCCTGTATAGATGTCTTGGAGCAAACGGTTTTAACGATCAACTACGATGATTACAAAAAAGTATTGAACGTGAGTACTATGATTCTTATTTCTAAGCATTTGTAGTTTAAATGTCTTACGTTGGCAATTTGTTTGCGGTCAATTTGAATCACATGCTGATCGTTGTCTGCAGTTTATCTGAATAGTTTGTGCATAAAAATCTAAAATCGAGGGAGTGGCGAAAGGAACTAGGTTCGAGGGCCATTTTTGGGTTAGGGGTGCGCAAGTTAGACGTTTGCCACGGGCGTCGAAAATCGAACTGGCCGCGCCGGAAGAATGTCGAATTATGTTTTGACTTATCAACCTTAATTTGTTTTATGCCATTTCGAATTTCGCGAAATGTCTAGCTGTAACTTTTAACGATGTAACTGGAACGGAATTATAATATACAAGCAGGTTATGTAAATTTACGACATTGTTTATATCCAGTCTAGTTGGTTGTCTTTAGGTATAGATCCCCGGGGCATCATTAATAATGGGAACCTATAATTTCACCAATAAAGCGATTAATTGCCTAAAATATTTAGTGTAACGCAATATCCACCAATATCGATGATTTATGGTCGCATTTATTTTCGAAGAGCGGACGCACCGTAAACTTGCAATTAAAAAAAATAATAATAAGAGACAATAATAACGAATTAAGATAAATAACTATTTCGCCCAGTAATTTATTTCATTAGTAGATATAAAGTGAAGCTTTAATCATAACTTGTAATTGATTACGGAGTTGAGAGTTAGAGCACCCGGTTATAATGAAAGTTTAATTATCAGGGAGACAGAAATTCTTCGAACCTGTGTAGCAAATATAACGTTCGTTCGCAAGTGCTTAGTCTCAACTTTTGCTCATTAACCTTAAAAGTTCTAAACATACTTGCGATTCATTTTAAAGTTGCCTTTAGATGTCGGCCCGTTGAACTTTTTTGTGCGAAATTTACACATTCGGAGCAGAAGTTCGTTTAAATTGTTTGTTTTGGCGTAGGTATATGAAAATTGAAAGCGCGCGTTTTACGCTTGGCGCAGAAATAATTTTCTCGTGGGTAGCAGCTGTAGAGGTTTTTTTCCTCGTATGTATAGACGTCGACGAGATATGAATGAAGCGAACTTTCGAGTTGGTCGACAAATTAATCTATTTCGTGTTTCTCGTTTTTCTACTTACTTGAGAGATTAGTGTTGCCGAAAAAGCAAAAAGTTAATTTGATTAGGTCGTTAACTACCTAAAACGGAAAGATCGAGTTTGAAAATTATTCGTCACGGTCTAGTAGTAGATTTGCACGCAAGATTGTGCGTTTGAACCTTCGTTATTAACGTGAAGATTGAACATTAGCCATACATACATTTGTTAAATTGTTATTGTAATTGTTTTTGTGTCGTAATATAAGTATTTAAGTACAGTAGAACTCCATCTATCCGGATTAATGAATGTTGGACGTCATCCGGATCTGCAGAAATTCAAATGAGTGGGATAGTCATAAAAAGGATTATGTTGTGAAATAAAACGTGAAAATAGTTCTAAAATCACTTCTGTTTCTTTTTATTACAAGAATATATGAATGGCATATTAATAAAGATCCGACCCGCGCAAGCCTCGGTGTCCAATTTCCACGTCACATGTCGAAACTCCGTTTTTTTTTTAAATTATTCTCGAAAGGAATACATTTTTTGAAAAATAACATTAACGAGGGAAATTTATAAGAATTAAAAAATAAATGTATCACATTTTTGCGATAATGCTGTTTGCTGTTGCTATGTTTGCTGTTTTCGAGATAATCACATTTTTGCGATTATCTCGAAAACAGCGCATTCTATCGAAAATTATAGAGACATGCTCGGTAGAGAATTTTATGCCGATTCCAAAACATATTTCACATTATCGATCCGATGATTAATAACGGTGATTGGAATTTTTTTAATTTTTGAACGACCGCCATTTTGAAACGAGTCGTTCGATTTGGGTGGTTATCGAACTGGTCCTTGTATTAATGAATAAATTCCTTAAATTTAACGGTTTTATTTTCATGGTTTTTAAGTATAAAAAGTAGTTTTGTCTCTCAATCAGTTATTAGTCACATTACTATTAGTAAATTCGATCTTATATTTCGATAATAAATTCACACCCCAGATAGCACAGGATATCTATTGGTATCTCTATGTCAACGGACTAGAAATAGATATCCGCATGATAACCTTTAATGATGTCAGATGCACTGCCATTTCATATCCAGTGACGGATGTTAATGAATTCTGCATTTTTGTTGCTAGATGGCGATTATAGTTATTGTTACTTGTAATCATAGTCATTTTCTTTCAAATATAAGCCGTGTTGAAATGTTTATTAACATTGATTTACCGCGATCAACGATGTTTTTCATAGAAAGAGGATAAAGTATATCCTTTGAACATCCTCAATGTTCAAGCAGGACATCCATACAATAGACATTCTTGTGCTATCTGGGACGCAATGAAAATGTCCCTCGTCCAAGTCGCGATGTACAAGAACGTAGAGATAAGCTTAAATCAGCTTATACGCTAAAGTAACTACAATTATTTACAGCCGCGTGCAAAATAGATTGTATAAGACAAGACCGTAGATATTCGGCAAATAAACTAATTTAATATTAGTTCTAGGTTCTCGTGTTACGACTTATTGTTAGTGAACGAGGATCATTTTCATTGAACATGATTGTACATTTTCCTTATTTTGTTATTTTATTTAATGCCGCATTTGTTATATATGCATTAACCTTACAATTAGATTTCATACCACGAAATGACGCGAAAGCTTGTTCGCTGAAAACATTCTTCACAAACAAATCGCGGGTATTCGAAAAATTGACGAACAAATAAATGTTAAGGTTATAGTTTGAACCAAAACAAAGACAAGTTCGACAAAGGACTCACATTTCCTGTAGAAAAGCTCTTGTGTAAAAATTAAAACGGACTCCGATAAAAATCTGCATTCGAACAAATTTAAACTTTGTAAAATACCATTGGAAGTTTCGTTATAGGTAATTGTAACAAGGAATATAGTCGAATCGCGCTGAAAATCTAAAACTCGTCCGCGAGACCACGTCTACGTATAAATAAAGTAATACGAACGTTTAAGGTTAATTGGCGTCATGTAACGGCTTGACCGTGTGCACTCGACGTTGTCCAAGTGCACAACCGACTAAGCAGATAATTACTAGAACAAAACGTTTCACGCAAGCATTGCTCGTCAAAATAAATAAAACGGAGGTTGTTTTTATTCACCGTTTCGTTGCGTCGAAAAATGAACAATGCTGTGTTCTCGCATAATTTAGAGCAGAACAATTATTTCATTATAACCATCGATAACACATGTTACAAGTTGTATCATAGAAATCCGACATAATTACGATCGGGCAAAAAGTTGCCGCAACTAACCAGATACCGTCCAGTTTTCACTGATCGTTCGTGGAAACTCTTATAAGAAGAAGAACGAAAGTAACTTGATGGAAAATAAAATAGCTCGCCGTTCTACTTGGACGTTTTTTCATTAATTTATTATTACGTTACGCGTTTTCGATAATTAACGACCGATAGTTGATTAAATAAAATCATTTCGTAAACGCACTCGACGCCGCAAATGCTGACGAATCGCGCCGTTGTTTATTAAATTTAAAGCGCTTCCTTAAAAAAATGAAGTCGCCGATTTATTGCCGCAGTTTGTTTCCACTATAGGTTCGAAATACTTTTTAGTCTCGTCCTTCGAAAAATGAATGCGGGGCTTTAATGTTGTATTATTCAGTAACGCGTCGGAAATTCATACTTACATCGTAGCCGTGTGTTAAAGGCTCGATAGGTTGGTTTTAAAAATTCTCGGCGTCGTGCTGTTTTTAAATGGGGAGGGGGGACATGACATGACAAACGAACCCTCTTGATCTTTCATATTTTTTCTCTTTGGCATTTCGTAAGAGTTTTACTTGAATAATCAATCAATCCATCACTTTTAATGTTATGAAATCATTTGCAATAGATATGTTTGATATCTGAAGCCGTAACTTAAAGTGACGTCATTTTTATAATGGGATTTTTCTCTCTTCGACCAAGATTTTTAAAATTATTTTTTTCGTAAATCGTCAACTAGATAATTTATTTGTAGATTCTTATATGATTATTTTCGTTTAACTGACGTTTTTTTATCCATGAAATCTCGTAAATTGAAGATATTTCCATATATATCGATGTATTCGAAGAAATATCTTAAAAATATTGTTGCAATTATTATTTTGGTGAGCTGCTATTAAGTACACACCTCAAATAAGAAACTCGAAATTATTTCTTATGACGAGTTGGTTTTTTTTCTGAATGATTAACCGTTTTCGATAGTGAAACAATGAAATTTAAGGCTTATCGCGCGCATTTTCGAACAAAACTAGATTCGTGTTAGTTTATTAATTATTATTTATATTGCAGTGATTACCCGTACGCACGCCCCTGACGGATCTAAAAATTGTTAATCGGTACCTACTATACATCGTTTTTAGTTAATAAAATATTTTAAAGCGGTTTTTCGATTTTCAATTAGTTTTTTTTTTTAATTTTAATACTATATGCATTTTGAAAATGAATCAGTATACGACTTCAACTATTTTTAAATTTACGCAATTAGTTATGATTAGGAAGATGATTAATTTGGATCTAGGTAAATTCGTCTACAGCAATTCGCCTAAATCTAAATCTACAACAGTTCATCTACACAACAATTCGTCTACACGACAATTCCTCTACACAACAATTCGTCTACCAACAATTGATCTACAATACAATTTGTCCACAACAATTTACCGAATTATTATTTTCTTAAATTTCCGTCGTTCATCAGTTAATTGCGTTTAATATTATTTATGTAATGGGAACAGGAATATTTTTTTTCAATAACTTACTGACATCGAACATCCCTCACCTACAAATTTTAGCTTAAGCTAGGTACCTAATTCCATTATGACCTTATGTAAATTTCTACGTTGCTGTCAAATATGTAGGATAAAACGTAAACTAAAAATGAAATTTTCTGAATGCGGTTCAATCTCTGTAAACTTTCAAGGTGCTGGCTTTATTTGTTTAATGAATACTCAGTTTCTTTAATTTTTTGCTATATACACAATTGGCTACATGCACACATTTTTTCTAGTTTTATTTTTTACGTTGTGAAGTTTTGACATTTTACAAAAAAACATTGATTGATTTTTATTAATAGTGAAAAAATATCTATTTTCGGATGATATGCATATATCGGTTAACGACTCGTTTTAAAGTTTATTTTTTCAAAATTTGGTTGTTTAATGCAACGCTTTTTAATGATATAAATCTATTTTACTTTTAAAATAATTTTAGTATTGATCATGAAACCGACGTTCAGTCATTTAAATTTTATTAATCGTTACGTTATACACGTTTTATTAAATATTTTGATTTCCAGAAGATTTAATTGATATTTATTTAAAAGGTTTAATCGAGTATCTCACACCTTTATAAGCATAAATAAAAATACCTATTATATTAAATGAAACAATTATCAAAAAATCACATATTTAATAAAATGTGTATCACGTAACCATTAATATTTGAATGAACATACGTGAACATGATGATTGATGTATGAACATGTTTGAATGAGCACGTAGGTACTACCTAATGGCAATAAATAAATTTGTTGTTTATTTTGATTTAAATTGTTTTAACATTAAAAACACTCTTGCTTACAAACATTTGAACGGTCGGTGTACTGTACGCAGACCTTTTTCATGTACCTACCTATTTAAATTCAAAACGTTTAAAACAACAATAGGCATTATCAGTTGAAGGTCATCAAATCTCTTCATTGCTAAATATTTATGAAAGAATTTTAAGAATATGCAATACCTACTGCTTTTAAAGATTTATGGTCGAACCATCAAATATTTGAAGTAAGTAGTATTTTCTTTACCTAAATAATTATTCGAATGTGCAAATCTGCAAACATCTGTAAGTTCTAGTTTAAACATTTTTTTAGAAAAACAATTTGCCGTGATCTTCAAAATAGGTAGGTATTATAATTAGAAATAGATGTTTTAAAAATGCAGATCTGTATGTAGGAAGTCATTTTTATACCCAGATATCTAAAACCTTAAAAATTTGAAAATCGCAGAGATATAATAATCATTATCGATAGGAAGACAATCGTCTTTATTTTTTTAATTTGAAATACTATAGGTAGGTACTTGCAACATAAGCGAAATTTAACGACCACTTAATCTGTTTATTTAAATTATGTATAGAAACTAAAACAAACTTGAAAGAAATTCATTAATAAATTAGATGCACACGCCATAAAACGTGATTTTAATTTGTATGATTTTTAAGAGAAAATAATCCGAAATTAATAATACATTTCATAACGCCCCAAACATTCATCAAATCTAAAACCAATTCAATTAAATCAAATTTAATATTTCTAAGACAAAAATGTATGAAAATAACAATTCGGAAAATTGTTGTAGACGAATTGTTATGTAGATTAATTGTTGTAGTCGAATTGCTGTAGACGAATTTATCTGCTACGACATATTTTCCTTGTAAAATGTCTAACGTAAGAAAATATAATAAGTATAGGTACATGTATGTAGGTTAAAGGTATATTTTTTACGAGCAGATTTCGTTCCCGTGCCTATCGTAAATTTTTTTAAAATAAGCCGATAGAATCATTATTCTTTTATCGCTTTTTTTTTTAGTTGGGGTTGATTGTGGAAACAAAAAAATCCATTTTCTACTTGTAATATTATAACTTATGCTCGTTTACGACGGAAACGTAAAGGTTTTTTCGCTTGTTCCTTACGATAAAAATAATACGATACGATACCATTTTGTTACGATATTATTTTTTTCCTTCCCTCTTTTCTAATTTAGAAGCACAGTCATACAGGAGGTAGAAAGTCGGATACATAATATGAAAAATATTATAAAAGTTTCTGCATCTTCTCAATTCTAAAATACGCTTGAGTATCTTCGAAAATTCCAAAACATCGGTTTAACGATAACGTACATACTTTAAAAATATAAGAAGATTTTGTCTTTCAAGCATTTTGAGGTTTATTTTGAATTTATATTCGTCCAATTTTCTACCGTATACAAGGTGAGTTAATATAGTAGCAACTCCCTATTAGTTTGTTCAATATTCATATTAGAAAAATATTTTCTTAACAAAAGATGTTCAGAATGATGTTTTGTATATTGTTGTACAGTTATTTCATTTCAGGGCCTAACTAGATTGAGCAGTAAAATGCAACTTTTTATTTTTAAATGAAACCCTGTATATTTTTATATAATTTTTTGGAAGAACATTTTAGAAAATGAAGAAGAAAGAAGAGTTTAAAAATCAAATGTTGCATATTACTGCACAAATATCGTTAGGCCCTGAAATAAAATAAGTGTACAATAATATACAACATATCATTCTGAACATCTTTTGTTAAGAAAATATTTTTCTAATATGGATATTTAAATAAGTAATAGCTCAGTATATTTCTAAATTTATGCGAATTTATTTTACTTTAAGTTCGTACTTATAAAACTTTTATTGGTTATATTTGTGATAATTTTTTAAGGCACATCTTCACGTTCAACTATCATAATATAAAAACAATTACAAATTTGTTTTAGTAATTTTGCGCCAGGTGTTTATAATTAGTTTGGCGTCTAATTATTATTTATAAGTATTTATTGCTTCGATTATTTTATTTTATTAATTTTTTAGACGACAAATAAAACAAATTCTTTTTTCGTTAAGGGTTTTTAATTCCCGATAATAAAAAAGGCTCAAATGTCGTTTACAAATTATTTTAAATCGTCAACGAAAGTGTAATTTTGTAAAATTAGTTATTTGAAGTTTTAAGTATTAGTAGATAAGATTCTTATTATCGTAATTTTTAAATTTTGTAAAATATGACCATATCTATTTACATATTTGTATTCATTTTTGCACTATGCATTACTGAAAACTAGTAGCTTGTGCCGTGAAAAGTTTGTCGTTAGTCGTCGTTAAAGTTACCAAATTTGAATAATGCCCCACTTTAACCACTTTCGTAAGGAGTTTCTAGAAAAATATGCGGTACTTTTGAATTTCAAATAGCACGGGGCGTCGTAAAATGTTCAAATTCCTTTATGAACTTGGCTTAAAACATTCTTTCGAAATTCACGTCGGAAAACCTATTCGATCGTATTTCGTGTGTTCATAAAAATTAGACCGTTGACTCCGGAATTCGAATTTTTTTACGGTTATATATTTTTAATCATCTCATTTCCGTAATAGGTAGGTAATTACAACCACGGTCAATGTTACCTATATGCTAACTTAAATTTTCTTTATTTATCATTGCGGGAAAGTGTTGCCACGTAATGATAATAAAAAGTACTTAATAATTTTAAACATAATAATGACTTACATTTATTGATAGTTATACATATTATTTCATTCTTATATTTATTTATTTCCCTAATTTTATTTGATTTTTACGTAAATTAAAAATAGGACTTGTTTGGCTGGAAGAAATAAAAATAAATTGTAGGTGTAGGTAAATAGTAGGGTCGTAAAAGTATGTCCGGATTATGCAAATTATTACCCTGTCGAGTAAGTCCGTTTCACACCACTAAATATTGGTTAAAATTGACTTCAAGAAATGTCTCGGTTTTTGTGTCGGCCACTGTACCTACAAAATTTTGAAAGATTCATATCAAAAATGCGTTATGTAGAAACTTTAGAACGAGGTATAGAATGCACCAAAAACGCGTTCAGGGTGAAGGTTCTCAAAAAAATTCGATATATGTAGAAAAACGGGTTTTATCGAAGTTCGACTGTACTTAACTTCGGTTTTGACAAAGAAAATACTTAAATTTTGTCCAATTCGAACTATTTAACTACTAACGTTTGTTTATGAAGTCAAAAAATGTCCCAAATATATGTTTATCTTCGTAGCGAACGTCCCTGCAATTAAATTATAATGCGAACAGTTATAAATTTAATTATTTCTACTTATGAAGCGGTCGTCATCAAAAAGCACTACTAGTAGATTTAGATTATCTACGTGCCTTCCACTCTATAAAATATGCGAGCAAACATTTTACGGAGCCGTAACGTTTGAATATTTATTAAGTATGTGTTTGTGAAGGATCTGTTTATTCAGGGGACGCAGTCGCCTCCTTGGATACGTCTAAGGAACTGTCCTTAAAGACAAAGTTCGTATAGGTAGTTCTGCAATATCGAGCGTTTCATTTTCGATCGTATCAAATCGTTTCCGGCATATTTTATGTGAAACAACGCCATTTTATCCGTTCCAAGATGCTGTTTGCTTGAATATTGCAAGCGATAAACGCGTGTCGTAACACCAGTGCAAGTCGCGAGAACGGGCCTTAAAACCTATCGAAGGAAAGACAAAAAAATTGAACCACCTCAATAAAATCCTAATCCCGGTATGTCGAACCGTCTTTCTGTCTTGTCTATTTAAACATCTAGCCATCCTAAACGAGATAGGTCACTCGCTTGATCCTAAATAAGCTAACATTACCTTCGGTTGCGCACCAGTTTCCCGGACGAAATGTGCGTATAGATATAATTGTCTATTAAATTGTTAAAACAGACGTTACAGTGGATACATAGCTATCGATTAGAGCCCAGTAATTTTAGGTTTCATGCGCCGAAAAAATTCCCGGTTAGCAGGATTTTTGTATACACCGCTATTTTGATGTTTTAATGAACGTGTTAAAAGTCCCAATCGATATCACGCGGGCGTTGTGAGATATTCGAGGGTAAAGGTCACGAAAAGTTGTTTTTCTGAATTATTTCGCTTCATATGGGCCCGGTGGTCGATTGAGGTTATTTATATTATACGTACATCTTAAAATTATCAATAATAAAGGTTCCATACATTTTATTCGTACAGCCAACTGTTTTCTTGATATGAAGATATGAACGCATTTTGAGACGAGGCGTATATGTATTCTACGTTGTCTGATTGGAAATGTCCTGATATGCGCGAATTAACGCAAGTGGATGCAGAACAATAGGATTAAAATGCTCCACAGTTTGTGGTTGTTGTCATGGTCGTATTCCTGACGCAATTTCAGATTCGAACGGTTTCGATACATTTAAATTCAATTCAATCGACATTTTTGCGTAAAATATAATTGAAATTGACAATGAAGACGATGACGAACAGATTGAACGTAATTTTCCAGAAATCCAAGATGACTAAGAAGTGTCTTAAATTATCTGTACGATCAAGAATCTTTGATAAAACGGAAAATAATGTTCAAAATAACAAATTATAACATTCCTCATACCATGGATTAGGCCTTAGGGAGAAAGCACGTAAAAAAAGTTCTCCAAAATGGTAGTAAAATTGTACACTTTCTTTGCTTCATATCACGAAAACGGTTGGTTGTACGAATAAAATGTATAGAACCTTTTTTTTGTAGACAATTTTAAGATTTATAATATAAATAACCTCAATCGACCTCCGGACCATTGGAAGCGAGATAATTAAGAAAAATCATTTTTCGCGACCTTTGTTCTCGAATATCTCGCATCACCGCGCCGTCATAATATCGATTCGAACTTTTAACACGTTCTTTAAAACATTAAAATAACGGTGTATACTGAGATTTTTTCGGTAGATTGATCGTTTTTGTCTAAAATTCAAAGTTGAAATCCGAATTTAACAAGTTCATTGGTTATCGATTAAACAGATATAGCGACAAAAATACTTTTAACAACGTTCTGCTTCCAAAGATTTCGTTTTTAATTTACGTTCTCCATTTTGTTGAAACGTCCCTCAATATCGGTGTTATTACTAATAACGGTTCAATATCGTTGGAACTTGCTGTCGTTTACATGGTGTAGAGCCATAGAAGATGCTCATATTAAATTTTAGTTTTATTGCCTTGGAGATATTAAAGTTTATGGTATATTTGGATAACTCGGATGCGCTTTTTATTTCAAAAAATCGACTTTTCTCTATAACAATATCAAATAAAACGGTATAGATATAACTTGTCGACGTGCCGATTGCATGTATAGTAAGAAGTCAATAATGACCTCGACCTCGTTTAAATAATAGTTATTAGATAGTAAGTTTTATTTAGTTATTAAACAGTTCATATAATAATTACATTGTCGTGTGGGCACTACACAGGAAACGTTTTCCGTGTTTTTGTTCTTTGAATTCCTGTTGGTGAGATGTTTAAAGGCTGTTTGCGCACAGTGTTTTTCCAATTCTAAAAAAAATATTCGTCGCCTACACTCTTTTTTCCACAACACGTCCCAAACATATAATATGCACGGTGTAACTAAAACAACTCGAAAGGCTCTTAAGAGGCGAAAGGATATAGTGTATGAAATGACAATTAAATAAGATAATAAACGCTTTAAATATGTTTATCGAATTATAACAATTTTGCGGATCTGCTTTGTTTTTAAAGAATGTAATTATTCCGCATTGGAAAACATCGCGAAAATGTTCAGTAGTATCTAGTGCAAAGTCAAACGCACAAACGACAGAATGATAATTATCAGCTGTTCCTTTTCAAAAAATTTACAAACTTAAATTTGCACAAATTTATCCTACAACAAAACAAATTAAACGTGCCAATATCATGTTGACAATAATCATAATAATTAATATCGGAAGTCCTTTCCGCATGTACGCGTTTACCCTGAAAATGAGTTATCTGCGCATTGTATTTAGTTCTTTAGAACCTCTGGTTTAAGATTTGCTTACCTACGCACTAATGAGTAAAAAAAATAAATGAAAACTAGGACACAGAAGGGAAACAAAAGAGATTCAAAAAAATCAAGGAAGAATAATTGTTGATCGAAGAAAAACTAAAAAAGAGGGAATATAATAATAAAAATAAAAGCACGAAGAATCAGCTAGTGAGATTACAGATTTATAAATAATAAAAAAGACAAACAGATCAAAAAATTAACGCAATGGAGACGAGGATCGACAAGGTTTAAGGGTAAACCAAAAAAGTACAATGGATGAGCAGAAGAAAGCAGAAAATAGGAAAAGCGAAGAGAAATTCCTAACATAGAAGACCAAATCGCACAGACATTTGTAACAAGAAAAGAAACTATAGGGAGTGATCTATTCGACGGGGATTTTTAAGCCTTTAAAAAGTGCCAACGACTCGAACAGAATCATAACTTTATTATTATTATAGGTTGTCTCATAAGACTTTGCATATTTTTTTATATATAAAATAACTCGCGTAATTATTTTTCAATTTTATAATATTGTCTTTTATTTTCTACAATCATTGAAGAATGCGATACCACAGAGAAAAGAACAGCGTGTGTGGTAAATGCCGATTCACATTAGTCAAGTTAGTTGTCTTCGAGTCGCTTGAATTTCAAGTAATTCGACTAATGGGAACTTCGTATTTGAACTTGGGACTTGAACTATTATTTATAATTCATGTTAAGTAAATAACAAGTTTCCATTAGTCGAATTACTTGAAAACAAGCAACTTGACCAATGTGACTCGGTCGTAATCGACGATCCTACAATATCATGAGGTTTAAAGTTAAAAAGAAAACAACACTCACCTGTTATAGGCATATGTATGTTAAACGAAGTGCAACAGTTCGTTACGCCAACTTGTTGTAAATCAGCTGTTTGTTTTTTGTTTTCATGTATTTTAAATGCTGCTCAAGTTTTCCGTGATATCGTTCAGGTTCAATATGTGCGATTTTGACTTTTGATTTGCAAATTGTAAGCTTTGTACCTATTACCTACAGTTGGACTTGGCACTCTTGTAAGACATGCACTTTGTTAAATAAATTGTTTTAATTGAAAAACGAACGTATTCGTTCTTTAACGTTTAGTTTTTTTGGCATTTCCATTCTTCATTTAGAGAATTGAAAATGTATTTACCTATTTACAGGAATAAATGAACTAACTAAAACATCGTAAACGAAAAATCCGCTTTAGAACGTATACAATCCGCACGCCGAGAAATAATATATCTATGTATTATGTAATTATCTACATTTCGCGTTCATTCATTTATTAAACCGCCATTTCGTTACTTTTTGGGCGAGTTTTAGGTATTAAATCTATAATTGAGCCGCGCGCTACACTAGCGATTACGCTAATTGAAAAGATAATTGAAAATAGAAAGATAATAATCGTTTCGCAGCTATAATTATTTTTCGGAGGCTTGAACTTTACATAACCTAGGCTTTTCTAATTGTCGCCTTTGACTATTTTTACTAGCATAAAATCTAATTTCCTCGTGAATTTGTTAACAATAAACATGCCGAGGTATATCTATCAAGGTTACGATTTCCATATTATGTAGACATTTGTAATAGATTAACTGAACTTTCTTTTGCATAAATACATTTTATGGCTTCATGTTTGGTCTCTTCGAATCTTTTAAAGTAGGTTTTATTATAGCCATCTTTGAAAAGAGTAGGTCAGATTTTATAGGTAGGTATATCTTTACCATTACGAATCAGAATAATACATTTGAGATGTGTCTAATTTATCCCCCCCCCCCCGTAAATAATTGCATAAATATTATGTTATATGAAAATGTACCTAATTAAAATGTAGAAGTAGGTAACGATATTTAAAAATATGCGTTTTTTTTTTAAATATTGGGAATAAGAATTTAGACTACGAATAGATTAACATGCTCGTTAATTAAATAACTTATATTAATTCGAGAAGATTACCTACAGCTTACGTTATCCCATAAACTGTTTATAAACTCGAAATGCGCAATCGGACGGTTTTTAAATTTTTATTGCCGTGCATAACCTAATTTAATAAAAATTTAAATCGCCTATAATTTTACAAAATGGATAAAAGGTGAACTAAACCCGAAGCGGGATTAAACGAATAAGGGTCAACCGATAAATAATATAATTTTGGCAACAAACGCCCGTGCGTCGTATTTATAAAGGCCTCGCGGTTGAATCTGGCACGAGGGCATGGTCGGCGGGTTAAAAATTTCCCACTAATTTTAAACGAGAACGAAATATTAAATACCGTCTACGGCTTTGGCCTTAGATATCCGGGGAGTAAATTCGCCGGATGTAAAGCATGTGGTGTCGGTAACCGACCCTTTTATCCGCAAAACCGTCCCCGGGGAATTTTTCTACCCGACACTCCTTAAAAATCGACGAGAAGAAAACTTTTCCTTCTCGGAAAGTGAACTTCTTTATAGGTTCTTGCTGACAACTTGTCGGTTTTATTATAATGTAAATCCATATCTGCATCGAAGCTTTTGTTCTCTATCGACAAATATGTAACGAAACAAGTCCGTAACCTAAATTACAGAAATGTAGATGGATACTATTTCCGGGCTAATGTTTTTCCGATTGGTAGGTAAATGAAAAACAACTTTTCTGTTCTTGTTTGTCGATTTTATCCTTTATATCTGTAAATATAGCAATTGTATAATGCTGGACGTGATTATTAAACTCATTTTTATTCTTTTGGAGTAATATTTAATAGCAAATATAGTGTTAATGTTAAATTATTTTAATGAAAGTCGAGAACTTATTGATAAGAACCTTTTGATATTATCAATTTTATGATTTAGACGTATATAGAGCAAAAACGGCGGTTGGCCCTTTAATACTCACGCCAAGATTTAAGGTTTCACGAATGCAGAATTTCTCGAATAATGTTGAAACCGTGCAAAAACGTAACCAGCCCGATTATTATCAATAATCTCTCGATTTTGCCATACAAATTAATTTTTACGGATTTTTTTAAAATATTCTCAGAGACTTATAAAACTACAGAAAGCTTAAAATCGAAATAAAATAAAAATTATAATAATGTGCTTTATAAGCTAATTTGATATATTTAGCAATTACGTACTTGAATTGGAAGTTCACTTCAATTATATTTAGGGTAAATTGCTGCAAAATTATGTATTACATTTATCATCCTAAATTAAATTGGAAACTTATACTTACTTACAAATGAATAAAACGCATTTATAACGGAGCTTTTATAAATCAATAATGTTTGGATTAATGGAAGCTCAGTACTAACTTAACCTCAGTACCTACTTAATTAAAAAACGATTTTGCGACAAATAAACAGTACTATTAAAACGATTAATATATTCTTTCTATATTAACCAATCAAAATGTTAATTAAAAAGAAATCGATCAATAGGAATCTTTTATAGTGAGCAAACTCGCTATTAATAGGTGATAAATAAACTGTACCTGGCTTTTATCGGAGTAGCCATGTGTCAAACTAGAAATGCGATTTAAAAATATTATTTATCCTTTACACGTTTGCGATAGTTTTGTACATAAATGCAAAAATGTGTGAAATTCTAAATAAGCGATTTTGTTGTTGTATAATAACCATTTTAGATAGGTAGTATTTTTTAATTATATATTTATATATTAATTTTCGTGGAAAATAGGTTTTCGTTAAAAAAAAAGCATTTACCCGGTAACAATGTATCGTTATATGTAAACAATATTTATTTATTTATTTATTTTTTAAACATCTTTTATTCATACTAAACTGTTGCAATAAAAGTATTTGATACATATTTAAAACGTGTGACATACAAACTTGAAATTTTTTCGATAAGTAATTCAAGTTTTTATGGCAGTTAAATGCAGTGTGACTTTTTTGGGAATTTACACTATAATTTATTTGTAAGATAATTTTTGTTGCATGTATGCATTTCGTTTAATCTAAAAATATTAGAAATAATTATAAATTTTAACGACTCGGATTCGGTTAGGGCCTCTTTCTGTAAAAAAAACGTTCGATTTTTTATATAACAATTTCTGTAGCGGCAACAATTATTTTAAGTTATTAATCATTGTTAGTAGAAAATTTATAGAATTTCGATGGGGCAAAATCGTCATTTTTCAAAAAAAGAGTCTTAATATTAAAATGAAGTCGTTAACGTTAGTAGTTATTTTAATTTCTTGCAGCTTTAGAGTGAAACGCAAATAATAAACCATCTACTCGAGGTATACGTATTCCACAAAAAGAAAAATTATTCGAGCACCCGAGCTGTAGACACGCCGTATTCTAAAAAGTTCCACCGGGGGTTTTATTATTTTTTTATCGAAATCTTGCACGAACGCGGTCCATTTTTGAATGTTTAAGTCTCTAAAAACGCAGACATATTTTTTTTTTGTAAACACGAACTTGTTTCTTTTTACAGTACGAGAGAGAAAAGTAAAATTCGCGTTAATATCAAATTAATTGAGGTATTTCGTTGACGATGGATGGTTTTTCGCAGCACTTCCTGCAACGAAATTTAACTTAAAATAACATACCGGCGAACCGTCTTCGTATGACAACACAAAAATATTGCGAAACACAAACAATAGAGATTTTTAACTCGAAACGGAGCTTTGAAAACAAATCGAGTCGATATAAGATGATCGAATTTCCAATCTCGCATAATCTCGAAATTCAACGTCCGGGCGGTCCGGGTAACAATTGGGGTTTGTAATAAACGTCGGGCACGTCATATCCAAAACAGTTGCGAAACTTAAAATCCTCATGTCATTTTTCGTGACGCAGGTGAACGAGTCGACTCGGAATTATGTACATCCAAAAAACCTAAATATTTAATTCGTTTCAGAAACATGTGGAAGAACCCCTCTTCGAAATTATTAAGGTCACGAACTTTATTAAAATATGTAAATTGTTTAATTTGATTTATTTATACTTCCTCGTGAACGTATGTATATGTATTCAGGAGATATACATTAGACGCCTTTAAATATTTTCATGTAAATCACGCACGCACCTAAACATATTCCGGAACTTTCTTTAAATATTTCTCATCTAGATAAATTGAAAGTGGAAATTCTGTGTGGATTATCCGGCAATAGAATCTACAAAAAATCTCGAAAGTGTGTCGCTAGACGTAAGTGAATATACGTATAAAAGTATGTTAAGCATGCGAACATTAACATCGACGACGTTTTGGCAGAACGATGTAACTCGCACAAATTTTGTGTTGTCGCGTAAACTATAAACAGATGGGTTTAAAAAAAAATTGGAATATTGTTATCAAATAACGGATTATGTCTTTGCTCTAGATGCATAAGACAATCAGAATAACTCATTTTCGCAATTAAGTGTGGGCTACGTCCTTCTGCCAAAACGCCGTCGATATGTGTTAATAATAAGAAAGTAAAGATCGAAAACTGACGTACAAATAAACGACGGGAATGACGGCCAGTAATCCATTAACTGTAGGAAATAAAATCTCGGAGATTATCCAAAAGTATAAAAGTTACATAAACCTCCGTTCGGGATTAAATAACAATAAAGGACTAAAGTAAGAGAATCAATATTGCTCTATAAAAAGTTAATCAAATTTATTAGGAACTAGGGATAAATAAACGAAAAGCAATGTATGATCGAATAAAGAAAACGTTTTTTTAAACGTTCGATTACTCTGCTATATAATAAGGAATTCCTATTAGGTAATAAATAATACATACTACATAAAGAATACAATAAAGGAACTAGACTGAAAATCGATAAAATCCTTTACGAGCTTTTTATTGAAATTTCAATTGATACCCGTTCTCCGAAAATCAAAGCGCGTTTCGCTATATTTACGAATCTTTTAATAAACCGTTGCCAATATTATATAACTGTTGACAAGCAAAAAGTTCTTGGGCGTAATTATTTCGAACTTCGATTTTAGTTTAATTTGATTTCGCCTAACTGTTTTTCGAATTGTCTAAATTATTTAATAGGGCGCGCGGCGGCGGCGGCGGCGGCGCGCGCGTCGCGCTCGATGTTACGTAAACATTATTTATTAATACTTTGTTGTAAGGGAAAATGCGAGACACTTATTATATTAAATTGGTCCCGTAATCGATACTGAAGGTTTCGGATAACTAAATAAAATTGTTTCCGAACTTACTTCGCTTTCCCTTAAATATGTTTCGAAGATAATTTCGGTCGACGAACGTTGCGCTCGCGTATAATATAATACATATTCCGATAATGGACTTGAAAGAGAAACGTTGCCGAACTTTAATAATAACATAATTTTTAATTCGATTATTTAGCGTTTTGCATCGGCTTTTTTTCCGCCGAGAAACGCCGGGCGTTTTTTCGATGCAATTAACAAAAGCTAAATTCGTGCAAGTAGTTGCTAACGAGTTAACGGAATCGATCGAATCGGCTTGACGGATCGCGAGATTAACTTGCTGCGTTTGACGTGTTCTAAAAATAATTACTTATAAGGTGAATAAATGGAAAAGTCGGTTTTACACTTTCTTATTTTTTGAGCGTTTTAAATGCAAAAAAAACACCTAACGGTTGAGGTTATGCATCACTCTGTATATTACCTGTACTACAGATTTTCTGAATCGAATCGTTCGAATTTTTAATTAAAATAAGTCATGTAATTGTTACATACGTATCTGTAAGTTTTATTGCATACTTTGTAGAAATTAACATTTTTCTTACGCTCGGTTCCACCACTGCATTTTGAGCTAGAACTCATCTAAGTCGAACTCAAATGTAAGCACGACTCAAGACGAAAATGTGTTCCACCACGTTTTTCAAAGCACGCCTTGGCTAAGTTGTACGTAAATATGACAACACTGCAGAACTTGCGCGTGATTGGTCCTTTCCCTCAGTTTTTAAATATCCCGCACTGCGACAGTAATACAGAACGTCAAAAAAAAATGAAATTCCCTAACCTAACCTAACCTAACAAATTGCCCGTTACTGTTGCGACTGTTTGCGACGTTTTGTTCTCGTTTTCATGTTATCCATATTATTATGGACAAAATGAAGCGGTGCAATTACACCAGAGAGGAGAAGCCTCACCTTCTCACCTCACTGGTTGCAAATTATAAAAATGTAATAGAATGTAAAACCACAAATGGTACAACAAATAAAGAAAAAGATGCGGCGTGGAGTAAAATAACGTCATTATTCAACACTCAGAGGAAAAATGTGACTAGGAGTAATGATTCATTGAGGAAACAATGGAGTAATATAAGCAAGGTCATCAAATCAACCGATGATTCGCAATATTTGATTTTCTCAGTAATAAATGATACGACAGTAATGGAAATTATATTAATAATAATCACTTCCATAATAACTTGAGTAATCTAAGTAACAAATTCTAGTCACTGTGACAGACTTGAACAATGTGAGGTTATAAACATGATCTCAAGCTCTCATTATTCACGTCTCAGATGTAAGCTTGACTTAGCGAAGTTAAGTCTGGTTTTACGTGGTGGAACTGAATTTTCTGTCAAGTTCAGCTTAAGCTTTAAGCAGAGCTCAAGGCGAGGTGGTGAAACCGGGCGTCACTTCCATAATAACTTCAGTAATCAAAGTAACAAATTCTAGTCACTGTGACAGACTTGAACAATGTGAGGTTATAAACATGATCTCAAGCTCTCATTATTCACGTCTCAGATGTAAGCTTGACTTAGCGAAGTTAAGGTCTGGTTTTACGTGGTGGAACTGAATTTTTCTGTCAAGTTCAGCTTAAGCTTTAAGCAGAGCTCAAGGCGAGGTGGTGAAACCGGGCGTCACTTCCATAATAACTTCAGTAATCAAAGTAACAAATTCTAGTCACTGTGACAGACTTGAACAATGTGAGGTTATAAACATGATCTCGAGCTCTCGTTATTCACGTCTCAGATGTAAGCTTGACTTGGCGAAGTTAAGGTCCGGTTTTACGTGGTGGAACAGAATTTTTCTGTCAAGTTCAGCTTAAGCTCTAAGCAGAGCTCAAGGCGAGGTGGTGGAACCGGGCGTTAATCTTTTATCTAGAATTAAGTTCTGGTGTGTCAATCACCCACCTTTAAAACAGTCTGTAGGTACTCTGTTTGGCATACTTTCGATTAAACGACGACAATGCTCAAATCTAGAGATTTTCCTTTCGTTTTAAAATCGAATTACACTTCTATTATCAAAAGACACATCAGAACAACGACCTCATTGTAAATACAGCCGAAACCTCTCTAATGTGAACACTGACGCCGATTTTCGATTTTCAAATAGAACGCCTCGCGTATTATTACATTTTTGAAATCTGCATAATTTTTTATACAGCAGAACCTCGATCACTCGAACTTTCGATAGCTCGAAGTTTTTTTCGTTTCACTTCAGATACGAGTTATCGGGGTTCGACTGCAGATAATGGCATCACATTTCAACTTTCAAAAAAATTTAATAGGCGCCTACCAGTTTATTTTTTTTTAATTTCTCCTGTAAATTCGGTTTTATTAATTTCGCAGACAAAGTGGGCACTGACTTCGTCATCGAATGTACTGCCTGTTGGTGCCATGGTACTATTAAAAAAAATACGTTTTGATTCAAAGACCATTGTTGGTAACTTTATCAGATGATGGATTTTTCGTTGTGTTGATGTGGCCGATTAACGTTAATCTAGCGGGGTGGGAAGGGGGTTATGGCACTCTAATTTCAAAAATTAAATGTGGCACTTAAAAACACTTATGTGGCGCCATTATATTCAGAAAGTTATGCAGATTTTAAAAATGTAATAATATACATAGTGTTCCATTTGAAAATCGAAAATTGATGTCGGTTTCGCTGAAACCGGAAGTGGGAAAAGCACAATCTTCTTGTCAAAAAGTGACGTTTGATAAGTACATTAGATGTGTAGCAACTTTGAAAATTTTAACTAAATAAATAACAAATTAGGGGGTGTATTCTGTTACACGCCGTATTTATAATGAAGTTCGAAACATCATTTAAAAAAATCGCTAATTTTAGATTGCTTTTGATTGGACGATATATTTACCTATATATTATTATGCAACATACTCTTCGAGTTCTATTTGTAGGGTAGTCGCAGCACTTGCAAATTTCTCATTATTTTTATTCCCAAAAAACGTTTTTAGTGCTCGAGTCATTGCTACAGCTTCCTGTAAATTACTGATTTTGTTGCAACCTGCAGCTTTTGTTAACGTTGTCGTCTGGAGAATCGTTCAATTCAGTCGATTCGGCAGTATTTTTAGTGTCATGTATACATACATAACGTACATACTTTCTGTGTGTATGTATCATGACTTTTTAAATATCGAATACTAATTGTAAATTATAAATATAAATTTTGTAATTCATATCGATTGATATAATTTTATTTGCAAATTTCCACGGCCGTTATCTATGCAAAAACATTGTAGGAACGTTATTACCGCTACATAAGCTTTCTTTTGACAGTCGGCAATATTTTGAAGTTTCATTTTGTTCTTCATATTTCAACGCAGGTTCGATATGGTCAAAACGCAGGTCATGTATATAGATCCCGAGCACAAATATATTCGCCGAAATGTTAAAATATCGAGAGAGGAGCCGTTCTCGTAATATGCAAATTTCGAGGGCAAGGTTTAAATTTTTTTTTATTAAAAAAAAGAAGCGCCGCTCACGCGGCAATTTTATATATATACGTAGGCGTGTTTGTTTGCTTATACGCTTGTTCGATTGTTATGGCTTTGACAACGGTTAAATTAAATAGTAACGTACAAATTTGAATAGGTTCAGACTTTTGGGGTTTTGGAACGAATAAATTTTATAATAAGCTTCCTTTATGATTTTTAATATAATACGAAATTAATTGAAACTTTCGAAGATGCGGTTGTTTTCAATGCCTACTAATTACGAAACAATTCTTTTTAGAAATATCCGGGGAAATTATATTGTTTGGGGGCGGATAGTATTTGTAAATAAATAAATAAAAAACGAGTTGTCAAAATTAAAGTTCCTCTATTAAGGGCTCCGAAGCGCCATTCTAAAATTCCAAATTGAAAAACATTGCGCGATAGCAAAAAAAACAATTGTTAACAAAGTGAATGCACAGTGAACATTTGTAACGCTGTTTAAGTGAACTGTTGTTGAACTTGTTGTAGGGTAACTTTAATTTTGACAGCTCTATATATTTAACATATCGAATAAAAAGCTTTTAAACATTATAATTTAAATAATTTTATACGCTCTTAAAAAAAATAGAACAGGAAAATTCATGAAAATCTAAAAGTAAACTTTAATGTATGTAATAAAAATAATTCTTATGTAAAATTTGTGCTTTTTACCTTAAACGTCGAGATTAATCTATGCGATAACAGGATCCTGGTGATTTTGAGTGCCTCGTCTCATTATGTTAATTATATTCGTCGTCGTTTTTTAAATATATTAATATTATCGAATGTTCGTTTAAAAACCGCGAGTTCGATATTAGGACGTCAAAATAATTTTGCTACGATTTCAGTTGTATAGTAAGTAAGTAGGTAGTTAAATTTGTTTGACAATATGGAGTCTAAACAACTGAAACTAATTAGTTTAGAATATTGTTATAATTACAATAATACAAACGGTTTAAAACCGATTAAGTGACTCGCGAATTGTGTTTTAATCCGCTTATAAAATTTTAAAATTAATATTAGCGTTAGGTATGTTTTATTTGAAAGAATGTAGGTATTTAAATTTTACGAGATGATGATTAAAACAAGTTGTCTATACTCTATAACATAATGAGCGGATGTTAAGAACAACATTTGTTATACCTAGAAAACTTTTTTTACAGCAGAGAAAACAAAAGAACGGTCTCTTGGTTTTGATTTGATAATGGAATCGATTATCGAGAAACATTCGTATAAAGTAACGAAAGAACTGGGACGTTTTGTTACTTTATCCAAGTAAATACCTACCAAATCCGACGAGAAAAATCTATCGGTTCGAAAAATTCTTAAATTCACAGTGATTCGGATACAAAATTATTGTTCGATATTTGTTTGTAACTTTTATTTCCAGGTCATATGGCGTTAAACATGGATCTATTCCGGGTCCATTGCTATATTGAATTCGAAATTTGAAATCGAGCTTTGATATGTAGCTATTCAAATTATGCGTGTTGTAGCTCAGCGATTTGACACCATATGCTTTGTTTTTATAATTTTCCCGGTGATGGCGCAAAAATATGTATATGTTTTTGTTGCTAATTGTAAAAGTGTTCTTTGTCTTCTGATTGACCAATTCAGATAAAAATGTGCCTCGTTTGTTTACTTACGATTAGTCAGTTTTTTAGATCACCGATCGCCTCTATTCTCCAGTGGTCAGTCGTAGCAGAAACGAGAAATTGTCTGAGAAAAACGTGACAAAATAATTGTTCTTGAAAGTGAATCAAATAGGATTTAGGCTTAATTTATGCTAAATCTGCGTTTAGTAAAAATAACGCCGAAACTCTTCGGGCGTTTTATGTAGTTAAGTTAACGCTTTGAGACTTAAAATAATGTTTAACACTGAATATACTTGATGTTTTTGAAATGAAAATTACCTAATTTTAATCGGGGTGTAAAATTAAACTGGAAAATTCGAAAACGCGAAAGCCAAAAAAATTAATGTTAGACCTGAGTGTCGATATAAATAAGTTTCGCGGCTTTTAGGTAACTAGCTCTAAGTTGTAAGTATAGTTAGTTAATTACAGATTAGTGTAAAAAACCTTTTTAGGTTTTATAGGTACTGCAGCCGTCAACACGTTTATTACCAACTGTTTAATGGAAGATCACACTTTACGATTTCAGTTCGCGTATGTGTGTACACAGTCGTTTGTCGTAACTTAGTTTTTTTTTTTTAACTAGTGTTGATGTTGCATTTCGCAATTGAGTGACTATGGAATGTTGGCGCGATAAAAATTACCGTCTGATACGATCAAAGATTATGCCGCGCAATTGTCACATTTATTGTACAAATTACTGTACCCATACACAAATACCACAATATTTAAAACACGAAGGGGTTCGCTAAACAAATTCTTCCTGAAAAGAGACTTTTAGTATTTAGGTATAGTTCGTCCAAACCTATATGCAATCACGTCATCAACACAAAGTTACTAGATGATGACGTTTCACACAGTGCTGTCACCTCGTACCTCGTGTTTTGACAGTTCTAATAAATTGTAGTCATTCTTTATACCATCTAATATGTGCGCAAGTAAATCATCTATAGAATATGTCACTTTTCAAACTTTAAACCGAATTACAAATAAACAATCTAGTAACTTTTTGTTGATGACGTAAATTGCATATAGGTTTGGATAGGCCATAGGTAAGAAAATCATCAGTATTTTGCTTAAAAATATCGCGTTTGCATTAATAAGTCTCTCAAATTGTTAATTTACAATTATTTTTTATTTTTCTTTGAAGCACAATATAAACAATTTCCCGGACAATTCGACGCTCGGACAATTTCGATGTTTACGTTGTAATATCTGTTGCGTCTATTTGTACTACCGTATATAAACGGTAAAGTTGTCTACGGAATGATTTAACGGGCGCGTTCAACTTTCTAGATCGGCGAGGCACGTCCGATGATACAATTTATTATAAACGTAATTTTCGATTTCAGGTTCACGTATCTGTAACGAACACGTTAATTATCCCGAGTTTATTTTTCGACGACCAAATTCGAGCCGAACCAATTTTAATTATTTAGATTATGAGCTGCTCAAATTACCCAAAACTTTCTTAAAAGCGTGCCGACCTTTAATTGAATTTCAAAGGGAAAACTCACCTAAAGCTTAATTTTAAGTCGAAGCGGTTTGCTATGGTTGGCGTTTCGATGTTTTTTTTTCCTTTTGATTATGGGTTCGAAAGGAGATCTAATTTATATTTTCAGAAGTTTCGCATTTCGGTTGATTTTACGGATTAGGTTTTGCGAGCTGAAATCAAAGGGAAATGATGGTTTCGAAGTTACATCGAGTATTTAATTTTAGTGGCGAGTTTGGGGAACCGAAATGGCTTTCAAAGTTTTAGTTAAAACAAAGTTATTTGGTGTATTTATGTCGTGCGACGTAACGGTCACTTAAACGTTTGTCAGTTTGTATTTGATTCAAAGATGGAGCCACTTTTTCTTTCAGGTCTTCCAATAAAAGTGGAAATGCGTTGATATAAAATTATGCCTATAAGTAATTGCAAAATATGTAGGAAAATTCAAGGAAATAACCAATAACACTAGCGGATCGTAACATCTTATTTTAATGGAAAGTCACGGATATCTGGTAATAGCAGATTTATGTATTTTGAAGAGTTATAAAACTTGAACGTAATTTAATCAGCGACTCAAATCGGAAACGATATTAAAATAGCTATTTTTTTTCAATTAATCGAAAAATTATATGCAAATAAAGTGGGGGGGTCCAGTTGTTGAATTAACATTTTCCTTTTAAGGAACATTTTTCATTTTCTATAATGAATTATCGAATTTTCTTTTCGAAATTATTATTAAACGAATAATGAATCTCACTTTAAGGACAAGATAATACCTTAAATAAAATAAGGCATTTTAATGTAAATTACAATTAACTCCGAGCTCGATTTTGAATTTAAACCCTCGAAATGAACGCAGTCAAGAAAATTCGCGATATTATATGCTCCGTTCTGGAAATTTACGAGGGCGAAGTATTAACTAACTTATTACAATAACAGGAGTTGAGGTTAAACTTCAATTGAATAATTGATGGCAACTGGAACTTTAGAATAGCTCGGGGTAGTAATTTAAAAACCCGCTTCGAGTGAAGCTCGCGACCGTTATCGCGCCGATAATATAAAAGCGGATTTGAAAACTATTCTCGCCGCAGTTTTCCGTTCGAATATAAATCGTAATCTTTTTTCCAATTTAAAGTAGAAATTCGTCAAAATTAGTTTGAAAACGAATGTACTCGCGTAAAATCTGAAACATCGGAGGCAGAGCCGATTTTCGAAGCTTCATAATTGCAAATCCTACAAGAAGATGACAAAGTGAAGGGAATTGGGGAGCTCGTTTAGACTGAAAAAGACGTTCCGATGACGTTGGTAAAGATTAATTAAAAATTTACCTCTTTATTTAAATTTTTTTTCAGCACGCGTTGTATTTATACAATTTGAAGTAGAAACTCGGGTCTCGCGATCATTTTCTTCGACGAGGCACTTTTAATTTTGCGGAAGTTCTTCTAATTAGGAAGTGGGTAACGCCAATTTTGTATTAAGTACTTGCCTAGTTTAATATTGCGTTACAGGTGTTGCAGGTAATTGCTATCATTTGTCTAATTAAAAGTCGTAATTGTTTAAAAATTACACCAAATTCTTGTTAAATTTTAATGTCTACTTAAATACGAACACGCAACGATTAAAAATAAAATAAACGACGAAACGGTAAAATAAGAGGGTTAAAAAGGAATGAAAGGAAAAGTAAATTGTACGATTAATATATACGAAATAGTCTGCTGCGTTTGTTAATGTTTATTCAGTTCTATAAAACGAAACGGAAATTAATGTAGGTAACAATTCTGTTGTTATACTAAACACCAATTAAATTACATTTATAAACATAATACGTTTCAAGGTCACAAGAAAACCGTGTTTGTTATTTATATGTAAATTAAACGCCGAGATTTACACAATTGTCTGTGTAAAGGAACAGGTTTACGGCACAGCATTGATACTCGGTTTGATTTCTACCGCGTAACATAAATGAATGGCACAGAAAAGCGTCCGTCATTCCATCAGCGGCATCGGTGAAAGTTAACGAAGAGCAAAATTACAGACAGGTACATACAGAAGGATGTGTAATTGCATGTTTTAAATATGTAACACTTAATATATAACTTCTGGTATTTTTTTTTAAATACGAAATGGCACCATAATTATATGGGCAGTTAAAATAAAACCTTCCCACTTTCAAATAAAAAAAATATATATTTGTCCTTAGCCGTACACATAAATGGTTTTTCTTTAAACAGAAAAATTACAATAGTAACCCAATTTCGTTAGCTCGATTCATTAATAAGAAACTCTGCCTGAATATAAAATGAATGTCAAGGTTATCTCGCACACGTTCACGAAGAACACATAATCTACTATTTATTCACGATGCGGTTCACAAAAAAAAGTTAGTCGTTTTTAGAAAACCGGTCGTGTAGGCGCGATTTCTTTTTTTTTACGATTTCACAATTAACGCTTCGCGTTTTTATTGCAGATATTCGCCGTAATCGTCTTAACTTGCTCATTACACGTGTTAGCGCAAAACCAAACAAACGAAGCGCAATCGAGGATAGACAGCTTTCTCAAACCGCCCCCGGACAAACCGCAAGAACCGTCATTTTTCTCCAAATTATCGACCTGGATATTTCCGTTTGGCGGTGGCGCTTCGACCGAACAAGACGACACTATTACTGCCGAAACGAAAAAGCGCTACGCGTCGCAACACTCGTCGCCGCATCAAGACCATCCAAAGCAAGCGTGCAATCCGTGCAATCAAGAACCGTGGATACCAGTTGCGGGTCGACAAGGACACAATACCATAATCGGTTTCGTGCAACCTCACGGTAACAATTTGGCGCAGTATGGACCGCCCCCGGTTCAATACGGACCACCGCAACCTGGTCAATACGGGCCTCCCAAGCCCGACTACGGACCACCGAAACCTGATTACGGGCCACCGCGCCCTAATGTTCCACATGGACCTCCCAAGCCCGACTACGGTCCGCCGCACTTTCATTACGGACCACCCAAACCTGTTTATGGTCCCCCAAATCCGGACAACGGCCCACCGCAACACAATTATGGTTCGCCAGTTCACCACCAACTACAATCTTCAGGTTTCCGTTACGGTCCTCCCAAACCTAATTATGGATCTCCCAATTTTAATCACCACCAAAAACCACACCCTCAATACGGAGTGCCGATGGACTTACATGGACACGCCACCAACATCAAACCAAACATCGGCTTACCGCCCAAGAATTTCCGGTTGCCCGCCTACTTCGTGCCTCCACCTCCTCCGAAGCACAATCTACCTCTCAAATATGATCCTTCGCATAAACCTCCGAAAACAAGCCAATCGCAGACAAAACCTGCATTTTTCAAACAAAAATTGCAGCCCGTTGTACACCACGGGCCGCCGATTCCGTTGAGTTTTGTAGAACAACACTCTGGAAAACAGCAGACGTCAACTGTAGAAACCTCCCAGTCCATATCGTTAGAGTTTAAACCGCCAAGCGTAAATTCTCAACCGTACACCAATTACGCTCCCATACTTGCCAATTACGACGTCCCCTTACATTTAGCGCAAGTCTCCCATATACCAGACAACGCGATATCCAACAAACCAATACCTTTCCCGCAGTTAAGTGTATCTCCGATAGGTCCTATACACGAAGCGCGTCCTTTCCATACATCAACAACCGTCAACAATCAACAACATGGAAACAACGGAGCCACAGTTCAAGACGTGCAATTAATTCCGAGCATTCGCGTAGCCGACTTTCTAGCTACAATTGAGCACCCAATTAACGTTGTACAGTCACCTCTTGTGGAAGTGATAGCAGCGGATACCACTCCACCTAAACCTGACGCACCCGTTCAAAATTACGGAAGCAACGTTGTTCAGTTAAGCGAAAACCCTATTGTGGTCGAAGACAATCACGCAGCGGCCACCGCCGTGAATGCTTCGTACATTCTTCAGCACGACAAAAGAAATAACGACAAAGACCTTGGAAACTCGTTAGAATTGGTACCACAAAATATCGCAGTACAAACATCGTCCAACGTTGACGAACCGTTAAAACAACTTTCGTCACCTCTAATAAACCATCTGACCATCGAAAACAATCTTGACGTTTCCAGTCAAAATCAGAACGTCCCATTCTTATTGAACAGCTTTCGAAATCAAAACGTAGACTTGTCTGATCTATCGAAATTGCTAACGGAGACTTCGAACCAAGAATTTCTTACTCAAATCTTGAGCAATGGAAACTTATCGTCGTACGAGTACTTAAATTCCTCACTTGAAAATTTTACAAACATCATAAATCAATCTGTCTTTACGCAACCTCCCATCGATTACAACAATTGGACGCCGTCATTGGGAAGCTTGGCGACGTCGATGGTGCCGCCACCTATAAGCGAGCCCGTTTGGTCTGGTCAAACAATCACCACCAAAAAACCTAAACATATACAAATCATAATACCCTACACCACCGATAATCTACAGAACAACAACAATTTCGGCTCCATACTTAATTTGGACGCCCAACCGCCTGCCGTCACCCAAGATTCGGTTTGGACGCAGTACAGCAGCGATTATGTTCAATCAGAATCGAACAAAGTTACGACCACTTTAACCACAAAAGAGCCGAACATATCTCCCATATCGAACATTAGAGATTTACTGATGAAAGAAGGGCAACCGATTCATCAAATAAAGAGCCTTCCTCCGTATGACGTTCTTAAGTTGCAGAAGAATATCGACGATTGGACGGAACAGGAGTATTCTAATAGTCTCGTCAACCAACAGAAGCCCAGTACCAGTGGGAAATTGGTGCCCTCGAAGAACATACCGTCGGAATATTTGACGACCCAACCATACAACGGGTTAAGTGGCGAAACGACAACGGTCGGGGGCACGCGAGAAGACATTTTCGATCACGAACCGGCCGGTAGCAACAAGGAAATCGCGCAAATCGAAACCACCAAGGAGATCGAAAACAATTTTTTGGTAGAGGAAGTGTCGGAGACAACGACCTTCGTTAGTTCTACGATCGGTAATCGCGATAAAAACGATTCGGAGGTTACCATTTCGACTAGATCGACTATGGGAGGGTTTCCGACGAAGCCAAAATGGGACAAATTGGAGATTTCGATCTCGCCGTTGACGAAGGAGAAGGTTTATGTCGTCACGCCGCAACCTTGGAAGTTAACGCCGAAGGAGATCAACGAGAAATTGTTATCGGCAACGGAGCCCTCGAACGTGGACGTAACTTCGGCCAAATTTTCCGTCGTAATTCAATCGGAAGGTAGTAACGATACGCGGAAGATTAGGAGTAAGCAGGAAGGGGGCTTGCAGATCGTTTATAGTGAATGGCCGCATATAAGTAAGAGCTTTTCTTTTATTTGTGGATTTTTTTGTTAACGCGCGGCTTTTAGTTAACAGGCTCGCGACGACCACGACGGAAAAACCAAAGATCACGAAGCATCCGCTGTTAGGTGCGAAGCTTTCTTCTTACAGCCCTCCGCCGAATTCGACTGTCGAAACGTATGGGGGACACTCGAGGGTAAGTCGACCGTTTTAAATTCGCACTGCACACTTTTCGTTTCGCACACGAGATTTGATAAATAGATGGATGTATAACAATAGATAATGGTTGAAAGAATAACATCATGAAAGTAGCTAAATAAAACGCCTTTGTACGAAATGCAAGTGTGTATAATAAGGAGTTCTCACGGAACGGTAACCTAATAATAAAGCATAGGGAACGTTGCTCAATATTTCACCGTCTTTGTGTGAATCGGTCTCAATTAATTATTTTATTACGGCTCTAATTATTCGGTTACGTCGATTTATCATCTGCGAAACGAAATTTTAAGTGATGGTTGTTTATAATAAAGGTTTCCCCGTAATACTTATTTGATCCACTTGAGGTGAAGCCGGCGCGCGAATTTTAATCGAAATATTTAAACGACGCGTTTAAATGCTACAGGAAAAAAAAGGGGGTTTTCACGTAATGGGAGTCAAGTCGCATTAAATGTAAATAATAAACGCCCGAAACGTAATTCGGGGCACGCGACAAATTAAATTTGTGCGGCAATTTTACTCAAGCCGGTTAATTATAATTCCATTACGACGTAGGACGTAATTTTTTACCACTTTCATATAATTTCAGAATAATATTTTGCGGCCGAGCTTCCGTCTATTATTATTCTAGGTGAATTTTCGTTTCCTTTTGCGAATTTTAAATTCTAAATTTGCGTAACGTTAGTTTTTAAACGTTTGTTATAAAAATTGTGTAAGTTTATTAAATTCGACGTTTTTTTTTATCGGGGGCAAAATTTGTCGAAAGTAGATTTTTATTTATTTTATAGGGTGTGTTCGGTTTATGATTGACCGTAATTTAACCAGTTTGGGTTAAAATGAAGTGAAGTAGGTATTACAAAATATAATATTTTAATAAATATAGGTAATTTCCGTTACTCTCGACCAGTGCAACTTTCGTCACCAATTTCCCACATAGTCTCTATTATTATCTCTATCTCTATTATTATTATTTTAATCGGATTAATGATAATATGGTTCAAGTTTTAAGTGCATAAAACCTGCACTTTGTGATACAAGCATGAAATTTTAGAGGTATATTCTATACACTATTTCGGAGCCACCCCCCTGATTCAAATTAATCCATAATTTTGGTAACGGAAATTACACTTGACTTATCAAAGATTTAAAACAATAAACAAATAACTTATCTTTTATAAAAATTTCAGGTAGCGGTGCAATTGAAAATTTTAGAAATTAAATATACAATTTATTTATTTAGCCAATGAGCCGATTTGTTTTATTCAAAATTGTGGCTAAAATAATAGGAAGAAAAAACTGAAGAAAATTATGATTTACGTAGAAAACCCTGAAAACGAAAGGACCTTACGGGTTTTACTTAAGATAGTTAACTTAAGATAGCAATGAACTATATACCGTTTGAAAGCTTTCAACGAGTACTACAACGTAGGTCCAACCATAAGCCACGAAAACGGAGTACAACATTTTTACGAGCATTCAAATGTTCTATATCGGTTTTGTAACTAAACACATTTATCGATAGAATTCATGAACAAGTACTCATGTGTTATATATTATCGGAAAGTGCGCTTCGAGATCTTTACGATGGTTTCAAATTCAACATCCTAACTGGTGATGCAAGGGCACTTTTAATGCTTTAAATTAATTTTTATGCGGGCCCAGCAAATTGCAATCAATCTAGGACACGCGTACGTCGACAGACCCTCACGAGCCATATATCATTGGAAAGTGCGCTTTGAGATCTTTACGATGGTGTCAAATTCAACGTTCTAACTGGTGGCACAAAGGCACTTTTAAGGCTTTAAATGAATTTTTATGCGGGCCCAGCAACTTCTAACCAGTCTAGGACACACATACGTCGACGGACCCTCACAAGCCACATACCATTGGAAAGTGCGCTTCGAGATCTTTACGATGGTGTCAAATTCAACGTCCTAACTGGTGGCACTTTCAATGCTTTAAATGAATTTTATGCGGGCCCAGCAACTTGTAACCAGTTTAGGACACGCGTGCGTTGACGGACCCTCGCGAGCCATATACCATTGGAAAGTACGCTTCGAGATCTACTCAATGGTGACAAATTCAACGTCCTAACTGGTGGTACAAGGACACTTTTAATGCTTTAAATGAATTTTTATGCGGGCCCAGCAAATTGTAACCAGTCTATGACACGCGTACGTCGACGGACCCTCACGAGCCATATACCATTGGAAAGTGCCCTTCGAGAACTTTACGATGGAGTCAAATTCAACGACCTAGCTGCTGGTACAAATACACTTTTAATGCTTTAAATGGATTTTTGTCCGGGCCCAGCAACGTATATTCCGTCAAATACACGTATACGTCGACGGACCCTCACGAGCCATATACCACTAGAAAGTACACATCGAGATCTTTACGATGGTGATAAATTCATTTTCATTCGTCTGGGCCCGGACAAAATTCTATTTAAAGCATTAAAAGTGCCCTTGTACCACCAGTTAGGACGTTGAATTTGACACCATCGTAAAGATCTCGAAGCGCACTTTCCAATGGTATGTGGCTGGTGAGGGTCCGTCGACGTATGCGTGTCCTAGACTGGTTACAAGTTGCTGGGTCCGCATAAAAATTCTTTTAAAGCATTGAAAGTGCCCTTGTACCACCAGTTAAGACGTTGAATTTGTCACCATCGTATAGATCTCGAAGCGCACTTTCCGATGATATATATTACACATGAGTACTTGTTCATGAATTCTATCGATAAATGTCTTTAGTTACAAAACCGATATAAAACATTTGAATGCTCGTAAAAACGTTATACTCCGTTTTCGTGACTTATGCTTGGACCTACGTTGTAGTACTCGTTGAGGGCTTTCAAACGGTATATAGTTCATTGCTATCTTCAGTTGGGCCCAGCTCCTTATAAAAACCCGTAAGGTCCTTTTGATAAATGTGAAAGTTCAGGATTTAGTTAATCGAAGAGGGACGATGAATTTGATTACTCGAAAATTAAATTTATGTGGTAAGTTTAACATTTTTTTGAGTAGGTGGTTGATCGCACCGCACGTTAGCGGTTAAGTGTTGAAAAAAATTTTATTTAAAACATTTAATATAAATTAAAACCTAAACTGTTTTCTTTTAGTTTTAATTTTTTTTGGAATCGCCAAAATGCAGATGTGTCAAAAGAAAATGAGAAAATTTAAGTTCTTTAAAGCTTGCCGCTTCGACATTGTCGATTTAATATAAGCCGACGATACACGCATCCGGCACAGAGGACCATTATATCGATAACGTTTAGTTTTTCTCTTTGAAAACGAAGTAATTTGATGAAAATTGAAAACAAAACGACGTTAGTGTATTTGAACGCGTACGCTAATCAAGTAAATTGTTGCTGTAGATTGTCGCACAGATGGTCCCTCGGGATTAAACTTTTCAACAATAATTTACTTGTCGGTTTCCGAACGTTGCCGTCAGTTAGACTCTCGGGACACAATGCCAAGCAAGTGCTTATCATCGTTGACAGCCAGAAATGTTTGGTAAATAGGTCGCCAAACATTCCGACATGTAAAGGGAGTAGACGGGGGAGATCGACAGTTTTCAACGTAATAAAAAATATTGTATCCACGTCCAGCTATGACACACGGAGTTCCTAATTAATTATGTTCCGTACGTGTGCTGCCGATCGAGCGTTACGTTATTAACGTCGCAACGAAGGTTTTTGTCCCTTCGAGTCCTTAGTATTTCGGATTCGAGAGCCGTACATAAAATATGCGGCGCACGACATTTTCGGTCGTTTAATAAAATGTCGTACGACAATAAAACGCTTCCATAAAGTGGATGTAGACGTGCCCTTTATTTTGAGCTATTCCGTCGATTTTCTGAAACGTTAATTGTTGCGGGCGGACAAGAATCTCGCAAGAAACGAAACCGCCACGTCTCGGCGTCGCGTCGCAAAAGTCTGCAAAGCGATAAATTAGGTTTCGCCCGATGACTTTTTTTTTAGTCTAGAACCAATTTTAGTTTCCGTTTCGACGTCGTCAAATTAGAAAAGGGTTGAACGCGATATCCGAATAATTTATTCAGACAGCGAATTTAAGCTGCCGACCTATTTACAAATCAAGCTCGAATTAATTAAGATTTGTCGGTAATTTGTGTTATTTTTTTCCAGGTTATTACCGTAGTAACGCCTGCCAGTGTAACGAAGAAAACGTCGAGTGAGACACAAACTACTGCAGTGCAATAACTTGTAAATAAAGTGAATAAGTGAATAAGTTATCCGAGTATGCCATATAAAGAAGTTTGAAATTGTACATAAATTGAGTGACTTTGAGGTAAACTTAATAAGGAACTAATTAAAAGTCGAGCGGCTGCGAGCTTGAGTATTTAATTCGTTAAAATAAGATAGCGTGTAAATAAATTAATAAACTCGATTTATTTTCAGAGTACAATATTTCCTGCAAATGTAGCGTTTATAATAAAACTGTAGGGTTATACAAAGTTACCTACAATGTAAAAGTTAGAGAAAAAATTAACATATTCCATCTTAATTTATGAATATTTATATTACATCGTTAAGTATATCAAATATTTAACAAACAACAATTCAATGTAGAAATCCCAGTTTAATAATGTTATATTAAAATTATTTATTTATATTTTTAAATAAACTGTAATGCTATTATTATTATTATTATTTTTTTTGAGAGTATTGGCAAGGATATACAAAATAATCGCGTTTAACAATTCTAACTTTACAAAAGGGGCTTTCGGTGTTCCGGAGCGGGATTCTCGGCGATGTGCATGCAGCTCCATAATCTTTCTTGAATTACGTAGGGAAGAACTTTAGCTACTTGCATGGATCCCTGGAAACATAATTCACTAAAAAAATTAAGCCAAGTTAACGGCAAAACCGTGTACGAAAGAAGAACGAGGGTTGGAATTACGTACAACGGCAGCCAGGATTAACTTGGTGGATCGGTTACGAATTTAGACTCCGAAATCTTCGGTTGCCGTTTAAAAAGTGCCATTAACATATTTGCGAAATCGTTGTAAATTATTTCGAACGCGACGCGCCGCGCGCCGCCCCTGCAAGGATTTATTATATTACGTGCATTATAAAAGTAAAGTTTGTTCGACGGCAATTCCGCGCTATTGTCCCGTTTTTGTCGAAAATTTATTACTTCTTGTTTCAAAAACAAATTATTCAAATGCGTTTCCGCTTCGCCCTTTTCCCTTTTTGTCGACAATACGTTTGACGTTTGATAAACGCGCTTTATTTAATATAGTAAGTGCTCCGATGAAATATCGTTACTAAATTGTGTTCCTCATTCCCATATCGGATGGTTGGCACGCATTTTAAAAAAAATTACCCGCATTATTTGATGAAAAGCAAAAGGTGTTACGGAAAGTACTTAATTACTTTATGGTTTTTGCAGGTATTATGTTGCGACTCCTTAGTCCTGCACGAAGTTTTTTGTATCGGACACTCCAGGGCGATCGAGGATTTCGGGTGGTTTTTACGAAACACGCCGGTGAGCACCAAAAACTTCGAGAATTATGACCTGAGAGAGGAAGTTGATTGCGTTACAAGGTAAATGATTGTTGCTTTTTTTTAAATGAAAATTAATCATTTAAATGTGTCCTTATTAACTAATTAATGGATAAAAAAGAATGAGTAGTAAATAACAATTAGTCGTTTGTACACTCGACGAATTAAAAAACGTGACGAGTCTCGAGATTAAAATTTACTTCATTTTAGTTGCTTGAAACGGGCTGACCGTTTCTATCGTCGACTATAGCTTATCCAATTGGCCTGGCGATTTACGTCATCAGTAAAAAATTACTAGATTGTTTATTTGTAATTCGGTTTAAAGTTTGGAAAGTATTCTATATTCTATAGATGATTTACCTGCGCACATACTAGATGGTATAAAGAAAGATTACAATTTATTAGAACTGTAAAAATATGAGGTACGACGCGACAGCACTGTGTGAAACATCATTAGTAACCTTTTATTGATGACGTGTCGCCAGTCCGTTTGGATAGGCCATAGCATTTCTAGAAACTTTGTAATCTTAACCTAATACCAAAACCATAATTACGCTGTTCAACTAGATTCGTTGCGTTTCTTAATTTTTTGAGTGTACATACATACAAAGGTTGCTCTAGAAGTACTGCCTCTTCCAAACAAATATTCGATTTTCATGTCCATTTAAAATAGTCTCTGTTGTATAAAACGCAGCGGATAACGACCAAAGCGTTAGAATTTATATTCTCCGCGTTTTTTCCTGTTGATGTCACGCGTCGTTTAAGTGGAGTGCGTTACAGTTACTGACGGGGAAGGTACCTCAAGTGTCGATTTACCAATTTTGACCTATCTTGAGAACTGAGAAACACTTACAGTCACTATTCATTAATAAAAAATTCGCGAATACCCACGTTGAGTCCTCGCGAATGTTAAGGGCTTAGTGTACTGACCAAAAGGAATAAAAAAATGTCTTAATTAATATTGGTCCGAAAACCAGCTCTGTTTAGTTTGGTTGTAGTTACGAAATTGAAAATTGAACTTTTAAGAAATTCTTTGGGACGTTTTGCACACCTTATTAAATAGTTTTGCCACCTCCCCTAAATCCCATAATTTTCAATTTTATACCTACAGCAGTTACAACTTTCAACTCCCGATTGTCGGATTTAGGGCGTGGGGGGGGGGGGCATTTACAATAAGATGGCATTTTGTTCGTTGACGATGACATCGTTTTTTTTTTAACACCTTGTATAATATGGCTCCTATTTATATTTTTATTTCTATATTTCAAGGTCCGCGATCTTCACCTGACCGGCAAAGGGTTTTGTCGAATAAAATATATTAAGCACCTCCGTTTTATTATTGAAAATGTGACGGTAACACAACGAGTACCTTCCTTGTAAGTAACTAAGTTCATTAATAAAAAAAAAAGAAATAAAATCATTTAACATAATAATAATTATGTAGGTATGTTAGCGCTAGAAACAATAATAATCCGACAACACTGTCGGTCCCGAACACGTGTCCTTATGGCAACGTCGTTATAGTAAGTGCTGTTTGCACAGACAGGTCGTCCTTGAGCCCACAACATATGCCCGAGCCGTAGACTTATTAGTTTGTCGTGAGCCGTGTTTGTTGAATGATATGTGTGTAAAATCCGGTTAAATTTTATAGTGTTCGATTGTTATTGTGCCGTTTCATTTTCGGAGAACAGTAGACATTTTTTGATAGTTCGGCGAATAGTGTTTTTATTTTCGTTTTAGACAAAAATATTAATCGTAAAAATGTGCGTCTCGGAGGACACGCAGGAGGAGGAGGCTTCTCGAAATCAAAGTAAGTCGTATGTTATGCTTTTTTTAAATGCGAGAAATACCTAGATACACTTTAAGCAATTTCTCGAGACTCTCAAAATGCAAAATTAAATTGTATCTAACCGTTTATGATCTAGGTACCTATATGTATAATAATTTTGGGCATTCGTTTCAATTTATTAGGAGTATAATTTAAACAAAACAATTGGTATCTACTTATTTTATACAAATTTATATTGTTCGTAATTTCTTTTGTGTTTAAAAACGACACAACCACGTCATACACGTAAGAGTAATACCTACGTATGTTAAACACGTGTTACTGTCGGCCGGGCTGGGCAGCCCGATAAGCGCATTGTTGAGGACTTATCGTCGAACGTAAGACAGATAACATTCGGCATTTGTTTAAATTAAAAATAGGTACGTAAAATAACTGCCTTACGTCGAGGTCATCATGCTATCGTGGTTTTCCTTTACGGGAATTTTTATATTTGTAATAAAATCGTATTCTTCCGGATTTTTTTATTATACCGGGTGATCGAGATCACTACCGCCCATCATCTTTTACCCCTTGATTTTCAAGCTACCGAAATGGAACTCGTCACAATTGATAAAGACACAAAATGCCATATTTTGACATAATGTGTGATATTTCGGACTTCCGCTTCGGTCGGAAGTGACGCCAATTTACGATTTTCAAATGGGACCTCCTGTATATTATTGCATTTTCATAATCCTGGGTGTATTCTGAACAGGTTAGCATAATTTTGGCGAAAATTATTTAGACTATTTTCTATTTATTGTGATAATTATGAAAGTACTTAAAATGTGTTTTTCTTTTTTCGAGTTTAATAGTTGTTAATAGATTTTGGGTTTGAGGATACCGTTGGATTGGTCTTTAAAAACTGTATCAAATATCTTTGATAGTTTGTGGGATATTGAGACGAATAGCGTAAGATAGCCGTTATACCCTGAACATTGGGTCGTTAAAAAAAAATATGCAACGTGTTCACGTCGAGGAACTCCACACTCCTGCCGAGTTTCTGAATTTTGAATTGCCTGCGTTCCCTTGTAAGGGCACTCGGGTGGTTTTAGAATTAAAATAATCTCGATTGTCGTTCCTGATGATCTTTTTCTCTCGATCGTAAATGGCACAAAAATCAGAATAATCACGTGAATTGTTTTATTGCTATTTTGAACTAAAAATGCGCTTAGGCGGTTTCAGTTCGTAACTTCTTCAATTAACATTTTCTATTGTTTTTTTTTTCAATTATAAATCTTTCACCCAAAACAATTTGAATTTTGTAGTCTACGTATTGTGTAAAATTTTGAAAATACTCGAAAAATTGTCAAATTTAATTTTTTCGGAAGTTAAAGAAAAAAGTTCAGTAAAGCAAAAACTGACGCACTAATCTCGCTTATTTTTCGAAAAATAGCACCTTCTGCACCTACTTATACCATTTAACAACACTTATCATTTATATTAATTTATTAGGTATACTAATTAATTGATTATATGACTATTTTGAAAAAAAATATAAAATATATATTATCCTTGAAATAAGTATTAAACACATTTTAAGCTACAATATTTGTTGAATAAACATAGAAAATAAGACAATGTGAGCAATTTAAGCAAATATTTGTGTAATTATTTTAGTTACTTATCAATAAATTAATTTTGATGTTTGCCAAAAACTTCAGGTATAAACTGTCTCCTAAATATTTCATATCCGCTTCAGATCGATTTTAGTTTGTAATCAAAAAATTATTTATAAAAAGTATAAATCACCTAAGCATAATAATATAATACTTTGTTTAAAACGAAAATTATTGAATACGAGTGCGAAGAAAAATAAAATAACAGCCTTTCAACTTCTACTGTTTTCAACTGTCTACGTATTTATAAGGTTATAAAATAATAACACAAATTGTAAATTTAATCAAAATTGTTGCGCAACCAGCGTTGAGCCAGTTGATACGAATTTTCCCAAAAATAAACGAAATAAAATTGAATAACTCGCAGAGAAAAAGTATACCAACATTTAAATCGTATTAGTTGACAAACGTCGCACAAAAGCACGACGATTTCTAATGGTTACGTTCTCAATAATCGTGGAAATTTTAAGCTCTCTCTTTGTGTAAGCCGATAAGAGATTATACCCCGAAGGCACCACGAAAATAAAGTTTCTGTTAGTAGTTGTTTACATTTCCATTATCCAATTATTTGCAATGTTGTTCCATGGAAAGTCGTACATTATATCGACGTGTAGTTTTGGCAGAACGTCTTAACCGTTACTTTTGTTTGCGAAAATGACTTATTCTGACTATCTAATGTATCTAAGGCAAAAACTAAACCCTTAAAATCTGTTAACAATATTTGTATTTCCGTAAAACGTATCTGCTTATATAGCTTATCCAAACCTATATGATATTCACGTCATCAACAAAAAGTGACTAGATTGTTTATTTGTAATTCGGTTTAAAGTTTGGAAAGTGACATATTCTATAGATGATTTATTTAGGCACATATTAAACGGTATAAAGAAAGACTACAATTTATTAGAACTGTCAAAATACGAGGTACGAGTTGACAGCACTGTGTGATACGTCATCATCTAATAACCTTGTATTGATGACGTAAACATATAGGTTTGGATAAGCTATAGCTACGCTACAACACAAAACGCGCGCTCCCGTAAAATCTACTTTTTACGGGTTCAGACGTTCTGTCAAAACGGCGTCGATATTGTATTAAAAATGATAATGATTCGCCTAAGGCGTTTTCCTATAGCGTAGAGACCTCCGTTCGCGCACTTAAAAGCTTCCTGCGGTATTTTAAAAGCCAGCTAAATTAGTAATTTTGAAAAGTTCACACGAGCCCCTAACTGCCGAAACAAGGTGTGCGTAAACGTAAAATGTTTCTGGGCGCGTAATTGCTTTCATAACATACTTTACGTGCTTTTATAGGTAAATGGAATATGAAAACACTCGACTCGCTCGCGCATTTTCCGGAAAAGCTTCGTAGTAATATGGATGTATAAAGATAGATAAGTACGTGTGCGGTTGAAACTTTGTTCTTGCCGAATTATAGCCATTTTAAGTTTAAATTCAAAAAGTAACGAATTAACCATCATTGAGCATATTATTAAGGAAACTAAATTTAATGACATTTTTTTATCTTTATTCTTTTGCGGAAATGACAGATATGTACCTACGGTTTAGTAAACTGTAGACTACGCATTTATCATTTGTAATAATAAAAAATAATACGGATTGACTTGACAAACATAATTTTATTTTAGATAAAACTTGTTCAAGGATTGCTAATTCGTTGCTTTTCGGATTTAATCTTAAAATGGCGGTAATTCGGTAAGGACAAACTTTCGACTAACCATGTACTTACAGAGATTTTTTATTCGTTTTAGCGAGTACTATACCAACTATGCATAGTTAGCCCATATTTTTGTTATGCCCTGTATATTTGTAGATGCATAATTTCATAGATGAACACTGATTAAAAAAAAAGTTAACAACGCAAGTGCCTAATAAACGATAAACTGTTACAAAAGGCGTTCAACGTGGCCTGACTTTTTCTAAAGAGCTTCGTATTTGACTCGATTAAATGCATTGTTAATTTTATTTCTTAAATCATCTATGTATGTATGTCTTGAATAGGTTCAGTGTAAACTAATTGGTTTAGGTAACCCCATATGCAAATATCAAACGGATTTAGATCTGGTGAACGAGTCGGCCATGGCCCAGGCCGTTCAATCTATTTATTGTCGAGCGTTTCGGTAGATTTTTAAAAGGCCTTTTACACAATCAGTTTAACTGAACGCTTCTGTTTTTATGAGTTAGTTCAGTTCTCAGTTTATGTTTGCTCCATGTCGAACCATCGCGTTCCGTTTCAGTTTCGATTTTGGGTATCAGTTTGAAACTGAATTGAAAACTGAACTGATCGTGTAAAAGGCCCCTTCATAAAATGCATAAAATAAGCATTTCGACGAGTTTGTAAGCCATGGCATCAAACATTGCTTTCATTTCATTTCGTAGGAACTGTAAACGCCTGTTAACCTGTTTGGCGAACAAATGGGTTCTTAAAAAACAGTTTATTTTAGTTTGTCTTTAATTATTTACAATACTAGTGTTGTTATAACTTTTTTTTAATCAGTGTTTAACTCCGAAACTACGCATTTCCGAATGTAGGTATAATATTATGTATTTATTAGGCTTTTTTGTTTTTTTTTGACGCCAGAAATACGTGGTGAATTATTATGCAATCGAGGTGGGACACCCTGTATAGATTAACAAATGAAAAACGATTTAAAAGAATTTAAAAATGTTTCATGTCATATATTCATATGTTTTGTCCCGTCGCCCATGTTAGTTTTTATCGTAAAAGGCTCAAAAAAAAAGATTACTGTTGGTTTTTATTTATTATCTGATGTGTCCCGTTTAACAATTCAAAAATAACTGCTACCCTTAATCCCTTTTGTTCCTCTCTCGTCGCTCGTTGACCTGCGATCGCATCTCGCGGGACAAAACATATGAACTTGACTGTACATAGGATGCTAATGCAGATATACTTGTACTGTAAACGTCAACCATAGAAATGATTCTTGTCGGTTTTCATTAGCGTTCATAATTTTAATAATTTCTTGTGCAAAAGAGTTTAAGAATTTTTAAACGTTTAAAAATCACACCGATTTTATTTTAGTTGGTGTTACGGTAAAAAATATTTTGACCGTTTCAAGATCGAAAGCGAGTTGTTTTCACTTCAAGCTATATATTGATCATTTATATCTATTTATCTGTATTTGTGGTGAATTTTGTTTTGCTGCGTTGTACTTTTTGTCTATTTTACTGCAGGTTATAAACCTTTCTGAATTGTAATTTAATTATTCTTATTATTTTTGAGCTTGACGTTCATATACTCACACTCGGAATGTTATAGGTATGAGTCGTATGATTCGCAAAACTTTCTAAAACATTACCTAGTCGTGCTTACTTAAGGGTAGGCCACAACCTCCGTTTCATCGATTTCCATCCACTTTAACATATCTACGGGTTGGGAGCCATCCAAAAGTAACTTGTGTAAAAGGATTTAGGCCACCACTGAAAAAATCGAGGTCAAAGGTCCTAACGCGGGATCGGTTTGGGGCGTAGGGGAATCTATATACTGCTAAAAAATAATCACATTTTTATTAATAGGTATTATATCATATCCGTAAACTAATAGCTTTCAAGAGATAAAGGCATTAGTCATTTTTTGCAAGAAATTGCATTCACGGAACCAAGCGTTATGGAACTATTTGCTAAAAATTTGTTTATTTTTCTAGTTATTTATCGATTCTCCTAGGTCCAAAATTGATCAGGCGTCTATAATCTTTGACCTCGATTTTTTCAAAAACGAAGACGTAGTCACCTGAACCCTTTTACGCAAGTTACTTTTGGGCGGCCCTCGACCCGTATGTTAAAACGGATCGAAATCGGTGGGAAGGAGGTTGTGACCTCCCCTTGTTAACCTTCATGGTGTTAGTTAATTATAAGGCGTAAGCGTTCGCTTTTACGATATAAAGCCCGAATAGTGTTCATAATATTTAATTTAATTTTTTATGCGTAAAAAATTAGGCTTTATAAGTCAAAATATATTTTTTTGAAAGAAAATTAATAAAAACAGTTAGTTGCTCGTATAATTTTTATATTATCCATCACAAAGTTCGAATTAATTGCTCTTGAAATATCGTAGTTTCGAATTTATTGCTGGCACTATAAAGATAAAAAATGAAATGTAACCAATTAATTGTTTATATAGTCTTTATATTATTACTGCAAAGTTTGAATTAATTGCTCTTGGAAATTGGTAGTTTTGAATTTACAGCGCGGTCCTCCGTAACGTGAACATCTGATTTGACTGATTCGATATTCTACACATTCCAAAACGTGAACGCGAATCTTTTTATATGTATTTTAAAACACAAACAACGGAATAATACAAATTTAAAACTGTTCAGTTACACGAAACTTCTCGAAAACGTGAACTCCCCACTCGCAGTAATTAGTTCACGTTATCGAGACTACTGTATTACTGTACTCTCATTATAATAGTAAAAAAAAATATAATATATATTTTTTTAAGAATATTTATAAAAACAGTTAGTTGCTCGTATAGTTTTTATATTACCAGAATGTTTGAATTAATTGCTCCTGAATTATCGTAGTTTGTATTCGTTTTTAACTCTTATAATGCAATAAATTCCAAATTACGATATTTCAGGAACAATTAATTCAAATTTTGTGGTGGATAAAGTAAAAATTATAAGAGCTTTTATAAAATACATTCTTTAAAAAAAAATAACATATCTTTAGTTATTTCTTACCTTTATAATGTTCAGCAATGGATTCCAAACGACGAAAATTTAAGAGCAAAAATAAAAAGTTATAAAAAAATTCGGAGCGCCTGCTTTTTAAGCGTGTAATTATTGGAATTTTTTCGATACATTTAGTATCTGTTGTATTGTAGAAGGCAATTAAATAGCAATTCATTCTGGTAAATTCGTTTTTCCTTCAGAAGTCTACATATTATGTGTTTTCGGATGTGGGGGCGTCAATTTAACGGCAAGTTAGCATACCCCCTCCCCCGCGCAACGGTACGCGAGCAATAAATTAGCGCAAAATTATAGAATATATCAAAATTTAATTTGTGATAGTGAATTGGATTGTCTCATCTTTGAGAGGACTTCGTGTCCTCGGTTGAAATTAATAGTAGACGTCTTGTTTTATAAGTACCTAACGATCGTTCAATTTATTGTGCGATAAGAAGGAATAATTCATTTGTTTTTTGATCGGTAATCGCGATTTACGAACGGCGACCGAAAGTTCAACAATTAATCTACGTTAATTGTTATCATAAGACACTTAACAGACCGCAGAGTCTAATTTATCGTGGTCACGCTTTTTCTTTATTGCGCTCACTTTATCTTCAGAACGGCTTTCCAGCGCCTGCACGTACCTAGATTAAAATAACTTTAACCTTGGACCGATTTCGTATTTTGAAAAGAGATCGAAAACGCTATTAAATAACGAAAATTCGAATACACGTTTGTGCGCGCGTTCGAAATAATAATAATAATATGTTTTATTGTTTCATCGTTTTCCCTTATTTATACATTGTAATTCCTCGACGGTCCTCGCCTTATCAGCAATTACTTTCTTGCAATAAACATTTATGATCTAGCATCGACATTTTCCCATTTAACGTTTGATTCGTAAAGATACCATTCGAAGGAGCGAAGGAAACGAAAGCATTAAAAGAAATAATAAAAAACGAGGAAAGATAACGATGCCGTAAAAGCGCACAATATCGTAGTATTATCATCCACCGAAGTGGCAAGAAACGTGTTCGCGAGGCGTTTCACATGTTACGGGGGCCTATCTATTTTTTATTTAATCCCCGTATAAAATTCTAATACTAATTTATGTTCCGGATTTATTGCCAATTTCCTTTTAGTCGATCGGTCGCCGCTCCCGTACGTTCCGCGGACGCACAATCTCGAGTCGAATCGACGAAAAGCGAAACAAGGTGTAATTTTAAGTTTCTATAATTTTATCTAAATCGACAATCTCCGGGGCCGTACCTGTTTAGATATAGGGAAGGATACATTTTCGCTTACTTTAGCTTTAGCGGGGGCTTTTTCTTGTTTGGTTTTTAATCTCTTTCCGGACGGCGAATCGGCTTTATGACACAAGCGAAAAGATATCGTTTAATTTCGCGGGGAAGTATTTTCTTAAACAGCTTGATAAACTTGAACAATGGAGAATGGCCGTGTAGAGTTGTTCTTCGAAGTGGCGCGTCGTTATTGAAAAATAAATCGAAAAGCGCGCGCGCCCAATATCGCCAGAAAACAAAGAAAACTATATTTGAATGCTGGATGTACAAATACCTGCGTACAAACAATTTCAGACTCGATAGTTATTTTTTTACGATTGAAATCAAACATTTACGAACTTTTCCCCGGAACCGTAATATTAGGTTGGGGAAAAAGTTTCTTCGTATTTTAGTACGAAAATGAAACAAGTTTTTTTTTATATTATAAATGAAGTTTATTAAACTAAATATGTGCCATTTTGTTCGACCACCTTTTGCCACTTTTGAGGTAAAATCATAATCCCATCACTATAAAATTTCTGTGATTTTTTAGCGAAAAATTGCAACAAGTGATTTTCACAGACCTCTTTTAAAATCAACTTTACACCATTAAGAGAGTTCTGTTGAGATCGAAATAAATGAAAATCTGATGGTGCAAGATCAGGACTATATGGCGGATGCATCAAAATTTCCCAGCCAAACTCTCTCAATTTTTGACGGGTCGCAAAAGATGTGTGGGGTCTGGCGTTGTCGTGATGGAAGACGACGCCTTTCCTATTGATCAATTCTGGTCGCTTTCTCTCGATTGCTTGACGTAATCTTTCCAGTTGTTGACAATAGAGATTAGAATCAATTGTTTGACCGGGTGGGAGCAGCTCGTAATAAAGTATTCCTTTGTAATCCCACCACACACACACATCACTTTTCTTGGCGTCAATCCTGGTTTTGCCACCGTTTGCGGAGCTTCATTTTGCTTCGACCACGATCTTTTTCGTACATTATTATCGTACGTGATCCATTTTTCATCGCCCGTAATGAGCCGTCTCAGAAATGGTTCGATTTCGTTCCGTTTGAGCGATGAATCGCAGATGGAAACTCGATCCGTTAAATTTTTCACTGTCAAATCATGTGACACCCAAACATCGAGTTTTTTTTTATATCCGGCCTTTTGCAAATGGTTTAAAATTGTTTTGTGGTCGATTTTCAGTTCCTTGCTAACATCATAACTACTAATATGCCGGTCTTGCTCAACTTTTCTCATGATTTCATCGACTTTTTCAGTGATTGACCGACCACAGCGAGGTGCATCTTTGACATCAAAATTTCCAGCTTGAAAACGCTTGAACCAACTTTGTGCAACGCGTACTGATACTGCATCATGTCCATAAATATCACAATTTTTTTTAGCAGCCTGAGTCGCATTCTTCCCTTTTTTATAATAAAATTTCAAAATGAATCTAATTTCCTCTTTATTTTCACTCATTTTAAAAACGCAATAACTTTTGACTGAGTGAATAAATATCACAATTGTTTAGGTTAATTTGTTCTGTGAAATGTCAGCTTTCATTTGCATGTAAATATTACTAAATTCGATTAATAGTACCAGAGTTATGCGATCTTAAAGCCATCTACCGCGAATCTAACTTTTTCCCCAACCTGATATATAAACAAGAAAACAAGTCACGACGCGAAAACTTTTAAATTGAGAAAACATAAATTTCGGTACCGAGATTTTTCAAGTCTCGCGCGAATGGCGCGCGGCGTATAGCACAGCTCCCGGATACACTGATTTATCGTGGAAAAGGAGGACGGACGAGGAAAAGGGAATTACTTAACAAAGAATATATCTTGCGCGGCGACCCAATAAATTATCTATAAGGCTGATTTACCAAAAACTTTTTCTTTCTCCCCGGTTCCTGCCTGAAGTAAACAAGCGAATCCTGAGGGATAGTGATGTAGGACTGTTCGTCGTGCGTGCCCAACGATTCAAATTTACTCGGCTGACAGTCCAAATCCAGTCTTAAGGTGCTCGTGGAAAAATCCGCACTCACGGAAAGCCACGTCCATGCTGAAACACATTAATTTTTTTTTTAACATATCGTAAAAATCATACACGGCGCGGGCGTGGCAACTTGATTATGAAAAAGGCGTGCGCCCCTTTCCTTCGCCCCCCAGTTCGTTCCCTTCGGAATTAAATTATGGCCAAACGTAAAAGTGGTCAGTCCGGGAGCGTCCCGGCCGCGGCGGGTCTAATTTACAAGGGAAGTTGTAAATTTTGTTGAGATTAAAAGGGTCAAGAGATAACTTTACGGGGTAAAAACGTTTCCGAGCTCTACGCTAAAAAAAAATCGCGCGAACTTTGTTTTCTCGGCGATCCCTTAAAAGAAAACCCCTTCTAAGTTTCGTCTTTAGTATAAGTAGATTGCGGAAAGTGGTTTTGCGATGTAGGTGCCCTAGATATATATATATATAAAGTCGGCTTTTCGGCTTTGACGAGTTAGACGCAATCGACGAACGTTAAATTAACATCGCGACGATTGTTTTCTTTGTAAATTAATTATATTTAAAAATTATTCAATTTTGCTTTGCGATTTACGAACGTCCCCCGTCTTCTCGTTTATCCAATTTCCGGGAGGTTTAATTTCAATTAGCTTTAGTAATGTAACAAAGGCGTTCTAAAGTTCGGATTGTTTATAATCTTCGAAATTAATTAACTTTTCGACTACGAATGCGGCCGACTTAAAACAATTTTAACCGAAACACCGAGATTAGACGGTCAAGCGGTTTTTAAAATGGGACACGTCGACGTCCTGAAAAATGTGTAGCGGTTTAGGAACAGAATATCGCGATTTGAAAGAGGATCGCATTAATAACGTCAATATCGTTGTATGTTTGACAAGGGTGAATTTTTTACGCCGAAACGGGGGGCGAAAGCCGTCCCGAATACTACACACCGATGACAGATTTATAAATTGTAAAAAGGACGCGCGATAAATTATAGAATTTCGAGTTATTTATACGTGGCCGTACATCGGCGACGGAAAAATTAAAATTTTTAATCGTATTCCCCGGACGAGCACGAAAATTAGTCCGTTTAAAATACCAAACACGGAGAGATTGATTCATCGGTTCGCTAAATTAGTTAAATAAAGCAACAAACCCACAATTGACTGCCGGAATCCCGTCATTAAATAGCGCGTGGCCATAAATTAGATGGCACTCAAATAAATTACTCGAGCTCCTCCAGCTTTGTTGTATAATGTATAACGTCGCCGATTTATTTTTTTCTTATGGGGCTCGGAAACATTTGCACGTGAAATTCTCGTATAAAGTAATTAAATTTAACTACTCGCCATTCTTTTAACTCGAAACTAAAAGAACTTCGCGTTCGTCACGTAAGCAAACGTACGGGAAACTTTAAAGATTCAAACTATTTCAATTTAAGGAGAACGAAATCCGATGTCCCTTTCCTGCTGCATTTAAATGGCCTGCCCTAAAAGCGGGAACGAATATAAACTAGATTGTGATCTTGAAACTAAAGCAAAAATTGCGATTTCAGTCGGGGCGACGTTTAATTTTCATTTGAACCTGTCGCAATATCCATTAAAGGGCGAAAGTTTTCTAGGCAGACCGTATTTAAACGTTTGGCCGTGTGGAATTTCTGAAAAATTTACAACCGAACTGGCAAGTAATTACAGATAACATCTATAAATTTCGGTAAAAATGTGTGCAAAGATAAAAAGCAATGGGTCGTTAAATTTAGACGGGGGATGGGGACGATTATTTAAAAGCGGTCGCGTATTTTGCCCGACACACTTTGATAATTAATCGGAAAACTAAAAAATTTCGATTTTAGTAAATTTATGGCGCAGGTTCAACTCTTAATTTTTTTTAAAATTTATTTACACCATCTAATTTAATATACCTTCGATCCTTGATATTCGCAGGGGTTACGTTCCCGGAGTTCTCGGGAAATGTGAATACGCTTAACTTTTTTATCTTTAACGTTATCGCTTCTTTTATTCGAAAATCTTAAACGAACCTCATTTTGGCGCAATAACCTTAGAAATTGACCGTTTTCGAAATAATCGCATGTTAACGTTCGGCTGCATAATTCATTACGAGAAATTCCAGGCGCAGATTCTAACGCAAATTTTGTTGTCAATAAATAGCAATCGTGTCTCCCATATTATCTGAATTTGAAAAATTATTATGCTTGGGCATAATCTAATTTTCGTTAACTGATATTAACCAAAAATTGGAAAAAATGATTATCTGTCAAAAGGAAAGTGTTTAATCTGCTCCTATTTCTTCTAATGAATTATGCAGTCGAACGTTATCTCGAAATCTGTCAATTTCTAAGGCTGTAATAACAACTGAAGAGCGTTTTTCCAAAAATCGTCGTGTCCAAAGCTTATGTCAAGCGAATTAACACCTTAATTAAGGTCCTTAATAAAAGAAGCGATAACGTTAAGGATAATAAGGTTAAGCGTAGGTACATTCACATCATAAACAAGGCTTAAGGCGGATTTCTACTTTGTTGGGTCGAAAAAACCGAATTTTTTTTGACATTTTCTAAAAGATTGAAGTCTTGAAAATATGTGGTTAAAATTTCAAATCAAAACTCGTAAAATTTACAGAGTTATAAGCCATTAGACAATCGAAAGTCAGTTATTATAGAATTCGGAGCGCGCTGGAAAGGAAGCGAGTCGCAGTAGCCTTCTTCTCTTTTCATGTATTGTTAGTTTTGAAGCCTGAATGGGTCGGTGTTTTGTTTCAAATTTAACGGACTACATTTTAGTTTATTCCAAACCGTTTACGGTAAAGGACATACTTGTGAGTTCTCAAACTTTATCATTATGTATAAGAACAAGAGATTTTCCAAAGTGGATAATAAACGTCCAGGACATAATGTAAAAAAAGAAAATTTTGTGGTAACCGGTATACTAATAAAACAGACGTGTCGTTTGCGAGAACATCGGCGGAAAAACTCAAAAGTAAAGACGATTTCGAAGTTACTGTTGATCTAATGCACGGGTATCGGATTATACACTTTTTATTTGTGTTTAACATACTCAGTACGATATTGAAGTGTAAGGAATGTGATAATAATGTGGAATTTAAAATAAAAGGGGAACAAGGCTTGGGATTCAAACTTCTTGTCAAATGTGATTGTGGCTCAAATGAAATCGATTCCTGCCCAAAAATAAACAATAAGGCATTTGAAATCAATCGAAGAATCGAGTTTTTGCTATGCGTGTACTGGGAATCGGTTTACAAGCAATAAATATTTTCTGTGGGCTGATGGATTTAGGCCAAGGGCTGTCCACTAACGTATATTATTCATGCTTAGAAAATATATGGATTGCCGCTAAAGCCGTGTTTGAAATCATTACACGAAAGGCTGTATTAGAAGAAAAAGCGAAAAATGCCGAAGCGGGAAATGAACATTCACATCTGAGCGTTTCAGGTGATGGAACTTGGAGCAAGAGAGGCTTTTCGTCATTGTTTGGAGTAGTCACTCTAATTGGAAAGCATTCTAATAAGCTGATTGACTTGATTGTCAAGTCCAGTTTTTACCAAGCTTGCAACAATTGGAGAAGCAAAGACGATATCACTGACGACGAATTTCAACAGTGGTATGAAGATCACAAAAAAAAATTGTGCGTGTAATCATTCTGGGAGCGCCAGTAAAATGGAAGTAGACGGCATCATCGAAATGTTTACCTGATCGGAAGAGCTGCATAACGTTAAATACGTTAATTACATCGGCGATGGTGACACAAAAACTTTTAAAGCATTATTAGAAAGTCAACCATATGGAGATCAGCTTATTGTGAAAAAAAAGAATGCGTCGGACACGTCAATAAACGCATGGGTTCTCGATTGAGAGCCGCAAAGAAAAATAATAAGAGAATCGGTGGTAAAGGCCCTGGAAAATTAACTGATAGCTTAATTAAAGATTTCAAGAAGTTCTTCGGCCTATTTACGACGATTTATCATCCAATGATTTATTGAAGCGATGTTTGGGTGGCCACACACAAAACAATAATGAGAGCTTTAATGCGCTGCTGTGGAATATGGCTCCAAAACACATTTTTAGCTCAGCAAAAATCATTCAAATTTCGTCATTTCTGGCAACGTGTGTTTTTAATGAAGGCTTCGCTCCTCTGCTTCAAATAATGGAAGGAATGGGAGTAAAAATGGGATTAATGCGAAGATTATGGGTGATAAACGAGACAACAAAAGGCTCAGAATTGCTGAGAAACGAGCTACTGCAGCATCAAAAGAGGCTCGTTTGGCTCGTCGTATGGAAGAATCTGCCAAAAACGAATTATACGAGGAAGAAGAGGGAATATTATATGGTCCTGGGATAGCTGACTAATGCCCGATTTCTTCACACCTCGAAATCTGACAGTTATCTGTTGGATACAGTTATCCAGAACTTATCTAGAGGTGAAGAAATCGGGCATATATGTAAGTATTAACTTTTACCCTGCAAAACTCTTGCTTAACTTTAAACGCGGTTTTCTCGAAAACATATTTTTCAAGTTGGTGGAAGTCTTGCACAATCCCCTAATTGAGCAGTTTTAATGAATTTTTGTTTAAAATGTGCAGAAAGGTCGTCTCCATAGCTGGAACTAGAATAATAAAAAAATATTGCAACAATTTTTTTTATAACTAAAAAACTAAGCAAATTTTTTGCAAAAAAGTAATTTTTAGCTTTGACAAGGCGCCATTCTTACAAAAATTCATATATTTCTTTTATTCTAGTTCCAACTATGCGCAAATATCTACAGATTAAGAATCTGATCGATTTTTGTGTTTCGAATAATTTTCCGAGGATCAGGAACTTCCACCACCTACTCATCTCGACGCGCCATATTGACTTTACGCCCTTCTGCCCACCACTTCCTATTCGAAATTATTAATTTTCCATATTTTTGTTATACTAAATAAAGATGTATTTAAACGTATATCAACTTTCATTATTCTATCTTTAACAGTTACTTTACAACAAATTCTTCAAAAATTGCCTAATTTCGTGTTCCACAAAGTAGAAATCCCCCTTAAGAAGAAGAATACATCGCAATATATATCAGATTATGATTTGTCATTATCCAAAAACGTCTATTCCCAAATTTTTACGTTCGTACATTCAAAAACATTAAACATATTGCGGAAAAATAAATCTTTAATTTTCAACCTTGACACCCTACATCTTTTTTATTATTATCGACATTTTATTAAGGCTTGCTGGGTCAAATCGTGATATTTTGAAGTCGAGAATCTCCCATTTCTCTATGGATTATTACTTACGGACGACCCTGTATAGGAGGGAAAATGTGTCGAAAGAATTTGTCGTTCCCGCGAAACTTTTACAATTTCAACGAATCAGTTGCGTTTAGAATATTACTACCCCGAATTAAAAACTAAAAATTTCGTCCTAGTTGTTGAATAAAGCTCGCGGTAAAAACTTGCGATATTTTGCATGAAATTCAAACCAGTCGTTAAAACGCGACTTACGCAAAAGAACGGGGCAAATAGTTTTTCCGCATTGAAGTTACAAATTAGATAAATAATAATAATAGAAACGCAATCAAAATTTAAGGTCGGTTATACTTTATGTAATCGATGAGTGAGCGCACGTCGCCCTTTATCAAAAGAATTCGAAATCGCACCTTTTACGTATGTATGCTACGATAAAATAGCGATATCGGGAACTTTCTATACAAAATAAGGAGACGAAGGTTGTTTGGTTTTACGAAACGATTGATAAAATATTTATAAGTGTATCATAAAAATTTCCTGTAGTCGCATGTCGAATTCGGGCACGTCGGTTAGTGAAATATTCAACGGTAAATCGAGAAGTGGTCGGTGCATTTTTTGGTAAGTATGTGGCACCTACCACCTAAGTGCGCGCGAAAGTACCTTTTTTTCGTTTATGTTATGTATTTGTATAAAATTATTTTAAATTTTAAAGTTCGAAAAATTGGCTCTATCACTGAATAATTTATGTCCCAGAATCTTTGTTATTACGCCTTGTGAAATAAAGGTGTCGAACGTTTCCTTCGAAATAAACTTGATTGGAACCCTTTTCTTATTTTCTCGTTGACAAGTGCTCGTTGGCGAATTTGAACAAATTCGATCGACAATTTTCGTTGCTGTCATCTTCTGTCGAATTTCGTGGATTTTCATTTTTCTCGTCAATAAAAACGACGGAGAATATCATTACGTAATTACATATTTTATTTACAGAAAACGAAGATTTTCTCGTCGTCGTAACGGGGACATTGAAATTCCAATTTTGGGAAGCTTCGAATTCCTGAGCTCTTCCAACCAAAGTTCCAACTACTATCAAATTACTTGGACGGAGTTCATGTAGTTACGAAGCCAACGGTAAGTCCTGATTTTTATTTGTAGTACTAAGTACGTAAATTAGTTTTGACCTCGTAACACCAACGAATCTTATCTTAATGAAGCTTTAATTAACGATACCGTCACACAGTGGGGCGGAATATCGTAAAACGTGGCAGAATGTCAAAAATTGAAATATCATATTTACTTATTCAAACTCATATTTTATAATAGCTTAATCATCTATGGATGTTATACGATTAAGCAATTACTGTTATCACATATTTCCGTGTAATACAGGCAGAACTGTTAATTCCGATAAACTCGTGTGAATTGTTTATTACACGTCAAAATAGTTGTTCTGCTCTTCGTTTAGTTTTTTATAGATAATTAATACAAAAGTGAGTCGACATCGAGATGGATGCAAAGTCTACAGGTGCATAAACTTATTTAATAAGTTATTGTTCATTAACGTGCCCAATTTTGTTTATTATAATTAATCTATTTTTGTAACTAAATTTCATTTCCTTCATGTCACTAAATTAACTAGTCGTTGACTTTTAGTTTACTATCAAGCTGTATCAGGTTACATTCTTTGCTTAGAAGTATAGCTAATACATACAGCTACTGCATAATAAAAAAAATACTGCGACTTTTTGCGACAATAGAAGATAATGGCCTATAAGACTAAAAGCTTATAGCCGACTCTGTGTTTATTGCAAAACAATTTAAGTAAACTTCGACCGATATTTCGAATATTTTAAAGCAACATTTCATTCTTCCCTATTCATCTTCAATTGTAGAAGAAGCAGAAAGCCGAAAAACTTCAAAAATTTTACATGTTTTTTGTTAGTGTTCTAAAATCGCTGAATTAGTAAACTGTTTAGTTTCCCACAAAAAAAGTTGAAGCAATTTTATACAGATGTTTTATATATGCTCGGGAAACAAATATTTTTCGATATACAGATGAATCGTCTTCCGAAGAAAAGGAAACAGAAAGTGTTTCTTTTTCATCAGACGACTAAACTACACTTTTTTCTATTGTAACTAATTTTATTTTAATTTTACGATTAGAATAGTTTAATTACAATAGAAAAAGATACCTGAATAGTCTACCTGATGAAGAAGAAGAAACATTTTCTGTTTTCTCTGTTTCCTTTTATTAGGCCATCTTTTATTCAATTATTAATTTATTTTTAAAATTATTTACGAATATTTTGTAAGAGTTTGTTTTGTGAAAGTTTTTGAACAGTTTAATAGCAGTAATATTTTTTATTTTTTTAGTAAGATAGTTTTTTGAATACGTACGTTATATAATAAATGCAATTTTTTTGCTTGATAAACTTTGTTTTCAAAATAAGTCGAATATTCCACAAGCAATACATTTTTTCCTACTGCGATGAGATTTTTAGTTCAGTATAGGTAGGTACCTACCCCTATTGTAAACCCAATTTCAGAGACACCCTATATATGAATTTATATGTATAAAAAATATTTATGGAATTTCTCTTGTGATCAATAAAAATAATGGTTTACTATGAAATGTTCGAAAAACATTGTTCTCAAACAATAAATCTACTCGCCCATCACAGCTCATGTTTGACTGTAGTTCAAAAACTGACCATTATATAACTTTTTCCGTATTACATTTTTTGTTCTGCAGGTCCTAAATTACAACATATGTGATAACCAATCAATGTCACGAGATTATTGCGGGGTATTTTTATTTTAACTTTTTTAAGTCCTTTATCTACATTTATTTTTAAAATAAAACTTGTAAAATATTATAAATGATCTATATTTATTCAATCTAAATGTATACCAAATAGTTAAAACAGTTATATAAATCAAAATAGTTTCTGCCACGTTTTACGGTATCTCGCCCCACTGTGCGTCAGTTTAAAATGGCTTCATTATATTCTAAGCGCTATGAATCGATTGGATTGTTTTTCGTGTATAAGCATTTGGTAAATTAATCAAATACTTAATTAAATTTGTAGCGTTGATAACCGATCCACTGTAGTTTCTAAAAGAAAAACGCCGAGACGTTGCAATGATTATTTGTCGAAGTGTCTAATTTTCAAATGTTCCGAATGACGCCATAAAATAAGCCGATTCTTGGTTAAATCGAATATTTGAGTTATTTCTAACTAAAGCAATTACCTAAGTGTAGGTATGGATAATTTGCACTAAAACGCTAAATTGGAGTATTAGGTTTCTGATTAAAATACGGATCAGTTACGGTTTATCAAGGATCCCTTTGGGAAGTTGTGGATGTAGTCTACATTTCCTTTTCCCTTTCGTGCTCTTTTGTTTTTGTTAATGCTATCGTTTTTTTGAAGAGGCGTCCATTTTTCGTTTTAAGTATCTCGATACATCTTTGTTGAACTTGATAAGGAGTCGTTTGTTCTTTCTAAGAAAACATATGTAGAGAACGTTATAGTAACGAATAATAAATAAAGGAATAATAGGCACTTTTAATTAGGTGATTCCTTTTAATTTGATTTTTTTAAATTTCGTAATACATCCACGAATTCTGCAACGCCCAGTATATCGGGCCTGTTGTCTACGTTTTCATTCCGTTCCCCACCGTCTAGAAATATATTAGAATTGCAATATCGTTTTGACAGCCAGAAAGAAATGCGATATGAATTATAGGTAAACAGCGGGCGGCTCCATTCGAACTACATATATAAGCCAATTTCTAACGTGCCCCTAGAGACGACATATGATATAACAAATAATTCCATATTTTGGCTCGGTGAAAGAACGAACGGCGCCGGCGTTAAAACGTTAAAGTATCTTCGTCGGCGAAAAATCAAGCGAAATAAAATAAAGAATGGGGGAGAGGGTGGCGGTATTTTCGGGGATGCACGTTCATGTAAGAAAACAATTCAATTCCGGATAATTACTCGTGCCAGTCAGCTATTCCAAATGAACCCCGATACAACTGCCGAAATCGATATCTATTATTACATAATTTTAATTTAACTGTAATTGAAAGCGGTTTGTGGATGAGACGTTTCACGTCTCCTCGAGTAATTTGTTGTTCCTGTGAACATCTCCGTTATTCGCTATGCTGTAATTGTCGTTGGGTAGGTAACATAAATGTACATATTAACCGACAATAGTGAAAATTACCTTACGGTTGCTTTGTTTTCAATTCTATAAAAGCGGTTCGTTTCAAGTGTTTATCTTAAAAATATGAATTCGTAATAATTATTAGCACTCGGAAAACTTATTGTTAATAATGAAGGTTTCAATTTTAAGCTATAGGTAACTACGTAAGAACAGCTATATTTGTGAATTACATAGTTTATAAAACAATTTTCACTTATTATGAAATCGCCGTAATCACGAAAATGAGCGTTAGTATACCTATACCTTACATGAAAGATTAGGCGGATGGAAGTCTCAAAAAAAAAATTGAAACTTTACAAGATTGTCATACTGGTCGACTGGTCAACCCTAATCAAGAACCGTATTACGTTCGTGTTCTTACGCGGTTTAAGAGTGTGAAATCCACCCTTGAAAATTGCAACTTTTTTGATTTCGCTTATTACCTGTGAAACAAAAAGAGATATCGCCGACAAACTGTATATTTTTGTAAATGGCCGTTCAAGACCTACATTAAGTTATAAAAATTAGGGATGAATATACTAATGGGTGTCATCCCTTCGAATTTTCACCCCTAATTTTTTCCATACTTGGGTACATTTTTACATCGGCAGACATTCACGTAAAGGACAATTAAAACTATAATTTGAAAAAAAAACAACGCGATGTAGTTTTTTACAGTAGGTGACATATTGAAAATGTATTCAATGGAGGGAGGTCTGCCAGGTTTGCGAGGCAGGCCACAATAATTCTAAATATATGACATTTATCTAAACTCTATAAAAAATTTTATCAAAAATGATTAAAACAAAAATTCAATTGTCTGCCACTGGTTGAATATTTCCCACCATATTATCTCTTAAACATACTAAGAAATTTTATTAGAGTTTTGACGTAGGTTTTTGTGCGATGGGAGCTTGGGCTATTACAGGGGTCGTAGTGGAGTTTGATAAAAGAAAAATGCAGATAATGACTGACATTTTTTAAAATATGTACTTTTTACGAAATTTATTCTAAAATGATGTATTTTTATGCAGTAAAATTATTTGAATAATCACTATCTACTGCCTTTATTCTGCAGAATTGTAAATATACTCTATTTTTAATTTAAAAACTATTCGTGTGCCCTTAAGCATCGAAAATTTCCCTATTACAAACCATAAATCAGATAAAAGTTTAATCGCATTTTTATGTATCCGATAAAATACAAAACAAGTAATAAAACACGTGCACCGCCTACTTTCGTAGCTTATCGGAATGCGAACAAACGGAATCAATCCTGGTATCAACTCGAATGAATTTATATATAGAATTCCGGCAAAAACGTTTTAGATCTTTCGCGTTCTTGGTACAGAGCGGCAGTGCTTGTTTCAGTAGTTCGAATTTTAAATTAGGGTGTTGTATTGTTCGTGTGTGCGCAGAGTGCTCGTTCGGTTTATAAGGCCTTTTTGCGTGTGAGTGTGCGAGTGTTGTGTATTGTGTTGTATACTCTAAAAGGACGAGGAAAGGTAGGATATTTCCTTGTCGACTAATTCACCATGTATTTATAAAGTGTAAATACATGGACGTTTAAGCTCTAACACAAATTCTCTCAAAATCGAGCTTGGTTAGGTTCTTAGATAGGGACTCGGTTAGGGTCTTGGTTAGGACTCCCCTCAAACTTTCAACGGTTCAATTTCGCGAACGAAATTTTACCTTACGTAGGTATAGGTATGTAATAATACAAGTTCACAGTCAAGGGAAGAATCTACGCTGGAAATTGACGATAAATGGAAAATGATTATGAGAAAATGGTAGGAAATACAAAGAAAAATTTAGAAGTTTCTAACTTTTTCTTACAGACAAATGGTAATCGCAGCGGCAACGTTGTTAAGCTGAGCGTTCACTAGTCCGCATCGGATGCACAGTACTGTCCTTTAAAATTTACCTTTATCTTGAACAGTTATTTACAAAAATATATAGTTTGTTGGCAATAGCAGCTCTTGTTGTTTCACAGATAATACGCAAAATCGAAAAAGTTCCGATTTTCAAGGATGGATTTCACCCTCTCAAACCGCATAAGGACACGAACGGAATACGGCTCTTGATTAGGATTGACTAGTTCTACAATCCTGCAAAGTTTCAAATTTTTCTGAGATTTCCACCTGCCTAACCTTCCTTGTTAGTATTAGAATAATTATGTAGATGAAACAACAATTCTACATTTAGATTTCCTTCATGTATTTACATACATATGTACTTTTTTACCCTTTTATTTTTGCAACGTGATCGCAACACGTGTCGACATTGATTTCGGTCTCCGACGCAACGACGCAGTTCAAGTAGATAAGATGTAAATTTTTCTTATTTCAAATCTTGAAAGGTTTTTTCTCCAAAATATTAGAATTTTAATCAAATATTCGAGCCGTTAAGAAATACATATCGAAGACAAATTGGGAATGTTATTAATCACAAAATTCAAACATTACAAGTTTTTAATTAAATATCTTACAATCATTAGAATAATGATTTAAAAATACTAATGAAGATGTCAAATGTTATAAATGAAACGAGAAAACATTAAAAAATTGATATAAATAAACGAACAAAAATCAATTTTAGGTAGGGGAACATGGGGCAATGTGAAATGTGCTCACCAATACATAGATTGACGCAACATTTATTTTGTTTTTATGTTATTGACCACTTTGAGGATTGACAAATTCGCGGCAGTACGTTGGAGCACCGCTGTGCCGTTAGTAAAAATTTTTATAAAGATTATTTGATTTCCCTCGATCCGTTTGTAACTTTTCCTAGGTAACATGTTTTTCTTTTAAGCATCAAAAACGACGTGACTTAAACCTTTGCTCGAAATATCATTTATTAAGCATGCGTTACTATGCAAGCGTCGTTTTTTTATCTCTTTTTTTTTATTTGTCGTTAGAATGTTGTAAAGTCGAGGAATAATTTTTGCTTTAGTAAAAATTTTAAAAGGTCATTTTTTGCCGCAATACTTTTGATTCGAATAAAAAAATATATTGTTCAGGATAATCATTGGGCGACTAATACTAATAGTTTAGCCAGAATGATAAAGTTGTGGGTTTATCTAAAAATAAAACCTAAATAATTCTTTTAAATTAAAAAAAAATCGCCTAACACGTATTGGGATGAAATCGATGCGTATTGTGGTCTTCTATCACCCTGCGACGGCTTGTCCATCCTCAATGAAATACTTCGTATAATCGATTTATGTCTGATGGATAGAATTAAAATGGCATTACATCATATCTATCGGATTATCAAGTTTCCTGTATTCTTGTATTGTAAGTTCGCCTGTCACACTTTGAATTAAACACTTCACGATGAATTAGAAGAACGATTTAGTTGTAATCAAGGATTCTTTATTAACAAAAGCAATCGCATTTTATTAAATCACATCAAATCCGCACTCCGTCACGGCTCTATCGAAATATTTATATTGTACGAACTTGGGCTGAGTTTACGCGACGACTTAGGTTACGCAATTAATTTCGTAAAACATGTGAACTGATTTTCAGGAAGTAATTTTGAGTACATAACAGAAAGTTGTTTACACAGAGACATTTGTATTGTAGTTTCATAAGATCTGTTGCGTTTTTGTTCATTTATGTCAATTAATTACATGCGTATTTATATTCCTGCAGCGCAACAACGAGAATAGTAGCAGTGATGTAATTAGGGACATTAAAAATTAAGAAAAAAAAACGAGTCTGTATTAAAAGAAAAGGACGAATGGCACCTGTCATTTCATTCACATTACTTTCGTTTACAAAAATTCAACAAGACGATCGATTTTTTTCGATTAAAATATTAAATTAATTAGAATCCAATGAACGCGTTTGCTCTGCGTAAAAATCGAAACATTTAATGATTTTCTTTATCAGTTTCTTATTTCATTTCGCAAGCAGTACAGTTGCACATCAAAACTTTCGTCTGCGTTGATTTACATTTCGTCTGACATATGCCGTTTAATCTCAAAATTACTAATTAATTTTTTTATAAGCGTAAAGTTGGAAGCAGCCGAAACCTAGTGTCGTCATGTAAATTAGCCATTACTTCCTTCTGATCGTTTTTTTCTTTGAATATTTTATTTTAAATTATTTAACGGTTTAAACACTTGTTTTATTATAATATATTTTTGATGTCATATCGGAGAGCTAAGGGTGCACTATCCTTAATTTTCCCTAATAACGATAATCACAATCTCCGCACAACTTGCCTTGTAGAATTAATATAAAAGCAGATTATTGCAACGCTATAAATAATTAGGGGCAAGATGTTGCACAAAAATTCCTTGTGTTTTCTATATCGACGTAATTTTTGCAAAGTAACTTAATCTACAAAAAGTAAATTTTACAGGAGAGCATATTTTATGTTGTCGCGTAGCTATAAACAGCTACGTTTCACGGAAATACAAATCGATTTTCCTTCGAAAAAAATCGGAATATTGTTACTAGATTTTAATAGACGATGTCTTAACTCACTCTGCCAAAACGCCATCGACATTAACTAATTGTAAGTGTATTAAATTAAAAAATCATAAATAGCAAAAACTTTTTAATCGATCTTTCGTTTACCTTAAAAGCAACGAGTACAGAAAAACACTTTAATCTCTTACGTGATAAGACCAGCTGTTCTCAAACTTTCGGCGCGAATATCAGTCGGGCGACTGGACATTAATTTTGAACATGACTGTACATACTATGTACTTATATATCCCGTCGCACACACATTCGTGAGCAGATCCGACCTTATCTAACATGAGTAATATGTTGTTATCCTAGTGCGACATCCTGATAATGCGTTCTCCTCTTGCATTTGTTTATATCTACTGCATAGGTCGGGTGAATAGATTATAGAAACAACAACATTATTTTCTGTTGAACTCGATTTAATGCGCGAAAGTACATTTGGGAAAGAAAAAAGTACAAAATCTTGGAAGTTTGTGCTATCTTAAAAAATGAACGAGTCGCCGTTTAAAATTGTTTGCATATTAACGTCACACGAACTTGCTTAGTCAGTTATTTAAAAACTGTAGCTGTCGCGAGTCCGTAAAAAAGTCTGAAATGCCATCTCTTACATTAGGTATACCGATAAGTATTTTCAACTCATCAAAGAAAATTGTAAGATGCGGATTTCGTGGAAACGCTCGTTCGCGTTTTCAAACGAAAGGCTCGCCGACTAGCGGTTTAAATTAGAATTTGCAAAACGACGAACGTCGCCATGTAACAGAACTTTCAGTGTAAAAGCCTTTCGGGGCAAATACGTTGTATTGATTAATAAAATGAAAATTAAAATAGGCACGGCATCGAAATGCTTCTTTTTCCTCTAATAAACGTATTGACGAAGTACAGCGCAGCAATGCGCAAAATGCGAATTTAATTTTTTCTCTCTCTCTAAAAGTAGAGTCAATTTCGTAATCAAAACTAAAGTAACTTTAAATTTAAATGGTACTTTAAGTCATTGTTACGAGAATGTAGTAGTACCTAATAACAAACTTAAAATTTTAAAGTCTCTTTAATTTCTTTCTAAGTCTGTTACTACTTATATGACAACTCATTGTTTTAACGACGATTTAAAGTCCCTTTACATTTAAAGTTACTTTAGCGTTGATAACGAAATTGGCTTGATCAGACTATAAAGTCGGCTTTTCGCGAAGATTTTCTTCGAAATCATTATTAAAATAGAATTATGAAATGTAATATCTCAGTTTTCAAAATGATATTATCCAGTCGCATTTTAAGCGGGTAGGTGGGCGAGTGTTAAACCGTTCAAACGCTGTCACAATTTTTTTGTAAGCTTATACATTTAGAAAAATTTAGACAAATTTAGAGCTCTCTATGATAAAAAATTATAAAATGTAATGTTTTCGAATAAAATCCATTTAAAAATCACGTCAGATGTTGGAAAATTTGCATATTTCATATTATTTAGACGACTACGACTCGAGAGACTTATAAAATTCTAAATTTTATTGTTGTACAATATTTATTGTTCTTTGGGTTAATTGTATCAGTCGTTTATATCAATGTTTTCATACGTCCCCACAAATAAGTCTAGTGAATTTAGGTCTGACGATCAGGATGGCCAAGATATGGGATTTTTTTACTTATTTATCTATCGAAAATGTTTTTATGTAGTCAAGTCCCGGAATTTCACCAAAATTGAGCTGGTGCTTGGTTTTTCAGCTAGTTTTGAGGACATTTTCAGTATCTATGGTAAATTTGAAGCTCTATTGTATTGATTATGTGATTATGTTTCCCCGAAGAGTAACTTTTCGTTTTTTGATATATAAATAATTTTATCTTACAAACCGTTTCGGAAATACTCGTAAAGAAACGATCTTTGAAGTCTTGCTTTATAGGGCTCTCGTTACCTTTAAAAGCCTGATGCAGACCTACATACAAATGTTTGCAAACGTTTAAACACAAGCAAATGTTTTTCATCCTCGATGGAAAACAAAAACACGGGTGCTTTTGTTTGGCATGTTTGTAAATACTTTTTCGACGAGTTTTATATGTTACGGTCTATGTTTATGAAGATTTTTTTCTTAATTAAAGTCGTGGAACACGCCCATTGCAGATGATCGGGAACGTTATATAATCTATATGATTGATTTAAAATAAAAATTAATCGATTTAATGGCGAGGTAAAACTCGCACGGGGCGAATTTAGGGATAATTTTTCAATAATAGCATTGTTGGTTAGTAGCCATTAAACGGTCGAATTCGCCACTCACGCAATTTACCAATTTACCCTCTTAATAATTATTTAGTTATTTATTCATCAACAAATCATTTTTATTGGCTGGCTTTTGGGGTATTTAACTGGAAATGTGTATCGTAATTGCAAGGAATCTGTCGGTGTATAGTGGCTATAAAGTACACGGCACGTTAACAAATTACGACTCCCGTTATTTCAGAATATCAAATGCCCTGATGGGTAGTCCTCATTTAACAAAGGATGATGTTTTATGAGAATACGTATCAAGTGTTAGCTATTATTACATACTTAGTTTAATGTTCTATCATTTGTAGAACTTGCTAAGCATCCAAATAATAGAACTGTAGTATATAGTCAAACATTTCAAAGTCTCCATAAATACCAGTTAATATCCGTGAAATTAATAAACGCGTCTTGACGAGTAGCGAATTTATTTGAATTAAATACCGATATATCTCGAAATTATTTAAAATTTTTAGATATACAGTTCGATACACAATTGTCGATCCTTACGTTATCGTCGTAGCGACTGTGACGAGTATATGGGTTAATATGAAAAAACAAAACGAGCCAAAGTACAACTGTAATAAAATATCGGAAAACCGCCCGTCACATTATTTTTTAACTCTAAAAGATAAAATAAAGCAATATATATATGTTCACAATTTCACAAAATATATCGTCTCGAAGGAAAGGCGACCGAAGTCGAATTGAATTAAGAGATAACATTTAAAAGGTGAATGGCATTTCCCGGAGAGGGTTCCTTTCCCAAGAGAACGTCCGGCCAGTCCGAGGAAAATAAACACTTCTTACATTTTATCACTAACCAACCATCTGCCTCCATTGTATACCTATTTTTCCTGGATGAAAAATGCAAAACTATTTACCGCAAAAAGTGATATCTATCTATCCAACAAACGCGGAATCTTTTCAGAAAGCAGACGTTGAATTATTTAAACTCCCACGTAATTCTTCGATTTAAAGAGCAAAGTAGAATGGCGGAGGCCTTGCGCGGGTTTCCATTTAAATTCTCGATAAACGCCGGAAATTTATTTTTAATACAAGTAATTCAAAAATTATACCTACCTGTGGGTGGCGCATTCGAACTCGCATTTGCTTTATGGATTTTTTTTGTGAAACACGATCGAGGAGAACGAGGTTCCGATTTAGGGTCCGAGAAAAACATGTCGAACTACAGACGAAAATTAAATACCTACCTAAAAGGCAGGATGGGTTCACAAATCTTTCACGTAATTTCCGGTACATTATAAAACAGGCGTTCAATTTCCTGTATTTTTCCTTCGCGGTTCATTCATTCGACGAATACCATTTAATCCGAGATTTCGCCGACCGAGGTTTCTTTCAAAAAAAATATATATTACTTACCCGCCAACAATTTTAACTTTTCCCATAAAACAATCGCGCCGATCAAAATTTATTCAATATGAGTAATCTTATAAAGAGATTTTACAGTGCGGAGTTTTCGCGTAAATGTAAATGAATTTTTAATAAGGTACGTGCCTACCCGCCGAACAATCTTGGCAGATATTACAATTAACTATTAAAAGGATTTCCGGTTATTTTACTGGAATTTCTAAGGCGCAAAACTCGTAAAGTTATGAAGAATAGCTTCATATTGGAATTGTACCCGAGATGATATTTCATTTAGATAATACAAGTAAATTTAATTTAACCGTAACTCTAGGGATATAATTTCTTATAAAGATATTTTCGCTAACGGAAACTTTAAAAGAAAATGTGTTCGCCTCCTTTACATTAACGAGCTTTAGGGCAACATCGATCTATTTTATTAAAAAAAGAAAATTGCAATGTTACTCCCGAAATTATTTTCGCATTTAATGAAGGGCCTAGGACAAAAATTTAATTTAAGGGACGTTATATTAAATATGGAAATTTTTTAATACGAATTTTCGGCTCTCTTTTACATCGACTTACCTGCCAACGGGGATTTTCTGTGATGCGTAGGTAAATTCCAATCGATCTGATGTAATCTCGAGGAGGCATTGATTCTGTATTTCAAACTTAAAAGTCCGGTTCTAGAGTTCGAGCTAAGTTGGAACCACGGAGTTAATCTCCCCGGGGAGTTGATGGATAGGAGAGTTCCTAAATTATTCTTTTGTTGTCGGTATAAAAATACGACAGTAAAACCTGAAGCCCTCGACATGGCGCTCGTGACGGCCGTCGAATTCGCCAAAGGTACGTTACCGAAGGGCAACCGAAATTTGTAGGCCGGATAGTTATTTATCGGACCCTCCACAGAAGAGACTCCGGGATCTTTTGCAGTTACATTTATTAACTGCAGTATATCCACTTCGCCTGTAACAAAGACATTTAATTAAATTATCTCGCCGACAAGTAGCAATGCGATTTTCGTTTTTCGCCGGTTAACTCGATTCGCGAAAAATCTAATGGATACCTCGCGAATTACGGTAACAATGCGCCCTTCGTAAAAAGGTTGTTTATTAGGGGAGCAACGTTTTAAAGAAAAGCGTCGCCTCTCCGAGCGAATTATTATTCCATTATAATTCGAACTTTTTTAAAGTTCGCGCGAAATTAAGTTATTTCGGTAGTGAAACTGGAAAAAGTAACGTAATTCTTTTAACGAGCTAAAACGTGAAGTTACGGATTATATTAATTTATCGATAATTGACGGTTAAAACGCAATACTACACCATTTCCTTTTTCAAACAACACGATGATTTATCCGCGTAAATTACAAAAGAAATGGCGTATTTAGTAGTTTTCGTTTTGTAAGTGATCCTCCTATTCACTGTCGCGATAAAATTCGTGCAATTTCGTCGCTATTTTCGCCAGCTTAACAAATTTCGAACGAGTTTTTTAATCGAGTTTATATTCGACTGGAATTTCCTCAAAACCTCGAGGTTTATAAGGTCGAATCATTGAAAATGTGAACACGAGATGATAGAAAATCATATAGGTGCAATTTGAAAAATTTGCTAGTAAGTGTACCCAAATAATTCAAAATTTTACATATTTTTTTATGTTTTTTTTAGAATTTTGTTAATTTTATATGTATTGTTAAATTTGTCTTAAAACGATCCATCGACCTCGATAAAATATACAAGGTGTATCGTTTAATATAAGTACTTGATCATAATTTTGACTTGTCCTGTAAATTTGCAGTAAAAAGGGCGCTCCTGCTGCATTCAAATATTGTCGCTATAAATCGATATATTTGCATATTGATTGCAATATATTCACCGTGTCCGTGTTACGAGAATTTTCTCCCAACAGTTGTTTTTACGTTTCGACACACACAAAATTCCCAACGTTGTTGGCTATAAAAATTGTGTGCGTGGAAACGAGACTAAATATTACAAATTTTTTGACATCATGCATAAGACGCCTCAGTAGGTAGTTACCTATATTGTAGGGGACCGATAATTGAGCCCAGGAAAAACCGCGGTCGACGACTCAATGAGAAATGAAGAGATAAAGTAGTGGACTGAACTTTTTTATTTTTAAAAATTTTGAAAGATGACTTCATTTTTTATTTAAACGTTACCTACACGCCCGTTATCGTTATCCAATAAGGTTTTGCGCATAATTTTAATTTTGAAAATTGTAATTTCAAAATTTTAATGATAGATAACTGTTTGATCTGTCTATTTTAATTTTAGTTTTTTAATTGGTTTTCCTATTTACCAAATTAATAATTCAATTTTTTGTGAATAACTACAAAAATACTTGACTCCCATTAATAGTCTTCACGCAATGCTTTGAAAAGTTGGTTGGTGCGCCATTTTGGAATCACCCTGTATAATTATTTATTTGTCCTACAACACAAAGGAGTAACTTTTCAAAAGCACATACGTACAGCGTGTCCCTGGACGGAGTTGACAGGAGGAAAAAAATCTTTATTATCGATTTTACGACGAAAAATTATTCTTCGTAAAAAATTCTGCTTGTCGAAAAAATGAGTTTGCCATGAAAAAACTTGAGATCAGATGTTAATAAATTGAGAAAACATGATAATGCTTCAGGAGAGAAGTGCCATTATTTTTTCATTTTAGACAAAATTGTTAATAGAAAAAGCTGCGCAAGAATCATGAAAAAAGACAAGATACAAAATTTGAAGTCTAAATTTTGAATTTACAATCGAATAATCGCTGTTTAATTCGCGAAATCGCGCGTAATCCTGTAATCGACCCCACGGATTAATCTAATTAAAACGCGAATTAATTTAATTAAACCGCGAATAAAATCTAAAATGGCGCCGGAACAGTCCGGACTCTACTTTTGCGAGAAACAAAATGAAAACTTAATTTTATCCTTACCCTTTTGAGACGTTTTAGGAAAAAACTTTGTATAATAGGTCCCCCTTAATTTTTGACAAATAATCGTCCCTTGAAGTTTTTCGTATTATTTATGAATTACGCTTTGTATTAAACTGTATTCCGCATGTAGCTTATATGACGGTTTCTAAAGCGCTCCAGAAACTTTAGTCTTAAATTTTTGATACCGACGCGTCTCTTGAAACTGGATCTTTTAAAACTATATACACGATACCTCGAAAATTAAATTAAAATTCGATATAAAAGTTTTCTTTGAGACGCCTACTCAACAAATTATTTATTAGTCACAACGAAACATAACTTTCACTCCGACAACGATGTCTATTTAATTAAAAAAAAAGACGTTTGGTTTTATAATTTCGAATTATCGAGTGAGGTGCGGGTAATCAATCCAACAATTTTCTTCTATTAATAATGTATAGGTATCTACATTAATGTTGCTCACAAAAAAACTTATTCTCGATCACGAAATTTGACCTAATTTTCCGGTCGTTCGGGGCAACCTCGCGACTCCTTCTAATTTCAAACGGTCCCCCACACAGAATCAGTCTCAATCATAATTATTTTGCCGTGCGTAGGTACCAACAATAGTCATTAACAAAATTACGTCGGCATTTTCGGGTAACCACGTGAAATTCGTAGTTGTATCTGATTTATGGGGCCAGATATCCCGGTAAAAGTTTGAATTCGGATATCCGGACATTTTTTCAACGGTTGATAAATTAATGGGCGATAAATGTCGTCGTTAGGGATGTGCAGTGTACAATAAAAGGAAAAATGGTTTCCGAATAGTTTATTTTAAAAAATCAATCGTGGGTTAAGTCGTTGTTTTTTTTTTCAAAATATTAGATAAATATTAGATAATGTCGGTCCCTATTCGAATATCAATCTTTGTGTTTGTTTTTGAAAACGAATGGCTGATAATACATTGCGGTATACACTTACCAGGCAATTCTGATGCGGGCGATTTTGGGTCCAAATGGTGCGTTCCGTAACCGTCTAATTCATTTTCTCCAGTCCAAGAATTCGATGCGTCAATTTCAAAAAGGCATAGGTTAATAATGCACCAAGTTATTGTTAAAGCTGATGATGCCTTCATATTCCTGAAACGGAATCGATTATCCAATTAGACCTATACATTCGTTTTTTAAAATTTCTACATATACATATCGTGCGTCATTTAATGAATTGCTATTGTAATAATAAGATGTTAATATTTTCGATAATTACAATTTGTGGAAATGCAGCTTTTTGATAACCGCACAATAAACAAACAAACAGTAAATCCAATGTAAAAACTGTTATCGCAACTGTTTAATAACACGAGAAACTCATTTGCCGTTTGATAACGTAATATACTTGGTTATAGGACTTTTATAAAAATCACATTTACATTTATTATCAGGGCCGTAGTTATGTTTTTCGAATTACTTTCGCAACTTCAACGTTACGTCTGAATTGCGCCCTAAAGTCATAGCACGTAAGGGAGAAATAAATGGTCGTTATCACGATTTTAACGCGCCCCTAACTTTTTTGCAACTTTTTCATCTTAACACGAAGTTTTATACTGGCGACACATTTTAATGTGCCGGCAATGTAATATCTAATAAACGGTTATTGTTGATAATAATTAAAGATAATTCATAGAGTTATAATTATCTAAATTCGAATAATATTTTTATCGAGTAGGTGTACGAAATTTTAGGAAAAAAAAAACTGATTATAGCAACGTAAATAAGTCGGCGCGGTGTGGGGAAACGTGCAAAAAGAGCAATTCCGCAGTAATGAGGAAATGTGGCAATCAGCCGGATTCCGTCATCAGATAGATCGCAATAGCTTTATTTCCTCTAGAAATTCGCTAATAATCAATCGCTGACTGTCAGTATAGGTCTTTGGTTGTTGTTGAAAAATTGCAAGCAGGCACTTCGATTTTACAAATTTTTCGCCTACAAAACACCATTGTCGAATTTTACGTTTTAAATTGCCACGAATGGAATGCCATCGATGGTCGTTTTTCGCGTTAAAAAAAAACAACGAAATTAACCTACGAAAATTTTCGCTCTGAAAAGTATTCGATTTCGATTTAGGTACGCGGAATGTTAAAAATTTGATTTCAATTTACAAATTACGTGCCGAAAACGTTAATTTTCGCGTTGAAATTGTCGTTACAGCATGGAGGAGGTTGAATGTTGAGCAGTCTTTTGTTTTGTTTATAGTATATAATGTTTATTTAATTATATGGGCGAGTTTTATCTGTATTTAAATGCTGCACAATGTCCATTTCGGTGCTTTTCCATCAACTTCGAAGGAGCAGTTGTACTGTTAATTTGATATATTCTCTAAAATAAATCAAAGCCGTATTCCCCTTCGATATAAATCACAACTGCTTTTTAATATTTCGGTTTTCAATTTCATAAAAATCTAACCGCTTCGTCTTTTAAATGAACCGATTGTCAATTACTCATGGTTTCTAATTTATTAGAATCAATTTGCGCAGTAGTTCAGTCGTCATATTAGCATTCGTCTGCGAAAAATTCCCACATTTTAAACAATCAGTCTTATGATGTTATTTTCAACGGCGTCGTTAACACGTTATTACCATGGGAACGTATGTAACTCTCGATTGTGATTGGTTATTAGGTTCTTAACGTCGACGTTAAACATAACAAATTGCATGCGTGCAAACTTTTTACAGGGAACGACAAAGAGTTTTTGATAAATATCTCGCAAAATATTGATTTTTCTGCGAAAATGGCTCGGACGTAATTTGTAGCTTATAAAATTTAATACAGAATACAACAAGTTAAGTTACTTTTTTTCGTAAGACAAGTAAAATGGCTTACAACGTTAATAAAACGCATTCTTTTGTCTAATTCACATTTTTCTTAAAAGTGTTAAATTAATTATATGTCTCTTTTTCTACTGGATCAATATCGATCTCTACAGTTTCCGCTAAGATATCTATTTGCATCGATGTTTTCATAGGTGTCATAGAGTTGTTTTTGGCGTAGCTTCAATTGAATTTGTGACATACAGCTGAACAGCGCAAATCAACTTTTCTACAACTACAGTTAAAGTCGCAACTTTTGGAGCAATCGCAGAAAATAGTATTCAATAATGAAAAGAGCGCGTTCAACTAATAAAAATCCGTTCTGGAGGAACTCTGCGTCATTTTGAAAACTCTCGTTTTTCAAATAACTTTAAAGCTTTTGTTTCTCTACAAAGAACCTCACACTTACACAAACAAACGAATGACTGATATTTGTCAAAGTCTTGTTTAACCTATTCTGTAACAAATTTCATAATACATTTGAATCGGTTTTGCAGAAAATCGATATTTTGCGAGATATTTACAAAAAAAAACTGTTCATCGTCCCCTTTCACGCCCTGTAATTTGTACCGCGCACGTGATACTGATCGAAAGTTTTGACAGATTGTTTAAAATGCCAATGTCTAGCTGTATATGTACGAAAATTCGACCGGGAGGGAATTTTTCCGCAGATCGGTTACTTTTTTTGTCTTAGGTAATTGGTTAATTAAATCTCAAACCAACGGTTAATGTTAATGTCCGATTTAAGTTCACAATCGGTTTGGTTTTTGTTCATTATTAATTTAGGTACAAAATATTTTTCTAGCTTTACCAAAAACTCAATTTTGTGTGAATTTTTAAATTTTACGTAACATGATTAAAACCCGAATTTTTCGAGTCCGACTCTGGTCATCATATTAATAGATCTACAACTTCTAGGCTAAAAATAAACAAAAGACAGAGTTTCATTGTTTGTTGACCTTAACGCAATCAGATGATTCAGTTTTAAGCTATATACTTGAAAGTTTAATTAAAATTACTTACATATATTCTTAGAGAAAATATATTAAAGACAAAGTGGAGCGAAGTACCCTTTACGGATTTAGGTCGTGTTTTTAGGGAAAGATTGTCGACCTTATCGTTCTCAGAAAATCGTTCAAAATTTTAATATTATTTACATACTTACTTGGCTAATTTTACTTGACGGGGATTTAATATTTTCATATTCAAATTTTTTTACGACGCGAGATTATTCGGCGCGCATCTTGGAACTGTTTTATTTCTGATTTAATCAGGGAAATTCGTACTTTCACTTTTCATTTCTTATCATCTGTGTACGGCATTTATGTCATTTAACTTTAATAAATTCCCGTTGTATGCTGGAGTGCTCTTTTAACGGAGGGTCTGTTATCCAATGTTCGTTTTAATTTTGCGATTTTTAAGTGAAGGACGAAATAATCTGAAGTCCCTCGAAAATTTGCATGTTCCTCGACAACCCAATATTAGGTTACAGCATCCTAATTTGTATATTATTTGGTTGCTCCCTAAATAGGCCATAAAATGATAATGTTGTGTAAGACTGTAAAAAAATACGTTATACGTGTAAATCACGTCAAAATAATACTATAAGTTTTCTATAAATTGAATGAGGACAAATGCAGAAGATTAATTTTAATTGATAAAAATATAATTTGTATTATTGCTACTTTGTCATAATTTTCTTTTGTAAACATTTTCCTACTAAAACAATTTCTTTTTGTTTCCATTTTGACAATTCCATAATTTTGAAATTTACTTTTCATATTTTATGACGTCATATTCGTCATTTTGTATCGAGCATTTTAATTTTGATTTTTAACCATAAATTCATACTCGGCAATCCCGAAAACCAGAAGAATCCTTTTTTCTTGACTATAACACTTAATTGTGGAAATTATTTTTAATATTTTCCCTCTTTTTCGAAAAACCTTTAAATATTCGTAATAGTGGACAAATTTTAAAGTGTAAACTTTTTAGTTCTCACTATTTATAAACTCAATAAAACAAATTTTAGGAAAATTCATCCAGTATAACTGGGTTCCGAAGTTTTTCGTTTTTCACATCTAACGACACCGATGAACTAATAATGTAATTCTAAAAAAAATAGTTTTTTTAACGCCGAGATAGCATCAGTTTTTAGGTCTTCAAAACTCATCTTGTTGTTACTCGTCACTGAAATTTTTAAATCTCTCATTTTTCAAACTGTTTTGCAAAAAGATCAGTTTTGATTTATGTAATTTAAAAACTGCCTAACTGTTTAAAATTTCATGTTCAATAAGTAGGTAGGTACTTACTAAAAAATAGATAGTTTAATGAATAATTAGTTCAAGACTTAATTAAAGTGATTCTTTCCAGTAGAACAGCTCGACTGAATACGATTTTCGTGGTTTCTTTCATGATAACTCATAATTTTACATTAATTTAAAAACTAGTAACTCGTCAACAATACGATTTTTACATTATTTAAAGTATAATTTTCAAATTTTAAGCTTGATTTGTTCTCAAAAACTACACGGTTTTTTGTTTATTACTCTAGCGAGCTTAGTCACAAAAAAAAACACGAACGTCTTCGTCGCACTAATGCGTCTCGTTGCGTTCGAAGTAAATCCATTTAAATTCCACAATTATCTACACGTTATACATAGAAACATAAGGTCGAGTATTTTTAATTGACCTTTAGATAAAATTATCTCGTAAAAATGTTTATAGGATGAATTGTTTTCATATCAAGTACCGGTCCTAAGGCTCGTTGTACAGTCGGTCAGTTTGAAAATGTCCTAGCTACAAATTCAAAGTTCGGTATTTTTGAAAACGCTTTCCTGGCCAAGCATTGATTTCCTGGTTAAAACAATATATGTATAAACTAGAAAATAATAATTTCATGGAGGGGTTAAAGTCGCAAAAAATCTGTTTTAATTTTTTTTCGGTTTAAGAACCTCGAGGATCAATGTCTGTCAACGATCTAAATGTCAGATGAAACAAAAATTCGTGTTGATGGGAAAATAAAATTATAAACCGTGTATTGTTAGGTACCTATACTCTAAAATCGTTCCCTTTCATAATCAGGGAAAAATATGTAAAGTATACGCTAACCGAAAAAAGCCGGGGATTTTAACTTTGATAAGTGCTGAAGTCGCCCTGTAATAAATAAATTTTGTAACAATGTACAATTTATATTTCAGGTTCCTCTTGATGGAAATGAGGAAAGACTGAAGAAAATGCAGTCAGTTTTCCAAAATCCAGATCGTCATTTATCAAGAATTGCGGATAATAAAACGAACAATTGAATCGCGCCCCATCACATATGATAAGCGAGCGCATACCTGTGCAGATCTGGACACGAACGTGACGTTTATTGGCCTCGAATTGTGATTAATTGTTTTGTCGGTTATTTTCATGGACATTAAAATGACGATTTAAATAGAAACATTGGAATACGTCGAGTGTGTAAGTAGTTCGGTTGGCGCGGCGCGAGTGCAGTGAAAAGTGTGTTCGATTTTCGAAAAATCTAAGCGCGAGCGTTCGTGATTTTCGAACTATAACATGGGACTTTCGGGATTTCGTACCTACTTTGTTACCTGCCGTCGTGCCATTAAAGATCGGTAAGTCTCTTATTCCATCTATATTTTGTGTGTACTCGATGTTTATTTTTGCGCGACTCACAATCAGAATAATTTATTATCTGATATCAGTTACCCACAACCTTCGAATTATACTTTGATGTTTGACGGAGAAGTAAACTAAAAAGTGTGCGACCCGGATTTTTCTTCAAACATAACACAATGTTGTATTTAAACGAACAATAAAAATGAAATGAGCAATTCTTACGAATGTGGAAAACTACTGTGATCGACACTCAGATTTTTATTTTGATTGTTCTCGAATTCAATTTAAAAATAATTAGAGCAATAAAAATTACAAATTTCTTCAAATTTTGTATCCAGGTTTTCTTTATGATTTTAAGCAAAATTTTCCATTAACAATTTTGTCTAAAATGAAAAAAAGAATGGTACTATTCTCTTTGAAGCATTTTCATGGTTTTTTTTTAAATTTATTAACATAGGACAGAATCGAATTTCTTACTCTCATTTTAATATAAAATGATCTTTTATTTACCGTTCATATTGTTCATTTGCCGTTCTAGTTCATATAAGGTATTAAGAAAGATAATGCAATATCTGTAATTTTGAAAATTGGCTGTCGTTTTTAAATTACCTACGCACCAAAATTTTTTTTTTATTAAAAAACACCTATATGCAAAATTTCATGCTTTTATCACAATTTGCAGTATTTTTTGTCTTACTGCTGCTACTGTTGCATACACATGAATTAATTTAGTCAGCCTATTAATAATAGGCTTAATAATAGAAGTGTTTTTCAAATATAATATTTGAAAAACTACTGTTCAACTAATTCCGGACCTGTTCTATGAGTATCACGTAGTGTCATTTTATCGAGATTATGCAAAAATTATAATGTAGTTCGTCATTTATTGCGTTGTTTTACTAGAAATACGAGTTTTCTACTAGTTGGCGACTTGTTCTGGACGTTTTCGAGATTTCGCAAAAATTTTAAATTGATTTAAAAACGTGTAGTTTATTATATTCAATAGTGCTTCCAGTTATTTACTTTTTTTACGGATTTACTTTTATTGACTTTTTTTTCGCTTTTATTTATTTTAAGTTTGAGAAATATTTACTTTATTTACTTTTTTTAATGGGGTGTGTTGCTGGAAGCCCTGTATTATGTACAGTTGTCTGTGTAAATTAATATCGCGAATCAAGAGCAATGGGCGGACTTGTACGCGGCACAATCAACAAATCTATACGAAAAGTGCTTACGACGATTGAGACGAATTGACCGGCGACATTCAATTTTGCAGCTGACTGTACAAGTATTCTTTCCTTGTTCAGTATGTAGGTATTATTTGAAAGTACTATTCGGTCCATATAAACTTTATTTGTATTTTTAACAAATTTATAAAGACGTAGTGCTTGTGAGTAACGTCCGTCGGGAAAGGATTTATATTTATTTATAACAGAATTTATAACACTTTATTATTAGAAATTTTAATTATGTAAAATAAGTGTGCTTGCTTAAAATGAGAACATTAGGTATTTTCTCAGAAATGAATTTTCGTAAAATCTATAGTTTGGAAGTATAAGAGCCAGTTTCATAATCAACACTAAAGTTGGGTGCTTTAAATCTACAGAGACTTTAAATCATTGTTACAACAATGTGTTGCCATAGTAATAACAGACTTTACTTTTAAAATAACTTTAGTGTTTATTACGAAATTAGGACCAACATTCGCAAATCGTCTATTGTTGTAGGTGTAGTTGCGGAAAATGGTATGCAAACGTACTTTGACGTCCTCGGTTTAGCTTCAGACATACGTTCAACTTAAGACGTAGTTCATAAGGCGTCGCCGACGGCGAGCTTTTACATTTAATTTCAAAACTAGACGCGTTTGAATAAACCAATTTCCGCGACTATAGTACGTAACAAGATTATCGCCGGACTTTTTGTTCTACAATTAATCGATCTGTTTAATTATATGTATGTAGATCGTAATTTAAACCACACAGATTTTACGTCAACGCGCGTCGAACTGAAATTGAAAAACATCTGCACGTATTAGACAATATGTATAATCATTAGACAGATTTTTGCGACTTAACCAATATTATTTATTAACGATTATGTTGTTCGATTTCCGCTTTTCCATTTAAAATGTTTGTCGCATAAAACGGGCAAAAAATGAAAACACAAAAATCATCCCATACGGCACGATTAAAGCGGCTTATTTGAATAAAAGAGGAGTTGAGATAACGAAATAAAAACTAGAATATTTAAACGGGAGAATATCCGCAATATACAGATATACAAAAAATATATATGTAAACACGAGCTATTTGCATTGTAACGTTTGCTGGTAGGTTTTATTTACATTTATTTGGTTAGCGGGTCTCGCCCACGCCATTAAATTAACGAGTTATGTAGAAGAAAAACGGAGAAAAATGCCGCGCGGTCACTTAAAATCCTAATTTTCTAACGTCGAAGGATTTGAATGAAAACTCAAAACAAAACTTCTTTACGTTACAATTGCTAAATTAAGAACGTCACAGTTTCCTCTTCTTAAAATTTGTCAGCTTTTCTAAGAAGCCTTTCGCATTTGTGCATTTCCGTAACTTATCAATCTCGTCCATGTTCAGTTCGTGCAAACGTTCTTTCATTTTATCGTTAACGTTCGACGCTTTCGTTTGCTTTACCGCCTCAACGGGTAGCTCCCCGTACTTGTGCAATGTTAAAAACAGTTCGTCTAATTTTTCGTGAGGCACCACTTCGGAAATTAAGTTAAGGGCGTACGGTCCCTATTGCCGCCAAACGATAATCCGTAGATGGCACTGTTAGTGAATTTTAGAGAAATTTTAAACAGACCTTTTAAATCCTTCTTGGTTGAAATAGCCTGCTTCTGTAAAGTCGTAAAATCTACCTGCTTTGAAGCTAAGGGTATAAATGTTTAGATACGGTGTTTTTACATTAAAACGTATTCGAAGACAATTTTAAAATTCGCAATACAAAAGTTAAGATTTAATGTTAAGTACAGGAAAAATCTGAGATTACTGACCTGAAAATTGATTTATTTAAAGTTCGCTAATAAATAGTCTACTTTAATTTTAATTGAAATTAGAAAATTAATTAATAATTAATATTATTATTATTATTATAACAATATAAATAGGGCGTTCTCGAGGATATTGAATGCGAACGGATCTCGGTAATTGTATTATTAAAAAATGTTGTTTTTAAAAAAGAATAGATTTCACATGTGAAAAGTATTAAATTAGGAAAATTGTAATTTAAGTAGATATATATTAAAAGAATATGTCTCGTATAAATTGTAATAATGTTTATTTAACTTTATTAAATTTTCTTTTTCGATAACTGCATATAAAAAGTTTATTCTTATTGTTTCTGTTACGCGAAATAAGGTATTCTGCGAACGGAATGCGAAATGACAGTTCGGGACGCGAAATATTATGGATTGTTATTATTATTAACTTCAAATTAATTAATCGTAAATGTCAAACTTTCTAATCACATTTTTACTAATTTTGGGACAGTTATCAAAAAAATATTTTATACACGATTGCGAAATGCTTTCGCATTCTCGAATGATTTATTTGCTCGCTAGCGCTCGTAGAAAAACTTTTATTCTCGAATGTAAATAGTATAGTAATATTGTATAACTAATGCTAAAATATCCACCTTTCCGCACGTGTTATATAACTATGCTTTTCCGACGACCACAAGTATTTTTATTAAAAAAAATTGATTTTTGACGTTTACGAAAGTTCGTTTGACATTTTAATAAAATGTCAAATTTGATAATAAAACAGTTTGTGCGTAAAGTAATTGCATGACAGTGTAGAAAACTTTGATTGACCGTGTGAAATGATCGCACACGGGCTGCAACGTTTTCGATTGGCTAACGGGTTTCTTTACGCACGGTCAGCCTATTTGTTTGTAATGGTCAACTTTCCATAACATTTATTTTGTGTGAAATTATGCACTTTTCATAATGGTCGTCGGAAAATTTAACTTTCCGTACTAATAATGTAGGTAATATACCTATTTCTAGTATTTTTATTTGTATTACACCACCAAAGTTTTATAAATATGTACATGTAAATAAAGACGATTTATTAAATAATGACGTCAAAAGTAGAAGGTGCCATATACAAAAAAGGCAATATCGTAAGAACTTCAATTGCAAAATAGTCGTCAAAAAACTTAGTTACAAAATAGCAAGAAAAAAGAACAAAATTGATGTATTCCAGTGATCTTGCGAATTCCTCATTGTTAATTTTCTCAAATTTAAGACATTTTATTGGTGCAATATACGATGTAATGAGATAGCTAATCGTGATTAATATTTTGTTAATCAGGATTCCGTTTCTAAAATGTATGTAAAATGTCATATACTAACCGTATATTGATGTTACAATAAATTATGTCTAAATTTACAATATTGACTTAAAGGACTTAAAAGGAGAACGTTTCGCTTGATTTATACTGTTAAGTGACCAATGCTCGCGTTAGATTTTAGGTTGTAAAATTTATGACCTTTTACAATAAAAATAGGGAAGTCTAGTCATATTACCCAGTATTTAACAATAGTTGTGGGACGACCCACAACCATTGTCCGATATTGGGCGTCAAAACCAAAAATTAAAACTTCCAACAACCCGCTTTTGATTATTTATAAAAAATTGATGTAAAAACGAAAATGATCATCAGAAGTGATTCTTAACGGCAAGACGTGCTAAAATTTCTCCAATTTATTCAAATGATCGTTAAAAACACACATTGAAATTTTAAAAAATTGCGAAGCAATTATTTAATTAAAATAAGTATTTATTAAGCAAAAGAGCACGTTGTGCCGTAGAGGGAATGTTACGTTACCCACTAGTTATTAATTTGCAAACTTTGGTTACCCCAGTTTTGAGTTACGATTGCAGTAAAATTGTACGTTTTACACAATCATTAAGGTTTTTAAAGGTGTTATGGAAATGATAGATTTTTTAAGTATTTTTCTGTGAATCGAAACATTGTAATCTATGGAAAACGTAATTTATTTCATAAAAACATCAATCTTTTATTTTTATTGAATTTACGTCCAAGAAATAGAAATTCGTTCGCCTCGCTTTTTCTCATTATACGCGGAAATAAATAAGACGAACAGCCTTCCGGACACAACCCCCTTTCGACGAACGGGGTGACGAACGTGGCACGGTCCGAAGCATAAATGATGTCGCAAAGTCCCAAAACAGTAACACCGGCTCCGACAGCGGGCCCGTTGACGACGGCCATCAATAATTTCGGATAATTTGCAATTTCTCGGATTTCTCGATTTCTCGGACAATTTTTCGGATTTGCAATGTCCACGTTTAAATCGGAAGATCCATGCCACTGCTGAACTAATCGCCAGTTCCGGTCAATACCGTGACCACGACATCGTCATTTCGAGCGTCCGCGGTCAATATCTCCGTAATTTTTTTGAACATATCGCAATCTATTGCGTTGAGCTTTTTCGGTTTATTTAATTGAATTGTTCTTACTCCATCTTTAAAAGGTGTTAGTAGATGATCTTCACTGGCCGTTGTCGTTATGTTTGTAAACTGGTCGGACTTGTTACGAAGGCCCTTACAATAAACCTCAGCTGTCTGGGTTAATTTATATACCTAATCAACAATAACATGTCCCGGATATAAATAAATAGATAATAGTTTAAACAAGAAGATAAGAGTTTAAAAGTTTAACTTTTAAACTATTATCCTATTTATACAATGACCGGCATAAATTTGGACACAAATGAAAAACATATTTATTTCAAATTTCTTAGAAAAGTTTATTTTTCGTTAAAATCTCTGCATAGTTCTAAATTGAAACTGCACATTGTAAAATTATTTATGCGAGGGATGTTCAAAATTATGAAATCGACTCAAAACTAAAGTACCCTTATTTTCGAAAATACACAAAAATGTTATTTGGAAAAATGTTTTAGAATTGCAAGAAGATGTCAAATACGAAGTTATAGTCACTTGTTTCAAAAATATATTTTTACGTTCTGGCTTACTTTTTTGCTTCCCCCGTACGCATTGCGTAAAACGAATTTATTTAAAATTGACATATTATTGGGCAATATAAATGTGTGCTATCAAATTTAATTTTCGATCACCCGACGATTAGAAAATGATTATAATTATAGAAACTAGCGCTAAAATAATAGAATTTTGTGTTCGACTATAAAAAGAACACACGAACACGCCGACTTGAACAAAATTTATTAAGTAATAAAAGCAAGAACAAAGTACTTACATTCAAACGGTACAAATAAAGAACAAAACTTGACAATTTTATTTTCTACATAAAAGACCGAAGCGTAAAAAATATTTAAAAGGCAATATTCAAATTTTGACATGTTTATTTTGAATTTGGAATTAAGCAGAAATTTTTACGAAGGATAAAATTTTCTGAGAAATTTTAAATAGAAAGATTTTCCGTTTGTGTCCAACTTAATGCCGGTCACTGTATATTATGTATGTAAATAAAACCATCGATGAATCGTGACGGAATAAACAATCGAATTACCTATTACAAAACTATATATTTTATCGTTCAATTGTTTCAGATGCGTTTGCATTAAGAAAGTTAAAAAAAATGAAAAAGTTCTTTCCATATGGAAAACTTTTTTATTATTAGTTTGTCAAAAAAATATTCTCAATAAAAGCTGGTGCATCCTCTAAAATTAACAATGAACCCATGAGCTTAAGCGAGTAAATGAAGATTAATAAATTTTGCTCAAGAATAAAGTTTAAATTACAAACATGGCAAACCTGGAAATAAACAAATTGAGAAATATTTACAGTCCTCGCACGTCAACGTCAACGTCGAGATAGAACAATTATTACTATTGTACCGCAGTCGCGGCCTTCTGTGTTTAAAAATAAAATTAAAAATTTTGAAATTATTTTTGAAAAAAAAAACGACAAATCGACAACGTAATCAGATAGAATTTGATCCGTAGATTCAAAAAATAGTCAAATACTCAAGGGCGTTTCATGTGGAAAAACGAATTTGGTGTCACTTCCGTCGAAACCGGAAGTCGAAAATTTTAACTCTGCACGTCAGTAAATTGGAAATTACGTTTTATATGCATGTTCCAAATTGCAAAACAATCGGTTCATAAACATAGAAGTTTATAAATTTGGTCCGGATTTCGTGGCCACCCTTTATTTTTAACCATCGTATTCTTTGAATTTTCTATAACAAATAACTGTGAATATTAAAGATGACACTTTTGACTACGACTATACACATGCCAATTTTTAAATATAAGGAAATATAAAAATATAAAGAAAAAACGAAGCGGGGGCATATTCGGGCTTCTTCCTCTAAACTTTAAGATGTATAAGTAAAACGTTTTCAAGTAGTACACGTTGCCATTTAACGACATTTATGTATACTTACGTTCTTTGCGTAAAATGTGCGAAATAATATCTGATTCGAATTTTATTATTTTCAAACTTATCTACATCTGAAACCGTTTCGATAACGGCGTTCCGTGGTTTCATATTTAATGACCGCCCTGTATATAAAATTAGCTGTTGTTAGCGTTGTTTTTGTTTAGTACGTTGCAGATAAGCTGTAATAATGGTTCGACGCTCATGACTTTATTACATTATTGTCATAGAGGTGGTTTCAGATTTTTCCACTGGGAATTTTGAATCGAATTTCGATACGCCTCGTTGTATCAAATGATTTAATCATATTTAAAAAATATATATGATTTAAGCTATGGCCTATCCAAACCTATATGCAATTCACGTCATCAAAAAAATGTTACTAGATTGTTTATTTGTAATTCGGTTTAAAGTTTGGAAAATGACATATTCTATAGACGATTTACTTGCGCACATATTACATGGCATAAAGAGAGACTGCAATTTATTAGAACCGTCAAAATACGAGGTACGAGATGACAGCACTGTGTGAAACGTCGTCATCTAGTAACCTTGTATTGATGACGTAGATTGCATATAGGTTTGGACGAAGTGTAGGTATCAAAATTAAAAACTAGAAATTTTGTTTGTCGTACTCTACACCGGAAAAGGAAACGTTACGTTTTATTAACGTTTGCGGAATTTTCAGCATAATAATTTATACAACATTTCGCCAACTTATAATGAAGCTACTCGCGTACCTTATATCGACCGTTGCAATTGTGGTTTTTGTTTATTACAGAACTCGTCGCATCGTAAAATTAATATACCATATATCTAAGTGGGTAGGTAGTTTTTGAAACAATTTATTTTCCTTTCCGAGATCGTTTCAATTGTGTTTTCTACGCAGCGTGAGGTTTCATTTGCCGATGCCGTTCCGGAGGTATTATATAGATGGACTTTCAGTTCGAGTGATATTGATAACAAATTCCTCGAAAAGGCGCAATCATAATGTATGAATAGGTTCGGTTGCAAATCGAAAGCGATCTACGCCGAATCGTTTCCGTTCAAAGACAAAGACTGACGACATGTTGAAGCTGTTGTCGGAAAATATCCATTGTCCATTTTGTATTGTTGCGTTCTGATTTTAATTTCGTACGTAGAAAAGAAGGCGGGTGATTGTATACATACTATTTCGACAGTTAGATGTGAAAATTCGAACGTAGAATTTTTTTAGTTTTTAACTAGTCAAATAAATGATTTAAAACGCACGTTACCTTATATTAAATTATACCTAATGTTATGGATAAGACCTGTTTTATTTTACTCGTTGAATAAATACAGAAATTCTATGTGCATTTCGAAATGCACGTCAAGTGATTATAGTCTTGAAACCGCCCGACCCGTGAAAATTCGACGTAGATCATGATTAACTAACAAGGAAGGTTAGGTAGGTGGAAAATTCAAAAAAATTTGAAACTTTGCAGGATTGTAGTACTAGTCAACCCTAATCAAGAGCCGTATTCCATTCGTGCCCTTATTCGGTTTAAGAGGCTGAAATCCACCCTTGAAAATTCGAACTTTTTTCGATTTTGCTTATTATATCTGGAACAGCAAGAGCTATCGCCAGTAAACTATATATTTTGTAAATGGCTATTCAAGACCTACATTATGATACAAAAATGAGGGATGAAAATTCTAAGGGGTGCCATCGCTGCCCCCAGCCCTCAATTATTTTCAGTATTTTTTACGCTGCAATAAATTGATAGATTATTAAAAGAGTTATTCATTAAAGTGTATCACTTTACATTTATTTATTTGTATTTGTGCAATTGCACCCTTTGGTAATAATATCCGAAGCCGCGTATCTCTTAAACAATAAGAAGTATCACCAACAAATTATATATTTTTGTAAATAACTGTCCAAGACCCACATCATGATACAAAAATTAGAGATAAAACGCCTAAGGGGTTTCATCCCTACCCCCAATTATTTTTAATATTTTTGTGTACGCTGCAATGCATTTTTATAACTTATAGGCATAATTATTCATTAAAATGTATCATCTTAAATTAGTTGATTTGTATTTGATCAAAACCACCCTTTGTTAATATCTAATATCCAAAGTAACATTTCACCGAAACTTATCTCTTGAACAATAAGAAATTTGTGTTTTTCAAGTTTGTGTACTTGTGTAACTAGTTTGTCATGAACTACGAAAGGTCAAGCAAAAATTCGGGTAATTTCACCAGCAAGAAAGTGGAGAGGTGTACTAATTATTATTATAGTACTGAAATCTATATAGTGTAGATATGCTATTTTTGTATTCCTGTAATTTAGTTTAGAACTGTTAATATATACATAATATTTACATATAAATAAAAATACTAGAAAATAATTACCTACCTACTGACGCATGAAATATATAGATATGTAAATAAACAACATATGCAACAAAATATCCTTATTATAATAAGCCCTAAAGTGTGCGAATAATTAGTAGGAATAATGAATGTTTCCTAGACTGACAAAGAGAAGTGAGATGGTGAATGTAACAGTTAGTTAATAAATATTATTTGCTGTATTTATGTATTTATATTTAATTGTATTTTAGTTATCCATATTATTATTGTAACAGCGGTTAATATACACATTACGACACCGTGAGAGTGCGATATTTCTTATTGTTCAAGAGATAAGTTTCGGCGAAATGTTACTTTGGATATTAGATATTAACAAAGGGTGGTTTTAATCAAATACAAATCAACTAATTTAAGCTGATACATTTTAATGAATATTATATATATATATATATATATATATATATATGTTATACAAATGCATTGCAGCGTACACAAAAATATTAAAAATAATTGGGGTAGAGATGAAACCCCTTAGGCGTTTTATCTCTAATTTTGTATCATGATGTGGGTCTTGGACAGTTATTTACAAAAATATATAATTTGTTGGTGATATTTCTTATTGTTTAAGAGATACGCGGCTTCGGATATTATTACCAAAGGGTGCAATTGCACAAATACAAATAAATAAATGTAAAGTGATACACTTTAATGAATAACTCTTTTAATAATCTATCAATTTATTGCAGCGTAAAAAAATACTGAAAATAATTGAGGATTTGGGGCAGGGATGGCACCCCTTAGAATTTTCATCCCTAATTTTTGTATCATAATGTAGGACTTGAATAGCCATTTACAAAAATATATAGTTTATTGGCGATAGCTCTTGCTGTTCCAGAGATAATAAGCAAAATCGAAAAAAGTTCAAATTTTCAAGGGTGGATTTCAGCCTCTTAAACCGAATAAGGGCACGAACGGAATACGGCTCTTGATTAGGGTTGACTAGTACTACAATCCTGCAAAGTTTCAAATTTTTCTGAATTTTCCACCTACCTAACCTTCCTTGTAAGATAAATATTAAATTACATCATAATATAACTTCTTTCCTCAAAATTCATCGATTAATTTGCAAAAATTTAGTTTGAGGCTTTCATACGTTTTCGTATTTCCGGTTCCGTATTCTATTGTTATAAATTGCATTTCGCTTAATTATTAAATTTTTCGTTACAAATCCCACGATCACGTAATTAGAATAATAAATTTGGTTTATAGCGTGGCGATGTCTCATACGACAAGTGTTTATATAATTTGAAATGGAATGTCAAAGAACGCGCACGCAATATTTGCGATTGTTATTAGGAGTTCAACTTTTTTTTTAATGTTATTCACGTTAAAATTTGTTAACCGTCAATAAATGAACGGTAAGTAAACGTCATTTGAATGGTAAAGTAAATAATGTCAAGATCGAAATGGAGGAAATCTCCATATTTATTAGGGTTCGTGATAAAAACGTTCTGAAGGTATATGTAGGTGTCATGAAGCGCTAAACGGATCCAGGGTGGCGAAGAATGTTCAAAAATCCATGATCCGTGAGATCCTATATCCGCGAAAAAAATGTAGAATTTGGGGAGACAATTTTGGGTTTCTAAGCAGTGAGTCACAATGAATTAATTATAAATATTTTAATATAGCAAATTCGTTAGCACATAATGCCTATCGCCTTTTTAATGTACAGGGTGTTTCTAGACGACTGACGTGATTGATTTTTAATTGGCTTGTTCCGAGTTCGATCGAGAATTTGGTCGTCTATCGCTACGTATCGTCGGTAAAAATTGTAAATGTATTTTTTGCAACCTGTCCTAAGTGCTTTTTAAAAGATAGTGATTAAAAAGTAACGCTCGAATAGTATAAACGGTAGATTTGAAGGTAGTTGCACTTCCACCGAAATTAGTCTAAATTCAAACAGTTTTGATTTTCTTATTTTTATTATTTTCATAAAAATATGTGGCTGTTGCTCTATGTGTGTGTCCGAAGTTTATGTATGTAGGTATACCGGGTGGCCACGAGACCCGGGCCAAGCTTATAACTGCTATTTTTATGAACAGATTGTTTTGAAATTTGGAACATACATATGAGACATAATTTCTAATTTATCAAATGGCCGTCTTCCGGTTTCGACGGAAAAGACACCAAATTTAATTTTTGAAATGGGCCACACCGCTTATTTTATTATTTTTGGAATCTACGGACCAACTCCTATCTGATCACATTGTCAAATTAAATAAAATTAAATTGTTAATTTAATTTTTTCAACACAGAAGTCCGCGACTGGGAAACAATTGATCTATTTCGATGTTGGTTGGCGCGCAAGAACGCTAGGTATTCTTTTATTGCTTTGTAATTCAAATAAGCAAAACAACAAATACAAACCAGATGAGGAATACCTACCTATTTTTAATTATTTAGTGTTAAATGGAAATAACACTGGACATGTCGCATATCGTTGCATTCGCGATAAAAATTTCTATTACATTCGCATTCAATTTAAAAAAATTGACTTATTTTACCAAAAATCTGATTTTTAAAATTTATGGGCGCACAAAACGCTTATTGCTATAAAGAATTATTATTTGGGCGGATGACAGAGTCGACGTAGAACAATTGAACCGCAGTCACGGCCTTCTGTGTTGAGAAAATGTTTCAAATTTCAAAACAATCTGTTAATAAACATAGGAGTTATAAGCTTGGCCCGGTTTGCGTAGCCACCCGGTATATAGTGCCTACATACACCGAACTTATCGTTTTCGAACGCCTTTTAAATGGAAAGAAACAAGCGGTTTTGTTGTCTTTAAAATCACTCTGCCCAATATTGAACAGTTGAAGTTAACGATCGGTGTCGTGTCATTATTTTAAAGTGGATACGTGTTGCACCTTGTAATGTTTGTGCCGATACCCGGTTTTAAACTAATAATCTAAAAAAATCGATAAACTCCAATTAATTATCAAAGTTGACGCCCATCTGCGGGGCTTGATTGTGAAAATTAACTTCTATTAATCGTAATTCCTGTCTGATTAGTGCTTCTAATTGTTTCGAATTGCGCGATTCCTGTGCACCCTGACATTGTAAACGTATTTCCCGATGAAAATCGACCAAAATCCATCAAATAATGCAGTGTGTGGTTTTAACAAGACGGCGCTCCGCCACATTGCGAAAGTAAATGTTGGTCGATATCTGGATAACGTTTTTTTTCCGTTATTTTCGTTGTTGGTTGTTGGAAACATGTTAACTTCGATCAATTAAAAAAAAACCTAAAACGTCGTTGTTTAAAAGTCGTTTGAAAACATTAAATGGAATATTTTTTGGCAGGCAATGCCCACCTTTAGTAATTTTAGATTTTCATATTTTACGCCCTCTATGTAAGTACTTGACTTTTTTTAACGGGGCGTTTTAATTTCGAAACTTACGCGAGGAAGTGACGGCGAAGGAAGAAAGTTGAAAATTTCAATTTTAACCAAGGACAGATCTCGTCCGCAACGGTTAAAACGTCGAATACGTTTTGTTAAGCGGTATTTAATTTGCGTGCGAGGCTAATTGATAATCTAATCCAATATCTCGGTCGAATAAGCATCGATAATGAGCCAACGTAAAAATAACTCCAATTGATTCAATTAATTTTTTATTTTTAAGCGAGTTTCGACTACGACGAGTTGTCCAGTTATTGTCCCAAAACAAGGTTATTCTTTTTAGGTTTTTTTTCTCACGATCACCAATTGAATATTTTGCGAAAATCAAAACCGAAAAGGAATACAATTTACAAAAAAAAGTTACTTTTGCGTTGTTTGCCAATTGAGCCGGGGCCTAAAAGGCGTTCCGTCCCTGGCATCCGTGATTAATAGCGTTCGTTTGTTTTTCTTAAATTTTGTTTCAAAGTTAGGCAGAACTTCCGAAGATTGCAATCGCGAATATGGCAGAACGCGTATGGAAACAAACTACAAAGCGTTCGAGGGAGAATGCCTGCATAAACATAACGTATCGAAACTGGTTAAGGAAACGCGCTTGTTTATTGGTTGTTTTAAGATAAAAACTTTTGCAAGTTTCGCTTTCGCACACGATACAATGATATTGCGTCGTCGTTAGGGCGAAACTTGCTTATGTCGAAATTAAGTTTTTGGCGCGGAAACGTGTCCGGTGCGATATGTAGGTGATTTGAATAAATTCAGAGATACGTTTCTGTCAAATCCTTCACACTTGAAAGGACGATTTCTTCGCTTAGAATTGCGTAACTCCAATGAGGTTATTCAGTTGAGTTCACTACATTTGTGTTCACTCAAGCTGTTACGTTTACCTAGAATTCGACTACCAATCTTGCTTGCTTTTGAATGATTTTGCTCGACTTTGTATTTAAGTTTTAAATTATTTTCCGGCAAGATTCGCCAAATCGAAAGGGTGCATTTCTCGAGATGTAACAAAGGGGCAGATATCAATTGAATCGTTGTCTCGAATCTAACGTCAAAAGAGTAAAATTTACAAACTCGTAGTTCCGTTGCTGCTGTCGCGTGACTTGTCGCCCGATCTTTATTTATTACTATCTATTTAGAACGAGCTTGTAAAATACCAACAACCTTCGAAATTTACTGGCGACGATAAAATTTTTGCGGAAAACGTTTCGATTATCGAGTCATCGACCGGCGATGCGTCCAAAAATATAACCGAATGTCAGGTCGCGTGGTTCCGTTTTGATGTTTAATCAAATAAACTGATAGTGATTAATTTTTGTCGGGAAGAGTCGGTGCCTCCTCCCCCTTTTTTTTTTAATTTCCTCCCGATATCCAAATATCCGAATAAATATAGGTCAATCAGCTAATCGCGTGTTTACGACGACGTTCTATACCGAAGCCCATTTTCGACTTTGAAAAATTATTGTTCCTCGGATGCGAAATTTAACGAGTCTTCAAGTTTCTTGACCTCTTTTATTTTGCAGTAAAAATCTGCGTCAAATCTTGTTTACCGTTATATCGGAGAATATCGATTTAAATTATGATAATAAATAAGGAGGAATTTAATGATTCGAGAAAGCGAAAATAACATTTAGATGCGCTTTCTCGCCTGTTAAGTCGAGAAGAACGGAAAAATTAAATTACGTATTAAACGCTTAAGCTAATAGTTTATTTCGCAAAATATTAAATTAGTTCTGCTTCGCTCCATCAAGTCACTTAACCAACTAGGCACTTCGCAGTTGGAAAACCTTAAGCGACAGATTAATCTCCCATCGTGGAAAATTGTAATTAATATTGGCGCTTAAATTGTGCGGTTTTCATTTTAAAACAACCTCGAAGACGCGAAGACCTCAATACGCTCGCCAAACGAGAATTGGCACGGGATAACGTAATTTTTACGATCGGAACAATATTTTTTTTCGAAAACGATTCAAAAAATTATTTGTTAATTCAAAATGAAAATTTAACACGTTGTCAGTTACGTACTCGTAACTATTGAGATTAAATTAAATTATACTTACATGTCGCTTATAGTTATCGACAACGTATGAAGTATAAACATTAACAAGTGTGATCGTGGAAACCCATTGTTACGTCACAGCAGGAACGAAAAGACTGAATGCAACCACATCACCGTCGTACTTAATTCTAACAGCATCTGGTTACTAACCTGTCCAATAGCACGCAAGTGTTCGCGGGGCGCAGTCGCTATTTATATCGACCTACCACGGTTAAATAAGTGAAAACAAGCTTTGCCGTCAGTATCCGACCAGAATGACTACGTAGATTCTGATAGATACCGAACGAGATCAAAATTTTGTACTAAACCTGAGAACATGAACTTTAAGATTTACTTGCAGTAACTAAACGCTAATCTTCACGCTTTGATTGGATCCGCTAATATTTTGTCAAAAATTATTATCGCGCGCCGTTTTTTTTCCCTCGACAGCGCGACGACCCCCAAAAGATTTTAATTAGACGATATTAAATCAAATTCTTAACGAAATTCCTGAAACCCCCCCCACAATTTTGCGTTGAACGACGATTAATTAAGCAAAAGTGTTAAGCGCCGACAAAAAGTCTGTTGCCGTCATGTCTACCGCGTCAACTCATTTGTCATCGTAGCGAATAAAAAACCTCAGTTTTTTTTTTGGCGTCACTATTTCGAAACTATTGCGCATAAGACAATAAAAAAGCACGAAGCACGACGTATCATTTCTCTTCATCCCCCACCCAGAAACCCCCACCCCAACCCACCCCACCATATAAAATTTATCGCAGGTAAAATCGGGACGAGCCTCCTGTAGAATAGAATCTTGGAGGTTAGCTATTTTTAAATTTGTATGAGAAACTTAAAATAGAACGAGTTGTGTAAGCCGTAAAAGTCCTTTATGACTTTTTCCCCGTGAAACTGAAATAGTGCCATTATATCATATCGTACGAGAAGGGCGGCCGAGGGAAGAGGGCCGAACAAAGTCCTAACGCGAACCGGGCCGGGCCAAATTGTTTTAAATCTTCTGCGACCGGACGAGACGCCGAACGTGCACGCGAACTCCGTCGGCGCCGGCGGCGTATATGTAAATGAGGGGCGGTTTTCGGAGGTCCTCGTTCTACCTATGTTAATGTGTAATTGTGTAATTTCACTTTCGTCCGCTCGGCTTGTAAATTTGAAGAGCAGCGAACCACAATTTAACGCGATAATGCTTTTTGCGAATCCCTTTATTTTAAGTAATGGAAATCTTTTTTTTTTCGAGTGCGGGCGTTTATTTCTATCAAATTGGGCATCGTTTTAAATACGATGTACCATCTATTCCGATACAAACGATACCCTAAAAGCGAAACAAATCGATCAGCCCGTGTCGTAACGCGGCGCGTCCTAAACGAAAAGTTTTCGTCGAGCTTTTTTTTGGAACCTAGCGGGTTTTCACGTCGCATAAAGGAAGATGGCTTTTTAGTGCTACACTATAATAACTAAGTTCTTTTTATTCTCTTTGTAAATGGCATTCTTTTCTTTTAAATAGTTTGCGAGAAAATACGCGTTTTAAGTTGCAGTTAGAAGAAAATACAAAATCGATTTTGAAAACAATTTTCAGTTTATTGAAGTACGTTCGGTCGATGATTTGGGAAATAGTCGAGTCCTCCGATGTTTTTCAAAAAAATCATAGGCATATTTGATTCCAAAAGAAGTTCGATGAAACACGCTGCATAAAGTTTTAGAATCTTCGATTTTCTTCTGTTAATTACCATATCGATTAATGATGTCTACGATGTCTGTATGTATGTCTGTGATGTATTCGGTTTTGATTTAATTTGCTATAATATTTTTCGTGCTTATGCGCTCGCTTTTACGTATGTTTTGTGTTTAATTGCGCATATCGCGATACTTTGGATTCTTACCTACCGCTTGTATTTTTTTTTGGGGGATGTAGTTGTATTTTTGCCCTTTCTGATATGGTTTTCACGTTGTTGTCGTGTATTTTTCGATAAGTTGTATACGTGTGATTGTTGGCCCCTCTCATTTTAAAATATTTTTGCATATTAATTAATAAATATCGTTCCCGAAAAAGTCGAGTTATAATTGACGAAACGTTAAATAAATCGTTTAATTTATGGACAGTTGGACATTTACCTTTCTTCATGTCAACTTATAGACTAATTTGTTAAGAAGGAATGTTATTATTGCGATCTCATTTTTTAAAAGAATTAAAAATACAAATACAGTCAAAGGACCACGCACACTTTATATGGAAAAATAGGAACCACTCAAATTGATTTTTTTTATATCAATCGACTCGTCTTAATGTGAGGAATAATTATTACCATTGCGCCAAATCTGTAACTTCATTATTAAACCCGTTAATGAACAATTCATTGAAAAAATTTGGGCTTTAAATTATGTTGGAAGTTAATAAATCTGTCGCTCGTTATTTATGGAGGGGTCATGGTAAATACATTTCTAAGAAACGATACAAATGTAAGTAGCAGGTAGAAAACAGTAAAATAGTGCTCATAGAGTTCGAGTCCTTGTTGTAATTAAGAATTTTAAACCCGTATTCATATTGAATTGATGTTAGCATTTAAATTCTGAATTCAATCCTACTATTTTAGAGTCGTTAGAATAGAATTAGGAGGGTACCTACTGTAAGCGAGCTTAAAACCTGGAATAAAAGAATTACCTAAAAACTAATAGTTTTGTTAGTTACACTTTATCCAAACCTATAAGCAATTTACGTCATCGATAACAGGTTACTAGATGATGACGTTTCACACAGTGCTGTCACCTCGTATTTTTACAGTTCTAATAAATTGTAAGTCTTTCTTTATACCATCTAATATGTGCGCAAGTAAATCATCGATAGAATATGTCACTTTCCAAACTTTAAAACGAATTACAAATAAACAATCTAGTAACTTTTTGTTGATGACGTGTACATCATATAGGTTTGGATAAGCTATAGGTTTGGATAAGCCATAATTGTTATAATAGCCACAATTTTATGTGGAAGATTTCTTTTTTGGCGGATATACATAGGCCGATTTTTCAATATTAATGATTTATTGAATTATTTATTACGTTACAGAGTTATGTTAACCTTACTTGACAGAGATCTCTAATGAGGCTGGTCACTACTACCCCTACTAAAATAAAATTAATAATTTGGAGTTACCTATAGATATTTTATGGTGAACATTTTTAATAGAGGTAGAAAAATAAACAGCTACATTATGTGTATTTTTGTCTTATATTCGATTATTTTATTATTTATTTATTTGAGTCACAATTTTGAATATTGAAGAATTATTTTTTTTATTGATTTGTTATTCGTGAATGTGTTTTGTTTTTTATTTGAATTGTTTGTTAATGTTATTAATATATTAATATATTGTTATTAATATATTGTTATTAATATATTATTACTCTATTTCCAATTATTAGCGTTAACAGTAACAGCAACTATATTATAACAGCAATTGTAAAAAGCAAGTTGATATAAATATCGACGCAGGTTTTCCAGAAGGGCGTAACCCAAAAAGGAAATTTTACCGGAGAGCACATGTTGTGTCGTCGTGTAGCTATAAGAAGATACGTCTGGCGGAAATACAAATCGATTTTTCCGGTGAAAAAAATCGAAATATTGTTACCAGATTTTAACAGATTGTCTTCATTTAATTCAATAATTCATTTTAATAGAAAGTATGGGTTACGCCCTTTTGACAAAACGCCATCGATATTATCTTTTTATAGATAGGTACAAATAATCTCTTAGTTTTGTTCACATTTTTAATGTGCACAAAGCCAAGAATTTTTAAGCCATTTAAAGAATTATTTCGATCGTTTTAAATCCCAGGCCAGTTTAAGTAGGTAGGTACCGACCCGTCGTTGTCAAGTACCCCGCAATAAATAACAAAGTTGATTTATGAACTCAAACAAATTTGATTTTAGTAGGTTCTCTTTTGCTCTCACGAAATTCTCATAAGAGCGTTAATTAAAGATTGCGGCTTTATTAATAAATTAACAAAATTGGCGCAATGATAATAATTATTCCTCACATTAAGACGAGTCGATTGATATAAAAAAAAATCGATTTGAGTGGTTCCTATTTTTCCATATAAAGTGTGCGTGGTCCTTTCCATATACATAATGAACTATTGTAGAGGCATTAAAATAATATTTACCGAAAGCGGTTATCTTTATATATCGAAATTTCCAAATGGCGTATATCTTTTTCCAGGATTTTTAGAAGTTCAACTGTATTTATGGAATTATTTCTTAAATATTTCAATATTTACTCACTGTATGCGCCAAATGCGCTGGTTCAACGTTTACAACAAAATAAAATTTTAAAACAACTCACCTTGTACAACGACGCACATTACAAAATAGGGATGGGAAAAATCTAGAACGGGATACATCACTACACAAAATATTAAACTGAACCAGATTAACTAACAAAACTAAGAAACTTAATACAAGCGGTTTAAACATAGAACGCTCTTCTTCCAAATCTATCAAACAACTACTCTCACTTCAAAGCGAAGGTTAACCTTTCTAAACCTTATCAAATGTTTGGCGCTAACACTCACATTATGTTAAGTACCTATAACGATAATGATTAATGTCGATTTTTAACTGTTGTTTCTTTGCGATAAATACAGGGTGTTAGTGAATTAATGTCGCGGAAGAAAGGTACATGTATCTGAGATCTTAGTAACATTTTTTGATTTGAGCAAATTTATTGTTGAGGGGGGGGGTAGGGTGTTTTTGTCCGATAAATTAAACCAGTAGTTCCTCTTTAAACTTCAACAAGTGACACTGGCATTCCATTAGGTTACTACGATAGTAAACAGAAACGATTGTAGGGGTTGAAGTCGTAAATATCTTCTGCGGTCATTGACAAGTTGTAATGTAAAAAATATTCAAAATGTTTCCTCATTTAAGTAGATACCCTATTTGTTATTCATTTTATTTTGATCTTTTACATCTGCATTTGTTATTCTAATAAAAGTTCTAATTAATTTTTGTGAAATAACTCGAAAAAAACTGAAAAAACTCGAAATAACACGAAAGTTACTAACACTCATTGCGTCATTATGGAATGTTTAGTTTTTAAATTTTGCTTTAGGTCCTTATGTTTGGTAGGAAACCAAAAATAAAGTACCTACTTGCCTATTTGCATTTAATTATACTTTAAAAGCCCTTCGAAATTTTTCAATTTTTCATAAAACTAGTACCTGCACCCCTTTTAGTTCAAGCCTCTCAATATTAAACGTAACTGTTCCAAAAACGGGAATGTTATTAATTATGTTAAATAAAGTAATCTAACTTTTACGTGTAAACCGAAAATAGGAATTGCATTCATAAATGAAAATATCCATAACAATTGGCACTCTCCTACAACGGGGGGCCATAAATTAAAGAGTACAGATGTTTTAGCTGCTGACCCAACAGTCAGTTTCACTTTTCGAGTTCTTAAAAATCTTTAAAGGGAATATACTCGAGTAAGACGATTATCAAATTAATAATAGTAATAACTCGAAAATTATTGATTTTAGGAAAAAATTTTATTTAGGTTTTTTGTTTGTTTTAATCTTACCTACCCGTAGTTTTTTTCCGCGATGTTAATTCACTAACACCCTGCATTTGTAAGTGTAAGTATTTCAGGGGCTAAATAAATAAGGGCCGGGACGCAAATATTGTATCCCCGTTCGAAATAAAGGGTGTTCGTAATAGAGGGTTTTCGAATATATGTTTCTAAATTAAACAAAATTTGTGTTATTCGAAAATTTTTCGTCTTCATTATAGAGATGTCTAAAAACAGGGGTTTTGCTATATTAAAAAAAAAACTTTAATAGGCCACCTTTATTTTTGTAACGAAGTAAGTATTTTAGAGTAAAATGGCGTGCCCCCATTACTTTCATATGCTTGGAAAGTTTACTTTCGCCCTGTATTCTACGAATAATTTGAAAAATTGAATAATCGACGAAATTAACTAATTATAGAGTTTCATTTAAAAACAGGTAATTTGAAAACAAAATAATGAGTAACACTTTTTTGCGACACTCTGTACCTGGTTGTAAATAAATGGACGAAAGTTTGGCCTTAGCGAATCTAAAAGTTTGTCTATATGACAAATGCGAACGTATACGTGCATGATGATTCGTGTCACCTTGACAATCTTTAAGCGCTTGCTGTCTTAATTAGGTTTAGAAAAAGAAGAAGGTGCACGGGATTCGAATTGCATATAATTTAAATAATAATAATAGGTACTTCATTTAAGCATTTAATTATTATTCGAATTAAAGGTTTGCAATAAATCTATAGATATTGACCCACAAATTGTCGTCCTATTAGTCTTGATGTAGAATGTGCCTTTACGTAATCGATGTTCATCTGTAAGTGCCTCTTAGGGCCAGATTTCCAATCATCGTTTATTGTTGAAACAATTGCTTCCGTGCTCCGATCCTTCGACATATGGACCAAAACTGGGCGAAACGGGGTGTAACGAAAATAACTCGAAAACTCATAAGGGGTCAAAGGGAAGTGTATGACATAATCATTAAACAAGATAATAAGCGTCTTATGTGTATCGAATTTTAACAATTTTGATTGAAATTTATTGCAAATAATAGGAATAAATACGGGCCTGCTTTGTGTTTAAAGAACCCAACTATTCTGCATTAGAAAACGTTGCGAACACGTTCATTAATAACACAAAATCAAAACACACAAACACGATAGAACTTTACCCTGCTGTGAACAATAACAAAATGACAACTACCGGCTGGTCCTGTACAAAAAAAAATAAAAATAAATTTACACTAACCTTACCCAACTACATTGATGTTCGTTTTGCATTGAAAACGAGTTATTTGTACATTTTATCCGTTTCTTTAGCATTATGAATTTAATTTAAATTGCATAAAGACAGGGTCGCACTTAAAATTTGAAATTCAATTTTCTCGTAAACTATCAATAAGCTTTTTATCCTTGTTACACCTTTCAAGTGGATTTTCAAGTATTTTGCCCTTTAGAATTATTCTTTCTATAATTAAACTTCGTTTCGTATAATCACTCAAATAATATTGACTATCTGGGGACGTTTTTACTAACCGACTTTCGCGATTTTCCATGGTTCGATTCAAAATGAAAAGGCGCGTTCGTTAACAAAATTTCATTTAAACGTCTCTTACGTTATATCGTGCGGCAGTAAACGATTTTTTTGAAAAAATCGTTTTTGATAGTAAAATGTAGTAATTTTCTGCAGATTACTGGGATAATTAAATGCGTTTTATATATATATATATATATATATATATATATATATATATATCGTGAAATAAAAATGCCTGTTAATAAAGACAGAGAAAAGGAGGGCTTTTAATTGTGACCGAATTGGTTTTGACTAAATTAAGACGACTGTATAAACGCCTCAACGTTGTCCCAGCTCGCAATGCGGGCTCGGTCAAGTACTTTTCGACCGATAAATGTTCGAGCTTTCAGCCCTTTCGGACGTATTTCGGCCTCGATAATACCGACTCCTTTGGCATCATCGACGATTACCACATTCGCACTTTCAAAAGTTTGAAGTCAGATAAACATCAGCCTTGATTATTAGTTTTGGAAGTTCCGTAAATTCTAGCACCTAAAATGCAAATTGTTTAATATAGGAATAGGAGATTCGCGCAATTTTCGAGATTGAAATAATTGTTCTTCTCCTCAAAAGCTCCTTAGAGTAAAAACGATCAATTACGCAGTTAAACTAGCGAAATTACGCAGTTAAACTAGCGAAATTACGCGACTAAGTGTTATCTATTTGTCCATTTGAAACATATACTAGATATTCATATTCATCCATTCAAATATTTGTTTGTATATATCAGGAAATCCCGAGTAAAAATTGAGCATATGTTTGATAACAACGTAGGTAGGTGTTGTACATATAAAATACGCGATGAGAATTTTTACTTTTATTTTCCTACAGTTTTATATGTGTTCGCGTAAATGATAGACGTCGAATTGCGGTGGTGATTATTCAGACAATTAAATATTCGATGTTGTTGCAGGACTCCCATCATCGAAAAGAGTGCGCTTCGAATCGGCGAGTTATTATCTTTTATTATATTTTTTCTATTTAATACACGGGCCGAACAAATAATAAAAATATAACGTATATATTAGGTTAAATTAAAATGGCAAAAACCCCTCTAGATATCCGTTAGAACGTCCGAAAAGGGGTGCAAGATTTATCGAAAAAATATCGATTGAAAAATTAATTTAAAATTGTGTTTGTGTTGCATTTATTAATTGTGAAACATGTTTGAGGTTATTGAAATCGGTGACAGGTTTTCGTTTAATCGAAATATAACATGTTTACTCTTTAGATACGTAGTTGCTTGAGTATAGTTTGGGCGCGTCAAAACTGTCGACTGTAAAACATCCCTCTTTAAATGCTTGTTAACTATATTGACAGGGGCTGCGGCTTGTTGGTTTATTTGAACTTTTAAACTTTAGAATATAGACGTGTTGACAGACCGATGCAAATAAAGAGTGAGCGACGACCGTGGGATAAATCGTCGAAATTACAACACGTTCGCCTTTTGTTCGAAAAACTGTCACCATTCGGAATCGGCGGTACCGCAATAGCCACGAAAACAATTTAAAAATCACGTTTTCTAATAATATCTATTGCGCAAGTTTCTTAATATTGCAAGACTTAAAAGTAATCGGCTACGGATTTACACGTTTACCTATATTTATTTCGGTTTTATCTATTATTATGGAAAGAATTTTTAATCGATAAGTGGAACATAAAGTTTTTATCGGTGATAAATTACACAATTAACAGACAGTAAGTCTATGTAATCAATACACCAATCCTATTATTACAACACTAACAAATAAATTAAATCCGATTTGTTAGGATTTCGATGCAAGTTTCTGATTTTCCGATTATCTACTAGTTAAGTATAAGTAATGTAAGCCAAATTTACAAAAATTAACTTATTGCTTTAGGACAGATTGTTAATTATACGGGAATTAAATTTAAAAAAAAATTACACAATTAAACACTTATTTAAGCGTCTCCATAATTAATTAACTAAATATTTGGCTAATGTGCCGCGCTTAAAATTTATTAATAGAAAAAAACGGGAGTTAGTTATTACAGTCGGGTGTCTAAAAAATTCCGGTTTTATTACGAAAATAATTATCTTCCGGCACTAAACTCTTTTACAAACTTCTCTCATAATAGTAGCTCGTTTCCTTAACGTTATATCCTAGAGAATGTCTCTGTTCGCAATGTAAACTTTAATCGCAACTTCATTTAGGTTCCATGCTCGAGTACGTAGCTTGATTAAGATATCGATTTAGAAATTAATTATTAAGGAAGCTGCTAAGAATAATGTAAGATAACCCGCCCTTTTTAGTCGGTAAGCTGTTACGCGTTTAGAATCGAGAAATTTCCATCAGGTGTCGAGATTCAGGTGTAAGTTCAGGTTCCTATATCAATTTCCGTAATGGTAAAAAGTTCGACTGATAAATGTCTTTAGTCGATTGGCTTAATTCGAAATGGGAACTTCTCCTAAAAACTTCGGAAAGTAATCGCTATCGTTATTTTTTTTTTCGGGATTTAAGGGTCCAGTTTTATAAACCGCTACGCTTTAACGTCCTGCAAACCCTGCATGTTATGTAATGGCGTTTCGTCGCTTTAAATGGCGCGTCATTAGAATTGTTTTAGTTTTACCGAAGTTCCCACTCTGTCGCAAATGTTAATGAGCGAAGAACTAAATGAAAACGACCTGGAAAATTACCTAATCTTCTCTGTGCATTCGGCGTTCCGCGTTATACGTTGTACACGGTTCGGGTCTCAAATGTAAACTGAAAAGGGTTAACGATGCTCCGGGGTAGCAAAATCATCATTTCAAAACCTAGTCCGTGTTATCCTCTTGTACACCTTAATGTATTTAAGCAAAATGCATGATTAGTCGAATGGGAATATGTCCTCCGTATTTTTTAACTCTAAATTTCCACGTTAACAATTAGGCTGTCGAGAGCAGCCAATTAAGTTACAAAAACAACTGACGTTAATTAGACGATAATTAAAATTTCGCGAAAGAAATAATTAAAATTATTTTAAAAGCGTTAGAGCGTTCTTATTTTTTGTTCAAACGCAGTACATATTTTTTTGTGTTTCTTAACGTTTTTGTTCCCTTATAACGAGAACGATAATTAGTTTTGGATATATAAATAACCTAAACAGGTAGTTTAAAAAGTCAAAACTTTATTTTTCTTATTTCGGTAATAAACCTCGCATTTTATACATGATATTTTGTTGTTCGGAAAAATTAAAATTATGCACCTTTTATGCAGTGTCATAAACTCTTTTTTCAAATCCATCATTTGCATTCATTTCAGATCTGACGGAACTGCTATATTTTATCTGAGTTATATTTTTAAAAATAAGGTCGTTGACCACCAATAAGATATATCGTTCAAAAATTGTTTAACCTTTAATTCCAAAATGATCAGAGGCGCCGTCTTGTTAAAATCATATTCCGTTATGGGGTTCGTTCGGAAGTAAAACAGCTAAGGCATCTTTATAGCATATGGCCATTTTTTTTAATCGAAACAAACGCCCGTTGTCTAATTACCTTACAATTAGTTAAGAAAAACATTCCTACTCGTTGACCCATCATTTATTTTCCACGTATAGGTACTGAACGTATCCTATCAAATTTTACCGGAACTTCCCGAAAACCAATTACCTACGTCGGTTTTTAATGTAAATTATTATTAACTAATTAATTAATCCCAAGGCACCGTATTCGAATTGTAACGTAAAAGCCCGTTTATTTTAAACACACTAACATATTATCAATTAATTGTCGGTATTTTGTGTTAAACGACGTGCCTTCAACCACGCAATATCGTTATTGGCCTTTAAATTATTGAAACTAGCTGTATTCGAATTTGAACTTAAAAGACCGTTTATTTCGGTCATTCTGTATTTTGTCAATGTAATTGTCGATATTTTGTATAAAGCAAGGTACTTTCGGCCTTATGCAAGTAAGAAACCACGTTGTTGTCTCGCAAATTATTAATAACAACTGCAGAGGAACTGTATTCTAAATTGAACGTAAAAACCCGTTTGTTTACGGCACTCTGTGTATTATTAACTAATTATCGATGCATTATGTTAAGAAACGTACTTTTAGCCTTGTGTACCTACGTAAAAGACTATACCTATTGATCCGTAAATGATCAAAATAATTAACTTCAAACTAACGATATTCGCATTTAAACGTACACTCGACGAATTAAAAAACGAAACAAGCAATGAGATTAAAAGTTACTGTGCTTCAGTTGCTCGAAACGGGGATCGTTTCTTGTTTCAACTATTTGTTGTTATCATATTACTTTGTTTAAAAAACTAAATGCTCAACTAGCTTCGTTCCGATTTTTAATTCGTTCAGTGTACATGCAAGTCTGTTTATTTCGAGCACTCCGTATTTTATCAAGGTAATGACGATGCTCTATAGAAGACAAGATGCCTTCAGCTCTGTGCAAGTAAACAATGATATTGTTGGTTCGTAAATTATTCAATTAATAAACCTCAAAAGCGCCGTATACGAATTTGTAGGTCATTACAAGCACTTTGTATTTGTCAATGTAATATAGTTATACACAAAAAACGACATTTTAGCAGTTCCGGACCTGTTTTAAACGTTTCAGGTCGGGGTCAAAATTTTATCAAAACCACGGACGTTTTTTTTTCCGAGATTAAGCGAAAATTTTTAATTGGCGGAAACGCGGGTATTTAGTCATTTCTTGCTTTGTTATACTGGGTTCCTGCTGATCCTGGAAAACTCGTGGAAATCACGGAAAGTCGGGGAATCGCGTTTTAATCGCAATTTGGTCAGGGAATGTCATGAAATTTTACTATGACAACGAAAAGCTCGGTGCGAGCTTTTCGGTATTCGTCGTGTTTTATTTATGTAGATAATATTTAATCTCTTTATTTAATTTTTCAACTGGAAGGCTGAATTCTTTTTACCAAAAAAAAAAAAAAACGAACAACTGAATGTTTACAAGAATATGTTAAACTTTATTCGTGTATTGGATTGTACGTAAATTAATCAAATTGAATCAAATAGAAAGTTTGACCGAATTGTTAGGTACATTTAAAGTATAAAAGTAATCATAAATCACAAACTCGCATTTAGTGTACCTAAATAAAGTAAACACGACAATAGACGTTTCATAAAAAATAACGTCGTCTTTCACCGCTCCATCTACACATCCGCATGAATTTAATAAAGGATTCGGGCACGATGATCAGTCGGCGCAGCTGAAAATAAACTGTCTACATTGTCGCATCAACATACATTACAAGAAAAATAAACACTTCGTGTCTCATATTTTCCGTCACATTCGTAGTTTATAAAAATCGTTTTAATAACGGCTTAGCGCAACTGTGCCCGGAACGAATCAATCGACCGTGACAATAAGCGAAAGGTCGGAAAATGAAGTTCTTATTGCTTCGACGAAAAAGTACATTATTAGGACAAGGGAACAATGAGTTTGGTTATTTGCTTAAAAGAAAATGAAATTTGAAAGGAGGCCTGCTTAAATATAAAACACAATGTATAGGTACGCGAACGTTAAGCCGGCTAAGAATGTAAATTAGGGATTTGCAGGATCGAGACGTTTTCCTTTTAAAAGTTGAAAGAATGTAAAGAAAAATGAGGAACATTCCCTGCGGTTTCGTGGGTTTAGCGAATGATTAACGAAAATTAAACATTTCCAAGAAATAAAACGGAAGTTTACGGGATTCGATAAGAAAAGCAAAGTTATCGAGTGTCATAACCTTTTAAGCCTAATTTATTTGATTTACTAGAATCTCTGCGTTGAATTGTACACATATGTAACTTCTGGGTTTTAAGTTACCGTTCGATCGAACGTTAAATAGCCCGCCATACGAAGAATTAATCTATCGACTTTGATTAGTATTTGAGGAGAGGGTTCGGTTAAAATTAAACGTTGTAATTTTTTGAAAACGAAATTTTTAATTTTGGGTCGTTTCCTTTTTACGTTATTCGTCGGGTTAAATTATTTATAGGTATAGGTACGTAATTATTTCTTGTCGAATTTATTTGCTACACGCGAAACTTCGTTACAAATATCTAATTAGAAATTCATTGGGGTTTTAGAAAAGTAATTAAAGCATAACGTGCATTTAAATTTTAAAATATGTTGGTATGTTCGGCTATTAACGGTTAAATATAAGTTATTTTGTTGTACCAATCCAAGTTCTTGGCCAATAAAAATCGTTATTAAGGGGGATTTCTACTTTGTGGGACACGAAAATAGGAAATTTTTGAAGAATTTGTTGTAAAGTAACTGTTAAAGATAGAATAATGAAACTTGATATACGTTTAAATACATCTTTATTTAGTATAACAAAAATATGGAAAATTAATAATTTCGAATAGGAAGTGGTGGGCAGAAGGGCGTAAAGTCAATATGCCGCGTCGAGATGAGTAGGTGGTGGAAGTTTCTGATCCTCGGCAAATTATTCGAAACACAAAAATCGATCAGATTCTTAATCTGTAGATGTTTGCGCATAGTTGGAACTAGAATAAAAGAAATATATGAATTTTTGTAAGAATGGCGCCTTGTCAGAGCTAAAAATTACTTTTTCGCAAAAAAATTGCTCAGTTTTTTAGTTATAAAAAAAATTGTTGCAATATTTTTTTATTATTCTAGTTCCAGCTATGGAGACGACCTTTCTGCACATTTAAAAAAATTCATTAAAACTGCTCAATTAGGGGATTGTGCAAGACTTCCACCAACTTGAAAAATATGTTTTCGAGAAAACCGCGTTTAAAGTTAAGCAAGAGTTTTGCAGGGTAAAAGTTAATACTTACATATATGCCCGATTTCTTCACCTCTAGATAAGTTCTGGATAACTGTATCCAACAGATAACTGTCAGACTTCGAGGTGTGAAGAAATCGGGCGTTAGTCAGCTATCCCAGGACCATATAATATTCCCTCTTCTTCCTCGTATAATTCGTTTTTGGCAGATTCTTCCATACGACGAGCCAAACGAGCCTCTTTTGATGCTGCAGTTGCTCGATTCTCAGCAATTCTGAGCCTTTTGTTGTCTCGTTTATCACCCATAATCTTCACATTAATCCCAATTTTTAATCCCATTCCTTCCATTATTTGAAGCAGAGAAGCGAAGTTTTCATTAAAAACACACGTTGCCAGAAATGACGAAATTTGAATGATTTTTGTTGAGCTAAAAATGTGTTTTGGAGCCATATTCCACAGCAGCGCATTAAAGCTCTCATTATTGTTTTGTGTGTGGTCACCCAAACATCGCTCCAATAAATCATTGGATGATAAATCGTCGTAAATAGGCCGAAGAACTTCTTGAACTTTTGATGTGAATGGTGGTGGGTGTCTATATTCAGAGAGCATATTGTTTATTTCCGATTGTCTCCATTTACACCATGAGTCAGCACCGGGTGGACACTTTTCGTGCTGCGGATTCTCGTCGGTTGAGCACTTGTGATAAAAAGTTGCCCATATTGCATTTTTCATAGCATTAACGGAACTACTATTTCGGATTATTGCCAAGCCGTAATAAATTGTCAAATCTTTAATTAAGCTATCAGTTAATTTTCCAGGGCCTTTACCACCGATTCCCTTATTATTTTTCTTTGCGGCTCTCAATCGAGAACCCATTCGTTTTTTGACGTGTTCGACGCATTCTTTTTTTCACAATAAGCTGATCTCCATATGGTTGACTTTCTAATAATGCTTTAAAAGTTTTTGTGTCACCATCGCCGATGTAATTAACGTATTTAACGTTATGCAGCTCCTCCGGTCGGATAAACATTTCGATGATGCCGTCTACTTCCATTTTATTGGCGCTCCCAGAATGATTATACGCACAATTTTTTTTGTGATCTTCATACCACTGTTGAAATTCGCCGTCAGTGATATCGTCTTTGCTTCTCCAGTTGTTACAAGCTTGGCAAAAACTGGACTTGACAATCAAGTCAATCAGTTTATTAGAATGCTTTCCAATTAGAGTGACTACTCCAAACAATGACGAAAAGCCTCTCTTGCTCCAAGTTCCATCACCTGAAACGCTCAGATGTGAATGTTCATTTCCCGCTTCGGCATTTTTCGCTTTTTCTTCTAATACAGCCTTTCGTGTAATGATTTCAAACACGGCTTTAGCGGCAATCCATATATTTTCTAAGCATGAATAATATACGTTAGTGGACAGCCCTTGGCCTAAGTCCATCAGCCCACAGAAAATATTTATTCCTTGTAAACCGATTCCCAGTACACGCATAGCAAAAACTCGATTCTTCGATTGATTTCAAATGCCTTATTGTTTATTTTTGGGCAGGAATCGATTTCATTTGAGCCACAATCACATTTGACAAGAAGTTTGAATCCCAAGCCTTGTTCCCCTTTTATTTTAAATTCCACATTATTATCACATTCCTTACACTTCAATATCGTACTGAGTATGTTAAACACAAATAAAAAGTGTATAATCCGGTACCCGTGCATTAGATCAACAGTAACTTCGAAATCGTCTTTACTTTTGAGTTTTTCCGCCGATGTACTCGCAAACGACACGTCTGTTTTATTAGTATACCGGTTACCACGACTTTTTTTTACATATATGTCCTGGACGTTTATTATCCACTTTGGAAAATTTCTTGTTCTTATACATAATGATAAAGTTTGAGAACTCACAAGTATGTCCTTTACCGTAAACGGTTTGGAATAAACTAAAATGTGGTCCGTTAAATTTGAAACAAAACACCGACCCATTCAGGCTTCAAAACTAACAATACATGAAAAGAGAAGAAGGCTACTGCGACTCGCTTCCTTTCCAGCGCGCTCCGAATTCTATAATAACTGACTTTCGATTGTCTAATGGCTTATAACTCTGTAAATTTTACGAGTTTTGATTTGAAATTTTAACCACATATTTTCAAGACTTCAATCTTTTAGAAAATGTCAAAAAAATTCGGTTTTTTCGACCCAACAAAGTAGAAATCCCCCTTAAAGATTTTTTTTAGATAACCGTTTGTTGTTTGTACGACAAACAATAACCGATTATTAAATAATTAACTTCGCTAAAGAAGAACAAAGACTGTCGTTTGTTTAAGATATCTACCTATATTTTTTTTTATATAAAAATTGAACTTCTAATCATTTTAAAAACGTCCAAGTTCTACGTTGCATTTTTTTTATGGTAAAGCTTAGCGCACATTAGGATATTATAAGAGAGATTAGGACTTTTGGAAACTTTTGGAAAAATCAAAAGATCTGAATCTTTTGCGGGTTTTTGTATCCTGATACTTATTGATCTTTTTGACAACTCCTAAAATATTTACAACGTTAACTATCAATCGGTACGTTATTACGTCCCGTCAGTTACCCCAAGTTACTGAGGGTCAAGTACTTCAGTCAAGTCTTGCTTGAAATTATGAAACGTTAATTCGGGGAGAACTGACATATTTATTATCAAATACTTCTTTAAGTTTTCAAAATTAAATCGTTTTGTTTTTTATTGACTTATTAGAACTTGATGTTTCACTGTTTTCGGTTCTAATTTGTTTTATCGTTTTTGTAAAAATAAACGGAGTTTATTGAAAATTGAGCTAAATTTATTGAAAATTTAAAATGATCGTTGAAACGATTTCGTCTTTTTAGATAAATAGATTTAATAAATGTCTGGTGTTTTCAGCACAATTAAAATAATCACTTACTATTATACTCATTCACTTCCTAAAAATGTTAAAAATAAAAAACTATGTTGAACATAACTAATTTCATAACAATAAATTTAAATTATTGTCATATTTTTAACGTTTTGAAAACCTTTTATTTAACCAATTGTAGGGAATACGAAGACGTTTGAAATCAACCAGCTGTTAACTGGTATATCATTTTTTTGAAATTGATATCGAGAACGGGTATTTAAATCGCCCAGAGTTATTAACAACTGCAGCAAGTGTCTAACTTGCGCCCCCTAATCTTATATTGATAAAAATTTAAAAACCTACAATATAAAATAGCGAACTTTGATACCTACCCACCTATCTATTTATTTATTTATTTATAGTTCTTACATTTTTTCGTTTTTGCATTCCAAAATTTAGTTTTCGCCTGGCCCCGTTACCGCGCGAGGCGGCGTTGTTAAAATAATTCATTTTGGTGCATACTTAAATAATAAAAATGTAGTATCAAGAAAACGGATTTTTGCAGGTGTAAAATTTATAGTTAATGTTGTTAACCGTCCACGAAATCTAATTGAATCGTTTTACATCACGAGCACCTCAATATTTAATTATCTTCAACTACATCAACCGATTCCTGTGGGCAAATAATTCAATTTCGTGGTGAATATACACTAAAGTATTTAAATGTAGGTACTTATGTTATCGGAGATACAGTGACCTTCGGAATTCTTATAGACTTTAAAATAAATCGTTATCATCTTACACAAAAATAAGGTGCAGAATTTTAAAAATGTGATGTTCCTGTACAATAATTAAATACATACATAGGTGTCACTCATATATTTTTCGGGTTCGTCGCTTATGCGATCGTTGAAATCTCCAGCGATTATATAGTTGTTCGACTCGCCTATTTTAACGTAGCAGGTAAATTCGTCTACAGCAATTCGACTACAACAATTCATCTACATAACAATTCGTCTACAACAATTTTCCGAATTGTTATTTTCATACATTTTTGTCTTAGACATATTAAATTTGATTTAATTGAATTGGTTTTAGATTTGATGAATGTTTGGGGCGTTATGAAATGTATTATTAATTTCGGATTATTTTCTCTTAAAAATCACACAAATTAAAATCACGTTTTATGGCGTGTGCATCTAATTTATTAATGAATTTCTTTCAAGTTTGTTTTAGTTTCTATACATAATTTAAATATACAGATTAAGTGGTCGTTAAATTTCGCTTATGTTGCAAGTACCTACCTATAGTATTTCAAATTAAAAAAATAAAGACGATTGTCTTTCTGTCGATAATGATTATTATATCTCTGCGATTTTCAAATTTTTAAAGTTTTAGATATCTGGGTATAAAAATGTCTTCCTACATACAGATCTGCATTTTTAAAACATCTGTTTCTAATTATAATACCTACCTATTTTGAAGTTCACGGCAAATTGTTTTTCTAAAAAATGTTTAAACTAGAACTTACAGATGTTTGCAGATTTGCACATTCGAATAATTATTTAGGTAAAGAAAATACTACTTACTTCAAATATTTGATGGTTCGACCATAAATCTTTAAAAGCAGTAGGTATTGTATATTCTTAAAATTCTTTCATAAATATTTAGGAATAAAGAGATTTGATAATCTTCAACTGATAATACCTATTGTTGTTTTAAAACGTTTTGAATTTAAATAGGTAGGTACATGAAAAAGGTCTGCGTACAGTACACCGACCGTTCAAATGTTTGTAAGCAAGAGTGTTTTTAATGTTAAAACAATTTAAATCAAAATAAACAACAAATTTATTTATTGCCATTAGGTAGTACCTACATGCCCGTTCAACATGTTCATACATCAATCATCGTGTTCACGCATGTTCATTCAAATATTAATGGTTACGTGATACACATTTTATTAAATATGTGATTTTTTGATAATTGTTTCATTTAATACAATAGGTATTTTTATTTATGCCTATAAAGGTGTGAGATACTGGATTAAACCTTTTAAACAAATATCAATTAAATCTTCTGGAAATCAAAATATTTAATAAAATGTGTATAACGTAACGATTAATAAAATTTAAATGACTGAACGTCGGTTTCATAATCAATACTAAAATTATTTTAAAAGTAAAATAGATTTTATATCATTAAAAAGCGTTGCATCAAACAACCAAATTTTGAAAAAATAAACTTTAAAACGAGTCGTTAACCGATATAAGCATATCATCCGAAAATAGATATTTTTTCATTATTACTAAAGCTTAATCAATGGTTTTTTGTAAAATGTCAAAACTTCACAACGTAAAAAATAAAACTAGAAAAAATGTATGCATGTAGCCAATTGTATATATGGCAACAAATTAAAGAAACTTCAGAATTCATTCATTAAACAAATAAAGCCAGCACCTTGAAAGTTTACAGAGATTGAACCGCATTCAGAAAATTAAATTTTTAATTTATGTTTTATCCTACATATTTGACAGCAACGTAGAAATTTACATAAGGTCATAGGAATTAGGTACCTAGCTTAAGCTAGAATTTGTAGGTGAGGGATGTTCGATGTCAGTAAGTTATTGAAAAAAATATTCATATTCCCATTACATAAATAATATTAAACGCAATTAACTGATGAACGACGGACATTTAAGAAAATAATAATTCGGTAAATTGTTGTAAACGAATTGTATTGTTGGTAGACGAATTGTTGTGTAGATGAATTGTCGTGTAGACGAATTGTTGTGTAGATGAACTGTTGTAGATGAATTGTTCGTAGGCGAATTGCTGTAGACGAATTTACCTAGATCCCTATTTTCACAACAGATAAGTTTAACGAACTAATTTAATAATTACAGTACTATAAACGTGTTAATATTTATGGTGTTAAAAGTTTATTCGGGTGTATAAATAATGCGATTATCAAAGAAACTCGAGTTTTCACAGGTGTCTATTTAGGTATTTAACCGTTCACAAAATGTAATCAAACCGTTTTGCATCGCGAAAATGCTCATTGTAGGTGTTGTATGTTTCGTTAGAGATTAATTAACACACCCGTTTTAATGTTCGTTTTCTGACAGTTCAATCTCTGTATTTACAAAACAAAAACTACACAAAACTAAAACTCTCTTTTGTTTTTCTCCCATACTACATTTTACTCCCCACTAAAAGTTTGTGATGTATTCTTTCAGTCGGGCTGGGGGTTGTCTCCATCTAGCGGGATTTCGCCGTGGTCTCTCCTCTTGGTTGGTTTCAGTCGGTGACCCTTCCTCTGTTGCCGTTCCGGCAGCGTTGTTTTCCGGGTGGTGCTCCAGATTATCTCCCGGTGTCTCTGGTGCTGGTTCCTCTGGTTCTGTCCGCAGTCTTATTTGTTCGGCATGTTTTCTCTTTTCCACCCCATTTATCTCTACACTATAGGAGTAGGGTCCGGTTTGCTGTATTATCTCTCCGGGAACCGATCCTGGTCCTAAAGGTTTGTTTACCCAGACTAACTGTTTTTGTCTAAAAAATTTTTCCTTTACGTTTTTACGGTCATGGTACTCTTTTTGCTTCATTCTTTCTAGTTCCATACTCCTCCGCACGTCAGGCTTTAGTTGATCGAAAACATTTCTTGTTCTTCTCCCGAACATTAACTCTGCTGGCGTTCGTCCTGTAGATCGTTGCGGTGTGTTCCTGTAACTCATCAGAAATTGTTGTAAACAAAAATTTAAGTCATTTTCAGGTTCCATCGAATCTAGCCTTTGTTTAAAAGTACGAACCGCGCGTTCTACAAGCCCGTTGGATTTTGGATGATAGGGTGTTACCTTAATGTGAGTAATCCCGTGCGCGTCACAAAAAAGTTTAAATTCGTCCGACGTTAGTGATGGTCCATTATCACTAACGATAAATTTGGGAAGTCCGAACCTCGCAAAGATTTCCCGTAATCGTTTTACTGTCGTGTACGTTTTTATATTGTGTACCGGTATAACTTCTAACCATCGAGTATATGCATCGATTACTAATAGCCACATTTTATTTTTGTAAGGTCCTGCGAAGTCTATATGTATTCGCGACCACGGTTCTGGTGGTGGTGCCCACGGATATAATGGTACTCGTGTTTCTTCCGTTCTAGAAGATTGACACGGATAACATCTTGTTACAAATTTGTTTATTTCTGCATCGATGTTCGGCCAATATACGTGAACTCTAGCAATTGATTGCATGCTTGTTATTCCTGCATGACCATCGTGTAACATTTCTAACACTTCCTTTTGTAACGTTTTTGGAATACATATTCTTCCATTCCATAACACTATGCCCTCTTCTCTCGATAATTCCTCTCTTTTTTCATAGAATGCTGTCAATTCTCCAGGCACTTCTTTCTTTTCCGGCCAATAACTACTTATAAATTTTCCCACTTGTTTTAGATGTTTATCCTTTTCCGTTTCTTCTTTTAATTTTTTTCTTAGTTATTGGTATCCGATTTAACCGTAGTGATAATAAATGTCCCCTGCTGGGCAGCCCTACCTGTTCTTCTTCTGAAATTTCGTTGTTTTCAATTGGTAGTCTTGATAATATATCGGCTGGAGCATTTTCTTTTGCCGGATGATATTTTATATCATAATCGTAAGTGCTTAAAATCATTGCCCATCTTAACAACCTGTTACTGGCTATCTTTGGTGTATTTCTGTCATCGCTTAGAATTCTTTCTAGCGGCTTGTGATCCGTGAGTAATTTAAACTTCCGTCCATATAAATACTGTTGAAATTTCTTTACTGCAAAAATGATAGCTAATGCTTCCTTGTCTATCGTCGCATATCTTGATTCTGTCTCACTGAAAGTACGTGAGGCGTATGCCTCATGAAAACATGAACCAGAACATAAACAGAGTAAAACAAACGAACAATCATTCGAGGAATCAACCAACAAGAACAAATAATAATAAATGGAGTAAAAACAGCGAGAAAAACGAACACACCAGAACAAAAACAACATGTTTATTTTGTGGGAACAAACTTCATGATAATCTAAAATATTGTCCAGCGCGGGGAAAGAAATGTCTAGCTTGTGGAAAATTAGGTCATTTCGCTGCAGTATGTATTACGTCCGGAAGAATGAAAATTAAGAAGGAGGTTAACAGCAACACTAGAAGAATCATAGATAACGAGGACAACGAAGAATCAGAAACATCAACGGATACGACTAGTATACACGTTATTGGAAATGCAAAAAAAGTAATGATTCCTGTGAACATTAACCAGAAAAACATTGAAATGTTATACGATCCAGGAGCAGCACATGCAATTGTGGGAAAGTTGTGGAAACAAATCGGGAAACCAACTTTAGAACAAGCAAACGACCTGGTTGCGTATACGGACGTGAAAATAAAAACATTGGGTGTAGCACAAGTGAGAGTGAACGCATTTGAACAAACACAAAATCTGAATCTATACGTCATCGAAGAAAACGATATACCTCTTTTGGACTTGATTGGTGTTTAGAATTTGGATTAGAAATGCCACGGGGCTCAAGAATATGTAATATAAAGTTACATCAACAAGAAAATCAACGAACGCACGTTGAACAAAACCAACAACTAGAGAACTGTCAGAAAACGAACATTAAAACGGGTGTGTTAATTAATCTCTAACGAACCATACAACAGTAGGAATTAATTGTTCGGATTTTTTTTAAACCGCATATTTTCTTTTGTGTGTTTTTCCAAGTTAACCAAGACTTCTGAAGGTTAACAAATTAATTTTCGGTTTTTCCAGAAAACAAAAACAGCTCTCTGGCACTTTCTTAGCAAATAAAAGCGAGTCACTAAATTATTTAAATGTAGGTATGTTATCCGAGATAATGAATATTGTATAAGTTCATATGACGTAAAACAGTGAATTAATTTTTATTCATTAGTTTCATCGACTATTGGAAATTTTAATACATAAATGGGAATGTAGCGTGAGTGGTGGGTATATTGCTAACTGATTCATCAAACAGCGAGGTCACATAAGTTTCATCCACCTACCCACAAATATTTAAAGTAGCGAAACTACTTGAAACTATTAAAATAACAAACTCGAAGAAAAATTAGGGGCGTTTTAAACGGTTCGTTCGAAAATCGAAGATTACGATTTTAAAAATCGACCATAACTGACAAGGAAGGGTTAGGCAGGTGGAAATTAGTCAGCTCTAATCAAGAGCCGTATTCTGTTCGTGCTTCTAAGAGAGTGAAATCCACCCTTGAAAATTGGAACTTTTCTCGATTTTGCTTATTATTTGTGAAACAACAAGAGCTATCGCCAACAAACTATATATTTTTGTAAATGGCTGTTCATAACCTACATTATGATATAAAAACGTGATGATAATCCTAAGGGGTGTCATCCCTTCGAATTTACACCCCTAATTTTTGCCATACTTGGGTAAATTTTTACATCGGCACACGTATATATTCACATAAAGGACAACTAAAACTATAATTTGAAAAAAAAACAACGCGATATAGTTTTATACAATAGGTGACATTAAAAATTTATTCATTTGGAGGGAGGTCTGCCAGGTTTGCAAGGCAGACCACAATAATTCTAAATAATTAATATTTCCTAAAGTCTATAATAAATTTTATCGAGTATATCAAAAATTATTAAAATAAAAATTCAATTGTCTGGCACCGGTTGGATATTTACCACCATATTATCTCTTAAACACACTAAGAAAATTTTAGTAGTGTTGTGAGGTAGGTTTTTGTGCGATGGGAGCTTGGGCTATTACAGGGGTTGTAGTGGACTTCGATAAAAAAAATTGGCAGATAGTGACCAAAAATTTTTAAAATATGTATTTTTTAGGAAATTTATTCTAAAATTATGTATTTTTTATGCACTAAAATTATTTAAATAATAACCTACTGCCTTTATACCGCAGAATTATAAATTTATTCTATTTTTAATTTAAAAACTATTCGTGTGCCCTTAAGCATTGAAAATTTCCTTATTACAAACATAAACCAAATAAAAGTTTAATGGTATTTTTATGTGGCCGATAAAATACAAAGCAACTAATAAAATATGTGCACCGCCTACTTTCGTAGCTAATCGGAGTGAATAAACGGGACTTCCTATTATCAATTCGAATGCATTTATATACAGAATTGCGGCAAAACCGTTTCAGATCTTTCGCGTTCTTGGTACAGAGCGGTAGTGATTGTTTCAGTAGTTCGAATTTTAAACTACGGCGTCGTATTGTTGGTGTGTGCGAAGAGTGCTCGTTCGGTTTATAGGGCCGTTTTGCGTGTGAAAATTAACACGACGAGGAAAGGTATGATCTTTCTTTGTCGACTAACTCTCGATGTATTTATAAAGTGTAAATACCTGGACCTTTAGGCTCTAACACAAATTCTCTGAAAATTGAGCTTGGTTAAGCTGTTGCATAGGGACTCGGTTAGGGTCTTGGTTAGGGCTCCACTCAAACATTCAGAAGTCCAATTTCGCGAACGAAATTTTACCTTACGTAGGCATAGGTAATATAATAATAATAATATAAGTTCGCAGTCAACGGAAGAATCTACGCTAGAAATTGACCATAGAGGGAAAACGATAACGAGAAAAAGATAGGAAGTACAAAAAAAAATTTAGAAGTTTCTAATTTTTTTCTTATAGTCTGTTACAAGTGGCAGTCGCAGCGGCAGCACTGTTAAGCTAAGCGTCCACTAATCCGCATCCCTAAAAATTTTCACCCCTAATTTTTGTATCATAATGTAGGTCTGGAACAGCCATTTGCAAAAATATATAGGAAACGATGGATATAATATATGTTTCGTTTGTCGTTTCGCAGATAATAGGTAAAATCGAGAAAAGTTTCAATTTTCAAGGGTGGGTTTCACCCTCTTAACACCGCGTAAGAGCACGAACGGAATACGGTTCTTGATTAGGGTTGACTAGTACTACAATCCTGCAAAGTTTCAAATTTTTCTGAGATTTCCTTCTTTACAGAACATTTTTCATTCGGTATTTTAAAAACTTCTTAGAAGTACATTTTCGTGGCTTATTTTCATTCAAAATGTCAGTAGTATTCTGCGAATTTCGTGTTCAATTGTAGCGGAAGAAAGAATTAATTCGATGCGTTTTCAAAAGACGACAATTGTACTCTTCAGGCTGACTTTTAAAGTGATTCACTTTAAAAGCAAGACCGACAAGCGCTCTAGAAAAGTAGACGAAGAAAATGTGCAAGAAGGTGACTTTTTTTTTGAGCAAAACATATCGTATCGTATAAATTACAATTTTTGGACTTCGAATAAAAGTTTTGTGCACTATAAACTTATAGGCATCTAATTGTAAGTAAAACTATAAAATCACCTTTAATAATAATCACAAAAATTTGGTTTTGAAAATGCGCACATAAAATCAATTCACGTAATACTTAATAAGATTCATAAAACTGATGCCTGTGTTCTGTCCCGCACCATCGCCTCCTTTTGTATCGGCCTTGGCCGTCGACGTAGTTGGATAACTTTTATCTGGCGTTTTGGCTGTCGGCATAATGGATGCCGAACGCGCGGACACCTAAAAAAACAGAAAATTTACGCTTTATAAACGATCGAACGCACAATAAATTAACATAATATAGTACCGATTGTTTGCTTCCGGGCTCGTCCTTCAGCTTGACGCCCGGCATCACCGACAAACGTCGCGTCGGCGGCATCACGGCCATCTTCCTGAACAAGAAAGCGACCTCGGTTTTCATTTCCGTCGTCATCGTTTGAATAATTTGCTGCTCGCGTTTCTCCAACACCTTTTCCACATTTTGATCGGAAAGTACGGCCGTTTCGACTACCTCCAAGCACTAAAATCACACCACGCAAGTCAGAACCACCCTATACGGGATTTATTTCGACCAAAACTGCGCCTACCTTTTCGATGTACTTTGATAAAGTAAAATCCTCGATTCTCAAGGCAATCTTTAACGCTTCCTTTAATTCGGCTTTCGTGTCATTCTTGTTACGTTGCTGCATGTTGATACTGGAAAGCATCATAATCGCATTGATTACCCAGTGAACGTTGTTTGCTAAGCGGGCTTCCTCCATGCACTTCTTCGAATACACCCTTGCGAGTTCGAATTGTTTAATTTCGGAATGATAACGCGCGAGTTCGTGGTACAACCACGCCATCTCGGCGGAAGTTGTGGCTTTAAGTAAACGATTCTCAAAAAGGGCGATTTGTTTCCTGAAAACGAATATTAATGGCCGTATCGGTTCGATGTAAACCAATTAGTTACGTATAGTCTATAAAAACGTTCTTGAACTGATAAATAATCGAATCGGTAGACGGGTCCCGACTCGACGGCAATCCGGCCCACAGTTCTATTCGTTTGATTTGATCAAAATCGTTCTGATTCTCGTTCAGTCTGAACAGTTGATAGTACGTGATGGCGGCCAGTTTGTAAATTTCCTCCAAATAATCTTGTTTCGCGGGTAGGATCTTTTTCGGTTGTTTATCGCAGAAGATTTTTAATTTCTCGATGGTTTCCAACGAGGCTCGCATTTGCTTCTTTACAATCGCCTCCTTAATTTGCGAACAAAAGGAGGTTCGCGTCTTTCGTCGCGGCGTCTTGCATTTTGGTCAGTTCGGCTTCTATGCGCCCTTTTAAGGTGCGCGATAGTCTCGCGTCTTTGTACTTTATGAAGAAGAACGGTCTTCGCGTTCGCAAGAGTTCCTTGATTTTTATGTGGATTATAGTTTGGTTAGAAAATATATTGTTTACAGGGCGTTGGACGTTTGGACGCGAGCGTTTGGACACCGGAAGGTCATTTTCTTTAATTTTAAGCAGCGCTCGGTAAAATATGTATTTCACGCTCTATGGTGTCTTTGAAAGTCTCTCGACCGGCACTCACGTCTGCGGGTTCGAATCCCGCTACAACCATGGATGTTTGTGAATGTAAAAAAAAATTAGAAATGGGAAAAACAACGGCTAGGTGTGCTACCACTATCAGCTCCGGTGTGTACATACCTAGTGAACAGGTGCTGGACACGGTTTAGTACCTAGGGGATGTCTTCTCGTGCGGAACACGAGAGCGGAGCGGAGCATAACGCATACCGATGCCGTTGCTAAAATACATCGCTTATCTGTATGGGCGCAGATCGCGAGTCCATTAAATAAATAAAAAAAGTGTCCGCGTCCAAATGTATAAACGTACGTCGAAACGACCGCGTCCTAACGCTCGCACCTAAATGTCCGATTTTAACGTTTACCTGATTATACGATAAGCTTTTGAAAGCTTCCTTACTCATCTGTATTATTTTTTTCGAGCCGGTTTGGTTGGGACTAGCAATTCCTAGATGATATTTTAATTTTTTCAGATAAATTTTATCTAAATACATGCTGTCTAGGTACCGTTCGGCCATATAATTTTCGATATTCGTGGTGTAATTTTGTAATGGCTTGTAAATGAATGGTTTACAAGGTGGTATGCTTAAGGAGTCCGTTTTAATCGAGTGTAAACTATCTGCAATAAATAAATGTTCTTCTTCTTCTTCGTTTAATAAGGGTATTCTGGACAAAACGTTTGAATCTAGTTCTGTTTTTAGTTCGACTTTTGGTTTAGACGCATTCTTGGCCTTGTCCATTCTTTTTTTGGCCCCTTTTGTCGATCTGTTTCGTATATTCGGCAGCACGGGCTCCTGCACGTTATTCCTTTTAGCGTTGCTCTTTTCCTTTTTCTTTTTTCTTTGCAATACAATGTGGTGGGGCGTGGAACCTCTTTCGGCTTCGCGGACCTGTTTCCAACCTAACGCTCTTATTATTTTGTAGTGGTCTCTCAACGGGTGTCCGCAACGAATGCCGATGTTGTTTTCTATGGCTTCGGTACACTGAATTTAAAATGAGATCGAGTACTACGACAAATTTGAGGACTTACGTGCATAACGCCCATCGTGAAGTTGTCGGGCTTCTTTCTTTTCGACACCATCCTAAGATTAAGTACTAGTCCATCCTCGAACTCGCATCTTAAATATGTATTTAGCGCTTTTTGTGCGGTCACCACCGGGTCGTCGGGATCTACTTCTAGGGCTTTCACGACGTCTTGTATCGCTCCCCTGTAATGACAACTTTTCGCTCTTGTCCAGGATCGTCCTAATAACGCCAATTTGTCGGTCGGCATTATACGGATCGCCTCGTCGTAAAATTTCAAAGCTAACGATAAGAGATTTGCGTTTAAAATTAATTTTGTTTTGCCATATCGTCTGCACGTGAAAATTTAGGGAGTAATTTACGTGCGCGCGGTCTTATCGAGTGGAAGACGTAATATGAGTTGCATACGCTTCGGGCGCACCGCGGTCTGTATCCAACAATTATTATTTGTGTTAAGATCATCAAAAGCGGTGATTATTTTTAATTATTAATTAATTTAATAAAACGTAACGGCCGCAGTTACAGAAAATTTGTTAGGTAAATTACGACCGTAACGTAACAAAACGAGCCGCTTCTTTATAACTTGAAGTTTCAAGTAAAATGGGACATTAAATTCTAAATAAACAAGTTAGTACCTTTTTCGTAGTCTTCCCTTTTTGAAATAAAATTCCCCAATTCGCGATAATAAGTACGACCGCCATAAAGTTCTTTTTCTTCCTGCGCCATTTCTGCTTACTGCAAGCGTTTTGCTCTTAATTTCTTAAAATAAAAACCTCCAGGTAGTCACATAATTTCGTAATATTCAACGTCACTATGTCACTCTACTTACTAGATATGTGCTGTTGGATTGACAACGAGATAGGCGACAGAGCGTCCTAATTAATTTAGTTGCAAACGTCAAAACTGTTTTAAATTTTGGTTTCCTGGTTAGGTTAAGGTTTGCGATCATCGAATAAATTTAAGAAATAGGCTTTTATTACTTAGTGGAAGTTTAGCGGCAACTTAAAATTTACATTACTATTTTATAATACTACTACACAGTTCAAATTTAAATGCTAATTTTATCACAAATCGAAAATTATTATCAATCAGCACTGATCGAATAAGGAAACATTTTAAGGATATCAAAAAATTGACGGTGTTTCGTGTGCTCGAGAGAAGCAGAAATTATAAGTTTAATCGCCTAACGTTTCGTTATTCAATTGTGATTTTTAGCTGGATAATGTAAATGTATAGCGTCTATATATATATATATCTAACGTTTGTGCAGAGAGATATAGTATTTCCTAAAGTTATAATTTTTGGTGATTGTAAAATTAGTGTTTTATAATTTAACAATGTTATTTAGACTAGGTAACATACAATCTTAACTCTAACTAACTACAAGAGACTTGTTTGCTGTTATAAATGTTTTATATCTAAACGATATAATATAATCAAAGGTGATATATAGCAACTTTAAACGTACACGCTCGATCATTTCTGCACCACGACCGTGCGATGGCGTTAAAAAATTACCCCTTTACGAAAGTAGGCAGTTCACCACATTAAAAAAAGAATGTTTCAATAATGACGACCTACGCTATCGTACTAAGGCATTGCACATAATTGTTACAATAACGTCTTATAATACAGTTATATGTTGGTTTTAAGGCCTCGTATTTTATATTTAAGTTATGTGGAACCTGTAAACTTTATTTACAATTTTCAAATCAACAACAACGTGGTCCTTGCGTTAGTGCCTTTGAGAAATAAATACATGTAACAAAATATCACAAATCTTACGAGTAATAAGTACATAATTACGCTCAGAGACTGTAAAATCACAATGTTTAACAACTAACTTAAAACTTAAAAGTTTCGACGGGAATAGTCGATAAATCAGTCGTAGACGAATCGGTTCTAAACGTTTATTAGAGTTTCATTTATTTGACTGAAATGCACCTCGGAATATTCTTGTCGCATGAACGAAAAGGATTTGGTCAATTAAATAAATTTATCACGCGAAATGTATTCAGTCTTTGACGTGCATCGTGAAAAACATTTAGGTATCATAAAAAAAAAATTAGAATAAAATATATTACCCATATCAGAGATTAGTTGCATGTCTCGTACGTTCAAACAGAAAAGTTACGTGAATAGTACACGTTCGATAAAATTATTAATTATTTTATTATATGATGGATAAGTGGATGGACCACATCCAGGCGCTTCGCCCCTTTAGACATTCCTTAATTCGAAGAGGGGGCACTTTTAAAAGGGGGGATCACTTATCCATGTAATAAAATAATTGACGATCGTTTTAATATTTGTTTAATGCCGATTAATTGGATCGTTATACCACCACGCGTTGTAACGCGTCCGTAAAAAATACTCCTACATTTTATTTTACGTGTGTTATACGAAATTCGTTTTCTTTTGCAGTTTTGGGCGGGATGCGAAAATACATTTTGAAACTAACAAAAGAATGATTAAGATTAAGAAGTTTCCGATTAAGAAGATCCGAAGTGCTGCTGGAAAACGCAGGAAAGGAGGTGTTAAGACGAAATGATAAGAGTAAGTATAAAACCAAATCGTTTTTTTTTTTATTAGGACTTATTCAAACAATTTAAACGTGCAACAAAAAGGAAAACACAGACCACAACGAAAAGTCTCGTGAACACAAGAAGTGGATAATTAAGAAGCAAGGTAAAATTCGACGATATAAGTTCGTCCCCTTTTATTCGTAGATTTCGTATTCGCGGTTTTTTCTTCAGTTTTTACGCGAAATTATCTTGTAAGTACTACGAAATTTTGCGAGATTGCACGCAAGATTTTAGACGTTAGAGTTCGCGGATTTTCCAAATTCGTACATTACATTCCCTGCGATTCTGACAGGGTAAAAAATACAACAAAAAACCTACAATAGATCGTATTAAAGCGTATCGCAGTAAAGTGACTAGATGTTTTCAAGGGGCCAAGGCGGTACGGGACGCCCCTTCTTGGCCCCTCACCGTGATTTCTTTTTTCATTAGGTAAATAATAATCGAACTTAAGTGCATTATAAACATGTTTTTGTCGACTATCGCACGATGTATCGATGGATTAACGCGAGTTGAGCGTTTAAAATTTTTTGAATCGTTCGACGTCGTCGTACGACCCCCGTTCGCGCGTCGGCCGCCCTTGTGACCATCAGAAAAAATGTCTAAATGCCATAAATGATATTGTAAACATAGTAAATGGTTTTTCAAAAATTTAACTAACCAGAAAAAGCGGAACATTTTTAGGAACGAACCTAACGGCGGAACGTCCGGTCACTTGAAACATATTTAAGTCTTCTTCGAGTAACTCGCAACGAGTTCGCCGAATTGCAGGTCGCTCGCGCTGGTTCGACGATGAACTTCGCGACTTTATTTGTACATACGTCCAGGATCTTCGCCAATGTTCAATTATTTTTAATTTCGTCTTGTCATGAACATCTGTCTGTTTAGTTCATTTGTGGTCCGGATTACTGGTACTACCGACGATTGGAGGAAAACGTTTAGAACGCCCAAGAATGCTTTGGGACGACCTAAACGGCATAAAACAATCGTTTTAAAATTGTCCGTCGTGCTTTTTCGGTTTCAATTGACACGAAATCCTAGAACATGCAACAAAAACCCTTCCTGAGCCGACTATACCGCGTCAAACCGATGGCGCTTCGTTAGAACGGTAACTAAATAACAAGATAGATAATCTAGATTTTTAGGCATAGTTGTACGTTTTGACAAAAACTTGATATTATTTATTGAAGTTTCCAATTAGTTTCTGTTTGCCAACTATCTGTAATAATACAATTATTTAGTAGTTTCCTCGGCCTTGGACGGAACTCAATCTAATTCGTTGAGATGTTGAAGTAAATGCAGGTCGCAAACTATTCGTTAACGTTCTTAAAATACGTACGTAGTCACTCAAAAATTCGAGGTTTCTCTGCACACGTCCACGTTCACGTGCAGACAAATTAAAGCCAAAACACGGCAAGTGTCGGCGCGTTCGGCGACGGCCCCAGCCTCTTAAAAATTATTTAGGTACCTACTTAAAGCTAAAAAAAAACTCATTGGAAACTCGTTACTTTAACCGCGATTATTTACTACAACCACCCGGACGGCCCGTTATGGCCACTTATAGGTATAATTTCCGGCAATTTCGGATGATAATACTGTCCAGGTTGCTGTTTATATTCTTCTTCCGGCGTCTGCGACGATCCCGTTGCTTGCGTGCTAGAAGACGAATTGTAGAGAAGGGGCTCCCTGGAAGAGGTGCCCGTCGGAAGGGCCGACTGGCCGGCGGCCGCTACACTTTCCTCGGTCGTCGACGGCGTCAGTGTCGGAGCTACCGGCGGCATGTCCACCGAATCTTGTTCGGACTGCGTCTGTTCCAGATTCCTTTTCGTTAGTTGAATCACTTCTGAAACCCTTACTGGTACACTTGATGCTCTTTGCAAAACCTGCAACAGCTGTGTTATTATATTTAGATTACTTGGTTTGGACGTGAACTAGTTTCGATTTACAAACAAAATTCGAAAAAATTTTGAAGAATTGGGCACGATCTTTCTCTATTGGAAAATTCGATTGTTTAAATTTTAAGGTGACCCTTTCCTTACTAAACCTAATCTAAACCTTAAAATAGCACAACCAAAATTTAAAGCTCGACAATTCTCTACTTCGTCGATGAAGGTGTTCGATGCAATAACGGTAACAAAACTTGAGTTATTTTTTAATACAATTTAAAGGATTGACTTTAGAAATAGTTTGAAACGTTAATTTCGAATTAACTATTAATATCATTTTTTAAATCAAGCTTTGTGGATCGTATAATACTAACAATTACAGAAAGAAAAATGTGTACGTCACTATTCAAGCTCCTCTTCCCAATTATTCATTTTAAACGTTTAAAAAACATGAAGCGGTAATACTACAAAAGCACATTACAGCTATTTGTAACTACATTTTCAAGAGACTTTAACGCCAAATACATACAGTCCAATCCTAATTCCTCGCCAAACGGTAGGTTACAAACATATGGTTACAAAATATCATCTCCATTGAATTGAAAATGAACGTTTTAATTACCTTTTTATTGCTCTTTCCAGTAGGAACGGGTTGGGGATGCTCGACGGCGTTGTGCGGCTGAACGATTGGACTGGCGTTTCTGGACGCGGAAAACTTTTTCCGTTTCTTCTTAAGCAACAACAGCCCGCTAGTCAACCCGTGATGATGTATCGTTTGAGGCGGAGGCAATTCTGGTGGTACAATATCTAAGCTAGGATTCGAATCCGAAGGACTAACCGAACCATTTTCATCGGACGCGGGGCTGTTACTGTGACTGTGAGAATGATTATGCCCGTTCTCTCTGCACGTCGAATTGCACACGGAATCCTCCGATCGCGATCGCCCTATCAATCGCGAAACTTTTCCAGTCTTCGCGGCCTCTATCAACGTGCCCCATCGTCGTTTATGGGATGAATTTCGTTTTGTGTGGAACCTAAAATTAAGAGAGAGGGTATTTGGATGGTTTTCCGATTTGGCGCAGTACCAGTTTTCATATTTTGCGAGTCCACGATGATGGTGATGGTGATGATGATGATGATATTGTCCTTCGTTAATGCTACCTTGCGACGAAGACACCGTGCTGCTTTGTTGGTGTATTTTTCGGGGAGTGGAATTGAAAATTCCCGAGAGGGTCGAACCGAACAGGTCGTGTTGCTGCCCGTCGTGGTGGTGCTGTTGCAACGAGGCTATGAATTCGGCGACCGGAGGCAGTGGTGCTGTAGTCGTGGATGGCTGAGGGCCGATATTGAAGCCCTTCATTAGTCTGCGTTCTTTCTGACGATTCTTTTTACCGCCCGCTCCTAGGATTTAATACGGAATATATCAGGACTGAGGTGTAAACAATTCGGAGAAGCGACTCATTTTCAGGTAATTAGCTAACGATAATTTTTACATGACTCAAACGATAAGAGAGAAATTTTCCGATCATGTTGATCTTACCAACTTTCTAAGGCCACCAAAATAGCCAAGTTTTTCGAGTTTTTGGTAAAATTTTCATTAATTTATTGTATATTTGGATTGTTTCGAATGATACGTTTTAATTCCAAAACTTAATAAAAAAGAGATAATTAACTACAATTTCAAGTAATAATTTAAACAAAAACGTGGCGAATTGTGGCGAAAGTTGTACAATAACTCGATAACAACTATCTACAAAAAAGATCTACCCTGTAGGCACTATAAACAGTGAGAAACATAAGTATTCCTTGTGTTTACCACCTTTTATATCAAACCCGCGGCCTATCATCTCTAAAGAATTTTTAACACCCTCGACGTATCTTAAACGCGTTATCTTCAATTACTATCGATTACTTATCGCCACAATTGTCTTTAGCTTAATAAGTTGTTTTTTTTATATTAAATATATAAAAAAAATACATTTTAAAGTTACCTGATCCCATTGCAGATTGGGCGGTCGACGTGTTCATCCCAGAATTCTTCAATATCTCTATAAGCTCGAAACGAAAAGCCGAAATGTCCTGTTTGATTTCGTTGACGTCGTCCTCCGTGACGCCTTGATTTTCCGCCTTTCTCTGTTCCACGGTAACGTAACGCCTCACCAAATTCCGCATAATACTCTGAAAAATTATTTTTTGTGTTTGTTTCAGGGAATAGAATTTTGCTAACGAATTGTACCTGGTAACGGAAATCCCGCTCGCTGGCTTGTTTGACTTTCCTCTGAAATAAAAAATGACGAAACAAATTCAGATATGGAAATAGAATGAAGGTTTGGACATATGTATGATTGACAATGGAAAAATCGTGTTAAAAAGATATTTTTAATTATGAGTGATTTCCCTATTCGCAGGGAGAGTGGTTTAAATGCCGTTCGAATTTAAATTTTGACGAACCATCTCATTTTATTCAATACTTTCGGTAAAAATGGACCGTTATAGGTCTGCCAATTTAATACAGTGTGTGGTAGTAATTGCAATCTGCCGATCTTGCATAGATACTCCGTTTCGTAGACACACTTGTCTCCACTACAAAAAGCAATCCAACCTAAACGAACACTAATAAAGGTACTGAGTTGTTTTTGAAAAAAAAAGAAAAGTTTTAGTTCAGGCGAAATTATGCAAAAATCTTTTTAAGAAAATGTTCTAAAACTCGATCTCGACGAACACACGTTTAATTCATTATTTTATGTGTATTTCACGTGGAAATTGATATTTCTCAAGGTATGGATGACAAAAAAATTTTAGGTCAGGTCAAAATTTTGCCGAAACTATGAATTATAATAAGGCTATTTTTCGAGAAATCTCTAAAATTTTAAATCGACGGAAACGCGCCAAGTTTCTCATTTCTTGCTTTGTTATACTTAAAAATCGACTTTTCAGCTAATTCCGGACCTGTTCTATGCATATCAGATAGCGTCATTTTATCGAGTTTCATAAAAAGTTATAATCCAATTAAACGCCGGCAGTTCGTTATTTATTGCTTCGTAATACCTGAAATGCGAGTTTTCTAATCCTTTTCAACTTGTTCTGAACGTTACGGATCAAAAGCTTGCGGTCAAAATTTTCCCAGAAAAAAATTGCTGAATAAGGGATTTTTTCGAGATTTGGCAAAAATTTTAAGTCTCCGCAAACGCGCTTAGATTGTCATTTCTTTCATTATTAATCGCGAAAAACTACTTTACAAGCTAATTCCGAACCTGTTCTATGCGTATAGGGTAGCGTCATTTTATCGAGATTATAAAAAACTATAATCTGTTTAAACGCCGGCAGTTCCTTATTTATTGCTTCGTAATACCTAAAATAGGAGTTTTACGGCTCAAAAGCTTGCGGTCAAAATTTTGCGTGAAAAAAAAAGCCGAGCTATAAATAAGGGATTTTTTCGAGATTTGGCCAAAATTTTAAATCGTCGGAAACGCGCTTAGATTGTCATTTCTTGCATTGTTAATCTCGAAAAATTACTTTTCAACTAATTACGGACCTGTTCTATGTGTACAGGTGGCGTCATTGTATCGAGATTATAAAAAACTATAATCTGTTTAAATGCCGACAGTTCCTTATTTATTGTTGCGTAATAGCTGAAATACGAGTTTTCTAATCGTTTTCGACTTGTTCTTGAACGTTACGGCTCAAAAGCTCGCGGTCAAAATTTTGCCAGAAAAAAATCGCTGGACTATAATAAGGGATTTTTTCGAGATTTGGCAAAAATTTTAAATCGTCTGAAACGTGTGCAGTTTGTCTTTTCTTGCTTTGTTACTGTTGAAAAAACAGTTTTCGGGTAGTTACGGACTTGTTCTAAACGTTTCAGTTGGATCAAAATTTTGCCATAACCATAAGACTTTTTTTTTGGAAAATGCTCGAAAACTCGATGTCCGCAAAAACACTTAAGACTTTTTTTGTTATGAATAAAGTATGCTTTTAATTAAAAATGTTGTTTAATTATTTCTTTGCCTGAATGTGTAAGAAGACTATTTTGATAGGTATGGACTGGAATTTTAAATCGACAACCAAGTTAAATAATTCAACGAACAGTCGTTGCCATATTTATATACTTCACCATATGTTTATTAGCTGTTTCACAAAACCATCGCGGGGTTTTGATGGAAATCTATCAGCGCAAGATACCTACCCGAATTGTTCTCATGTGTTCCTTCTTGGCAGCTTTGGAATGGCCGCATAATTTTCTGCGTCCCCATTCTATCACATACCAAACACTTTTAGGTGTCGGTATGATGTTAAACGGTGGTGGCACGGTTCCTCCCTCCTCGAAATAACTTATCCATAATTTACTTCTCGCAAATTTCCATTCAACATCCGCCCTTTCCTGCAATTAAAATTTCGAAAATTTAAAAAAGTGTCCAATTATTCTACCGAATTAATTGAACGGCGAAAAACAAAATGGGATTTCTTTTTTATTAAGCGAACTTCTGCTAGTGGTACATCCTAAAATATTGGAGATTTGCATATACACAATTTTTATTTTGATCGGTAGCACTAGCCGGAGGGCGCAATCATATTAAATGTTATTTGAGAGGAAACGCGTGATCGGGTGCACTTGTTTACGCGCATCAGTTTAAATTTCAGGAATTAAATACGTCCGCGATGTTCAGCATGAAAATTACGTTGCGCTTGAGTTTTTGACAATGGAATCCTTACATATTCTTCAGTTTGTTGAAGTGTTCTTATCCGCTTCGAGTGTTAGTGGTAAAAGGTCTTATTAAATTCAAGTTGATAACATCACCTCTATTTCCCTACCATTTTCATTTTTTCAAGTCGTCCAATTTAAAAGAAAATCTCGCGGAAACTAAAAGTCGAAACTAAACTTCTGGAAGAAACGCATAAGACACTTGTTTTCGTACTAAGTAGGTAAGTAATTAGAATTAATCTACTTAAGAAACTCCTGGATCTATGTCCAGTTCAAAAGAATAATAAATGTCGCAAAACAATTCTAATTAACTCGAAACGACAGAAAACATTCTGAACAGCCTCCGTATATTTTAATAAATGAGCGTTAAAAAACTTTTCGAATTCCTTCCGTATAATCGTTATCAGATTTTTAAAATAAATTAAATTAATTTAAATTCAATTAAATTGGAAATTAAATTAACTTAAATTCAATTAAATTAGAATCTCTAATTTAAGAAAATTTAATTGGATGCATTTATTCAAGTATACGGGGGTCGTTCAGAAAGTTTTTTGTCGTTTCGAAAACTTTTCAAACAGCCCCCGTATATTTTAATAAACGACCGTCCAAAACTTTTCGAATTCCCCGTATAATCGTTATCAGATTTTTAAAATAAATTAAATTAACTTAAATTCAATTAAATTGGAAATTAAATTAGAATCTCTAATTTAAGTCAATTTAATTGGGCGCATTTATTAAAGTATACGGGGGTTGTTCGAAAAGTTTCCGAAACGACAGAAAACTTTTCGAACTGTCCCCGAATATTTTAATAAATGAACGTCCAATTAAACTTTGAACTTATAATTATCAGATTCTAATTTAATTTCAATTTAATTGAATTTAAATTAATAATACTTTAAATTAGGATCTCAATTATAGGAATTCGAAAGTTTTGGACGGTCGTTTATTAAAATATACGGGGGCCGTTCAGAAACTTTTCTGTCGTTTCGAAAACTTTTCGAACAGCCCCGTATAATTTAATAAATGAGCGTCCAAAACTTTTCGAATTCGATTAATCGTTATCAGATTTTTAAAGTAAATTAAATTAATTAATTTAATTTATTGAAATTAAATTAGGATCTCTAATTTAAGTCAATTTAATTGGACGCATTTATTAAAATATACGGGGGCTGTACAGAAATCTTTTTGTCGTTTCGGAAACTTTTCGAACAACCCCCGTATACTTTAATAAATGCGTCCAATTAAATTGACTTAAATTAGAGATTCTAATTTAATTTCCAATTTAATTGAATTTAAGTTAATTTAATTTATTTTAAAAATCTGATAACGATTATACGGGGGAATTCGAAAAGTTTTGGACGCTCATTTATTAACGTATACGGGGGTCGTTTAAAAAGTTTTCGAAATGACAGAAAATTTTCTGAACGGCCCCCGTACATTTTAATAAATGAGCGTAAAAAATTTTTCGAATTCCCCCGTATAATCACCAGATTTTTTAAATAAATGAAATTAAAATTTCTAATTTAAGTTAATTTGATTACGCTCGTTTATTAAAGTTACGGAGGTCGTTCGAAAGGTTTCGGTAAATTTTCGGAAAACTTCGATAAATAAAGTAACTACTAAATATTATATAGTCTTTTAACTTTTATTTAAAAATTCCATTTCCTGAAAGTTACAAAGATATTTTAACAAATTTTAGTTCATAGGGTCATAGGATAAACCTTTTTAAAGAAATTCATATCCAATTACAATTGAAAGTTTCGTAACGGGCCTTAATAATTAACAGATTTTACAGAATAGGCCTCATCGTCTATTTACATTCTGTGTTAACAATTTACAATCCTGTGACAACAATACTTATTCTAATTTATTTAATATAATTTCTACTTAATTAACTTATGTTTACTTTGGTAAGAATTTCGCCCCATTGTTTAACCATCAATTTTCATATTTCTAGTTGGTCGTTATTGGGACATTGTGAAGGCTATGATCACCTACATAGTACATTGGAATGGATCAGAAAACTATTACTGCCGATTTGTGAACTGCTGTTATCCTGGACTTCTATTATATCATTTGGATAGAGCTCGCGCAGGCACTTTCTATATTGGAAGCTGTGGAAGTGACGTGTTTGTTTAGCTGTTAAAAATTATTGAATCTCATCATATTACACAGATACTTAATTTTGTTACGCTTATTCTTATAAAATAAATGACATACTAAAGTCAAAGACTCGGATTCTTTGCGAGTGTTATGTGCCGTACCTAATCAACCATAAAAGCTAAGGGTGGAATTCATCGAGACAAACCCCAACTATAATTTTAGCTCAAGTTGTTTGTATACGTTGAGAATTGTAGTTTTTCTCAATTTCCTTGGAAATCGAATACAGAAACGTTACATCTTCTACATCTTTGAGCTTTATGTTTATTACTCACATTTATTAACAAGTAAAGAAAAACAACTAACCAATGGTATAGACAATTTTAAATGGAAATCGATTTTTGAAGTACAATACAGGGCCCTAAACTAATCGTCTAAAAATTTTAACTTTAACCCGACCTGAAACTTTTTGCTCCGACCTTGTATCACAAGGTACTTCGATTTGTATCTAAAACAAAAGCCGAAATTAACAAACTGTGCGCGAAAAAGCGTTAACTTATAACGAGTTCTACGAAATTCAGAACTATGGAGTTTTAAAATTACTACCAATTTTTCATTTCAAATAAGAATGAGCGCAAAAATCACTTGACATTGTTACTCTACGAATAAATAAGTAAAAATACCGAAGAAGCGTCTATAAATTCCACTTTAAACGACGCCGACATGGTTCCCCCCCCACTAGCGTAAGATGTAAGTATAGTTTACCATGGTACTTCATTGGAGAGGCTCCATACACCTAAGTGTCAATTAAAGTGTCCAGAAAAAGGCGATTTTCAACCGTTGGCAGAACTAAAATGTACCTAAAATGATTCGCCGTTGCGAGCCCGACTCGAAAGTGACTCCGAAGAAGACGAATTCTCTTCACGTCACGAATTCCTGCGGTACTCGATCGACGAGCCGAGAGATAATTTTCCCTCGGAATTTTCGCAGCGCTTAAACTTCAAAGCTAAGGTCCTATCGTCGACTATTTTTCAGCAGTGCGCGTCCACTACAGGAAAAAATGGTCGACTTTGCTAATAGGGCATTGACGTAATCTTCTCTCCCCTCATTCGGATATCTGTTTCCACGAAGTGGTGCGGGAGAAGAGAAATCCTTTTGGCTGGCACCTCCAGGTCAATTGGAAATCGTAGTATTTCTATCTTAAAGGCGAGGTCTCCAATGTCGCCGAGATCGTCGGCGTCGATTTTTCCAACCATGCGCCATCTGCAAGGAAAACGGTCGTAGAGAAAAATCGTCACAAAAGCCACCAGTAGGTGTTTGTATTGCAATATACTTCATCCAAACCTATATACAAACCACGTCATCAGTAAAAGGTTACTAGATTATGACGTTTCACACAGTGCTGTCACCTCGTACCTTGTATTTTGACAGTTCTAATAAATTGTAGTCATTCTTTATACCATCTAATATGTGCGCAAGTAAATCATCTACAGAATATGTCACTTTCCAAACTTTAAACCGAATTACAAATAAACAATCTAGTAACTTTTTTTTGATGACGTAAATTGCATATAGGTTTGGATAGGCCATATCAGCCCCGATTTTTTTAATTAGATCTATATTTTTTCATACTTACCGAGTTCCAAGTCTCTTGTAAAGGTCCGAGGTTCGAGTCTGAAAATACTTTTTCGTCACAGAAAGCAAACGTGGCTTCCAATCGCGTTCCTTTCGAACAAACTCGAAACGTTCACTTCATACTGAGCCGTAGTAACAACTTTCATTTTTAGGAATTTCTTTTCTTCGCCGCAACGTAAAATCCAACGTTAAACCGTTCTTATCTAAGAACTTAAAGGCACCTGAAGCGAGAGATTTTCTTAAATACCTATTTAAAAATGCGAATTCGAAATTAAACAAAACAAAACGACATAAACACAAAATAAATAATGTACATAATAGAAAACATCGATTTTCTGTACGAGATCGATGTTTCATTAACAAATTAAAAATTCGCACGACCGTCAGTATCGATTTGTGTGAAATAACGTTTAAATAAAATCGTTCTCGCGCCGACGATTACTTCCGCCAAAACGCCTAATTTCTTTTTATCAATTTAACCGATTAAATTTGCTTTTCCATTTCGCGGGAAATTAACGACACGAAATTTTGATGATAGAATAATCATTATGGATTTCTCGAAATTAATCCGGCAATTTAATTAAAATCAATTTACCGTTTTTGACATTATTAATACCTTCCGATGTAAATAAAATGTCTTGCAATTTTTTTGGCGCTTATGAATAATACGAACCCATCGTCGGCGTCCGCTCGCAATTAATATAAGGAATTAAAAGCGCGAGTGCTGCTGTGCACGCGAATCCGTGTGGCGCCGCCATCGACAAATATTGGTACTTGTTGCCGTAAAAAATATAATATGTTATTTATACAGAGAAGTTTGAAGGATTGTTGATTAAAGCGTAGTGCTTATCAATATTATTTATACGTACCTAATAATATACGCGAAAGGCAAGACTTTTAGGAAAGAATTCACTGTACAATTTTAAGTTTTAACTACGAAATCAAATGTTTGTTTGTAACAGATAACATAGCTTCATTTCGTTTTTAGTGATTAACATAATATTAAAAACATTGTAAAGTTTTTTGACATTGAAAATAAAGTATTTTTTATAATTATTTGATATTGTGTAATAAAAATTTATTGGCCTAAAATAGTAAGATAACAAAGATAAGTTTTCACTTATTTTTTCAAAATTTGTCAGGAATTTATAACATATTTTTACATTTATAGAAGCTGTGTAATTTATCTGGGAGTCAATATAAATAAAAATTGAAACTTCCTTTTAGTAATACGGCAATTTTGATTTTTATAAATAACCATAAAACGTCTATAAACATTAAAATTGTTAGACTACTAAAGGAAAGTTGCAATTTTTATTCTTAACCCTTAGATAAATCAATACAGATTCTATAAAATGTAAAAATATGTTACAAATTGCTGATAGATTTTGAGAAAATATGTGAGAATTAAAAATTACCCTTTAAAAATTAAATCTAAAAATTTTTCGAAAAAGAGTGAAAATATAGATTGAAATGTAATTATTTCTACAATATTGAAGTGTTATAATCAAGAAAATGGGATTCCTATCGTTTTCGGAGATGGTTGAATACGAATTTATAGTTAAAAAATCAAAATTTAAGATGTTTGATACGAAATAGCGAATGCAAAATCATAAAATATTAGGTAGTTATAATTCGGTTAAAAATTAAATTTCAAAATTAAACAATTGCCATAATGCAACAACATGAAATTTCTTTAGTAAGAAAATATTTACAAAGAAATCATGAAAAAAATTATAAGACAAGCAATTGTTATAAAAAAATTACAAAAAAATAATATTAAAAAATACCTATATTTTTTTATCTTAAATTAAAATTAATTTTCTTCATTTTCCTTATTTCAGATTTCATTATTTAAGGAGTTTTCGTGCAACACCGAATAAATACTAATAAATATAAATAATAATTTTTTGGAAAAAAACGAGTTACCTAATACATTATTTCCATATGATTTCAATTCAAGCTGTTCATTTCTGCACTCAGTTTTAAATAAAATCGAATAAATCCTTAATTAAAACTTCTCCAAAGTAGAGCGTTTCGAGCAAAATCAGATAAATCAATTTTTAAAGCAAAACCGATTAAATTTAATTCTTTCTTGGCTTAGAAAACTGGCAGAATAAGGATATCAAAGAATTGCAAACTTCTTATAGAATGGTGCGAGGAATAGCGGATGTTAAAACAATTGTTTAAAAAAAATTGACAAAAATATGAACAAACAATTCGATTTCAGACGAAAAACGAAATCGAACATACATAATTTGTTAAAAAAAAATTAATTTGAACGCCACGTTGAGAACTAGGGGATATCGAATTACACACCATCTCAGAAAATAAAAATAAAGGAAAACTTTAAAAATACGAGCCTGAGCAGATTTGGAAAATATTGGGAAACCCAAAAACCTTTGGCTATGTACAAACAAGTTTTTCGCGCAAAAACGGATAAATCCCAACTATGTAATTCTTGAAATATCTACTAAAGTATTGAATATTTTTAAAAAAGCTACAACACATTTTCATAATTATCGTCAATTTTCAAGCAGCGGCGTTTTTTGGTTGTGCAACAAAATGCCGTTTTGGAGGGAATTACTAATAAGTGAATTTATTCGCTTTTGCCCGAAAGCTCGTCATTTAATATCGCCGGCCGTTTAGAAAAATTGACTTTTTTTTCTCAACTTTGCTGGCGAATATCTTGGCAGGGGCAGGGTAAAAGATAATCAACGTGATCCGTAACCTCCCGGAGAGATTTCCTATCATTTCCTGAACACCCTGCATAATAATGTTAGATCGCATCCTGATTTTTTAATTTTTCGTTTAAACAACTGTTTGCAGTGAAATATATAACTCAAACTTTTTACTGCAGCTTACTCTCGTATAATGCTTTGAAGCGTAAAAAGTTAATATTTTTAGCAGGTCGCCAGCCCCCCACTCCCACCAATATAGGAGTATTTTTAACCCTTAAAGTTTGCAAAAAATGCGAAAAAAGCATCTTTATGAGTTTATTTATTCGAAGGAGGACACGTATCAGAGCTCTATTATTTATTTCCAAAATTTACCCAAACGTACGAGTTTGTTAAAAAAAATATATATATTTGAAGGCCGATGGTTTAATTCTTCCCCAAAAATCGCCAATCCGAAGCTAAAATCTTTTGTAATCGCAAACGCCAAGTTTCGCATGAAATTTCGGGAATAAGGAGACAAGATAGGAAAACTAACATACGTGACAAAAATGTATAATTTATAGCTTAATTTCATAGTTGCGCGATAAACTGTAACTGAAATAGGGGCGCGTTTTCCGCAAACCCCCGGCGCACGGCACGGAACAAAAACGACCGTCATTTCTAAACGAGTCGAGATAGAATTAAAAATATTTCGGTTTTAAACTACCAACATATGGGGGGGGGGTCATCACCAGTAATTTTTTTTTTTTCGAAATGGTCGAGCAACTAGAATTGACCCTTAAATGAATAATAATCAAAAGCGACACCTGCCTAATTTGTAAAGGGTAAACACTACAGTTTTTTTCTCAGAACTCAATGAAACAAGTTTTACGAAAATCCATTCAATGTACATATACAAACTGGGTTCCGAGGTAAAATAAGAACCTTGGTCGGCGACAGAATTTAATTGCGCTTACCCTACTTTAATTTTAGGGTAGCCACGCGAATTACTGAAAATTCACGAATTCGTTCGTTCGCGTTACCTACCTTACTTACTACTAATACATAATAACAAAGGAACACATTAATGCCGAGTTAACACGTCCTTTAATCTACGTCAGCGCTTTCACGGTCCGCTCGCATATGAAACGCACAAGCTCGTAAAGATTAAAACACAATGGGCGTAAAGATTTTCTGGAAAACTTTATCGTCCTTATTAGCACAACAAGTCCGATTACATTTCCAGCTCTGCTCGAAATCGCCTTAAATTTATTAATCGGCAATTAAAGGCATTTTATGCAATCGAGGTGGGGTGTGGGGCGGGGAAGTCGGAATTCGAAATCGGACCCATAAAAGATTAATCGATCGTTTCAGCTTGGATGGATCGACCGCGCGACGCCTCCGCCAAAAATGTCCAGTCAGTCGATAAGGGACCGAATGAAAATTAACTTTTTTATTAACTCGTCGTTTCCTTCGAGTTTTAAAAAGAAAAACGATGGTTAAGCGAACAAAAGCGATTTATTTTTAGGAAATTCTAAATGTAGGTTATACGTGTAATAAACATATGAAAGACGCGGCCCTTTTCTTAACGATTTATTTAGGTTTTTAAGGTCGTTGCTCTTTCGGTAACAACTACTTCGCTGATACGTTTTGTTCGCGAAGTCACGCAAGAATTGCATAACGATAAGTTTAACCTACATAGGCAAATTGTAGCAACAATTTAACACTAATTTAAATGGCATGTCTATACCAATCTAAATACTAAATGAGGAAGTACTTAAATTTTTATTAATCGTGTTAAAATCTATGTATTTGCCTATAATTCTTGCATTCGATAGTAAATCGTTTTTTTTTTCTTAAACAGTTTTTCCTCCACCATAATTCGAAAACGTCAAAATTAAAATAAATCCAAAGGCTAAATTTTGCACAAAAACTTGACCTACAATCTAAATATCGCGAAGGAACAATAAGAAAACGGGGCGTCCCCCCACGAATATACTTTGTCATATTTATGTAACGAAGTGTCATCCATCAAAAAAAAACCAGAGTTTATAGGTTTTTGTGTTTGCGTTATCTCGAGAACCTTATTCATTCAAAATAGGTAGCTCGAATAATTGACGCTTACGATAGTTTTCGTTTTTTTTATTTTTTTATGTGAAAGCGAACGTTCCATATAAAACTAATTTATCGAAACGCACGGCACGCTCGACTTTTCCGACCCCCATGCGGACGGGGAATTAATCGACGCATAAACTGTTAAGCGCCCCACCATCAATTAATAAATATTTTATAGGCGGATTCGAATCGGTTTATTCGAAGAAGAAAAAAATAACCGAATTTCCTCGGAGATAATATAATTTAATTTCGCGCCCGTTTAGTATTCAATATGGTTTATCCCCTTCAAATCGGCGTCGGTGACAAATCGACGCGAAATATTTCATTTAATGACGTGGCCGTGTTGCCGGCACGTGAGATTTAAATTAATTCGAATTTACCGTGTCCAGTTCGCGGGTTCAATAAAACGTGATATTTCACGTCGCGTCGCGCGGCGTCGGCGCCGGCGGTCGGCGGCGAGGTGAAAAATTGCGACGAGTTCCTCGCGAAAACGCCATTCAGTCGTAAAATCGCGCGGAATTTAGGCAATTTAGTAAAGTGCATATTAGCAATATTATCGTCTTTTACTTCCTTCGCCCCTTCACCCCCTGTTTTTTTGATTTTTTTTACGTGTTCGCCGCCATTATAACAAATGCGAAATATTAAGATTGTTCCTTCTCTCGATCCACATTCTACTACCACTAAATTTTGTACGTAACCCTTTTTAGGGATGTCCCCTACTTAAATATTTACGTACCTAAGCGAAATTTATTCGAAGTGATTTTAATGTCCGATCCTGTGCACTTGTTTATTCGTTATAAACAATTTTCCGGTGGAAAATTCCGATGTAACCGCGATCCACACATTTTTTTATTCGGTAGCTAAAGTAAATTCGACAAATTACCTGTACGTTAATTAATTCACGTGTCGATCGTCGATGTTATTCGAGTTATTTGCAAGTCTTAAACTAGATAAAATTACTCTCGGAGTAAACGAAAAAGTTCAGAATTGTCTGGGAAAACCTTTGCTTTAAAAAAAAAAAGAACGCGACGAAATTAGCGAATCGACGCCGAATTTATGTGGATTTTTACCGACACGAGCCGCACGCGAAACGTTTCTTTGCCTCGTCGCAGATAAGACACGACCTTCTTTTGTTTTCCCATTTGCAGGTACGCGAAATTACTTTTTAGTTCAATCGAAATTAAACGCGCTTAGTTTAAAAATTACGGACGTAACGCGATATCGAATTTATGTTATTTTTTTTTACGACGCTTTTTCAACAACTCGCGGCATCTGCTGACGAAATAAAAAGGCGACGCCGCCCGTTCGCGCTTTTATGTTATTTAAAACGTGTCTCTCGTTGTTTTTCGGCAAAAAAAGTGTTCGCTCGATCGTTAAATTAATTTAAGATACTAATATACAAAATTGAAAAATCTAGCAATTTTCCGCAAAACTATGCGATCGAGAAACTACACCGTCTCGTCTGCAAATCACAATCGGCTGAGCCGTATTTACATTAATTAAATAGTTCAAAGGGCCTCGCGGCGTTTCATTCGCTATCTTTATACGCAAAGATGTGCATGCTTTAAGTAAACATTTATTAGTAGTTCGACGTTTCTAAAGCTAAATAGGATCGAGTCTCGCCGAGCAATTTTCCTCATTTAATGCGACTCGAGCTTGTACACACACACACACACACACACCAAATTAAACTTTAGACCGAGAAATCCCTGATTAAAGGACACGCGAAACTGTAACTTACCGAAATGAGCTGATAGGAATGGTTCATCATGGCGATTAGCAGATTCAAGAGGACCACGATGTTGATGACGGAATAAGTGCCGAACATCAGCATTCCCCAGAATCTCGTGAATATCTTGATGCCGCTCAGTTCGAAGCTTTCCAAGTCCACCAGTCCGAAAACCGCCCAAAACAACGTCTGGCTCGTTTCGAATAAGCTGAAAATGATACGGACGTGACCGTCGATCTTTCTATAGTGCAATACAATTGATTGATTACTTGGCAAAGCGTCTCCAAATCGTGCACGCGTTCGAATCCGCCATAGTATCCGATACGGTGCAGTTCGTCAATTTCGTGTGATTCGGCAGTTTCGGGTCCAGGATGATCTCGGCGCACACCGGCTTGCTGACCTCGGAAGGGCACTTTAATCTTTCCGCGTCCGCGTAATACCACAACAGCTGATTGAGACCTAAACGGGAAAAATGCACGACGGCACAAATAACTTATATAAATCGCCAAGACGTACCGCAAGAGAACGCGAACAGCACCAAGACGTACAAGAAGAAGAACTTCATGATGTCCATCACCATTCTCGATAAGGAGACCTGAAGTGGTCCCAGATGCGGATTGACGGAAAATATGTACACCAGTTTTAAGGAACTGTAAGGGCAATTGTTTAAAAATTAGAATTCGATTTGTTTGTTTTTATACGTATATGAAATATCCAGATAATTGTATTTTGTTGAGCCACGCTTTGATTTTGCAGTAGGTACCTACGTAATCTACAAGGTCTTTCAAGTTCGAGTTTCTTTTTCAATTTCAAATTAAACACATTTTGAATGGAAATTCATCATCTGTTTATTGATATATATGTAGTAGAGAGTCTACAATTTATGAATGATAAATAATATCTTCCAATGTCCCATGCACATTTGCAGATGTCGATTCTTTTGGTGAAATTTTCGATGACATTTCGGCATAATTGGGGCTCTATCTTGAATTTCTGCCGAATGTTGTCTTTCAAGGCTTCAATTGTTTCTGGTTTATTTGCATAAACTCTATCTTTGAGATGGCCCCACAGAAAATAGTCCAAAGGTGTTAAGTCGGGCGATCTTCATTCAACGACATCACATTGAGAGACATGGAGGGTTACTCAAACTCATTGCAGTCTTATTGCGAAAGGCATTCCAATAATCCATCAATGGTATTCCAATTGACTCACCATTTTTCGAGATTATATTCAAACAAAATTTGTGTTCCCATATCAAAATTTTTTAAAAGTCTCTCAATGTGATGTCGTTGAATGAAGATCGCCCGACTTAACACCTTTGGACTATTTTCTGTGGGGCCATCTCAAAGATAGAGTTTATGCAAATAAACCAGAAACAATTGAAGCCTTGAAAGACAACATTCGGCGAGAAATTGCTAAGATAGAGCCCCAATTATGCCGAAATGTCATCGAAAATTTCACCAAAAGAATCGACATCTGCAAATGTGCATGCGGGGGACATTTGGAAGATATTATTTATCATTCATAAATTGTAGACTCTCTACTACATATATATCAATAAACAGATGATGAATTTCCATGCAAAATGTGTTTAATTTGAAATTGAAAAAGAAACTCGAACTTGAAAGACCCTGTATTTCAGCAAACGCAAGTTGAATCGCGCGCGATCCCTTAATATAATAAGACGTAGTACATAACATGCCGCTTGTTTTAGACGATTGCAACCCGTATCTCAACAAAAACAGACTGGCACCTTGTAAATCAAGCTGTCGCTACAGAATACTAATATCAAAACCCCCCCATAATTTACGCATTTGCATCGTCGCATCGGTGTAATCCAATGTTTCGTACGACTGTTGATATTCGTATAATTACGAGCCGAATTTTATTTTCAAATACGTTCGATGCATATATTAAACAACTTTTTGCTTCTTTTTTCGTTCGGAACTAATGAATTTACACTCATAAAAATTTAAAATTTAAATTCAATTGTTTTCGGATGTCACGACGATATTTAAATATCACGAACGCTCTCGTCAGGGAAAATGTTTAAGCATTATCCTGCAGATTATTTTAAAATTTTTACATTTTAATACTACATGCGACAAATTATAAAATTGCCACATTAACAATTTATCAGTTTGCATAAATTTAAAGAAAACGTTTCTTGTTTTATCTGTTTGTAATTGTTCAGCCAAAGGTTATCCGTCTTAATCTTGTTACAAAGCAAATCGATATCGCTAATAAATGTTAATACGACACGTCCCCGCGCCGTCAACCAGGTATACGTCTGAATGAAATCCGTGAAGCGGACACCCCCCGTCACTCAACGTAACATCTGTTTCGATGACAATCCTATTTTCAATTAAAATTAAATGACATTAAAAAAAAACTGGTTTAAAACAAAAACGTCAAATAAGTGTCTCTCAAAAGGGGAGACAGTCAGAGTTTCTACGTACATTATTTAACCTAAATTATTTTTTATCAATACACAAACTTGCAGCATACGTAAGTGCCTATGTAAAGTATATTTAAATGCCAGACCTAAGCACGTTAAAAAATATCTATCTAACACTACCGAAATAAATAGCGATACTTGGAAACACCCTGTATGTACTTATTTTTATCGCTATTCAAGCAAAATTCATATTTTTGGTTTTAACACTCTCGTCCTTTGAACTGAAATTTTAGTTAACGCTTTTAAACGCTTTATTTTTAGTATTAAACTGTTTTGTTGTTGTTTTTTTTCTTTAAATTAGTTTTAAAGTTATAAGTTTGCAGCTTAAAATAATCGTTGTATCGTTTGTAAAACTCATTTGCAATTATTTAATTATTTATGCACTTATATCGTACACGAAACTCGATGTAGACGAACTAACTCGACGATCTCTTCGTAATTTATAGGACAACTCTATAGTTGTCCTTAAAAAGTTTTGGAAAATCACAACGATCTGCGGCAGTCGAACGCTCCCGCGACACCAATTATGTTATAATGCCATAACTTTCCCGCTAACTATTATGATATCCGCCACTTTTTATCGTGCGAATCGCCGCTTGATAATTTGTTTCCTCTCTTACTGCGCTCGTTAAATACACAAATATTATACCTAATTTGAATTTTCCACGATGCAAATGATTAAAGAAATGACGTATAATTTGCAAATTTTATATGGAATAAAACTTGAGAAAATCGTGTAATTTCCTCGCTTACTTACATTAGAACGAAATTGTTTTAGGTTTACCGTTGACATTTTAATTTATCCGAATTATAAAAGAATTTTATAAAATGAAGCTCTAAAAATTGTTTTAACATTTTAAGTATCTGACCACACACCAGTTCTGGTACCACTTTACCATCACTTTATAGCAAAAGGACTGACTGGGATTATTTCAGAGAAACACTAGATGAGCAGATAACTCTAAAGATACCTCTAAAGACTGAAATTGATATAGAAGAAGCTGTAGTTGACATAACAAAAGCTATACAAAACGCGGCGTGGAAAGCAACTCCAGACAGAAATGAAGAAAGATCTAGGGAAAAGTGTCCAATAATAGTAAAGCAGAAAATATCAGAAAAACGAATAGCTCGAAAAAGGTGGCAGATAACAAGAGATCCGATGGACAGGCAAAGGTATAATAAACTAGCGAAAGAACTCAAAAAGCTACTATTCAAGATAAACAACGGCTCTATTCAAGAGTACCTTAGAGGTTTAACACCCACTGATGCAACAGATGACTCTTTATGGAAAGTCACTCGAAAACTCAAACAATCCCAGCAGCAAGCATCACCAATACGACTTAACCAAACAACTTGGGCAAGAACAGACAATCAAAAAGCCACCACATTCGCCGAACATCTTGCCACAGTTTTCCAACCTTTTCCATCACAAATAACACCTGCCGAAGGACAAGAAATCTACGATCAGCTACAGTCTCCATTTCAAATGGCACTACCAATAAAAAAAATTTCTAAAAGTGAGATCGAAACAGTTATACACAAAGAAATTAATGTGAAAAAGGCACCGGGGTGCGATCTAATCACCGGCAAAATACTCCAAGAAATATATCAAAAATATCTTGCAGCAATTCACCAGATATTTAATGCGATTTTAAGAATAGAACACTTCACATGCCAATGGAAAATGAGTCAGATCATAATGATTGTCAAACCAGGGAAAACTACAAACCGAGGTGACATCATACCGGCCTATAAGTCTACTTCCAATTTTATCAAAAGTCCTAGAAAAAATAATATTGAAACTATTGACTGTAATCATAGAGGACGAAAAACTAATACCCACTCACCAGTTTGAGTTCAGGAAACAACACGGAACCACAGAACAAATTCACAGAATCGTAAATAAAATCAACAACACTATGGAAGAGAAAAGATACTGTTCAGCCGTCTTCATCGACATAAGTCAAGCCTTCGACAAAATATGGCATTTAGGACTACTGTATAAACTCAAACACACAATCCCACATCCTTTCTACTCTCTTCTTAAATCCTACCTCTCTAACAGAACATTCCATGTAAAATACCAAGAAGCACATTCCGAACTCTATCCTATCGAATCTGGTGTCCCACAAGGGAGCATTTTGGGCCCCACATTATACTCACTTTATACGGCAGATCTACCTGAAACTAATACAACGATGATATCAACATATGCTGACGATACAGTGATACTAGCTTCACACAATGACCCCATATGCGCAACCAGACATCTTCAAGACCACGTAAACTACCTAGAAACAATGGAGAATGAAAACGAATGAAACAAAATCGACACAGGTTACCTTCACCCTGAAAAGAGAAACCTGTCCTCTGGTCATCTTAAATGGAAACCAAATACCTCAAGCGGATGTAGTGAAATATCTAGGTCTACACTTGGACAGAAGACTAACTTGGCGTACTCATATCTTCACTAAGAGAAAACAGCTGGGAGCTAAATTCAAACAAATTTACTGGATAATCGGAAGAAAATCGGAACTGTTAATGGAAAGCAAATTGCTACTATATAAAACTATTTTGAAACCCATCTGGCATACGGCGTGCCCCTATGGGGTTCTGCGTGCAATTCAAACATAGAAATTTTGCAAATATTTCAGAATAAGGTTTTATGAGCAATAGTAAATGCCCCATGGTACATAACCAACGCAACATTACACGCTGATCTAAAAAGACCTACCATCCGCGAAGAAATTACAAAATACAGCACAAAATACAAAGATAAGATAACAGCACATCCAAACGAACTGGCTACCTCACTGCTACTGGACGAAGAAGAACCAAGAAGATTAAAGCGATTCAAACCATCTGATCTACTCACTAGATTTTAGTTAATAAACAAGTCATATTTATGTAAAAAATATTCTCTATGAAGAATGTCCACTGGGACATTACTCTACATGTTATGTTGTTAATAATTTAAGTTTTTGGTTAAGCATACACAAGTTGTACTTATAGTCTCAAAAAGACTGATTGTATAAATATAGGAGTTAAAAAAAAAAAACATTTTAAGTGTCACATTAGAATTAAAAATACAATAAATCAATTAAATTGCGTTTCATTTTAAACAGTTACAAATTAAATTAAGGAAAGTAACGTAAGAAAAATCGACTTTTACTTTTTATTGTTTCTACGGTAAATATCTGTCAGAGAAATTTATCGGAAGATGGTAAGATCGGCCCTAAAACTGGCGACGGTTTTGTTTACAGCGATTTATCTCGGTACGAAATTTTGTAGAAAACACTTATCCGAAGTCGTGCGTCTGGCAGCCTTGCGTTGGTTGGTATAGCAACCCCGACCCCTCGCGGATGACCACCGCTTCAGTCGCGGATTCAATACAAATTATTTTATGAACATTAAACCGCAACTGCCGTTGTACTAACCGCGACCGAGCGCAAAACGAGCGATCTCGGACGAGAGACGTTCAAAAGAGACTCCTTGCAAAATTCGCAAAATCGACGTTTCATCTATTCCGCTAATTTAGTAACACCGAAAGCGTTTCGTCCATGCTCACGAGAAAATCGCGCGAAAATTATCGAATAACATTTAACGAAAACATGAAAACGAGGCAAAAAAATACGAGAAACGAACACGAATTGAAACCTGATATATTGATAAAATATCTCTGCGAGATACATTTATATACGAAGGACGTTTATTATTAAGGTCACGATTGGTGACGAAACTGAATATTGTTTCGTATACATATACGTAAAAGTATTTATAAGCTTTTATGGCCACTTAATAACTAATGTATTGGTGATATAAACATTTATTCTTATTGCTTCGTTAAGGTCCGCGTTCGGGACACGATAACGTTCAACCGCTTAGTTAGTTAATTTAGGAAACGGAAAGACGTTTGCGTCGCCCTCACTACACGTTAATCTGTCAGTTTTTTTGCAACGCGATAAAATTTTACAGCTTTTTTTTATGGGAGCCCACAACGTCAATTTTTCCCCTTTATAAATTTATTCTTTCATCTACAAAAGTTGTCTTTCGTTGAGAATCGCCATTGGCTTGGTCTTTGTATTCTATAGATACATCGATTTCGATGCTATTTTTCTTTGGTTATATTTTTTTCAACTGCACGTGTAAAAACAATAAGAACAAAAGACATTTACTTTGTTTTTTTTTATTATACTTATTTATTTTCCGATTTTGTGCTTGAGCGGTTTATTTAAAAAAAAAGTAAAAATATTTTTGTCTACGAACGAGTAGTTAATAAACCCTCCAGGAAAATCCCGAATATACGGCATAACGATAATAACGCGATGCTGGTTGATGCGTTTCTACAATACTTTATCCGTAGATACACTTGTAAATATTTGATTTAAACATTGATCAATATTCTAAAAACAATAGATCGTCACACGGCTTAAACAGTTTTTCTAGCAATCGGGCGCTTTTTACAAATTATAGACGAGACTTCTCAAAAAGCCTCCCACAATTAGAGCTGAAAAATCATTTAACCGACAATTAAAATAAAATTTGTCATTGAAAAAAACAATTGGGAAAAAAAGGGGAAACTTCAAAAACGATTTCATACATAAAACTGCGTAGCGATAATGCTTAATAATCTATTTTTATTAGCAGTACGAAAAATTAATTAACAGAAGAATCGAACTGGAACAAATTAAAGGTAACGAACCGAAAAGGTGTCGAAAATTAGTCGACGACATAATAAATGTTTCAAAGCTTTCCGAAACTAAAAAAAAACCGTCGCTCATTTTTAAAAAACAATTATTAAATTCATACAAATCAACTCGCCACCCCAATAGCCGTCAATTGGACTTACAATTGATTTTTTACACCAATTTGTTAACGGGCGATTATAAAAAAAGTCAAGAAAAATAAATGCAAAGACAAATGCGATGCCAATTTTTAACTTTTTCCCTCAACTGCGACACTTTGTTACTTGAAAATCTTTTTTCGTAAAGCTACGCCTACACCGTCCTGTTTGGGCCGTACCGAAACAGAATTAATAGCGAACCAATTTTTGAAACGAGGAAGACGATTTTATAAAACTCGAACTTTAAAAACTTCGTCTGTGCTTTTTCTTGTCGACGCTAAATTTGTGTCGTTTCGATTACCTCGGAAGTGTTCTTTTCGTCGTTACAGTTACACAATTTTATTATACGCTTTGAGTGGTGTACCGACGTAAATCGAAAACAAACCGAATGCGCCAGTATTGAATAAAATTTGTCGGGTATTTTCCATAGAAACAATTGTTTTAACAAATAAATTAAATTTATATCGAATATGCAAAAACCGGCCTTGGGGTCTGTGGGGCTTACTTATCGTCAGTAAAATAAAGCACTATAAATATAAATATTTACACCCCCCCCCATGTTCACATATCAAAAAAATATATATACGAACAACTGAATCTTGGATAAATGCGAACAAATGCCGTAATTTTAATTAAAAATTTTCGTTTATACTCTGTAACGAATTTCAAATGGCATTAACTTGACGCGTATGTCCACAAGTAATTTTGAAAAAAATTGCCTTAGGTACCGTCACTAGTTTATCATAAAAAAAACAGTTTTGTTTTCTAAAAAATTAATAACAGCGTTCTTACGGGGGTTGTTTATCGTGTCAACCTCGTTTAGTTGACGTTAGCTAGCAGAGGGTTTTATACGTACACCGTACAAGCACAAGAAATACAAGCAACCCCCCTAATTTCGACCGCACATTAAATGCAGATATAACCCCAAAAACCGCACACTAAAACCCATTATTGTAATTTACGAGACGCCCCGAATTTCGTAACCGAAAGGAAATAATATTTGAAGGCCGATGTAGTAATGTTTTATCACGCAATCGGGTCCCTTCGTATACTACACCCCTTACGATAACTTCTATCTGTTAGATATGTAGGTGCTGTAATCCAGGCAATTATTAGGCTCACTAAAACTGGGAATAGGTAACTTTGATTAATAATTTCCCGTTTCCTACTGCTAGAGTTGACTTAATTTACGGAATAATTTATTAATATTTTTGAACCTAGTTAGTAGTTGTACCAATCTATTACACCCATTACACAAATTATGATCTTTACGATCGGAATTTATTTTAAAAAAATTGCATAAATTTCGTTTAAAGGTAAAACTGCAATTTCGTTCGTATACAGAAAAATAAAAGAAATCCTCAGCGGCTTACAAGGAATGTTAGGTAGGTGGAAATCTCAGAAAAATTTGAAATTTTGCAGGATTGTAGTACTAATCAACCCTAATCAAGAGCCGTATTCCGTTCGTGCTCTTACACGGTTTAAGAGGGTGAAATCCACCCTTGAAAATTGGAACTTTTTTCGATTTTGCTTATTATCCGTGAAACAACAAGAGCTATCGCCAACAAATTGTATATTTTTGTAAATGGCTGTTCAATACCTACATTATGATACAAAAATTAGGGGCGAACATTTTAAGGGACGGTACTGTGCGTCCGATGCGGATTAGTGGACGCTTAGCTCAACAATACTGCCGCTGCAACTGCCACTTGTCTACGTAAGGTAAAATTTTGTTCGCGAAATTGAACCGTTGAATGTTTGAGGGGAGCTCTAACAAAGACCCTAATCGAGAGCCTAACCAAGTTCGATTTTAAGAGAATTTGTGTTAAGGGGTTATATACCTTTTTGTGCGTGAAAATTGAGGAAAGTTTGGAATTTTTTTAAATTATATTACAATGATTTTATTACTTTGACTATATGATTTATTGATAATACATGTATTTACAAAGAAAAATAGCTTTGGATCGCATGAAAATATTCATAATTGGCGGAGCTATGGCGTTTTCCGCGAAACACCTATTTTTTGAGGAGGCTTGCGGTGATCACGATGGAGATACAGCTGGTCAACTAAAATCAAAAAATCAAGAAAATTTGAAAATTATAGGGACATACCCTGTTTGTGAACGTTTATTTTAACGAATATTTTGCTCTGTTTGCAAACGAGAAAGTTTGTAACAAAAAATCCAAATTTTTAGCTACAAAAATTTTATTAAAAAATTCTTATTTCCAAAATAATAATTTATGCATAAAAAAGGAATCGTTCACAAACTAGCTGCATTAATTACGCACAATTCAAAAAAAAATATAAGAAGATCGGTCAAATAGTTTGTTCTGTAGCTTGATCACGGCAAACGCACTTTCGAAAAAATACTATTCCGAGATAATCGCGTTCAAAGTTTCAACTTTAGTTTTCGAAAATATTGAAGTGAATGAGATCAACTTACAAAGCTTGTATACAACTAAATTGGTAACGGAATTTTATACCCAAACATTGAGCAGATTTTTCACTAAACAGCCCCTCAGGTAGTTCGCATTTATAGAGACCAAAGAGATTTGCGGTGATGGGCGGAGCGATCTTCTGCTAAGCGCTACACCTGCCGCAGTACGCTTAGCCTTAAGACCGTTACGAGAAGCGCTTCGAAACGTTGCAAATATAGCTCGGATCTCTTTGAAATTTTGGGAAAGTGTTTTGGAAGAGTTCTACTTTCATATCGAGCAATAAAAAATTTTTCGAATTTTTGAAATTAAAAAAGGTATATAACCCCTTAAGCTTAAAGCAGAGCTTAAAGGTCCACGTATTTACACTTCATAAATACATGGAGAGTCAGTCGACAAAGAAAGATCCTACCTTTCTTCGTCGTATTAATCCTTTTAGGGAACACAACACAATACAATACACAACACTCGCGCACTCACACGCAAAAAGGCCTTATTAACCGAACGAGCACTCCTCGCACACACGAACAATACGATGCCGTAATTTAAAATTCGAACCACTGAAACAAACATTACCGCTCTGTACCACTGACGCGAAAGATCTGAAGCGGTTTTGCCAAAATTCTATATATTGATACGTTTTTTTTTCCTAATTTAAATTAAATTCAAATTCAATTTCGGCATAAGAGGAGTTGGCTGGCGTAGATTTTCAATTATTAAGGGCGGTCGTTTAGAAACGGTTTAGTAGAAAAATATCAACATAAATAAAAAAGTCACATTTGTAATTTTTCCAATATATATACTCCGTTAATCTTCGTTCATTTTTCCTAGTTTGTGTTTTATTTATCGCTTTAAAGCGGAAACGAATAAGAATAACGGCCAGGGTGTTGAGGACCCACCGACATAGTCGGATTAAATAAAATATATATATTGTAACATCTTTGAAATAATAGGACCTCCGTACCCTCCGTAGGAAGCGAGTAGGGCTATGCCTAAATACTTCTAGGTATTAGTAATAGTCTTTTTAGGTCCTAGATTTGGCTCATATTTTTCTACATTGGATTTTCTTCTTTTTGGATTTATTTTTGTTACTGTTTTTGGATTTACTTGCGATTGGTTGGACTTGGATTTTGTTGCCGGAGATTGACTGGAAATATCGATTTTAGTTACCACGCGGAGACAGCTAAGTTTAATCAATTGCCGTTCGGAACAATTTATATTTTTGTTATTGTTTATGTTACTTATTGTTAACGAAGTGTTTCTCGAGAAGCATTAACATATTTACGTATTTATTTAACGTATTTAAATTGTTCATATTAAATTTCGACTTCATTTAGGCCAAATATCAAAATTAACTCTTGTATTATACGATAATTCTTGTAACTATTTAACATCATAATTTTAGTAATTTTTCCCTTCTTAATAATTTTTTGGTCTAAGGAAAATTACTTGGCGCCCTTTATTTATTTTTTTTTGGTTATTATTAGAACCCGACCGAACTCCACTGTCCCAAAAGCTAGCCGACAGGCCTCTAAATTTTGTTAAGTGCTTGTTTACCATTTATTAAATAATTATTTTTCGATCAAATTTTATTTTATTTTTATCATTTTTTTTGCACGTAACAATATAAATGCATTCCTGTGGATACTAGGAAATCCCGTTTGTTCGCATTCCGATAAGCTACGAAAGTAGACGGCGCACATGTTTTTTTAGTTGCTTTGTATTTTATCGGCCACATAAAAATGCCATTAAACTTTTATCTGGTTTATGGTTTCTAATAGGGAAATTTTCGATGCTTAAGGGCACACGAATAGTTTTCAAATTAAAAATAGAGTAAATGTATAATTCTGCGGTATATAGGGTGGATTTCCCTCCTTAACCGTGTAAGAGCACGAACGGAATACGGCTCTTGATTAGGGTTGACTAGTACTACAATCCTGTAAACTTTCAAATTTTTCTGAGTTTTCCACCTGCCTAACCTTCCTTGTTAGAGATAAAGTCACGAATTCTGTATAACAAGGCCCAGTTAACTACAAAATATTTTAAAACGAAATATTCGTCGTGTTCTATACCCATAAATTATTGAAATGATTGTAAAAACTATAGTAGAAAATGTCAAAGCGTCAACTTGGAAAACAATTTTCGAAACTCACCTAAAAATATTGGCTGCGGAAAAGAGTCCCTCCGAGATTAGCATGGGATCCCAGGCGTCCCAATCCTCTCTCTTGATACTCTCGGTCTTGGGATTTCGTTGAACCTAAAAGGTTTAAAAACTTTCTTATTGATTTTAAAATAGAAAACGATTATTATTTAACAACTTTTGTATTTATTTACGGTTTGTTTACGTTAAAAAAAAAGTGATTTCGTCTCTCGTTCTCAATAAATTTGTTTTTAAATTTGTCGAATACGAAATCAATTTAAATATTAAGACAGAAGACGTACCTGATAATAAGAGACGACCCTTAACGCCACGGTTGCTACATATAAGGAGTTGGTGATGAAATCTATTACATTCCACATATCGCGAACGTATTCTTCTAAACCGACATCCCACAATTGCTTTATTTCACTCCAAATTAAACCTGAAAATCGACAAATTTTAAACCAATTGAAAATAATGTATACTTGCCGCCCTCAAATTTGTAATTTCGCAGCAGCCGCTTCACAAATTTTAAAAGTGAACGTGATCGAATAAACGATTTACAATTTAGAATTCCAACAAACCATAAACGCCGATAATATAAGCGCACCACCCCCAAAACAAGTGATAAACCAAAAATGACCCGAATAAAACATTTTATGACACGTTATCTACCTTTTCGATAATCTAATTTTCATTTTATGGCCCTTTGTTTACTAGGTACTACCGTCCAGATATTTAGGAGCGGGGGGGGGGGAATAAGGCGGGAAATTCTAGCTCTTATAAAAGATTGATTTCTAACCGAAAAACCTCGAATAAAGCCACATCGTCCGGAACATGTGCGATTCAAGGGCCTGCGAAGAGCGTCATAAATCAGTTTAGCCACTTATTGTTAAACAAACTGTAAAAAAAACGCACGAGATAAGATTTCCCTGGAGATTGTCGAGGAGAAAACTGTCGACAACTGTTTTAAGTGAGAACGATTTCAGTTCGTCATTGTCGGACAACGATTTACTTAAATTTTAAACCGTTTCGCGGTTATTTAGCTTTACGTCGTCGAATTCTAATAAAACGTATTGAAAATTTGCTTAAACATCGAACAATCGCGTCATTTCAAATATGCCACCAACGAAAGCTTACGCTGAAAGGCAATTCGACGAATAATAAAACGCGTACATATATAGAATCCGCGAAGGTTCAGATAAGAATCGGATTTTATAAAAAAATTTACGCGAGGAAGTTCACGAACGAACGAAATTTCACTTACCACAGACCCAAGCTAATATTATCCATTCGACTAAAGAAGGTTTAGCACCACGTTTCGTTGGAACGTCCTCCGGTTCTTCCTCAAAGAACAACGTCTCGATCCTTTGGGAAGCCAGAATTAACATAACTGAAATACATATAGAAACTTATCTTGAAAGCTGTTTTTCATTTTTATTTTATTATGTAGGTATATAAAAAATTGACTCTACACAGGGTGTTCGGTTTGTGACCGGCCAAAATTTTTGGTTGGCGTTAAAATAAGATTTTTCTTGAGGTATAGTGGTAAAATAAATCCTAAAAAAACTACAGTTTCTTAAAGTTACTCCCGAAAAAAATAAAAAGGAATCGATTCTAAAATTAAACTAGACGTTGGGCGTATTGGGCAGGACACAACGCTGAAACAGCTCCATAAATATTGGCACAATAGTGATTTTCAGAGACAAAAGGCTGTTATTAGAACGGTTTTAGATGTAACTGTCTTTAAAATTTGTAACTTTCAAATTTAAGGTTATTTTGTACATTTTACAAACAAACTTTTTCTATGGATAGTTTTTGAGCACGACCGTCATCTTCACTTTTTTTAAATAGCAACATGAGAGATATACGATACATCGATGCCATTTTTTCATCGAAATTGACGCGTATAATTTGGACAACCTTCCTTGTTAATTAATTTAAACAACAGATTTTAGCAAGAACGGTTTCTTACAAATAGGGGTTTTAAGGGCGTCAAATTTTGAAATGCCCCGAATTTTTCGATATACAGTAAAACTCCCTCCGATCGACCACTCTTTTTAAACGACCGCAGTTTCTAAGAACGAAACGAAACGAAACTTTCAAAAATAATGCTTTACTGTTGCTACAGTAAAACCCATATAAAACGACCACCTGTGGTTCTTCTAAAAAAATTGGTCTCTCGTCATCTTTTAATAAATTTCCGAATAACTATCGATAGAATAATTTCCATAAGATATCTGCACGTGATCGCTATTCTACAAATAGCTTATTTGGAACTTATTATAAGATGGAAAGACCCACCCTTAATAAAATAATTTAAATCGAATCAAACGTAAACAAACACAGTAAGTATGTATAGTTGCTAACATACAAACTTCGATAATTCCCAAGATAAGGGAAATTAATAATAAATGAAAGGAAAATGATCCCGAGTAGGTTGATTAGTATAATCTGCTATAACATTTTCAATAACCAATTAATATGAATGACGCTAACGAGAACGCCGAAGATATATTGTCCGCAATCAATGCCCTCGCTTTATTGAACATGAATAATTCATTCGATAGTGGAAATCGGTGCAATTAGAATGCCCAGAACTTTCCCATAAAATAGAAGCTTGCGAGTTTAGCGAATTTCGTAATCGATCCCGTGCGTTACGCACTTACACGTTAATCACTATGTGTATTTCTACATACAATTACACAGAGGCTAATAGCCATATACGGGAAACTAATCTGAATTGAAACTAAAAATGTAAATGCAAAGATCTGTGAAAATGTCTACTTTTGTTATTTTAAACGGAACACCTTATAGATAACGTAGGTCTATATGTAATTGCAACTTCATTGAGACTTTATACAGAATTTCCTAGTGCATTTAAAACCCGTAAAAACTCATTTTTTTATGTGAAATACCCTATAATATTGTTAAATTTGTTTTTAAATCCTTGAAAAATTTTATGCATTTTTTACTCATTTTATTATTGAAAAAAACGCGCATTTAAAAAATCACAGTTAATCCGAAACAACAATTAATAAATTTTAACGACATCACTTCAAACGTGCAATTTTTGATTAATTTAAAAACGCAAAAACTCATACACAATCGATACAAAACAATTTGCGCATCAAACAGGTTTAAAGTATATATAAAGAGTGTTCCGTTTAAAAATGAGTTCTCGGCAAAGAATTGAAAATTGTGGCACTGAAGTGAAATTTAAAACATGCATCCTAAGTAGGATCCGTTTGCAATGGTCGATTTTCAATGACGATATTGAAGACGCGCGAATTTGCGCATTTTTCATGGCCGTCGACGAAAAATTAAGTTTCCGTACCACTTTAATTATGATTGTAGAAAAATTATGGCGCTTTATGATGTATTTTAATGGGCGAATGCGGCTATACACGTCAGTTTCGTTTGTTTCACGTTGCTCGACGCCCAAGGCGTTTACCTAATTAAACCGCGTATTACGCCTGTAAAATTCGACTTTCCAGTAGAAAACTCTGTTTCTTTTCAAAAAAGTTCGTCTAAACAATACGTCGATTTAGAAGTTGCCAACCGTTATTTAATATCTAGCTCGAACTTCGAGAGTCTAGATTAAAACTCAAAATAGCCTTTATAATAATCACGTGTAAACAACGAAACTTACATAGGAAAGCAAAATACGATGCGGAATTGCAGATGAACTTGATGAAGGGCTTCCTCATGGTTTTCCCGATGACGGAATGCGGTGCCAAAACGTAAGCCGCCGAAAAAAATGGAAACAGGATACCAATTCGAACTATCTCTAAAGCTTGTAGTACCATATTTTTTCGACGAAAGCCCGGCAGCCCTTCGTACCAAATGGAAGCCAATAATTGCTGTACATTTGAATGTGCAACGAACTGAAACAATAAAAATAATTTCAATTCAAGTTGACGTCGAAATAATATTGCGCACGAACGAAAAACTTAAATGATTTTCATTATAGGTACTTTACGTAACGTGCTGCGCAAAAGTTTTAAAACTCTAAAATAATTTTAAATATATTTTATTATAATGAGCACGTTGGCTTTAATTTAACAAATACATCATGTTCGATCGATGGCACGGCTTGGTACCGTCAAATGTCAGCGAATAAGGGTTGTTGCCCTTTTAAAACGCGGCAAACGACCTACTGCCACACTAATCTATAATCAGATTCAAATGTGTTAGTTTATGAAAAATAATTATTTACTTGATATGCAAATGAAACGTGTAATATGTCTTAAATATATTTATCAAAATGTCCGGGAGATTAGGGGTACCCGCCTGCTTTATTTTTTATTTGCATCGACGAAGCCCATCCATCTTTTCATCGTACTTTGATATTGAATTTTTTTCGGCCAGTTCTTTAAAAAGAAGTGACACGTTTAAAATACAAGATAACGCAAATAAATGAGCTTATTAAGCAGTTTAAAACGATTTTCACGCAAAACGTGCCCACAACTTGTTACACCAGAACTAAAAAAAAAAACAACAAGAATCCAAATTTGCACGAGTAGTTAAAAATTTTGTTGAAACGTTCGTCCTTTTATAATAATAATAAATAAATGATTTTCCACATGGTCGCCCAATTATTTTAACTGGAAATCGATAAACTGACATTTAGGTACGTTTAATTTATATTTTGGATGTCCAAAAGTCGTTCCAGTCTTAGTTGGTTGTGGAAAGATAAAGACGTATAATTTATCGTTTAAACGCGATCGAGTTTTTGCACAGCTTTAAAGTTGGATCTTCACAGATAATTTATCGATCGAATTAATTAATTTACCCCGTGTGCGCTTGTCGAAACAATATTATTTCTGTAAATTATGTGTCGAATAAGTTATTTGAAGGTGTAAAAGCCCAAGACCCAAATTTACTGCAGAAAGACGTTTAAAACAATTGGTTCAAATGATCGTTTTCTTGCCTTTTCCATCCCTTCCCTTAATGACGACATACAAATATATTACTGAATAAAAAAAATACAACCGTAATTTAAAAACATTGTACAGTAAAACCTTTCTGATACGAACACCCTCGAGACCATCGAAAGTGAACCACAACGAGAGATTTGCTTTTTCTAATGTACGGCTATTTTGACGACCACGAATTACGCTAAGATCGCCGGAAATACCGTCATTTTCAATTAAAATGCTAATTTTAAAACGGTTAAATATAATTTTAAATAAACTGTTATATAGTTGAATTCGAATTCTAATTAAAATTATTGATTTTACGCTAAAAATATCGGCGAACTTTCAGTTTATTGTCAATCAACAATTTTATTTTCAGTTTGCCGTACGTGCGAATCCCGTGTGGTTTCGAGGACGAGTCCTTTTGATGCAATTTTCCCTTCGATTTTTGTTTATTTTTTTTGAAAAGGCAAAAACATAATATTCTTTGTCTTCGACCAGAATATTATTCATTATTTAAACGTCTGATCTCACAAGTCCGGAGTTTCAAATCGTCCTTGTCGAGTGAACAATAATTGTATTTGTGGGGCGATCTGTGTCGCCCAAAGTAACAAAATAAAAAATGACACTTACCCACTTAAAAAAACAGCTACACTAATTATTGTTATTGTCTTTATCGAGGGGTTCGCGGCTAAAAGGGCTTCCGCAGAACGACCATTCAAAAACCGTTTCTAACGAGACCTGCACTTGCACGCATCTGAAATAATACTGTCGATTTGCTTTTAGGAATTAAATGCGGAATGTTTACTAGAACTCATAATCTAAACGCATACGATAGAAAGTTTTAAGTAAATACCTAAGTACGAATGCGTGCATCTGGTGGAATTGATAAGAATATAAAACATGTCTAATTTCTTACGCAAGATGCTCGGCTCGAGGCCACATTTATCGATTATCGCGACACGAACTAAACTTTCTAAGGGCCAAAACGGGTAAATATTAGAAAAGTCCGTCGCTCGAATTCCATAGCAGTATGCTACATACAGGATGTCCAGGAAATCGTGGAGAATCGCAGGAGCGTATAAACCCCACATCAAAATAATGTCACAAGTCATAAATGCTTTTTCCTACGACGCGTCCCTGTTAAGATATTAAAATAATATCTAGGATACTCTGCATCTTTTATTCTTTATACAGAGCGTAACAGAATCATGGTACTTACCCCTAATTCCGTTATTTATTAAGATAAAATGTTCAAACTTGTTACGTATCTAATGTACTCGTCAAACGTCACCTTTCTGACATAAAAATTGCGTTCTTCCCACTTCCGGTTTTGCCGGAATCGACATCAATTTTAGATTTTTAAATGGAACACCCTGCACATTATTACATTTTTGCGATCTGCATAATTTTCTGAATATAATTGCATCGAATAAGTGACATTTCAATCGTCAAAAAAATTTTACTTTTCAAACTAGAATGGCCCCAGATTAATTTTAATCGACGTTATCAACGCAACGAAAAATAAAATCGCCCCATAAAAATATTATTGATGAGCCTTTAGTACCTCTTACAATATCGTACAAGTACCGCAGAATTCGCGATAATAGTATCTGAGAAATTATTATTTTTTTAATTTTGAAAATAGTTGTTTCGGAAAGTATGAATTTTTGGAAGTTAATATTTTGCTAAAGATAAGCTTACATCGAAATGGATATTTTAAAAAACAATTAGCCAAATTCGAGCAAATGCACATTTCCAATGCTTGCCCGGCTATAGTCTTTAAACAAATCAGTTCAATTATTTACGTACCTAAACTTCGTCCAAACCTATATGCAATCCACGTCATCAATACAAGGTTACTAGATGATGACGTTTCACACAATGCTGTCACCTCGTACCTCGTATTTTGATAGTTCTAATAAATTGTAGTCTTTCTTTATACCATCTAATACGTGCGCAGATAAATCATCTATGGAATATGTCACTTTCCAAACTTTAAACCGAATTACAAATAAACAATCTAGTAACTTTTTGTTGATGACGTAAATTGCATATAGGTTTGGATAGGTCATACATATTTAGCAAATGGTGACGCGCTCGGATAAAGGGTTTTTCAGAAATTGTATTCAATCCTACATTACAATTATTAACGTAATCGCAATGAAAAAAAAGGAAGATTCTCGTGTTGATATATGTACAGGGTGATTGGTATAATAATAATTTATGTCTGTTAAAAATTGATTTTGATTCTCGAAAATTAGTTAAGCTGTTGTTGCACAACAGCTTGTCATCGCAGTTCGTCGGACAATCACCGTCTAAATAATTGTTTACATGACCATTGTAAAAGTACAAGAATTATAAAATTGTTAACCTTTAAAATAAAAAGAAGGTTAGCCAGCAATGAAGCATTTAGGTCCCAATTCATAAACGAAACATCTCATCCTGAAACTAAATTACGGAAATTTCGTGTTCGTTACCAAACTATAATGACAGTTCGAATCCGTTGGTTTTAGTGATTGTCAAAAACAAAATACATCTGCTCGAACAAGATATGAGAACGAGTTTCGTTTAAGAACTTGATACTAAACCGCTAATTACTTTTTTTACTAGGTAATAACAAATGTTGGCGCTTACCCAAATTAAGAGCGTTACTTTCTTTTCAAAAAGGGAACGTTTACTTCAAATTGAAGCCAATCACATAAGCACAAAGCGATCAGCGACGACGCCGATGTTAAAAATACCGTGTAAATTCGAGAAATTATAGAAAATTATATAATTTCATCCCGTGTTCGGCACTATACACGGCAATTTTCATTTTAATAACACGTCAACTGCATCCGACGCGGACGTTCAAAAACCAAAAATAAACAGGGACGTTTCACGGCTCTCGGATTTCATCTACCACAACGGAATTTAAAGCAGCCGACGGAAAATACACTTTTAAAGGCCGCTTTGCACGCGAATTACGTTGTTTTGTTTTCGAGAGTTCGTACGTGAGTCGTGTTTCGGAACGAAATACGGAGAGTTATTTACTTAAACTTTTCCCAACGTCCCGACGCCCCCGTCTTTCTAACGGTTAATGCATATATTGTGTATCGCGTCGACTCATCTAAAACATACGGAAGGAGGAAATAAATTGGATCAACGGAACTTTAAACTTACATTTTGCGGCTAATTTTAAATTGTATTTATTTAATTACAACACAAAACGTTCTAAAACAAAACTTGATAGGGCCGATTAATTTTTATTTACAGGAACAATGTTTCGATTTGTATTGTAAAGTTCCGTAACTAGTTGGCAATGCGAATGGTGGCTGTACAGGTAAGTTACCATGTAACAGAGATTATCTATTTCGCATTTGTTGTCGCAACCTTTGGCGAGGGCCGTGTCGGCCTCACGAACCTTATACCTGCAATCGAACAAATGATTCGACCTTTTTCTGGCTTCCCGGTGCCCGTTGCTCACCTGAAATATTTTTTCGTCAACTCGGAATTTTGCGTCATCTGTATTGTTAAGTTCGACAATTCTTTGGGAGTGAGGCTATCGACGCCGTAAGCGTCTTTGAACGAATACAGTTTATACCAATTCGGCGACGTTTGTGGTAACGCGTTGGCTTCGGTGACGTTATAAATCCAAGATTCAAAATCCAGAACTGCCTGTCGGTATCGTTTTTTTTTTTTTTTTTAAAGTCGACGGAATAAATTGTAACCGTGCCTACTTACGAAAGTTCGAGCGTCAACGTCGTAGACCTTATAATTCGGATTCAAGTCGAAATAAGTCGTAAGACTTCCACCGTTGAAAGCGACATTTGTCGCGACGTCCGGATTTTCGATGCTGAAAAAAATGACGGTGTCGTCGTCGTGCGTGTGACCGTTGAACTGAGCGGCAATTACGTGAGAAAATCTAAGGAAATTCTGAATTACGTCTATCGTACGAAAGTAATGCGCGTTTACCTATTAACGATCCTCGCGTATTCTTTGGCCCAGTTATGAAAACATCCGTTATCACCTGGTGGCACGTGAGAAAGTACGTGTACTTTTTCGCTCGCGTTTTCCGCTTTCAATAGCGTATCGACCAACCATTGCAGCTGACCGAACGGGTCGACGTCGTCATAAAACAACCACCTTAAAGCCCCTAGCGTAACAACAAACAAAATGTTCGGCCAACATACCAATTGAACGTATAACAGACGTTACTGTTCAAGGCGACGATTCTAAATCCCGGTTTAACCAGCACGGTGTAAAATCCACCCTGCAAAATTGTCTCGCGCGTCTCTTTGGGCAACCACGCCTGCCATTCGTCCGCCGACAGTTCAAAAATCCATTTAGTGCTCAACTTGTGATCGTTTACGCCGTCGGACGAGAACCTATTCGTAAACAACCATCAATTTAAAACCGATCCGCCTTTTCGCTCACCTACAAATTAACCGGATGCGGCTCGTGATTTCCCAATATAGGATAAACGGGTACGTTTCCGAAAGTCCCCTTAAACTTTTTAAATGCGTCCTTAATGTCTTTGGCGTTTCCGCTGATGTTCGTGAGCCAAACTTTATGATTGACGATGTCGCCGGTGAAGTAAATATAGTCCAAGTTTCGCTGCGAAACGTTACATTTAAATCTGGGGCCGGTCGAAAATGGTCCTTCTTACGTGTTGAACGACGAGATGATCCAGGACATCGACAAACGCGTACCACGGGGTGTCGCAGTTGCGATAGTCTCCCCAATATCCAGCAGCGTCCTCGGGTTGTGCGGGTTCCGTCCCCGGTTGGCAGCAAACCGGTTCGACACAATTAGCATTTGATCCTCCGGCGTATTTCGGATCGTAATGCAAATCTGTCAATTGAAGAACTCTGAGGGAGCCCCCGTCTGTCGTTTCCTACATGTGAAGTGACGTGAAACGACCGAAGTCTTATACGAATCGCGACCCGCCTCACCTGTTCGTTTGCTGAAAAATTCACGTTTATCGGCGGGGGGATCTCGATCGTCCAATCTTCCCTATCGAGATCTTCGCATCCCGAGGCCTGTAATAGGATAGAGCATATCCTTTCCGACGTTAATTTCGGCCGATTGTCGACGATATAAATAAGAGTGTCCTGAAACCGACTAGTTAGTTGTATTTACGAACACGCATTCCCCCCAATCTATGTGTGTACTTACGATGTGGATTTCGATAGCACCTCGACATACGGGCTTCGGTTCAATTTTTAACCAGGCGCACAAGTTCGTTAAAACGTTCGCGATCAGTTCCCTTCCCACTCCTCTTCTTCGGGCCGATAACAAAACACCTATTCCGGTATTGCACGCTCTACAAACGAGCGTCTCTCTGAAACCCTTTTGGACGTTCCTTCGGAATAAATGGGGGAACTGATACACTTCGAGGGCGCGATCTAATTCGTAACTTCGTTGTCCGGTTTGTAGGTACTCTTCCAAGCCTTTTTTCAAATAAGCCTCCAAATTATCTTAAATTGCACAACGTTACCGCGATTTCCTTAATATAATAATACTGCAGCAATCTCACCTTCGTCGAATGCGAAAACTGCGATCCCTAAAAGGGCGACGAGCGTCGACCGCGCGAACATAACTAAAATGGCACTTTGCGTAACAAATTATTCCACATTTATACTTCCTTCCAACATTTTTATCTAAAGATAATTGATTTCGAAGCAAATAAACAAAATTGAACGGCGCACGCGAGACTTCCACAAGAATCCGTGTCGGACTGCGACGAGAGGATGCCTTAAGTACCTTTTAATTGTTAATTAATGGAAATGTTCTGCAAATTAAAATCCGGTTTCCTATAACAATTTTAATCTTAAGAAGTGAACCGAAACCAGTTTTTATAATTTCAGCTTTATTCGAATGCCGAGGTATCGGAGCGTCTACGAGGGTCGCTCTAAAAATGTCGGTTTGTCCGGGCTCGTCGAATTCGCCGGGCGAACGATTTTTTTTTTTATATAGATCTACAGTTGCCGTTAATTTTATTATTATTTTTTAATCTTGTAGGTTAACACGATTAGAAAGTCGATTATATTGCTGACACGCTTTAAATATAGCGAACGTTTTTATGCGAACGCATCTGAACGGTAACTGGACGTACAATTTGTGTTAAATTAATCGGAACAAACGGAAAAGGCGCATGCAGAATTATAATCGCGATATAATGCAAATTTTAATTCTAGCACGTTGACATACTATTTTTCTTTATTGTAATTCGGCCGATAAAAATATGCAAAATACACTTTTATCTAATCGGCCTGTGCCGTTTCACTTGTTTACTGATAAAAATCTTGATCGGTCGGTTCTGTCGTTAAATATATTATGCGTTAAAATAAAGTTTTTTTTTTCCGAAAATGAAAACCTTTTGTCATATGCGACAAATAATCGGCGTGCGTTGCGATATTTTAAAAATAATAATCAATACACTTTTTGATTAACGTTCGTTGATCTCCGATAATCCCTTTATACCTATTGTTTTTCCCTTTGAAAACAAACATTCGATAACATTAGTTATTAACGTAGCTTCGTCGTTCTTGTAATATTTTATCTCGTCCAATGAGGTCAAATAATCTTTTGCATATTCTATATGTATTATTTTAAAACGTAAAATTGACAAGTCCTACGTTTATTGTCATTGACGTAAGGATAAGATATTCTTAAGGAGTAACGAACAATTGAACGTTTCATTATTTTTAAACAACCCTGTATGTTATTATATTGACATTCTGACTATGGCTAATCACCTCTCAAATTAAGCAAAACTCTTTATAAAGGATGACTTTTTTTCTAAAAACGCGAAACACAAAAGTTTAGAAGGATATATATTATATTATATATATATATATATATATATATATATATATATATATATATATATATATATATATATATATATATATATATATATATATATATATATATATATATATATATATATATATATATATATATATATATATATATATATATATATATATATATATATATATATATATATATATATATATATATATATATATATATATATATATATATATATATATATATATATATATATATATATATATATATATATATATATATATATATATATATATATATATATATATATATATATATATATATATATATATATATATATATATATATATACAGTGCGCGTCAAAATGATAGGTTCACCTGTATTTTTGCGAGTTCCGGGAAAACGTAACTTTATCACAACGGGCCACTATTTTATTCTGAAAGAACGCACAAAATAACCTATTTTCCCAACTTTTTAGCGAAATTCGAAAATACGGTTGCGCAGGATGTTAACTTCACCCAACAGGACCCATTTGCGGTCGCGTCAAAATAAAGTTCAGCCGCATTTTCTTGCGTTTTTGAGTTTTAGCGTTAAATTTTTGTCTTTTTTTATCTGTTAGTTCTGTTTTTCTGTTATTCCAGGACCTTTTCCGTTGCAATGGGCCGTGGACAGAAGCTCACTGAACGCGAGAAAGGTCAAATTTTGGCCTACGATAGTCAGGGCTTGCCGCAACGTTCCATTGCTGCTAGACTCGGCCGTTCACAGAATGTAGTGAAGAATTTTTTGAAGAACAAAGAAAATTACGAGTCTAAGAAGTCTTCTGGACGTCCAAAAGTGCTGACCCCTCGCGATGAACGTGCTGTGCTGCGGGCTGCCTCCAATTCTTTTAACTCAGCTAGCCAGATTAAAGAAACTACGAACGTTGCGGCGAGCAAATCCACAATTTTGCGTACTCTCCATCGCTCAGAACACATTATCTGAGCAAAGGTGATGCCTTGCCCGCGATTGCTGCCGCGCCATATTGAAGCTCGTAGGGAAACTGCCTGCCAGTGGATGAGTTTTGGTGACAAGTGGCAGCAGGTTTGCGATTTCCATGCTTAGGAAAATTGTCTTTTGGATATTCGGTTTTAGATCGTATTTACTGATGAAAAGAAGTTTAACCTTGATGGTCCTGACGGTTTTAACGGTTATTGGAGAGATTTGCGCAAGGAACCATTGCTGTTTTCTAAGCGAAACTTTGGCGGCGGATCTGTTATGATTTTTGGCGGCTTTAGCTCTTTCGGTAAAACAACACTGGCATTCTGCAGCACTCGCATGAACAGTGAAGATTATCAGAAGATTCTTCAAGAACATATCGCCCCGTACATGTCACGTTTTCGCCGAGTCCGGCTTATCCTGCAGCAGGATATTGCCGCCATCCATGCTTCCGAAGTACTCAAAATTGGCTTCAAGCAAAGAAAATTCCTGTTTTGCCATGGCCCGCCTGTAGGCCTGAGCTTGTTGAAGCTCAATGACAGTATGCCAAACCGGGTCCATGAAGTCATTGTGAAGAAGGGAGGTGTGACAAGTTACTAGTCAATCATTCTAAGTGTTTGTTGTGGCCTAATGTAGACATAAATTCGTAGTATTCTTAGGTGAACCTATCATTTTAACGCGACCGCAAATGGGTCCTGTTGGGTGAAGTTAGCATCCTGCGCAACCGTTTTTTCGAATTTCGCTAAAAAGTTGGGAAAATAGGTTATTTTGTGCGTTCTTTCAGAATAAATGGTGGCCCGTTGTGATAAGATTAAGTTTTCCCGGAACTCGCAAAAATACAGGTGAATCTATCATTTTGACGCGCACTGTATATCAAATTTTGTAGACGCAGTTCCGGTCACAATTTGGATCGTAGAAGGCTGAAATTTGGACAGTATATCGCTTTTATGAATACGAAGGACGGGTTCGTTAACCAGCCAAATCGACCGACTCGTTTCAAAATGGCGGCCGATCGAAAATTTTAAACTGATTGCCAGTTATCGCCGTTATCGATTATCGGATCGGTAATGCGAAATATGTTTTAGAATCATCATACAATTCTCTATTAATCACCTATCTATATAATGTTCGATAGAATGCACCGTTTTCGAGATAATCGGGAAAAAGTGATAAACATTGTTTTAATTCCTGTAATTTTTCAAAAGATGTATTTCTTTCGAGGAAAATTAAAAAACACAAGGAGTTTTGAAATATATATTACGTGGAAGTTCGATACCGAGGATTGCACGCCGCGGTCGGATCCTGAATATTATACCCTTCAATACGTTTATAACTTTTACGTCGATAACTTGAATTGGTTTTATTTGGTGTTACGAATCCGTTCCCCAAGAAAATTCGATTATTTTTGTGATTTTAAGAAAAATCTACCGGATTTACTATAATTTTTATTTTTCGTATTTATTTCTTATCGCGGTAGATTGAAAGAATTGCAAGAATAATCGCTTTACGACGTAATATAAATGACCAAAATTTGAAGTTGATATGAAAATAAATAATATGCAGTAGCGTGAATTTCATGAATAAAATACGCTAGATACATTTCTGTTTGAAACGCTACGCTAGGCACATAATATTAACCAAAAAAAAAAGTAAAATACTTGAAAGATTGACGAGCTGGGCGGTTTCACCCCGTCCCCATACGAGGTAACCATTAAAGATAAAATCAACTTTTTTGCCATTACACATTTTTTATGGATCTATATATCGAAATAAATAATCGAAACAATATTAATAAGAAAAGAAATTCAGAATAATCGTTATTAAATATTATAATTATCCGAATAATAAGTCAGTTAAAAACTATACAACTTCAAATATTTCAAGGTAAAGTAAAGGAAATGAAGAAATAGATAAAACATGATAAAAATTGATAAAAGATAAAAATTATCCTAAAGTGCAACGAATGACGCCAACGTCAACATCGAAAGCGACGTGTTTAAGGCAGAAGGACACAAGTGCCGTTTTATAAATTTTACAGGAGAGCTATATTTAGAGAGCGTTACTTTAAATTTTCGTCTTTCGGATTAAAATCTGTTACCACCTCCTTACGTTAATATCGCCTATTTTTGATTACGCCAATCAAGAAACGACAGAAAGACTTTTGCATAATTGCATGTCAAGTTTTAAATAGACTATCGTTTTCTGATTGGCGTAAACAAAAATAGACGGATAATAACGAAATACATTACGTAAGGAGGTGGTAACAGATTTTAATCCGAAAACGAGTAAAAGTTAAAGTAAACTATACCGTTAAAAGTCCGACAGTTGGCGCTGGTGCAAATTTTAAATTGATATTTCGTTAAAACAAATTTTTGGGGGAATGTGGCATATGCCACATATACACACCACAGGTCGATGCAGATATAAATTCTCTAAAAAATACGAATTTTTATATAATTTGGCGCTTGTGCCGTTCCGTCTTAAACTCGCCGAAATATGCTTCCAGATAATAAATCGATTGAAAAGATCGATTGAATCGATTGAAATCGTTTGAAGTCGATTTTCATTTACATTGGGCGCGTTCGGGAAACCGCAGCAGCTACATAGCAATCGCACGCGATTGGTTTATTGTATTATATTAGCCAATCGCGTGCAATTGCTATGCAGCTGCCGAGTTTCCTGAACGCCCCCATTGAAACATTGCAAAAACAATTGTTTGACAGGAAGATTACGAGTTGTCAAACTTTTGTCGCGCGCGTTTGATGTTTTAAATGGTTTTCGAGCTTCAAAAATCGTATACAAATAACGCGGAACTTATTTTTACAATTGTTGAAAACTAACCGTAAATTAGTTTCAACATAATAGTTTTAGAATAATAGTTTCAAACGTCGAAAGTGCTGTCAGAGCTCGTATAATAACTTCGGAACTTCGGAGGTTTGCTAATCAAATTATCGTAAGTCGGAAACGTACTGTACTCGACATAATATCTAATTGTTTTCTTAACTTATAAGCGCTGGCGCGCCCAAATTATTTATTAAAATTAAACTTGAATATTAGTTAACGTTAATTGCTATTTCGAATGACGCCGATTGCTAATATTCGACATGTGTTGGCAAAATTATTGTTTCGCTTAAGCCGAAATATGTACGTAAACGTGCACGTCAAAAATCGATCGCGTAGTAATCAATTTATAATTACGAAATAAAATAATAAAAAGTATTTTTCGCTTTTATTGTTTTTTCTAGCGACGATATAAGCGAGTGTATGCCTTTCTGTTAATTAACAAATTTAAATCGACGGAGTAAAATTACGCTAGATTAAAACTTTTATTCGATTTATTAAGTTTAAATTCCACAAGTGGCGTTTTAAATTACATTAACGTAATAAATAAAATACATAAAAGGAAATTTCGGCCTTTGAACGTAATACAGAGAGAACGATAACGTTAAGAATTTATAATAACGTACGCAGGTGTAGGTAATGAATTTTTATTTTTAATTTAATTGAATTATTCATTTTCGAATCAGTGTCGATTAATCGCGTTTGTCTCTTATCAGATAAACGCGACAAAATTTTATCGATATTAATTAAAATTAATTATTTGAATGCGCGAACGTTTATGAAAGAACGCGAAAGAACGAATTCTCTTAAAAATTATTGTCGGGCGTTTTGGCGACGGCGCGGCGTCTAATTGATTCGAAAACATTCGTTATTCTATTCGGCGAGCTACATTTTAATTAGGAAAAGGCGCTTTCGACATAATCCTTCGCTTGATTGTATTGTAAAAATTAAAGTCTCACCTTTCCCTTCAATTCGGCAACGCATAATTTCCTCACGGCGAGGTTTTTTTGTTACGACTACGAATTTCCGATTCACGAAAACACGGATAAAAGACGTCGTCGTGTCTTATCATTTTATACCACCTTTATTAGTTTTCTTTTTATGCATACCTATACGTATTCGATTCTCGTTTTCTGCGACAAGATTGTGGGGCGCGTTCACAATAAAACTTGTTGATAGATTACTAAAAACTTAATTTCCAATTTCCCCTAAATTAAGCAAATATTTTTGCTAAATAAAATAAAATTAACATTTGTGTTTATACTGGCGATTTAATAATATGAGATTTATGATGGCCGTTTAATTACGCCAACCGTTTATGCCTACTACGGATAAAATTCAATTTAAACGGGCTAATTTAATTACCTAATAAATTAAAATAATCGATCAATCGAACGATTTAGAATACGTCACGAACTGAATTAAAATATTCGACGAACGTGCGTCGGTACTGTATAGTAAATCTAGGTTAGATGCCCACAAAATCATTTGCATTATTCCGGCACTAAACAAAATTTATAACCACATTACTTCTTTATTGTTTTCAGTTTTCTATGTAATTCGTCTACTGTCGTAAATGTAAAATATTACATCCAAACAGGGAAATATCACTAACGTTATTCCAACTATATAGATAAATATAGTTGAAATGTAATATACTGTTACACGTATAACAGATAAAAATATTAATAGGTACTATTCTTATTGGAAGTCTTCCATAAATCTTTGATTAGTTCGCAGTGCGTTGTTTGTCCGTAGTATGCCGAGGTCATGTAACAAAGATTTTTCAAATGGCATTTATCGTCACAACCCCCTTCGAGCGCCGGTGCGGCATTTCGATACTTATACCTTAAAATTATTTTGATAATTTTTTTTAATTCGAAGCAGTTCCCGACAAAATTTACCTGAAATATTGATTGACTAAATCACGATCCGTGGCCAACCGTTTCGCCAAATCTCCCATATCGGACGGTTTCATGCCTTTCATTTTATAAGCATTCTTGAACGTGTACAATTTGTGCCAATAAGGCACTTGTTCGACGTTCTTATTCGCTTCGTTGACATCGTAGATCCAAAGCTCATAATCGAGCACCTCCTATAACGTCAGTATAAATAAACGAAATTAAATGTTCAGACGAACCTACAAAAGTTGTTCTGTCAACGTGATATACGACGTAGTTGGGATTAACATTATGATAAGTAGTAATGCTGCCCCCATTAAACGCAACATTTATGGGATCGCTCAAATCGTCGCTACCGTAAAAAACCACGTTCTCCTTTTTATGGGTGTGCCCGTTAAATTGGGCCACGATCGTATCGGCGAATCTAAAATAATTCGTATTTTATTTCCGATCGTTGAAAATGATTTTTGCGATAATTGCACCTTTTAACGATTTTACCGTATTCCTTTCCCCAATTTTGCAAACAGGAATCGTCGGCCGTCGGCACGTGCGACAGTATGTGCACCTTCTCCTTGTTGCGTTCGGCTTCCAATAAAACGTCCGTCAACCATTTCAGTTGTTGGTAAGGGTCCACGTCGTCGTATAACAACCACCAGTTGTAGGTGTAACAAAAGTTGCCGTTTAGGGCAACCACCCTCAGTCCGGGCTTAACCAGCGCGGTATAGAACCCGCCTTTCAAGATTGTGCTTCGAGTACTATCAGGCAACCACTTGCTCCATTCCTTTTCCACTAAATCGAACACCCATTGGGTGGACAGAGCATCGGATTTGTCGACGTCCTCGTCGGCAAAACTGAAACTTGCCGTTAATTACCACGCAAAAACGATCGTCCGATCGAGTTCGACTCACGCGTTGACGGGATGAGGTTCGTGATTTCCCAAGACGGAATAAATGGGAAGAGATCCAAAAGTGGCCTTGAACAAGTTTAGAACCTTGGATATCATTTCGGAATTACGTTTGACGTTTGTTTCCCAGACTTTGTGGTCGACTATGTCGCCCGTGTAATAAATGTGGTCCAAGTCCCTCTAAAATACGACGGCCGTTTTTTTAGCAGGGGATGGGAAATTTTGTATCGTGCGTGTCTTACGTGTTGGGTGACGATGTGATCCAGAACGTCAGTCAGTACCGCCCACGGTGTATCGCAGCCGCGGTAGTCTCCCCAATAGCCCGCGGTGACCGACGAATTTTCCGCCACCGTGCCCGGTTGACAGCACACGGGTTCGTCGCAAGCGGCGTTAGAGCCCGGGGCGTAATGGGGGTCGTAATGGATGTCGGTTATTTGTAAGATTTTTAGCGGTTTTTCGTCGTCGGCGCGCGACGTCTGGAAGTAAACGTGAATTTTCAAGAACCCCGCAATCGGAATATAACGGTATTTAAGTGAAGACCTCGAGAAAGTTGCAAAAAAGACGATCTCAGAAGACCACGAAGAGGGAACAATTCAATGACGCAGTATAAATACCGTGTGTCCCAGGATGGAGTTGACAAGAGGAAAAAAATCTTTATTATTGATTTTACGACAAAAAGTCATTCTTTATAAAAAGTTCTGCTTGTTGAGTAGATAAATTAACCATCGGAACATCTAAGATTAAATGTACAGAATGTCCACAAATTAAGATAAAATGAAAATGCTTCAACAGAAAAGTATCATTTATTGCATTTTAGAGTTTATTGTTAACAGAAAAAGTTCTTTAACAACCTACAATTAGATCAGTTCGGAGAAAGATGGATGGGAAGATTTGGACCAATAAATTTTCCTGCTAGATCACCTGACCTGACACCTCTTGATTTTTTTTGTGGGGTACTTTAAAGCAAAAAGTTTACGAAAATGACCTGCCGCATGATCAGGAAATACTAAAAGCACGAATACAGGATGCGGTGAATGAGATAAATGGACCACAAACCATACGCAAAGTCTATGGTGAATTTATTAAAAGGGCGAATGTATGTGTGGAAGTTGTAGGTGGCCTTGTAGAGTAATTTTTGTTGACTTTAATTAATTGAAATTTTGTACTTAAACTATAAAACATGCAATAAATGATACTTTTCTGTTGAAGCATTTTCATTTTATCTTAATTTGTGGACATTCTGTACATTTAATCTTAGATGTTCCGATGGTTAATTTATCTACTCAACAAGCAGAACTTTTTATAAAGAATGACTTTTTGTCGTAAAATCAATAATAAAGATTTTTTTCCTCTTGTCAACTCCATCCTGGGACACACGGTATATTAAATTGAATAGAAAAATTGAAAAAGATAGAAATGCTTTGTCTTCGTGATAAGATAAAAAGTACGGACTAATACTGATGCGAATTGAAGCTTACGTTTCAAATCGTAATTTTGAAATGTTTCGCTTAACTCGGTTTAAAAATTGTTTTTCGAAAATGGTGTGTAATAATTGGAGGACCGCTCGATTGATAGGTAGATAAATTGACATGAATGTTTGATGTTATACTTACAATAAAACACCCGTTCGAACGCCGATTACAAATAGAATTAATTACGCGAACACGTTATCGACACAACGTCGGTCGATGACAAGCAAACTACTTTTTGTAATAATGAGGCCGCATTATTGTGCACACCAATCAACGCGACTAACGAAGATGACGCGATAGTTTAGTTAAAAACGAGTTATCGGTAATTTAAATATTTTAAAAAAGAAAACCAAGTAATATTTATTTATGAGGATCATAGCTGCCCATCGATTACACTGCACAACAATATGGTCACTTTTGTCTGATGATTGACTTTTATCACGTGATGTTTACTAATTTGACGTCGCTGATTTCAAATATACCCTCAGTTTTTTTGTAACCGCTCTTGTTTATGAGATATAGTTTTCACGAAAAAATCGCTGTGTTAGTGTGTTAATTTGCTTGTAATTAAGAAAATATTAAGTTTTCTTAATATAATTTGATATGGCATCGTCAAGAAGAGTCTGTGTCAATGATCCAAATCATTTTTGTTTCATTTGCGAAGAGTATATATTTAAAGAATACCGTTTGAATGTGACAGCGTTCGTGATTGAGGCTTACAAAAATTACTTTGGTCACACACTGGAAATGAAAGACAAGCCTTGGATTCCGCAAAAGGTATGCAAAACGTGCGTTGAGTTTCTACGTTTGTGGACAAATAAGAAAAGGAATAGCTTTAGATACGAAACCCTTGAACCACCACGACGACTGTTATTTTTGTTTGGTGAACACAACTGGCATTAACCGAAAAAATCGAGCTAAATGGGAATATCCTTCCATACGGTCGGCACATAGACGTATTTTGAGTCCGAAAATATCACTTGAACCTCAAGCTGATGCTTCACAAGATGAGCCTATGCATTTTGAGGCGAAAACTGACAGTAGTGATAGTGACTTTAGATTGGCCTCCTCGGGAAGCGCTAGTTGCAGGACAACAGAACGTGATAAACCCCCCTTTAGTATCAAGGGATCGTATAATTTTGCCTCCGTTACATATAAAACTAGGACTTATAAAACAATTTGTAAAAGGTCTTGACAAAAATGGAAATTGCTTCCTTTTCCTATCAAAAAAGTTTCCAAAACTGAGTGCAGAAAAGATAAAAGCGGGAATTTTTGACGGGCCACAAATAAGATCATTAATTAAAGACTCAAATTTTACGGACACTATGACAGAGATTGAGAAAACGGCATGGAATGAGTTTGTTTGGCTTGTTAAAAATTTTTTGGGAAATAAGAAAAGTTCTAAATTTTCTCAACACGTCGAACAACTGTTGAGTCACTTTCAAAGGCTTGGATGTAACATGAGCATCAAGTTACACTTTCTTCGCAACCACCTGGACTATTTTCCCGCCAATCTTGGGGACCTAAGTGAAGAACAGGGCGAGCGATTCCACCAGAACCTCCGTACCATGGAGGAACGCTATCAGGGCTACTGGAACGCACACATGATGGCTGACTATTGTTGAAGCATTCAGAATAGCTCTCTGCCTTCAGCTTTAGCAAGAAAATCATATAAGAGAAAGTTTTTTTCATTATAAGAATTAAATAAATTAGAATTATCTCTAAATTTATAGTGTTTTATTATAAAAAAAACACCCGTGTCATTTTTTTAACTATAGCTGATACAGAAATTTCAATCACGGAATTGAAATCGTCATCAAAAATTGGACTAATATCATGTAACATAACCCAATCATCAGAAATGCTGTTGTGCAGTGTTATCCATCTATCGTATTATTAGATACCGTTAATTAATGACAACTTCTTACAGGAAGTCTTGCTACGCGAACCCGGAAAAAAAATTTTCGCAGATGACGTTCACGATATCGTTCCAAAATATTCCACAGAATAAAAATGAAAAACAACAATAATAACGTATTAAAAATAAATCCAAGCAATAGAAATGTAAATTTTCTATGGGGGGGAGAGTGAATTATTTTCGGAATTCGCCAAATAAATTACGCGAATCCTTCACTTAAACACGCAGGGGGGGTCTGTCCATGCGGTCTTTTCAGAGAATAATGCAAAAAAATATTGAGAAAAATAAATATTGCAAAATCTTACCCCAACAGAAATGGTCAATGGTTACGGGCAGATTAATATTTGAAGAAAAATCCGATAACGTGGTAAATAAACGACCGATACGGCGAAAATAAATTAAAGCGCAAACCCTTAAATACAGAAATGGCGGACATAAAGCAATCGATTTAACGAAAACCGATGATTCGACGATCGTAAAAAAGTCGGGTTTCGAGACCTAAGCACTTAACGTTTTTAATACACGACGCATTGAAAATGCCCCACAATTAAATCGAGCAGGAAAACGACTTAAATCCTTCGCGCGCCGTATTATATACGTATACCTACGGTGCGTTCAATTCGTACGGTCTCCTTTTTGGGAGGCACGTCGACCTTCCACTCGACCCTATCGGGATCCTCGCAATCCATCCCCTGGAAAATTATAGAACACACCCTCTTCGAGGTTATGTCGGCTTTTTCGTCGATTATGTAGGCGAACGTACCCTAAAATACCAACGAACTTTATTCGAATCGACATCGCCGCGTCGTCAGTCGAAAAAAAATAAACTCACCACGTGCAACTTGATGGTCGACGTACAGACATGTTCGGATTCGATTTTAAGCGATATACAGAGATCGGTTATAATTTTAGTGAGACTTTCGGTCGAAAGCCCGTCTCTTCTTGCCTTTATCACGGCAGCGACGGACGTTTCGCATGCCTTACACACAAATTTCGACGCAATTCCTTTCTCGAATTTTTTACGGAATAAACCTGGAAACCGAAGAACGTCGAAGGTCTTGCTGTATTCTTCGGTTTTGACGCCGGTTCGTATGTATTCGTCTAAACCCCTTGCGAACGTCCGTTCTAGTTCACCTTTAAAACCAACGAAAGGAACGACGGCGTTATTTTGGAGACGTAGAAATTTAATTCGACTTACCGTTATTTACGTATTGCAGGGAAAATCCCAGTAGAGTTAAAAAGATTAGGGCGCGCAACATGGTTGCCGTACAAATAGCACACCGAAAAGTGATTTTTTCTTCGAGCTACACGCGCTTTTATATGTATATGTATAATCGTTTCGCGATACAATCATATTTGTTTTCTCTTTAAAATTTCGATATGCCTAAACGGGATAATATCGTAGAGATTTAATTCGGTAAGTGGTGCTCGATAGATAACGGACCTATTGTTATGTTAATATCGTCAAGTGGCATAGATATATGAAACCAAGTTGCGCGTTAAAAATTTCGATGGTAAACTGAATACGCAAAACAAAAAAATCCACACAATTTCCATATAGGTTAAATTCAATTTCACTTTTTTTGATTGTTCTCAAAGTTTAGTTAAGGGACAATTAATGGGTAACTAAGCGAACCTGAGCTTCTCGCAATCAATTCAACAACTTACTAACCTCACCTTTTCGCGGTATAATTATTTGCACGCCGAAAACTGAAAGAATAAATGTCTAAATTAAAAAAAAACACAAATGCAATTGTTTTAGACCGTGTAATGTTAACTAACGATAAGAGTAAATGACAGCTAATGTTTGGACGTAACATATAAAAAATGCAGTTTCTAACGAAGACGTATTATATCGAGACGCTTTTAAAGCGCAACCACGTTGATTATTATTTAATCGGAAATTATTTATCAACAATTAACAGTATTAAGGATAATTAACCGCAACAAAACCATCCATTCCGCTTTCATCCCAAAAAATTCAAATTTATGATTTTTAAAACGAGAATCTCATAATTTGAAGCTCTTCTTTGCTTTTGATTTTTTTTTAATAAATTGTTTAGATTCGTATTATTTTCATTTTACACCCAAGGTTAGCAATCAGTAAAATTATCTTAGTTGCCGATACCTACTATCATTTAGATAGGTAAGTAGGTAAATGTTTATTGGTACAGTTGAACAATGTAAGTACGTAAATTAGGCGATTTTATATCATTATTTGGCTCGTAATTATTTTCGTGCAATAAAATTGCATAAATAAGAAGATGCGTTAGAAATATTTATTGTTGCTGCCGCTGCGTGTTCAGGACGACCAACTGACTGGTTGTTGTTGTACAGGGTCTTTCAAGTTCGAGTTTTTTTTTCAGTATTGTTTTGTTCTGAGAACTGTCACAGTTCGATGTGTCTCTTTTGACAGATGTAAAGTAGACGGTTTACAATTTACTAAAATGAGTTCAATGCATAAATGCACCAGTGCATGCTCGTCCCAGCCGTTCAACTGAAAATATCGCTGCTGTAAGGGAAAGCATTGAAGAAGATCAAAATTTGTCAATTAAACGGCGTTCACAGCAATTGGGCCTATCTGCAACCACCACATGGCGAATTTTGCATAAGGATTTGGCTCTTAAGCCTTACAAAGTTCAGTTGGTGCAAGAATTGAAGCCAAATGACCATCGGCAACGTCGACAATTCATTAATTTCATCCAAGAACAACCGGATGGTTTTGCAGAAAAAGACATCTGCAAATGTGCATTCGGGGGACATTTGAAGATATTATTTATCATTCATAAATTGTAGACTCTCTACCACATATATATCAATAAACAGATGATGAATTTCCATTCAAAATGTGTTTAATTTGAAATTGAAAAAGAAACTCGAACTTGAAAGACCCTGTATATGTTATCATACATAATATATGCTGTCTAAAAACCGCCCGTTCTTTTTTATCTATTGATGCAAACCTCGTCGTATACGCCCCAAGGAAAATAACGAAACCATCAATCAATCCAACGTTAACTCTTTTGTTGGAACACGAAAGGTATAAAGACGGAAACAGCTGCGCGTTATCAGCTCTTAAGATAACTTTAATATAGGTACAAAGTAAAGCTGTAAGGCCAAGAAGATTTAAAAAATTTGGAAAAAATGTAACTTTTCTTCAAGACAACGGTCATCCACGTGAGATGGTGTATAATAAAAATCTAAAAAAACTATTTTGCCTTCGATCTATTAAATTCGAATACATAATATAGAAGGTGTACAGATAGAATTAGATAATTAGAATAAATATATCCGTAGATATATAGATAAATGTTTTTCGATTACTTTTCACGCATCAAAAAATCGAAAAATAAAACCACCGAAACGCCAAATTTTTACATAAGGTAATTTATATATTTGACCGGAAAGAAATGTTTGTTTATTTATTTGCATAACCGAATGGAATTTTTAATATTTCGGTACGGTTAGATAAATAAAATCGCGCTTCTCTAAATACGCGTACCTATATACCTATATAAAATGCATATTGTATAAATACAGTATTAATATTTAAAAACAAGAGAATTTAACCGTGATCGAAAACAAACATTTTACATGTTGTAATTTAAAAACATCTTCACGTTTTAAACTACAGTCAAATCTCTTCAAGTCGAATCGTCACTTGCCACCTAAAAATCTTCGACTTAAGAAGAGTTCAAGTTTTACATAAATGTAAGTAAAGGAAATTACCCAATACTAAATACTTATTTATTGAGAAATATATACGATAAAAATGAAAATACATATACCAGGTATACCGGTATGAAGTGAACGTTAAGATACAAATGTGTTGATAGGGAACGTTGTTGTGAACGAGCCTTAATTTTTTTTTGGTTGGTATGACATCTGTTAAACATATTTAATATACAGCAAGTCATTGAACAAACAACATCATATTTTTTCATCGTGTTAATAATGTCGAAGTTTGTACCACAAAGTGATGATTTGCGGAAAGCATTAATTTTTGTTTTCATTTGAAGAAAAGTGCTGCAGAGTCCCATCGAATGCTTGTCGAGGCATATGGTGACCATGCTCTATCAGAAGCAACATGCAACATGATGGTTTCAACGGTTCAGAGATAATGATTTTGATGTGAGAAATGAAGAACGTGGAAGACCACCAAAAAAGTTTGAAGACGCCGAATTGCAAGCAATATTGGATGAAGATGATACTTTTGAGTCAAAAGCAAATGGCAGCAATGTTAAATGTTGCACAGCAAACAATTTCTGACCGTTTAAAGGCTATGGGAAAGATCCAAAAGTGTGGAAAATGGGTGCCACATGAATTGAACGAAAGACAGATGGAAAACCGAAAAAACACTTGTGAAATTTTGCTTCAAAGACACGAAAGAAAATCAGTTTTGCATCGAATTGTTACTAGCGATGAAAAATGGATTTATTTTAAGAATCCTAAACGGAAAAAATCATGGGTTAATCCGGGACAACCATCAACATCGACTGCAAAACCAGATCGATTCGGCAAGAATCTGCTCTGTGTTTGGTGGGATCAGAAAGGTGTGGTGTATCATGAGCTTCTAAAACCTGGCGAAACTGTTAATACTAATCGCTACAGACAACAAATGATCAATTTGAACCAGGCATTGATCGAAAAACGACCAGAATGGGCCAGAAGACACGGCAAAGTAATTTTGTTACACGACAATGCGCCTGCACACAAAGCAAAACCGGTTCAGAATACAATCAAAGCACTTGACTGGGAGCTGCTACCCCACCCGCCGTATTCACCAGACTTGACGCCTTCCGACAACCATTTGTTTTCATCGTTGGGACACTCATTGGCTGAGCAGCACTTCGATTCCTACGAAGAAGTCGAAAATTGGGTGTCTGAATGGTTTGCTTCAAAAGACGAACATTTCTATTGGCGTGGTATCCACAAATTGTCAGAAAGATGGTCAAAATGTGTAGAAAGCAATGGTTAATACTTTGAATAAAAATTTTTTACTTTCCCATTCAAAATTAGTGTTTCATTTTCACAGAAAAACGCTCACTTCATACCGGTATACCTGGTAGTACGTTATTCACATTAGATTCCAATCCACGTCATCAATAAAAACCTCGTATTTTTACAGTACTAATAAATTGTAGATTTTTTGCCATGTCATGTGTCGGCAAACGACGTCAAATTTTTAACAGAAATATTTCTATTACGCTTGTTTATGACGCCAAACAATCCTGTTCCAATTAAAATTTCGACTTACAATTAGAGAGGATGATATCTTAATTTAAATCTTGCTCTAAATGCGTTTGACAATAAAATAGTTCAAGTTAAAGAGAAATTCAAGTTAAGAAGAAGCCGACTTGGGAAGATTCGACTGTACGTACAAACATGTCGTTGGGATTTTATTAAATTGTCCTTAGTTTATTGATATCAAAATCGTGCATAAATATTCGATATAAATAGTCAATAATAGAATAGAGTGATAAGTTATCTTATTTTCATAATTCCCTAAATACCTGGCCACTTAACTTCTGATTGTTGCCAAGTACATATATTTCCAATGCAAAGGTTAGATTCCTTTTAGAATGACATTTGTTTATGAAGTAACGAGGATAATTAATAATTTATAGATATGCGCAGGAATTTCATCCATCGTGTTATCCGTATTATATTAATATAATTTGACAAGATCTCTCACATGAATCTCGAGAACTTTTCAAGTGTTTGCATCATATCTGAGAGCTGATCCCTACAACAAATTTCAAACAGCTCTCGCCCAAAATAGGAATTTGTAGAATGAAGGAATCTTTAATATTCAATTCAGCTTATTTAATATTAGAAATTTAATAAAACGCAAATAAATTGAATTTAGTTGTTTTATTATTTAAGTGTGCCAAAGAAAGTACCTATATAATTTAAACGAATTCCCATTAAAACTTTGATTTGTTTAATAAAACAGTATACCTTAGAATTTATCTCCTACAAGAATATTAGATAAAGCCCAAAGGGATCAAAGAAATCAGTATTAAATAGTGTGTAATGACGTACCTATCCATTTATACCAAGTGTTTTTTTACTAGGTAGATTAAAAAGAACAAAATTCTATCGAAAAGTCGTGTTTACCTTTTATTTTAGAACTACAGTAGACTCTCGCTAATCCGACGTTATCACACGGCGAAGCAAAACAACAATATATTTTCGCAGTTTACAAAGTCACCATCAGGTACCTTTTTGTTTTACAAAAATATCTACATCAGAAACGTACAAAATACGATGGCGCGACCACGGATATATGCGTTACCCGTTTAAAAAAAAATTAGCTCACAGAACGTAAATGTTTGATAGGATTATTACCTAATCGGGTTTAGCTAAATTTTTATAAATAAGTACATATAAACAAATATTTAAAACAAATTAAAACCAAAACTCGAAAAGGAAAATCAATCGATATGTAAACTAAACAATAAGAATTTCACTTTTTTCATTGTGACCTGTCGCGATTAGTCAACTTGCTATATATCTTATCGGTTATTAGTTCGAAATTAACCGAATTCGAATTTTAATGTTGATTCCCTACCTTTTAAATTGTATTTATTAAATATATAACTTATTTTTGCCATTAATTCTAGGCAGAAACAACAAAAATACATTGAAAATACGGTAGGCTCGCGTTAATCCGACATTTACGAAACCAAAAGCCTGTCGGTTTAGACAATGAAAATTCCGAAGTAGCCAAAATATACTTACACATAATTAAAGCCTGTTTAATAAATTAGTAAATGTCCAAAAATGATACTAAACTCGAATTAATATAAAGCTCAAAAATGTATTAAGAAAAGTTAATAAGCGATGTCGAGCCTTTCAAAATTTAAAGAAATCATGTAAGTGGGACGTAAGGAAGTAAGGATGGGTCGTATTACAATGGATAACGAATTAACGAGGATAACGTAATACGAAGTCGAACGCCCGATGTATATCAAATAGAAGGGGTTAGAGCTGAAACAGCCTAAAGTGCATTTTTAGTTCAAAACGACTCAAGCATCTCATTGGATAATTGAAACTTGAAACTTAACTTTGTTCGGCAATAAAACAACCCACGTGATTATTTCGATTTTTGTGCCATCTATGATCGAAAAAAACCACTGTGAAACGACAGCCGAGATTATTTTAATTCTAAAAACAAAAGAGAACACAATCACTAAAAATTCAGAAATTCGGCAGGGTCGTAAAGTTCCCTCGAGATAAGAAGGTGATTTTTAACCACCCAATCGCCGGTGTTCAGGGTATAGCGCCCTTTAAATTAAAGACTACCCTATACGCTATTCGTCTTAATATCAAAAAAAAAGTTTTTCGGAAACTATAATATTTTAATGCTTAAGCGTACTATTTTTTCTAAAAATAAAATGAAAACAAACATTTTCGATTTATTTTCTTTTCGTGTTCGTTTTCAATAACCCCACCTAATAACGTTACGTTATCAAGTTTAAGTCGAAAGCGCAGAATAATTTATAAACTAAAAAAAAAAGACTTTAAAGGCTTGCTTTTTTTGTTACTTAGGCGGTTTCGGCTCTAACCCTTTCAAAATAGAAGACAACCCTTATTTTCCTTCCTCTGCACAGAGCTTGCTTTCAACGTGGTGTTTTCGATCTGCACCACCGACATTATTTAATATTTTTTATGCCCAATTTGAAATTATCTATATATGTAAAGAAGACGGAAAAGCTTTGCTAAAAACATCCTCGAGACGAGCAAATTTATTTTGAAACGATGATTTGATAATACACGTTGCAGTAACCTTTTAAGTGAACTATTACATCGCGAGAATCCGCGCCTGTAAAATAACTCCCCACACCGTAATATCTTATCCTTTTTCCTTTCAACAATTTCACCGGAGCTGCAAAAATAGTTTGCGAGTCCTCGCTTTAAAAAAGACGTCGTAAGTGCCACATTGTCCTTTAATAGAATTTTTAAGTCCATCGGAAAATTTAAGTTAGGAACATGTGGAAATGGGACTTTTGAAAGTTACGTCGTGAAGGACGCCACATCGGATCGTCACGTTTGTTATCGACTAGAATAAAATGCACGTGAAGTGCGCGCGGCTTTAAAACACGACAATTTTTGATGAATCATGAGGAAGTTTAGGAACAACTTGCGTAAGGATAATTAAGGAATGTTATACTTTTGAATTTGTGTTATTGCCCAGCGACTTTATAAAAAATAACAACATTTATACGTGTATCGCTTCCATTTATCGTGCGTCTTCATAACATATATGATATGACACAAACGCCATTTTGCCGCCTATTTAGAATATAAGAATTTAACGTTTTTTTGCACAGCGCTTCCAGGGATTTTTCAAAAAATAAATCAGCGTTATACGGTCGTTTTATGTGTCGTCAAGCATTATACGACTCACGACAGTTTCGACCCCTCCACGATCTAACCCGGTAAATAGACTTAAACCGTCAATCTCGTTAACTAAACCAAGTTCCTGAAATGCAACCAACCGAACCACTTATTACTCAATCTATATAGAAAATATTGACAGTTAATGATAGAAATCTTGTGAAGTGTGGCCTAATTACTTGAAAAGCTCCAAAACGTCTCGATTACCCACCCTGTCAACTCGTTGCGGTTAACTTAACCGAACCATGTGACATCCGTTAACACTGAATGCGCATTCACGTACGTAATTAGGAAGTGTCGGCAGCTTTAGTTTCCGGCGAACTGACGAAATATACGCGAAATGGTTTCACTAAACAATGGAATGCATATTATGTCGGTTTATGTCGGATCACGTCTCGGTAACGTTAAAAAGTTCATTTCCGGCGCTTTAGTCCGGTAGTCGATGTTAATTCTCGAAACCGAGTGGATGTGTACTTACGAGATTATGATCTTTGACGTTTGCAAACAGCAAACACTGATCAATTTTGCCAGAAGATCAGCACGGTTTATTGCAACGCACAGTGGGACGGGATACCGTAAAACGTGGCAAAAACTATTTCGATTTATGTAACTGCTTTAACTGTTTGATATATCATTTAGATTGAATAAATATAGATCATTTATAATATTTTACAAGTTTTATTTTAAAAATAAATGTAGATAAAGGACTTAAAAAAGTTAAAATAAAAATACTCCGCAATAATTGTATCTTATAGAAAATATGATCTCGTGACATTGATTGGTTGTCACATATGTTGTAATTTACGACCTGCTGAACAAAAAATGTAATACGTAAAACGTTATATAACGATCAGTTTTGGAACTGCAGTCAAACATGAGCTGTGATGCGCGAGTAGATATTGTTCGAGAACAATGTTTTTCGAACATTTCATAGTAAACCATTATTTTTATTGATCACAAGAGAAATTTCATAAATATTTTTTATCCATATAAATGAATGTATAGGGTGTCTCTGAATTTTGGGTTTACTGAACTAAAAATTTCATCGCAGTAGGAAAAAATGTATTGCTTGTAGAATATTCGACTTATTTTGAAAACAAAGTTTATCAAACAAAAAAATTACATTTATTATGTACGTACGTAATCGAAAAACTATCTTACTAAAAAAATCAAAAATATTACTCCTATTAAACTGTTCAAAAACTTTCACAAAACAAACTCTTACAAAATCTTCGTGAATAATTTTAAAAATAAATTAATAATTGAATAAAAGATGGCCTAATAAAAGGAAACAAAGAAAACAGAAAATGTTTCTTCTTCTTCATCAGGTAAACTATTCAGGTATCTTTTTCTATTATAATTAAACTATTCTAATCGTAAAATTAAAATAAAATTACAGTTACAATAGAAAAAAGTGTATTTTAGTCGTCTGTTGAAGAAGAAACACTTTCTGTTTCCTCTTCTTCGGCAGACGATTCATCTGTATATCGAAAACTATTTGTTTCCCCGAGCATATATAAAACAACTGTATAAAATTGCTTTAACTTTTTTTGTGGGAAATTAAACAGTTTACTAATTCGGCGATTTTAGAACACTAACAAAAAACATGTAAAATTTTTGAAGTTTTTCGGCTTTCTGCTTTTTCTACAATTGAAGATGAATAGGGAAGAATGAAATGTTACTTTAAAATATTCGAAATATCGGTCGAAGTTTACTTAAATTGTTTTGCAATAAACACGGAGTCGGCTGTAAGCTTTTTTTTATTATGCAGTAGCTGTATGTATTAGCTATACTTCTATGCAAAAAAAGTAACCTGATACAGCTTGATAGTAAACTAAAAGTCAACGATAAGTTGATTTAGTGACATGAAGGAAATGAAATTTATGCCCCTATTCTGTAAAAGTTAGTTAACATTATGTTAACGTTAAATTATGTACATAACATCTCTCTGTTAAATGATGTGCAACATTATAGCATTAAAATCGTATTCTGTAATTGGCAATGTTGAAATGCTTTTAACATTTTTACTAAAAGTTGAAAAATGTATATTTTTGAACCAACGGGATTTATCACATGCGCAGTGAATTGTTTTCATTCCCGGTATTTTCGAATATTCTTTGGATTTGTAAGGTTATTAGGTTATGAGGTTATAAGGTTATGTCCATGTTGAAAAAAAATGAAGTGTAACTAATATCTAGGAATATACAAAACCAAAGTTTTAAACATATAGGCACCCATATGATATGTTATTTAATGTAATGATAATTACCTTCAAATATGCAGGAATAGCACTTGAACGGGCAGTAGATAAGTAAGGTTTCAATCGATTAATTAACATTATTGCTAAGTCTTTTGTAAAGCGAAAGCTTTTTTTAAAACACAAATCTGATAACACTTCAAACGGGTTTTGCGTTTTTATATATATATAAAAATAAATAAATATATATAATCATTTATTTACATTTGTACCGGTAGGTGTTAAGGACTATTCCTAACATGTCATTATTCATGTACAATTGAGGAGCGTTTTTTTTCAAAAACGATCGTGTCCAAAAAATCCTTTTTGGAAAAAACGTCCTTGAAGCGAAAAACCGTTAAAATACGAAAACCGGCTTTGATTTAAATGTTCATGTGACATGATCGTTTTTAAAAACACGTTCCTCAATTGCAGTTTATAAAGAAATGTAGTTCCTATAATATATATACGAGTTACCTTTCTTCGTCCTCTTCTAGTAGTATATATGTCATTATAACAATATTATCATCCATCCCTTAAAGATCAACAAAAACTATTGACACAAGAAACGAAAATTACCTGCCAACATAACCTTACAAACCCAATGTAAAATTGTTACATTCACGTTTTACCTCACTGTTATTTTACAGTGAATTTTACTAACATAATGTTATTAACAGCGGACATTTTCCTTATAGAATTGCATTTTCGTTGCATACTTTTAAATTTTAATATAAATTTTTATTTTTATGTAGTTAACATAATGTTAAGCGTAACATTTGCTTACAGAATCACAGCATTAGTTACAAAAATAAATTAATTATAATAAACAAAATTAGGCACGTTAATGAACAATAACTTATTAAATAAGTTTATGTACCTGCAGACTTTGCATCCATCTCGATTTCGACTCACTTTTGTATTAATTATCTATATAAAACTAAACGAAGAACGGAACAACTATTTTGACGTGTAATAAACAATTTATACGAATTTATCGAAATTGCCAGTTCTGCCTGTATTACCGGAAATATGTGATGATAGCAGTAATTTCTTAATCGTATAACATCCATAGATGATTAAGCTATTGATACGTTTTTTTTCTAATTTAAATTAAATTGGCTGACGTTGGCTGACGTAGATTTTCAATTATTAAGGGCGGTCGTTTAGATACGGGTTAGTAGAAAAATATCAACATAAATAAAAAGTCACATTTTTAATTTTTCCAATATATACTCCGTTAATCTTAGTTAAATTTTTCCTAGTTTGTGTTTCGGTTATCGCTTTAGAGCGGAAAACAATAAGAATAACGGCCAGGGTGTTGAGGACCCACCGACGTAGTCGGATTAAATAAAATATATATTGCAGGGGTGGCCAAGCTCCTTAATAGTCCGAGCCATTTTTCAAAATTTGAAATTTTTCGCGAGCCGCAATTAAATACGCATTTAAAAGGTATGCAAAAAAGGTATTAATAATTTTTTTTTGCAGAAATTATATTTATTAAATATAATAGCACAAAAATGAAAAGGGAACTCGGGTACATTTATCGAGAGCCACAAATAATCCTTCAAAGAGCCGCAGGTTGGCCCCCCCTGATATATTGTGACATCTTTGAAATAATAGGACCTCCGTACCCTCCGTAGGAGGTGAGTAGGGCTATGCCTAAATACTTCTAGGTATTAGTCTAGGTATTAGGTATTAGTCTTTTTAGGTCCTAGATTTGGCTCATATTTTTCTATTTTGGATTTTCTCTTTTTGGATTTATTTTTGTTACTGTTTTTGGATTGGATTTACTTGTTATTGGTTGGACTTGGATTTTGTTGCCGGAGGTTGACTGGAAAGATCTATTTTAGTTACCACGCGGAGATAGCTAAGTTTAATCAATTGCCGTTCGGAATAATTTATATTTTTGTTATTGTTTATATTAATTATTGTTAACGAAGTGTTTCTCGAGAAGCATTAGCGTACTTACCCATTTATGTAAAATTGTTCATATTAAATTTAGGACTTCATTTAGGCCAGATACCAAAATTAACTCTTGTATTGTACGTTTCTGGATAATTTAACTATTGTAACTATTTAACATCATATAATTTTAGTAATTTTCCCCTTCTTAATAGTTATTGGTCTAAGGAAAATTACTTGGCGCCCTTTATTTAATTTTGTTTGTTATTATTAGAACCCGACCGAACTCCACTGTCCCAAAAGCTAGCCGACAGGCCTCTAAACTTTGTTAAGTGCTTGTTTACCATTTATTAAATAATTATTTTTCGATCAAATTTTATTTTATTTTTATCATTTTTTTTGCACGTAACACTATTATAAAATATGAGTTTAAATAAGTAATGATATTTCAATTTTTAACTTTCTGCCACGTTTTACGATAGTCCGCTCCACTGTGCAACGCGGTGTTTGTTCAAAAGAATGTTGATTAGAAGTTTTAGTCGTTCTTTTATTTGAATTAAAAATTTTAGTACCAACTGTATTCAAAAAGAAATTTCAAATTTTCCGATTAGTCAAATATGTAAATAGAACTACTGTAGTTCATAATTACGACTTTTATTTGTTGTTAACAGTCTGGGCACGAAATAAGAACTATATGAGTTTGATTTTTGAATTTTGATCTAAGGTAAATTTCGGCCGTGTAAGGAACAACAGTTAATTTCTCGATGTCTAACCGTAAAAATAAAATAACCGTATCTAAATAAAAATGTCGAAAAAAATCGCAATTAAGTTAGTACGATAAAGTATGGCATTTCACGTAAAAATTCAACTCTCCAAACTCCACATTAACTTCGTAAAACTACTAAACATCAAATCAACTTAACCCTTGTTTAATTTCGTTAAGAAACTTGGCGAAAAGGCAACCTCAAAAGGCCGAGCTTTATTTAATTGACCGAAAATTCTTTATCGGTTATTTCCTTACGCAATGAAAATTGATACGTCACTCGTCATGCTTAAAGAGTTCGCTGCAATAAGGCGACCCTTACGGACTCGAGCGGAGTGCCGTTAATTTAGAAACCCGTTGTACAACAGATATACCTGCCGCGCTCTTGAAAGAACTTAACCAACTTTTTTCTTTGAAATTGTTTGTCAAATTTCGTAATGGGACGCCAACGGTTTCTTTGGAGTTTAATTTTTTTCGTGCAGTAGAGCATCGATTATCCGGATTAATTGGGGATCGATAGTGTCCGGAAAACCGATATTATAATAAAATACAGCGCTAAATGGAACCTTCATATATGTTCTGTTGCTATATTTATTTCATTAACGCGTTTCAAATTTATTTATAGTAGGTAAATAAAGACACAAACATATTTCGCAGGCCGTATAAAAAAAATTACATTAAATTCAACATAATATATGTGCAATATTACGTAGTAAAAAATCTAAAATTTATGATTCAAAACTAACCGGATAACCGATCATCCGGATCTCCGATTTCCGGATAATCGATGCTCTACTTTATTATAATGTACCTACGTGAAATTCGCTTAAAATTGACTTCCACAACTATAAAATGAGTAATTCTGGTTTGAAAGTTGCTAGTAATTATTTTATCATTTTTCACTATAAATAATATAAATATAGTACTTAATATTTATCAATTTTAATAATAAATTAATCTTCAAAGACTACGCATATAGTGACAAATTCAGTTGGTGTGATATGATCTAATTCTTGTCACACATTTAATAGGTCGATGTTCACTAAAGTAATAATGCTTAACAAGAAGTTAATTTTCAGAAACTGGGCGAAAATAATGAAATCGTAAGTTTTTGCCATCAAAAAAGTATAAATTATTTTCTCGAAACTGAAAGGTAACGTTCCTTTTAGGATTGAAGGCAACTTTTTTTGAAAAAAAGGCGACTGTATAATGCTTCAAACAGTTCGAGATAAAAACATATTGTAGATGTTTGATGTTCGATACGTAATCTCTTTTTTGAGATTTTCAAAAAAAAAGTTCCTATAAGTCTTCAAAAATTACAATTAATTTAAATTATAGTCGTGTCGCGCATTAAATTAAAGCTCATTAAAAACGGAAGAGAGCGACGCCAAATTGAGTTTTCTAGGTCAAGTAGTTTTTGAGTTTGCGGCTTTTTGAAGAGTTAAAAGTGTTGCCGTTTTCGTGCGATTTTTGCTTCTTTTAAAATCGATAGTGCACTCAAAAATTGCGAGTCGAAAAAATCCGATATTTTTGGGTTTTTCGTTCTAAAAATCTCAAAATCGATAAAAATCTTACAAATCTGAAATCTTGATGTTCAAAAATATTATTTTATTGTTCGATTTGACACGGAATGGCCCACACACAAAAATTACTAATTATTATCATATCGCAGTTTTTTTTGTTATCAACTTCATAACAAAAACAGAAAGAATGTGCGTATCGGGTAGAAAAAAATATTTAGAATAGGTAATGATTATTAAAATCGTGTTTGTCAGCAATTTTAAATTTAAAAAAAAAATTAAGAGGCGCAAAAATATTTTCCAAGGCCCGTTCCAAACTCGAATGCATTCTACGGTAAAATTGTAATAAAGCGAGGCGACGCGACGTCAAATTCGATCCGGTTCAAAATAACAAAAGGTTAGCGTATTAAAATAATCGTATTATCCCATTTCTTATTTTATTATCTACGTACCTACTTTATAATGTACTGAATATATTATTCCGTTACGCCACAGCGCATTCAATTTACAGTAAATCACGGGCTGCACAGTAATGCATGGGAAAACATTAATTTGCTGGTCGAATAAAGTAGATAGTTTGTAGTTTACAAGTTTAAAATCGTTGTTCAGAGGGGACACACTTACTTGGTTAAAACACACTTTAATCTCGACAATGTATGTATAACGTATAAAATGGGATTAACGTTAATACGATGAAAGCCTCCAAATAATGATTAAATAAGTATTGTTTTGATAACAATCGCGGTCAAAATATTATTTTCATTTTTAATTTGTAATGAAATACCTATTACAGCAGAGAGCGTCGATTATTCGAATTAATCACGACCAAGGGTGGTCCGAATAATGCGAAAAAATTGTAAAATATTTTAAGGCGCGTAGTATTGAATTTGCTTTCAAAAATTTTTTCAAGACTGACGTATTCAGATTATCGACGTTCAGTTCTTTATATGACCCCACCACCACGCGCGCACACACACTCACTTCTACTAAAACGTGCACGCGTGTACGTAGTATACGTATTTGACTCATAAAAAAAAACGCTAATGAGCGCCTACACAACTCAAACCTTCATTATTCACGACTGCTTGTTACAAAATTATCGACGCAGCCCTCTCTCATAATTCAATTTTCGTGTAGATAACCCCGTCGAAGCAAATTCGAACGTTACTCAGACCAAATATTGTTAGACGAACCTGATGTCTGCGGCAAGCTTCCTAACTAGGATGCACTAATTGAAAATTAGTGCCGATTTAGATAGTCGGAGACGTGATTAGATTAAAATCCCAAACCTGAACCCCTTAAAGAGGTCCTCAAGGCGTAATACGTTTTTGACATCTCACGCAATTTAATAGAGACGCATAAATCCTTTCACGTAAAGTAAGATATGTAAATCTTGAAGGGCCAAAAGAAATTGCCCTCGATGTAACATTTTTAAGACGCATAAAACTACATGATAAATGGACGTTTAGGTTATCCGAAGAACGGTTAATAGACAAACGTCTCGAGAAAGCGATTGTTTAAAACAAAACAGGAAAAAAAAACAGTTTCACCTACCTTTTTTTGTCGTAATTTGATAGCTAGTTTCAGTCTATTAAGGTGCATTCGTTCCCCGTGCTCGAACGCTGGTCCCGTGGGATCGTGATTCAGTAAGACTTCTAATTCGTACGAACTGCGGGTGTGATCCAAGAGCGCCGTGGCGAAGTCCTGGCATTGTTTTCTTAGCTCTTGGTATTCAGTCTTGAACTCGTGCTCCATAAAACTTAATCTGGACGAAAATTACACAATTAGATATTGTTTTAAGTAGGTGGCTACATTTCGGGGCGGTGTATTTTTCTCATTAAGCACGCGATAATTAGTTTAAATTAACGACTCTATTAGCGGCAAGCATTTCAGGAAGTTCGACCTAAGAAATTAGTATGGGAAGTGGAGACTCGGCACGGCTGTTAACTGGCTCTTGCCGACGACGAACATGTCAAAAGTCCCCATAAATCCAGACTACGTTTCGGTCGCCCATCTTGAAGAAACAAATCTTTCGCCAGAATCTCCTACCTATGCGGTTTCGTTTCACGCGGCATTTCATCAATGTCAATTAACAACCGTGTCAAGTTTCCAAATTTATCCTGGACCGATTACGTTTTCTGTTCCTAAAATGCTTCGACCGCATCTAACTACAATTAAAATTTGCTTACGATTACAAATTTTGTAAATTTTTCAACGCAAACTAAAAAATTAACTGTTATCCTCCTTCCTTTTTTTTGCGATTAATCACTAACTTAAAAAAAAAACAATACCGACAACTTTTTAATGTCGACGGTGTTTGTGGAAAATTTTTACCTGCGAAGCTCCCAAGATAACTCGAAGGCGGTGAGTATGGGATCTTTGGATGAAAGCGCAATGAGAGAAGGAGAAGCGAGGGCCCGATATGCATTGATTCGGGAGCGAGAGTGCCTCAAGGAATCCTCCATCCGGGATGTTACACATTCGTCACAACCGCACCTGCAACGAAATGCGCCTTGCATAATAATATATTCGGAACTTCGATTTTTCCGATTCGACTGCAAGATAACTTCACGGCAAACTTAGATTTACGATCGGTTTTGAATTATTAATGATATTTTAGTATGGATTCTGTTCGATGTCCGTATTTTGTAGACGACCAGTCGCGCTCGTGCTATTTTCGAATGTTTTGCATCTCCATATATTAAACTCGTAAAAAATAATCGAGGTCAGAAAAATAAAATGGCTAAGGTCGATCGATTTTAAAATATCATAATTATCGGGCAGAGTCTGGCGGTGTATAAAATAAGATTAAAATTATGATTATCTAATATTTTTAGTTTTACGCGTACAGCGCGTACAAGAAATGGTGGAAAATCTCTCGGGAGCGTATAAACCACGTCAATATAACGTCACAAGTTCATATAATTTTTTTTCCTACGGCACTTCTCTGTCGAAAGTTGAAAATTTTTAATTTTTCGTTGGAATTTAATAATTTTTGGTGTACACTTGCCACAGAAAAAATCGGGACAGTTGAAGGATGGAATTTTAAAAATGTTTGGTTGTGAATTGGGTTTTAGGTAAAATGCTTGTATTTTTAAAAGGGATTTATTGTAAGCCATAAATCATCATTGTTTCCTACAAAGTGGACAACTCTTTGTCAACAAAATACTTTAGAAGGAAGTGGTAGGCAGGTTTAGTTTATCCTTTCTGTAAATTAAAAAATTTATTGATCAACGTAATATATCGATGGCGTTTTACCAAAAGGACGTAACTCACACTTTTTGTGAAAATGAATTATTTTGACTATCTTACGCATTTAAAGCAAAGACATTGTCTGATAAAATCTAGTAACAATATTTCGATTTTTTTCACCGGAAAAATCGATTTATATTTCCGCGACACGTATCTTGTTACAGCTACGCGGCGACATAACATGTGCTCTACTCTAAAATTTACTTTTTGTGGATTACGCCCTTTTGGAAAATCTGCGTCGATATGACCGATAACATGTAGATTTATATTAAAAAAATGGTTACTTACACACACAAAATTGATATAGCTTGAAAAATATTTTGTCTTGTTAATAGTGCTTCCTCAATTAAACTTAATAAATCACATTTTTGATTTTTTGCCTTGACTTTTCTTTAACAAAAACTTAATAACTTTTCCAAATCGGACCTATACATTGCTACAGCTTTTTTGCTTAAAATTACTTAAAAAACGCGCCCCTAACGTTTGGCAGATTCCTCCCGGGACACCTTGTATGTATCTTTAATTACTATATGTGTTAGTTTACCTACGAACCTTATATCCAAGAACAAGAAACGATAAATAAAATAATTATGTAAGTAGGTATGTAATCATTCTTTGTGTGAATAGTAAAGTAATAAAGATACAATTCTTTGGCCGAATTAATATATTATATATTCATTAATTGTTTCCATCGTTTATGTATTTGTAGCAATAAAGATAGCTCCAACCAGAGTCGAAATATATGGTGTTAGTTGTTCCAAGTTTTTATATTGGCTTATTACCACAATTTTTAAAAGAAGTATAGTAAAGTAAGCTTTCGGTCACTAGTTTTAATTTTAAGGCGATCCCCTACCTTTCAGTAAGTTCATAAATTTCAATGGAAATCAAGATTTCGCACTTTTTATGTTTTAGAAAAATTTTTTTTTAATGATATTTGGTATCGAAATCATCAGTACAAAAAAGGAAATTATCTCACAGAGACGAAATTATCGTAAGACGTCAAAATTATATCAAAAATATTACATTTAATAATCAAACAGGGTTACAAACAGGTTATAAACAGAACAATGGATTAAATCTACACGTTCTAGACGAGAGCAGTATAATGGAGTATCGACAGATATACCGGACACATTTTTCACTGGAAACAAATATTTTGAAATGTATTTTTAGACTTCATCAGTAATTATAATTGTAGAGGAAGGAAATAGGAAAAGCATTAAAATATCAAGGATATAATAAATAATAATATTATCGAAATCATTGTTGTTTTCATAACGATCACATTCTAAATTAACTTTAGAGAAATAAGTAAAGAAATGCCAAAAATCATAATTCGCAACTTTGTTGGGTGAAGTTTGCCTGTTACCGTTCTCGTCTAACAAGTAGAACCCGTAAATTCAATACATTGTTCTCTTTGTAACCTTTTTCTATTCTTTTACTACAGATTAGTAAATGTCAAATATTTGATATAATTTTGACGTCTTACGATAATTTCGTCGATTTGGGTTGATTTCTTTTTTTTTGTGCTGATGATTTTGGTACCAAGCATCATATAAAAAAATTATTCTAAAACATAAAAAAGAGCAAAATGTGGTTTTCATTTGATTTACATTGAAGTTTGTTAGCTTACTGGAAGGTAGGGCTCGTCTTAAAATGCAAAAGGCTATTTCAACCTTTCCGATACCTAACATCTTTAGAACCTCATCTATGTAGGTAACAATGCTTTTATGGCTTAATTCTTATGTACTTACAAACAGTTTATTTAAAACTCGATTCACAACAAAACATTTTTAAAATTCTGTCCTTCTACTGTCCCGATTTTTTCTGTGGCGAGCGTACATACGTAATAAATGGAAATTTTTTAAATTGTGCAATAAGTTTTTTGATATCACCTCTAAAATGAACTATATTCGAGAAAATCGCACTTAAACAATAAGATACAGAAGAGTATCCCAGATCATTATTTTCGCAGATAAAGGAAGTAAAACTTTAAAAAATCCGGGTCAATATGGTATTTGACGTATAAAAGATATTTTTCTTAAACTGTAACTGCCGCAGGTCTCAGGAAAATTTCATTAATAAGGTAGCCAAAGCAAAAAATGATTCACAAACTTTCTAATTAGCTACACTTCGTCCAAACCTATATGCAATCTACGTCATCAATGCAAGGTTACTAGATGATGACGTTTCACATAGTGCTGTCACCTCGTACCTCGTATTTTTACAGTTCTAATAAATTTTAGTCTTTCTTTATACCATCTAATATGTGCGCAAGTAAATCATCTATAGAATATATAGAATTTCAAACTTTAAACCGAATTACAAATAAACAATCTAGTAACTTTTTTGATGACGTGAATTGCATATAGGTTTGGATAGGCAATAGCCGAGATTCGTCGCACAAGGTCGATAGCTGTTTATTTACAATGGCCAACGTTGTGAATTTATGTGGTGGTCCGAAAAAAATAATATCTGGAATGCTCTGCATCTCTTATTCCTTTATCGATGATTTTCTCGAATACGGTTCATTTTATCGAAATTAAACAAGAGCACCTTTTCCGTCCTAAAATAACCGGGAAACGCGATAATGTCCTTAAACATTTAAAAACTTAAACCTCTGAAAACTGTCGAGGTTAGAAAGGTTAAGGGTGGGTGCATCCCTGATTCCCCTGAGGTAATATCAAAAGACCCATTGTCCCATTTTAAAGACCTTCATTTGTTACGTATGTTCACCAAAAATTGGTCGATATTTTTCAACTTCGAGGATGAATATTTCGACAGGGAAGCGCCGTAGGAAAAGAAATTATAGGAAACTGTTGCATTATTTTGACGTGGTTTATACGTTCACGAGAGATTCGCCATCATTTCCTGGACACCCTCTATATTTATCTACACTGCAAATGAAGTGAAGATAAAATAAACCGCGACGATGACTGTATGGTAAACAAAAAAACATGCCCTACATGTCTGCCCCTTATAAATCGTGAGAATGCCTAAATTCTCCCGGACTGGTACGTACGTACATCGATGAATTTATACCTTACCAAGTGTTAAAAGCGTCGGCAAAGAGGATAAAATAATGTCTCGGTATAAGGATCTGCTGGGACTTCATTACCTATATTTATTATTTATTAAAAGGGGGGTCTTTCGATATAATAAAAATGATATTAACAAAGATGCAGTACTCCAATTCAAAAATATGTAGACATAAGTAGGAACGATAATTTCTCTTTATCTTTAATTTTTATTATGGAAACTTCAATGGAAATTAATTATATCTAGCTTCCGTCCGGTTTCGCGTTTTATATTAGCAAAGATTTGTCGTAATTACAGGCAACCCTCGTATAACGTGGTACCTATACAACGCAGTTTATAAATAATTATTGTATCGCCTATCCATAAATTTTCTGTTACATTATTCGTTTCTGTAAGCATTACTTACAACTAATAAACCGTAAGTATTAAAACGTAATTACTTTAAAGACGATGCAAATTAACCCCACCTTTCCCCACCCCTCGCCCCCCTCCAGTTTATCTGCTTCGTTCTGTACGCGAATGGCTTTACATTGTTTCCTTAACGTATTACGATTATGATCTCGGGACCTTACGATTCTATTGTAACAATGCCGGGATTTACTTGAATATTGAAGCCCTTCACGAGATTAACGTTCACTGGAGCAGAAATTTTGGTTTCGAGCCCCGGAATAGAGTACGTCTCGTACTAATTGCAACAAACATCGGAAACTTCGAGTCGCTTGCACTTCACGTAACGGTCGTTAGCACTTAAATAATTTAATATTTTGTCTCCGACGTTGGGAAGGGTTCACAAAAAAAATTAGTCGGCCCTATTGTTATTAGTTGCTTTAGCTAATTGCGCGTCTCCTAATTAGATTTTATCAAGTTAAACAATGAGTAGTTTGTTCGAACTTGAGCGACTGCTAAGTTTTCAGACTTTAATTAAAACGTAATTGTGGGGCGACATTTGAAACTGGACGAATATTATACTAACAAAACTAATCGTAATTACTCTTCTAGTATAAATACTTCAGAGTGTACATTCTAGAGTTTGATCCGACTTTATTTCGTCGAAATGAAATAAATTTGAATACCAAATAAAAATGATTTGCATAGAAACGCTGTGCAATTACAACAGAGATTGCAATTAAGCACTGTAGCGTGCAAATCTTGAATTTTCGAAAATTCCGATCGCACGTTCTCGCGACTCGTTCAATTTTAAGTAATTACGTTAAAAATTAATTACGTTCGAAAATCACCTTATTTAGCGAAAATCAATATATAAAACACTCACCTTACATCGTGAGGCATCGGAAGCGTCGCTCCGCGATCCAGAAGGATTTTTATAATCTCGTAGTTGTCCCTGTGCGCTGACAAGATAAGGGGGGTTATATCCGGTGTAAATGTAGCGGTATCCGGCGGCAAAGCTTCCCAACTCTAAAACAAAAGAGAGAACCCGTCACAATATTTCAGACAAAAATGTTGTTCTTCTCGGTAAATTAATTTCAGCCGGTACTTCGGAAAAGCTGGCCGTGTTTGCGTAAAACGTTACGCGGAGAAGACCAAAGTTTTGCCGACGAACTTTCCATCTTGTTATTCGGTTGCTGAACGTAATCCCGATGGAATTAAAGTTGGACTCGGTCCGGCTTTGAAAAGATGTATTTCCGTATAAAATCGCTTTCGGGGAGATTAACGGAATTTCACCGTGAGGCGGCCCCGACTGATTGTGGGGGAAAACCCCTCGATTATTATTAATATTATTTTATCTTAATAGCTGAAACGTTCGTCGAGGACGATAATAAATAATTTACACCGCGACGAAACACCGTGGTTCGGAATCGGTTCGATAACTTCTGCAATTTTTCTTTGTCGCATTTTTTCAATTAACGAGCGAAGTTTAGATAAATGAAGATAATGTTTTCGTTGCTTGCAGATTGATGAGGGAGACAACTGACTGTCCATCGATTGGACGTAACGACGACATCTGGCGTGATTATTAAAATTTATTAATAATTACGCACAGAAATCTCAAAGAAACTGTTATTACATATAGTCAGTAGCATAATTAATGTTATTTCAAAGACAAAATCAGATATAAAGTTGGTTTACTGATGAAACACCTCCAATTTCTCAATTATTAGGTAATTATTATTATTTAGAACTACGCAACTGTTCCTATTAAACGTTTATAAAGCTTCAATCGGCCCGTTTAAAATGTAAAACTACCTTAAACTTGAAAAAGTTGTTACCTATATTGGTATTTCAATAACCAACAGATAGTCGACGTACGAAGCCATATATCGCCTTTATGGATTTTTCTGAACTATCTATATAAGACGTGTCTAAAATTTATACTCGTAGATATTGGAGAAAATGAAAGCTAGTGATATCTAACAAATGTCTTCGAACTGAAAAGTTACGTAGTCACACGAGCGATCAATTTTGACCAACTCTTCCAATCCTCTTGGAAGCATTAGCGGATGAACTTATTTGTCATCTCAACTTACATTTGATACATCGACGTCGCCAACTTCATTCAAGATAATAGAATATTAATAAACTGAAACACATCATACTTTAAACTATGTACATATAAATGAAACCACTAAAGAATAAACTATCGATGTCGATAAGTCGATAACGAAAGCTCATTTTCAAGCTCATCAAAACTCTAAACTCGTCGTTAGGCACCCTAAACTACTGTTCGTCGAAACGATCGTTTAAAAAAATTTAAGTTCCGCAACTTCCGAAAATTCAACTGAAACAGCGACGACTCGTTCCTAAGGGCCGTTTTATTATTGCCGTCCTTATATATTTTGTTTTGCCTACTTGTTACAGTCACACCACTACAAATTCTTAATAATCGCCATTCTTATCAATCTACATACATATTAAAAATCCCGAACTTCGTTACAAGATTTATAATATTGCTTATCCCGAAATCCGGAGACGCTCGACGCTCGCGTTTTAATGAAATTGCATCGCAAGTGGCGCACGTTACTGTAGGAAAATTCGCCGACGACGACACTTTCTTTGTATTCATTTGTGGTCCAATATCGCGATCACTGTTTGCGCGCAAAATAGGTATTGCGGCGATTTTTAATGAAAACGCTTACGCCAACGTCAACGTTAATTTCCGGAATTTGTCCCGCAAAAGCGGTAAATGCTGTAACCCACGTTGTCATTGTTTGTGGCGACCTTAATGACTAATTTGCTAAACCTAAATGTGAATACAGGTTAAAGTGAACAACGGTTTTATTGTATACACTCAAAATTTTCCCTGGTAGCTAGCACAAACGGTTTAAAAAATAAACGTTTAATGTTAATTTGAATTTTACGTGAATTTAGCCAAAAATTAATTTTTAGTCACTAACTAGAGATAATAATGTCGTACAACATCGTAGGTACAATATCGTGAATAACGGTTAAAGCAATGTTTTAATGAATTTATTTCAAATAAAAATCTTAACAATTATGTGGTGTAACTGCCACACCGATTAAAAAAAAAGCGACAAGAATCGAATTTTTTTTTGAAATATAAAAGCGCCTAATACAGGGTGTCCCCGTTTTTTGTAGCAGGACTTTCACAACTTGTAGTAAAATTCATTTTGAAAACAAAAGTTCATATAAACATATATGTATGGAGGCCTCGTTCTCGATTTACAGGGTGTCGAAATTTAAAAAAAAATTGGATGTTTTATTTGTAAAACAAAATTCCCTTTTTTGATTTTGCTGAAACTTGGCAGTTTTGTTTGTAATAATAATATACATTTTTTTCACATCATTGAATTTGCCCTACTTCTTCCAGTGCCGCCACAACAGGGGACCAGCTTGATAAAAATAGAAAAAAATATGGTACGCCCCTGCTTTTTTGTAAGTTTGAAATTTTTTTCAGATTCAGCAATCAAAAATAAAACTTTTTCTATTACGCAACTTTTTTCCTATCTCGCTTCGTTTAGAGAGAAATAAAACATTTTCACAAAAAGTTCGAGATTTGCTTAAGTTGTTTATTTATGCTTGTTACCGCTTGCTGCCCCAAGTAGGCTTAGGAAGATTGTTATTTGTCCGTTTTGCGAGTTGCCAAGGCACTACAGCAAATGTTTTGTTGTTTGTTGATGTGTTTAATAGACGTTTTCGATTTCAAGTTCCAAGTGTGTAGGTATTAGGCACATTATTATTTCTCATAAAAATGCCTTTTCGATTCCGAAATGAAGAATATGCAGACATGCATTATTTGTATGGATTTTGTGATGGAAACTCTGCTGGTGCTGCTCAAGAGTACAGAAGAAGATTTCCCAATAGACGACAACCACATCCAAGCGTTTTTGTAAAAATACACCAACAGTTTAGAAGTCACGGTTTAAAGTCGTTTCAAGCAGCAGCAGGTGAACAGATTCGGCAAAGGCGTGGGAGGGAAGAACAACGAATTTTAAATACTTTTGCAAGAAACCGACAATTAAGTACGCGGCAAGCTTCTGGACAATTAAATGTATCTAAAAACAAGATATGGAAAACTTTAAAACGGAATGGTATGTATCCGTGCCGTTTACAGCCAGTACAAGGATTACAACCAGGTGATGCTGAACGTCGTTTAGATTTTTGTAATTGGTTACTAAATCGAGCAAGAGAAAATCCCGAGTTCCTTGATAAAATTATTTGGACGGATGAGTCTTGTTTTACAAGACGTGGTGTTGTAAACTTCCATAACCTTCACGTCTGGGATAATGAAAATCCGCATCTAATTCGGCCAATGAGATTCCAACAAGAATTTAGTGTAAACGTTTGGATGGGAGTGTTTGGCGATTTTTTGTTGGGACCCTACATCCTGCCCAATAGATTAAACGGTCAATTATTTTTGGAATTTTTAAATACAGAGTATCATAACATGATGGATGCCCTGCCCATTATGCTTTGGTGGTGCGGAACTGGCCGAATGCAGCATATCCGCAAAGATGGGTGGGTCGTGGAGGACCAGTAGGGTGGCCTTCTCGATCGCCTGATCTAACACCCTTGGATTTTTTTGTTTGGGGATTTATTAAGGAAGCAGTTTACTCTACGCCTGTCAATTCACAAGAGGAACTTGAAACGAAGAATCCGAAATGCTGCTCTTAGAATAACTTGGCAGTCTTTAATACGTCGTTGTAATTTATGTGTTGAACAAAATGGCAGGCATTTTGAACAGCTCCTTTGATTTTATGTTTCTGTTTATTGAATAAGTTTCCTTTCATACCGTGTGGTTGATTTTTGACATACAAATTATTACCAAACAATAAATTCTGTAAAAAAATAAGTTTTATTTCTCTCTAAACGAAGCGAGATAGGAAAAAAGTTGCGTAATAGAAAAAGTTTTATTTTTGATTGCTGAATCTGAAAAAAATTTCAAACTTACAAAAAAGCAGGGGCGTACCATATTTTTTTCTATTTTTATCAAGCTGATCCCCTGTTGTGGCGGCACTGGAAGAAGTAGGGCAAATTCAATGATGTGAAAAAATGTGTATTATTATTACAAACAAAACTGCCAAGTTTCAGCAAAATCAAAAAAGGGAATTTTGTTTTACAAATAAAACATCCAATTTTTTTTAAATTTCGACACCCTGTAAATCGAAAACGAGGCCTCCATACATATATGTTTATATGAACTTTTGTTTTCAAAATGAATTTTACTACAAGTTGTGAAAATCCTGCTACAAAAAACGGGGACACCCTGTATAAAAGTTTAGTTGAAAATGTCTTGGAAAAACAATTTATCTAGGAACTCGTGACTCAAGTCGATAAATATCTACCGATTAATTATTTCTTCGTTTGCATTTTGCCCAGTAAAATTAATTTGATTACGCGCCTACTTATTTAAATTGGAAACAATTCACTAATTAATCGGGAGATGCAGCTACGAACGACAAGAGGGATTATTCTTATCTTAAGCTTTCGTCGCCTCAAATCTTTAGCTGCTCCACTTACAAAAGCACGATTAAACATGTGTACAACTGCAGTAACACAGATAGCCTCGGAGTTCTGCTACATACAAAATTTAACATAATAATTTCGCTTAAAATGTAGAATTAAAATTTTCGTTTACAATTAGCAAAAGAAAAAAAAATAGATACAAGGGCGCGATAAATTTTAAACACAGCTTGACCTGTTTCTGCCGTCTCCTCGGCAATCTCTTTAGAGATCATTTCTCTATCTCAGCGTTTTATTGAAATAACAACGTTATCGCGACATTCCCGTTTCTTTAATGAAAACCATACTTAGCAATTTCCGCCTGTTTGGCTACTTAAAAAATAGGAGGTCACGTGATGGCTAGTTATTCCCCAAATCTCTGTATTTAATAGGGTTGATAAAATTTATTATGAAATACATTACATCGGACGTTCTGTTGTTGGCGTAGGTAGTTTTCTCTGCCGCTATCGACGTTTACGATAAACAATAAGTGCCATTATAAAAATTTATAGGTTAAAAATTTATATTGCGAACGTGGGTGTGCCGTAACAGATAACAGATAACCTTTATAAATTGAATTCAAGGTTTAAAACGGGCTAATGGCAATATGAAAAGTATCGGTATCGAATTTCAATGTCATAGTATGCCTCAAAACATATTTTTTTAACTTTTCTCAAAAGAAACACACCTTTTTAAAAATTACATTTAAGTACTAGAGATACATTCTCAAAAATACCGATTTTTATAAGAATTAAAAATCGATATCCAGTTTTTCCCGATTATCTCGAAAACGATGCATTCTATCGAAAATTACAAAAGACATGATCGGTAGATAATTTCATGTCGATTCTAAACCATATTTCATATTACCGATTCGATAATTCATAACTGAGATATCTCTGTTTAAAATGTTTGATCGGCCGCCATATTTGTTATTTCATAAACGGACTGACAGTTTTTTGTTTTTTATTTATATTTAATTTTTAGTTTACGTTAAAATAAATGAATCTAATTAAATCGCTGACTAAATTATGCGCATTTTGAATTTTTTCGATTTACACGGTATTATCAGGAACCGATCTACCGTGTAAATCTGGGGGAGATTGGTGTATTTATTTTATTTTATTATTATATTTCGGAACAAAAAAGCTATCTAATTTAATTCCTTTTTAAATGAAATACATACATAACTTTTAAAAATATTATCTATACATTAAACAAACACGTAAAAGCCCGACTGTTATTTCGAGCATATTTAAAATTTATTTGTAAAAGCCTTTTCGACAGTATCAATTTACTAAACACAAACTTATGTATGTAAAGCGCGATTTTGATATCCTCCAAACGTTTAATTTATGCCGCATAAATTTCACATAAAACTGAAAATCTCAATTTTGGCGAAAGTTGTTGCACAGTATTAAATCACAACCGAATAACCGAAGCGTTCCTTTTATCATCAACATGTTCAGTAGACAGAAACTTTTTGAAGTTAAAAATGAAAACATTTATATTTAAAAGGATTTAAAAGTTTGGATGTACGCAAAGTCTCGTTGTTAACGTGTCCGTTTCGAAAACTACTTCGGACTTTTGAAATTATCTTTTATACTATAAAACGGTTTTTAATCAAAACTTCGAAACTCACGTAGGAACTAAAATAAAATTAAACGGTTTTATAAAGTACGATATCAAAATACTTACATTTAACTTCCTTTTCGTACTTTGAATAATAAAAAGAAAAAACAAAATGTCGGAAGCTATTATTTATTATAATCTAAATTGTTTTTGTAAAACTGATTCCTATTCTAACTAATTTCGTTGCTAATCTTACTTATAAGATTGAAAGCTTGTCACTTATAGTATTTTGTTTGTCTTATTTATTTTTTAAATACAGAGTGTTCCAAAATTATATAAACAAATAACTTTTTTTTGAACGTCAACATTTTAAATCATTTTAGTAATGTTGTAAACGATCTAGGCGGTTAAATTAACAACTATTTTCTTTCTAAACTATTTTCTTTGTCTAAAGGTTGGTAGTAAATCTAAAAATAAAACTTTTAACGTAAAGATAACCAAAACAATTGTTTGCGAAAAATTATGTTGGTTGTTTCTGATAAAGCTTAAAACATGGGATATTTTATCTGACGGCGAACTGACAGAGCATTTAAAATGTTCAGCTTTCACTTTTCTCGAGCTAATTTAAATACATCTAGGTACATAATTTAGACAGCGAAATCTTTTTTTTTTAATGTAAGTACCTACCAAAAACGCTCTTAAAGGAAATCGCATTTTATAAACGTTTGAGAAATAATTCAAACAATAACTTAGCAGCTTCGTTATATCTAATTACATAGTCGACAGCATAAATTTTGATTAAAGCAAGAGGTTATTGAAACGCCCGTAAATTACTTCCCATTTTACGCGGGTTCTTCGTCAGTAATTACGAAATGCAAACTCGACGCGAGTAAATTTAAACTGTAATCACCGTAATTATCGATTTCGATTATTAATATGAAGTCGCCGTCTAATCTTTAGCGTATTCAGTGAAAGTGTACAGGTGTACGGGGCACGCAACCCCCGCCATCAACACGAACGTGTATATATAGCCGACAATCAAATCCGCCGAAATTGTTCGCGTCAGCGAATTAGTTCATTAAACTATTAAAATTACGATGGGGATTAAAAACGAAAAACGAGACCATAGAATGCACCGTAACGTATACAAGGTACGTCACGACGCACAGTGGTTAAGAGACGAAAAAAACCCTAAATTCTGAAAATAGTATTTTTTGTATTAATGATATTTTTACAATACCATATGTATCGTAGTAGTATTAACTATACATCAGCATATTTTATTCGTTTTAGTTAATGAAAACAATACATCTCAAATAGACCATTCAGATTCTATCTGGAAACACTAGCGATTTATCCGTATGAATTTAAATATGGTTTTAACAATTTTCCAAAATATTTAAAATAAACTGCGTATATGTTTTTCAAGTCTTATCTTTCATTAATCATAAATAGTTTTGAAAAATATTTATCATCAGCCTTGTTAGAGACGATTATACAAATGTATATAAAATACCATGTTTACTTTATTGACTTTCGACATACAAAAATAGCTCCGGATAGCTCCAAGTTCTGATTAACGTTTTTACAAAGTTCCAACTTCCATCAAAAAATTAAGTGCACCTTCTTGCAACTTTAGCTGTAATTGTTGTGGGTAAAAATGGGTAGATACTGCGGGTATTTAAATAAGTGTACGACACACAGTGCAAAAAATGTTGTTACGCAGGTACTTTTACCGTGTTTACGTTTATTTAAACATGATATCGATGCAGTTTTTCCAGAAGGGCGTAACTCACAAAAAATAGATTTTACAAGAGAGCACATTTTGTATCGTCGCGTAGCTATAAAAGATACGTTTCGCGGAAATACAAATCGATTTTTCCGGTGGAAAAAATCGAAATATTGTTACCAGATTTTAACAGATGATGCCTTATCTTTGCTTTAGATGCATAAGATAGACAGATTTTCACAAAAAAATGTGGGTTACGCCCTTTGACAAAACGCCATCGATATATTTGTAGAACTATATCCGTGAAATAAATAATAAATAAATGGGATTGTGATGGAGCGTCTGCGCAAAGCGAGTATGGACAGAAATTTTCGGATCCAGAAGAAAACATAACCGATTCTCATTTATTTATGACATCTCTATTGTTCCCTTGGTGATTTCAAACTCTGACAATGGTCGCATTCAGGGAATGGTAGCGCTGTAGCGCTTTATCGAAGCGATGCTCTGAATGGTGTCTGCTTTACTCGCAGTGCTGCAGCGCTTTGGTAAAGCATTAAAGCATATAAATATTCCGCTTTAACGCTTTATAACTAAATAAAGCAATGCTTGTGCATGTTTTGGTTTATGCAAAAAATAAAGATGGCTTATAACGTTACAATTCGGAGACGAAGTCATTTCCCTTGCAGTAACGTAAGAAGAAAGGTTGAAGATATTACAAGGTAAGTTTTACATAAAAATTTGAGTGTTTTATAAACAAAATTGCCAACCTAACAATTAAAAGCTGAAAAATAACTAGTACCAAAAATGTTTATTCAGGCAAGATAAAGCGTTACAGTGCTGCAGCGTTTCGACGCTACAATTCCCTGAATGCGACCAATGAAATGCAGTATATTTGGAAAAATTGCTGACCATCGTCAACAAGATACTGTAGAGCACTAAAATTCGAATTTGCGAAAGAGGCGCAAGAACTGATGAAGAAAGGAAAAATGTAGAGTAGAAGACGAAATAAAACAATTGACGTCTAGTAAAATAAATATTCATGGACGTGATTTGGAAGAAAATTACCAACTTTATTTTACTATGATTGATGGTAAAGTTGCTAATCATTATTAGCAACTAACACGTCATCGACCAATTGCATTATTTGTTTAACTAAACCATCACAGATGAATGATAAAACAATTTTTTTTTTCAAAAACCATATAATGAAGAAACCCTTAAACTGGGCATATCAACACTTCATATAAGAATATGTAGTATGGAGTACATTTTACATATTACCCGTTGATTCTAATATCATCAGATCCGTACAAATCTTATTTAAGGTCAACGACAAAACATGCGAAACAGCCCAAAATATATTAAAATAAAAATTTATAACATTTGTCTAATTTATAGAAATAGCTATTCATATTACATAATTATTTGTTGTATTGTTTTGTAATATTTGTATTGTATTTGTTCATTGTAAATAGAATGACCTATATTTTAATTTAAATTGTATAATTTATAATTATAACAATTTTGTAGTTTTTATTTAATATACTATTAATGATATCATATATGGTTATGGTTAAATTTAAAAAATAATTTCATTATAACGACGATTGTTGAGATACCAAGTTTTTTCCGCACTTCCATATACCGTGCGCCACTGTGCGACGAGCTTTCGTTAGATTAGAAGAATGTAGGAATAAGAGTTACGATTTGAAATTTTGGAAGTAACGATTACTGGTTACGCCCTTTCTATTTAAAATAATTTTATATTTTCACTTCTTCCGGTTATACCGGAAATAAAGACCAAGTTCCTTATTTTAAATGGAACGCCCTAATTTTTATTGTCGATTTGTATCCCGAGACAATCGTACGACTTTTTGTTCCAATAAACATCGCTTCTAAAATTAGCCTTTTCGAAATTATTTTGTTTTGTAAAAAAAAAATTGACAATTGCAGATTATTACAACTAACTACGTTTCTGAGATATTTATGTATGTACAGATTTAAAATTTTAGGTAAGTATTTTAGAAAGTATGCTGCATCGAATGATGTATCATAAACTTAACAAAATAATGCCGGACGTTCAGAAAAAAATGCCAAACTTGTTATCTTAGTAATTTTAAATATCAATCTACATTTTTTTCAATCACGACAAAAATTCATACAATTGTCTCGGGAATACAAATCAATAATAAAAATTACGGTGTTCGATTTCAAATAAAGTCTTTATTTCCGGTATAACCGGAAGAAGTGAAAATCTAAAATTATTTTAAATAGAAAGGGCGTAACCATTAATCGTTACTTCCAAAATTTGAAATCGCAACTCTCATTACTTTCCTATATTCTTTTAACCGAAACTCGTCGCGACGTACTTACAAGTCTCTTATTTATCGGAAAGGGTTGGAAATGGAAAATAGAAAGCGGGAATTTCCGTTGAAATTTCGAGATCGCGTCAGTTTTCTCGAATCTCGATACAAACAATTACTTTTAGATGGCTCATTTTTTGAAGCGTAAAAACGCGAAACGACTTTAGGGAAACTATCCAATCTGCCCGATAGAGAAAGAATCGTCATTTCGCGGTTCACGAACTCCAATTTCAATCAGATACGAATCGCACACGAAAATGAATCTTTAAACGCACAAACATATTTATGAAAAGTTTTAAATCTATTAGGTACTCACGTGCGGCTCTCCAGGTTTATGTATCGTTTCTTCATGATCAAGTAAAACTTCGACTGCTTCCACAAATTCTTCGGATATGGCGTGAAGGAGCGCGTCCTTAGTTTCTACCTTGTGCTCGATAAGAAGCTCTACCATCTCTAAATTTTCATTATCTATCGCCATAAGCAGTGCACTCCTGCCTAATGGATCTACGCAGTTTATATTAATATATCCCGTTTCTTGTGCGCGCTGAAGCATTCTGGAAATAAAAATAAAATTATTGTAGGCTATTAAATTATTATGGGTTCATTTATCGGTCAATTCGTTATAAATTGCGTGCGGTGGAAGAATTATTGTTTTGCGTGTTGTTTTCCGTCGAAGTGATGATATTAATTAAATCGGATAGTTAAACGAACTCCGTTATTACGCGATATAAAATAACAAAGACGATAATATCGGCGGCATATTACCTAATCGCAATAATATTTTGGTGTCCCCCGGACGCCATAAAATCAAACAGAAATAAATAAATTTAAATGCCCGCCTCGTCTCTTTTCAATAACATATACGAAGCACTAAAATTCTATTTACGAATTAAAAAGGAGACGACGGCCGCAACTTCCGCTCACTCGATTTAGCTGTTTCATATATATTGCGCGGTCCTGGGCGATTATGGTAAAATTTTAAAAGGACTAAAAAGTAACACCTCGCAGGGACCGAGATAATTGAGTGCCAAGTTGAAGTTAATCTTACGAGAAACACGGGAAATGGGTAGAGAATCTCGCGGGTGCGTATAAACCACGTCAAAATAATGCCATAAGTTCCTATAAAGTTTTTTTTCCTACAGCGCTTCCCTGTTGAGATATTCGCCTCCAAAAGTTGAAAAATAACAATCAATTTTCGAGGTTAAGATTTTAATTTTTTAAAGATATTTTCGAATTTTTCAGACGGTTTAGGATAAACAGGTGCTCTCGTTTATTTTCTGTAAAGCGAACCGTATTCGAGGAAATCATACATAAAGAACAAGAGATGCAGAGTATCCCAAATATTATTTTTGTCGTTATTTCTAAAGATACAAAAGGTTATAACTTCGAATAAAAATGTACTTTGGTATTTTTACAAATACCAAAAAAAACGACAAAAATAATTAAAATAATATTTGGGATACTTTTCATTTTTTATACGAGTATGTGGGATTTCATTGAAAATAAACAACAGCAGGTACCTTTTTTATCCTAAAATATCTGGAAAATTCGAAAATATAGGTACTTAAAAATTTCAAAACTGAAACTTCTGAAACGCCTTGAGGTTAGAAACAGATTGTACACTCCTGGCTCCCTCGAGGGAATATCAAAAAACCTATCACGTCATTAATTACGTAGATATAGCTTATCCAAACGTATATGATATTCACGTCATCAATACAAGGTTACTAGATGATGACGTTTCACACAGTGCTGTCACCTCGTGCCTCGTATTTTGACAGTTCTAATAAATTGTAGTCTTTCTTTATGCCATCTAATATGTGCGCAAGTAAATCATCTACAGAATATGTCACTTTCCAAACTTTAAACCGAATTACAAATAAACAATCTAGTAACTTTTTGTTGATGACGTGAACATCATATGGGTGTGGATAAGCTATACACCAAAAATTATTCAATTCCAACGAAAATTAGGTATTTTTAAAAAAAATCATGTTTATTTTTCAACTTTGGGGGTGAATTCGTCAACAAGAAATAACTTAAGTTTAAAAAAAAAAGTAAAAAAAAATATTCTTGAAAAAATTGATATCTAGCAATTCTAGAAAAATAATGGTACTTTATTATTGAGTCGATTTCGTATTTTTGATATAAAAGGCCTTATTCAAAGTTGACATGTTCATTATTTTATCGATGTTCTTAATTTATTTTTTTAGCGTAGCATTCAGTGGCGCGCATAGTTTTTTTTCTATAAGATACCGTTTTTGTGTTATAATACAAACTTGTAGTTTTTTTTAAATGGCAACTGTTATCGATCTTGGCACACTATATAAGCCATTATCTTTACCATCTAAATTATGTACTTATATCGACCATAAATGAACGGCAATTTGTAATAAATGTGACAACGTTAAGTGTAAAAAATCTCGAGAGTACAATTTTCGTAATAAACGGTTTGCATGATAAATCGAATTACGTTAACGCGAACCGTCCACAGTAAACACGCAGTAAACGAATATTTCAATTTGACTTTTACCGTAATTTATCCGCCGCAAATTGTTCAATTTTTGTGCGCCTTTTAATTAAATCATTTGCGGCGACTTTGACCGATCGACTTTGAAAATAACTAGATAAATACATACCCTATGTGTTTCGATAAAATTTGTTAATTCAATCGAAAGCTTAATTTACGAAAATTAATAATCGTGGTGCATCAAAACTAGTTTTTCGGTACAATCGAGTGGAAGAAAAACTGCGAGTAGGCCACGAAAAATACCGATAAACCCGATATTTGATGTATTTTATTTATTATGCACTAACTAAAACTTTTTAAATCGATGTCTACCTAAAAATGTGCGTTCAATTTATAAGTTGCGAAACAACGTCGGCGGTAAATTTTTAAATCGGGATCTTCTCGTAAATTTGTCGCAAAAAATAATTATTAGCGCAAGACGATGGACCATTTATTTATCTTTCGTTCTGATTTATAACAATATTTCATCGCACAAGCAAACGATATACAAGAGTTTATTTATATTACTCGGAAAACTTACATAATCATAATTTATTTCGATTCTGTCCGCGACGAATCGAAATAGCGAAACGAATATCACACATTCGGATTGTTTGAATATCGTTAAGTCGACGGTGTGTCTTAGCAAGAACATAATTTGCAGCAACAAAGGCCGCCCGAAAGGAAAATAGAACTTGACATAAACAGAACGACGCTCGCATATACTAATGCAAACAGAATCGAATACTTCCAGAAAATACGATGTTATTCAAAAACAAAAAATCGGCCCAAGCAAAAGCCTTAAAAGGCGGGCGCCGTCGCCAGTCGCCGGCGTTTTTTAAAACGAATTAATTTATTTAAGTCTATATAGGTATTTTCGTTTTTGTTTTTTTTACGCATCGATTGGAATAAATTGTCGTTTTAATCGATATCCTAGTAAATACGCAACCAACAACTCCGACCCGTCCACGATTTCGACGTAGATTTTTTTCAAGCTCGCGTTCCATCCGTTCCCCGGATCTTTCGTATTATCAACATTTCGGTACTCACGACCGAAGTATAGGTGGGTAGGTGTATATTCGTCGGAATTCCTGAAATCGCTAGCGCCATTTATATCGGCACGATGCGGCGCCCTTCTATTATCCCAAGTCAGGATCTAAACGCTTATTGTGCCAGGATTTGTTTCGGGTCGTTTTTAACCGTCGCGAAGCAATTAACCGCAATTCAATCAATTCACGTCTTCGAGCAAGATTAAATGGCCTGCCTCGAGCCAGATAAGTGTGTAAGATTAGAATTAAACGAAAGAGATAGGGCGAACGTGAAACGGTAAATGCCGGAAAATTGTTTTTAATAAATTTCATAAATACGACGCGGCGTGCCTTCAAGACACCTAATTCAATTATAACGCAGTGCGAGGATGAAATGTGGGTAATTATTTTTGTAAAACATTGGCCGGATTAACTTGAATGCTCGTTTCGTAAAAAAAAGCTCTCTATTAATATTGCAATATTAAATCAACTAGTTTGTCGCGAAACGAAAGATTGTATGGAAATGATTTGTAAAGTCCCTACTTTATACGTCTATTAAGCTGACACAGCCACTACGACACAATCGAATGAAACCTATTTAGAAATTTAGTGCTAATTTGTTGCTCTATTCCCGATTTTGTTGCTCCAGCCGTTTCGCCAAAAACATGGCTGTGCTAACTTAACGCTTAAGCTAGCACAGCCACTCGCAGAAAATAAAAAAAAGTAAAAACGAGGAGGTATTTCTAAACTACTATTTTGTTGCTAATTTGTTGCTCTATTGCCGATATTATTGCTACACCCTTAACACGAAAAAACCACCCCCACACCAACTGCAGTAAAACAACTACTTAAAAATTTCGATTTTCTTGATAAATTTACTGTAATGAATTAGTTGCTTTACATTATATTATATCCCAATTTTCTTGCTTCACCCCTAATACGAATATAACTACCCCCAGTACTTAAAAGCCAGCACAACACCTTAAAACTTAAAAAATATCGATTTTTTCGATAAGTTTAGGCCTTTATGATTTAGTTGCTCCACGTTCAAGCATATCCCGATTTTTGTGCTCCACCCCTAGTACGAAAACAGCCACCCCTAGTACTTAAAAGCCAGCGCAACACATTAAAATTTAAAAAATATCGATTTTTTCGATAGATTAGGCCTTTATGATTTAGTTGCTCCACGTTATGCTATATCCTGATTTTGTTATCTCCACCTCTAGTACGAAACAATTTCTGGTAATAGGGATCTACGTTATGTAGATGTTGAAAAGATATGTATTACTTAAGGTATTTTATGAACAATTTATTTTATTTAGTATCAGGAACAGAAATGTATTATTTCTTCTGCTAAGATAGTGGTAATAAGCAAATATAAACAACTTTAAATGAATAAAACCATATATTTCGGCTTTGTTTGGGGCTATCTTCAGTGGTAAGAATTATACAAACGATGGTAAACAATTATTAATTACACTTCTAAACAGAATTTTTAGTTCTTGAACAAAACTAGGTAATCCTTATTTAACTTTTCACCTTGAATTTAAATCTGCGTTTAAATTTTTTCTATCACGTGGAGTTTTTCAAGTATATGAATGTGAAGTTCCACTGGAGAGTGTAATTATAATGACATGAGGTAATTACGGATTAGCCATAAAAAGTTTTGGGAATATTTAATAAAAAAATATTTTACATGAAAGCTTTGTGGATAGAAACAATATCGATTTACCCCCTTTGCATATAAAGTTAGGGCTGATAAAGAATTTTATAAAAGTATGGACCGTGGTGAAAGAAGTTTTCAATGCATAAAAGAAAAATTTCCAAAAATCAGCAAAGCTAAGATAAAGGAGGACATATTTGTGGTTCCCCAAATTCGACAATTAATGAATGACAACAGCTTCGATGCGGTTTTTCGTTGAAAAGAAAATGTGGCATGGAATTGTTTCAAATCAGTGGTGAACGATTTTTTAGGCAACAACAAAGCGGACAATTACAAAACCCCCATCCACGAAATGCCGACAGCTTACTATAAAATTGGATGTAATATGTCGCTAAAGATGCATTATTACATTCCCATTTGAATGTTTTCCCAGACAATTTGGGATACGTAAGTGATGAGCATGGGGAGCGTTTCCATTAAGACCTTTCAACAACAAAAATGGTACCAGGGAAGATGGGATGTGAACATGTTGGGTGATTACTGTTGGTTACTGATTAGAAAAGACCAGGATAGATTATTACACAAAAGAAAACTGTCAAATAGAACATTTTAAAGGGTTTTATGAACATTTTGTAACATTAAATGCATCTAATTACTTGACCGTTTTATTTCGAACAAAATCAAGTTTTCTCCGAAACTATACGTGCTATAGAAAAACCAATAGCAGATTTGGATTCAGTATAACAATATGAATCAAGATCGCCTATTTGTAACTAGGAACCAGAAAAAAAATTTCAATTTGTTTAGCAGTGTTATTAAAATAAAAATACATTTAAAACATTAGGTTAATAAAATATTAAAACTTTAAAATATGACATTTAGAAACAAAATTTAATACAACTCTAAATAATTAATTATTGTAAATCGAATGATTTATTATTATTTAAGGTGGTATGAATATACCACCTTATGTGGTACGAACATAAACAAGCCAATGTGGATTTACCCGTTGTGAAGATTTAATTTGTTTATGAATTTCCATAAGGTCATTGTACTAGGGGTGGTTGTTTTCGTATTAGGGGTGGAGCACAAAAATCGGGACATACTAGAACGTGGAGCAACTAAATCATAAAGGCCTGATCTATCGAAAAAATCGATGTTTTTTAAGTTTTAATGTGTTGTGCTGGCTTTTAAGAACTAGGGGTGGCAGTTTTGTACTAGGGGTGGAGCACAAAAATTGGGATATGCTTGAACGTGGAGCAACTAAATCATAAAGGCCTAAACTATCGAAAATATCGATATTTTTTACGTTTTAAGGTGTTGTGCTGGCTTTTAAGTACTAGGGGTAGTTATTTTCGTATTAGGGGTGAAGCAACAAAATTGGGATATAATATATCGTAAAGCAACTAATTCATTACAGTAAATTAATCAAGAAAATCAAAATTTTTAAGTAGTTGTTTTATTGCAGTTGGTGTGGGGGTGGTTTTTTCGTGTTAAGGGTGTAGCAATAATATCGGCAATAGAGCAACAAATTAGCAACAAAATAGTAGTTTAAAAATACCTTCTCGTTTTTACTTTTTTTTTATTTTCTGCGAGTGGCTGTGCTAGCTTAAGTGTTAAGTTAGCACAGCCATGGTTTTTGGCAAAACGGCTGGAGCAACAAAATCGGGAATAGAGCAACAAATTAGCAACAAATTAGCACTAAATTTCTAAATAGGTTTCATTCGATTGCGCCGTAGTGGCTGTGTCAGCTTAATAGACGTCTACTTTATTTTCACGATTTCGAGACTTACTTTAGTATCCTCTCGCAAGCCAGAAGCTTCACCGTACGTATAGTTCATACATAAATTGATCAGCTACAAAAGGTATTACGACCAAAAAGTAGATGGGCATGTCCGCAAATTCTATCAAATATGATCGCTATTTAAACATTCAAATTGCTTTCCGATCGTTTTCCCGACACCGGCAAAACACTTATGTGTTTCAAAACCAAAATTCCCCTCTCGAGTTTGTTTTACAATTATACAAGGTGTTCCTAAAATAGGTGGTCAACACTTGAGGACACGTCGAGAAAGTCAAACCATGACGAAAACCTCCGTATATATTTTTTTCTAAAACACCCCCCAAGGAAGATAAATTAGGGTGATATTTAGTATAACTAAAGGTCTTTTCAAACGATATTAAATAAAAACGATTTTAAAACGTACATTTTAAGGGCTTGTTTTAAAAATAATACACATGTTGGTTTTCGTCACGGATTGATTTGTTCTACGTGCCCTCAAGTTTCGACCACCTATCGTATCGATTATTATCGTGCATTAAAATATAGCGAAACCCCTCCAACGAGGACGCCTCACATTACGAACAGTTTTCAAATGTATGCCCGCAATAGAAGGACTTCGCTGTGTTTGAAACATTTTGTTCTCCCACAATTTTACTTCAAATAAAATGATGAAAAAATGAAAGCTAAAGGTTCGCATACCTATTTATGTAAATACATTCTTTTGTTGATTTTTAAATGAAAAATCCGAGCAAAAATTCTAAGTGGATTTATAACATATTCTACGTTGTTCGTGCATAAAAAGCCATTATTATAGGTAAGTGCTCATACTTCGTTGCTAGACTAAATATTTAAAGAAAAAGAAATCACTAATTTCATAATTCGGAGTTATTTAAATCAAACACCTGCCTACTCGCAATTAATTAATTTCCTTTTGAAAAGACCTTTAGTTATACTCTTGCATGTCGATAACAACTACTTTTTCCTTCAATCTTGAATTTCGAACGTAGGTAAATATAACGAAGTTTCAACGATTCTAACGCAACCACAAAGGGGAATTAGATTTACTCGCATACTACAAATATACTGCTCACCGTGAGCTTTAAAAGCGTATTTTTAGTACTCCCGCCTTATAAAGAACTGATGTACCTTTTATGCCGAAAAGAACTTGGAAAACTCTTTTATTTTCCATTTTGAACTTCAAACGTAAGGATGTCGAGAATTCGCAATTATCTATGTGCGACAGAGTCAGATTTCGATTAAAAAAATCAGACAATTCAAATAGTCCGGTGTTGTTAGACATGAAAAACGAAAAATCTCATAACCCAGTTATCTATACTGAATGAATTTTTGTAAAACTTGTTTTATTAGTACGAACTAAAAAATTTATCGTTTAAAAATTATCGACATTTCGAAAATCCAAAAGAGTGACAATATTAAAAAATGCCGGGTGTCAACGAAATCACTAGACACTGTAATACGAGGTCTGACCAATAAGTAATGAGACTAAGTCCATAAAATACGTATATTTAAAAATTAAGGTACATTGAAAAATTGATGTGATCCCCTTCAAAGTACTCCCCTCCCACAACTACACACTGGTTCCAACGTTTCTTCCAGCTTTCGTAACATTTCTGGAAGGCTTCGTCTGGAGTGTCCTGGAGTACCCTCGTCACGGCGGTCTGGATGTCAGTTATGGACTCAAAATGCGTTCCTTTCACGGCCAATTTTGTTTGGGGGAGAAGTCACAGGGTGACATATCCGGCGAATAGGGCGCTTGCGGCAACACTGCGATGTTTTTAGAGGTCAAAAACTGCGACACTGAAGGCACGATAGCATGGAGCATTGCCATGATGAAGGATCCACGTTTTGGCAATCTCTGGACTAATGTTTTCGCAGTCGATCGAGTACTTTCAGGTAGAAATGTTGGTTGACGGTCTGCCCAGGTGGTACAAACTCTTTGTGCACGAACATTGTTGTCAGTTCGAGCTTCAACCGGCCTCCCACTTCGCGGTTCATCCCCGACGCTCTCACGACCATTTTTAAAATCTTTATGCCATCGAAACACCTGAGCACGACTCAGGGCTTCATCACCGAACACTTTGACCAATTTACCGTACGTTTCCGTAACAGAATCGCCGAGTTTAACGCAAAATTTAATCGCGTACCGCTGTTCAATATTACGTCGTTCCATATTCGTGACACGCCTTACAAACGCGTTGTCGAAAACACAACACAGCTAGAGAACTAACGAACGTACGAAAGTCGCGAGCACATGTATCGATAGAGGAGGGATGGGAGATTAACCGACCGAAGTTTCAGGTTCGCAGTGTTACCGCAAGCGCGGCTAAAAAATCAGTCTCGTTACTTATTGATCAAACCTCGTAGTAGTAATAATTTCTACAATTGAAGTGTTAAAGTCAAGAAAATAGGATCATTCTTATGGTTTTCGGGATCGCCGAATATGAATTTATGGTTAAAAAATCAAAATTAAAAATGTTTGACACAAACGGCGTCACAAAATATTTATAATTTGATTAAAAAGTTAATTTCAAAATTAAAAAATTGCCAAAATGGAACAACATGAAATTTCTTTAGTAGGAAAATATTTAAAAAAAATAATAAACAAACAATAATTAGTGTTATACAAAAATGACATTAAAAAAATATATATTTTTATCTTAAATTATAATTAATTTTCTTCATTTATCTCATCATTCAATATCGCTCGTTATTCAAAGAAAATTAACTTTTATTTCTCATCTTTGGGGGTGAATGTCTTGGTACAAGTGCTTCGTAGAAAATGATTTATTGGATCTTATGATATTATTTTGACGTTTATACGCTCCCATGAAATTTCCTATCGTTTACCGGACAGCCTGCGTAATAACGTTAGATGACATCCTGATTTCTTAAAAATTTTAACCCGTCGTAATTTTATTTACAACGGAATATGCAACTCAAACTTTTTACTGCAGTTTACTCTCATAATGTAGCGCCTACTTGAAAGCGTAAGAAGTTAAAATTTTTAGTATGACGCCCACCAAATTTTATGGTCGTGTACTCACAAACTAACATAAGTATTTGTAATAGAAAATAATTAAAGACTGATGGTTTAATCCTTTCTTAAAAATCCTCCTTCCGAAGTTTTAATTTTTTATAATATCGTGTTTGGCGTGAAATTTCGGGCATAAAAAAACAAGATATCAAAAATAACATACGTAACAAAAATGTTTCAATGCCAGAGCTGTGCGATATGCCATAACTGAAATAGCGCGTTTTCCGCGAACGTCTGGTTCACACCATAAAACAAAAACGTCCGCCATTTCTAAAGGATTTAAAACTACCAACGTATAAGGATCATCACCATCAAAAAATATTTTTTGTTGTTAATTGGTCGAGCAACCAAGCTGGACCTCTTGTGATGGATTGACCCTTAAACGATTAATAATCATAAGCGGTAATTTTTAAAAGGTAAACATTTTAGCTCTTACTATTGGAAATTCGATTAAACGAGTTTTACGAAAATCCATTCAGTATCCAAGGTAAAAACTTTAGTGCGCTACTAGACTAAAAAATTTTAAAAAACTTTGTAAGTCGATGAGGGGGGAGCATTGAAATTTTCCTTTTACGTCGATAAGAATTTTCAAAGAGCAAATCGCCACTCACAGTGGGAATCGTGGCAAAATAAAACAGAATTAAAAAAAAAATAGGCGACTTAAGCTTTACGAAGTAAAAACAAACTGAAAACATTTCCTAATTTATCGAACACGAATCGAAAATTATTTAACAAAAGTAGAAACTTACAAGTCTCATCCTCGTCCCTCGACAGCCACCGATGCCCGGAAGATAAATCTTTAAATGTTCCAGTGTCAATTCCACAACGTATCACACAAAGTAATTTAAAGTCTAACAGTTCGATCGACACGTACTTTAATTTACACTTACATTGAAATTATTCGCAGCACTCGGATACCGGGAATAAAAAAAAATCCGACGCTACATAGTTTTTACCTCGATTACTACTATACGAGCGCGCATCATAAGCACCGGAATCGCAACGGAGTCGTTTATCAATTGCAAAATACGCGTGTGCGTCCGCGTTTATTCTAATAGGTGTAAAATACGATATAGGAAATTAATCAAAATGCTGCACTTACGTACACAGATATATATTATAATTATTCGACAGTAAAGTTTTCATTTCTGACCCGTTTGCCCGAAAGACGAACGCGAACTGACTTTCGAAAGAATTATCTTGTCACTCTCAACATACGTACGTGGATGAGTAAGTGTATTATTTCGAAGGGCAACGAGTGCGATAAACGCTTCACAATTCTGCTACATCTGGCGATAATTTCGGTTATAGCGTCCGCACGTTTAAATTATTTATCGAGTGTTAACAACGCACGAGAGGTTGATTTTTTACCGGATAAATTTTTCTTTTGATCGAAGACGTATTTTCCATTAAAGTTATTTGAGAATTATGGGCATGGAAAGATCGCGACGCGAAGCGATTTTTCCTATGTCCCTTAATTCTAGGGTGGAATGTACTGCTTGTTCGTCCATATAAGCTAAGTAAAAATTCTTCTTCTGAGACACTTACCTCCTCTTTTGTTGCAGCAGTACCTTTAAACATGTTTAGGGTACCGTCTTTTTGTAGTACCATTGGATAGTGTCTAGTTTCATAATGCTTTCAGTTTATCTATCTCAAACGGGACAAAAGTTGTTCGCAGCCTATTACTGCGTCTGCAAACAGAAGGATTTCGGCAGTTTCTCTTAGCCCAAGGCTTCCTGTCGTGCACCGAACAGGGCTTCTTGTGTTTTAGAAACAGAAGTGGGGCGCAGGAACGTGAGCTTGTGGTGTTATGAACCATGTTATGGGCAAGAAATCGTAGACAAAATGGTGAACATTTTTCTTTTGAAATATTTTTTGATGAAATGGATTTTCAACGGCCATTTTTTCCAAGATGGCGGTCGCAGTTTTTTTTTTACTTAATTTTAGGATAACAACAGGACAACATAAGGACAATGCAGAATTTTAGCCATTTAAAGTTTTCGAAGTTTTATAACAACGGGAAAAAGTGACACTAAAAGTTTTTAACAAAAACGTCTCCTACGACGTTATCGGAGATTTTCTAAATTTTCCGAGACCGCCGCGCCACTTAATACGGAACAAGATATCTGGCGGAAACGTCGCGCCGCGCGTCTATCTCCGAAACGCGATCGAGTTTCTTTCGTCGCTAAAGATAGTTTTTCGCTGAGAAGTAAGTTGCAGTTAATTTCAAGATCGCAAAAACACCACCAGCCTCCGCCCATAAATTTCCATCTAAATCGCGCGTTACTTGCGATAATTTCCGGTCCCGCAATTAACATATTACGACCGTCGTCGACAAAAAACTTCCAGACAATTTTGAAAATACACGGAAGTAGTTCTCGACGCCCCTAACTGAAATCGTCGCCTTATCATCGATTATGCGAGTTCTTGTAAAAACTTGCCGACACAGGCTCTCCATAAATTGGCGCTTGGCAACAACATAATATTTTCGATGCAAGCACGTGTCTAATATAGATAACGCCTCCGATATCTGTCATTCGTGCTTTAAAAAAACAACTGCAAAAACTCACCGTCTAGTTGAAGCGACATCGCCCCTTTCCACTGCCAGTAAGAACTTTTTCTCGTCTAACGATAATTGCGCCATCTCCTGGTGGGGTCGGATCACATTTTCTTCCTCCATCATGCCGTGTATGGAATGTCTCTGTCGCATAAACACATCAATTAATTTCCTTGCACGCTTACTTTAATTACAATTAATTAACACAATTATGGGAAAACAAAAAATACCGGTTTGCATAAGTAAACAAGGATTTGGAAAATTCGAGTTTCTTCGGACGCAAAGCAATTGTTATCGCGTCGAAGTAAAATAACGAGGCGCCAGTTATGGCCCGGAATAGTATGAAAAAAAAACACGTGTTTTCTTACGACACGGATGTATTCGCCTACTGGGAAATTAGTTCCATTTCTCGAGTATAATAATGCTGCGCTTTTTTAAGGAACACTATATTATGGAAATGGAATTCCACTTATCGAAATAGCCTTTTACACGTACACGACAATCCAAAAATAAAAACCAACTGTTTCGCTGCCTACATATTTGATCGAAAAATTACGCGAAAGGTGTGTTGTAAGCAATCGACTTATAACAGTTTTAAATTTTAAACAATCCCCTGAAACAAAATGGCGAATTTAACTTAGAAATTACATTTACATAATATATTCAAAAAAATTCGAATAAAAATAAAAGCGAACAAAAAAACGAGTGAAAAAAGTGAGCAAAATGAAACGTTAACCGGCAGTTAATATCCAATTAAGTGAAAAGCGATCGTGTGTGTGTGTATGTCTATATATATATAAAGAAATTATGTATTAACAACGGCCAGAGGGCGTTCACCTAAAAATTGATAACTATGATAAGTAATTGAGCGAAGAAAACTCTATTTTCGTCGATACACGTTTTTTTCGGGACATCATCTAAAATTAACTAGTAGTACGTGTTAATAATTAATGGGAATAACACGCCATTCAAATTGCTTCCGTATGTGCGTCGATTGTATTTACCTCGACGTTGAACGAGTGTTTTGTTTGAACACGCACGTTTTGTTTTAGATGTATAGCTATTTATTTATGATCTATTTTTATGGACAACATGGAAGCCGCACCATTAATCATTTTCTATTACGCTTGAGTGGCTCTAAATGAAATTGCGTTCTTGGGACATAACTAATAGTACTGGCCACGATACGTTATATAAATATTTACATAGGGTATAATTGAATTGGCCGCATTAAGTGTGATTATTATTAACAATAGCCGATGGTTTTTCATCGAACCACCGCACCGCACCGAGTTCATTATTTATTCACCTGAAACGGGCAATAAGTACGAAAAAATTGAATAAGGACTATTTGAACGGCTATACCTTTTTCGATAAACTTGTGGAACACGAAAACGGCGACGCTTATGTAAACGTTGTATAAGTACTTTTTTACATACATATTTATTTAGAAGAAAGTCGACTGTAAATATTGACCGTTATTATGCTTAAAATATCGAAAGAAAATAGCGGCATTTCCGCGTAATTTGAATTTTAAATATTTCCTTTTGGATATCGCCGCAGATGCGACTGAAAAACTTGACTGCGAACAACTGGCGTTTAAGAAATGTTCACAAGGCTGTTGACTGTAGCGCGTCCTACATATTTATTTATCAAATTATTTTAATTAAATTATTTAAATTAACGAAACAGTCCATAATTTAAAGTTATTCGGAGAATCATCCAGATACGAAAACGCCCTATTTAATATGAAAGAAACGGGAAACGTCCCTACATTTAAGATTAATCAATAAATAAATTAAAATAAGATTATTTAAATGGCAATCCAATATTTTACACGCAATCAAATAGGTACTTAACCGGTGAAATTTCGAATTTCGATGAATTTCGACGTTTTTGTCGTTTTTTTTTGTTTCGCTTGTTGTTAGCCGAGAAACCAAAATAAACAAACGAGCGATAGGGGAGACACAAGGGGGCTGCTTGTCACGAATGCAAACCTTTATAAAAAATTAATTGCAAATTGCTCTCTACTGCAATGTCATATATTACTGCGCCGTTACTGCTATGTTAATTTTAACACCCTGTACGTCAATAATTATCAATTTTTCGGTACATACTCGAATAACACACCTTCTGCTTATTTTGATGACACCCAATTAAATATTTATAATATTTAGTGCACACAATCCTGAACAACTCTGTATATTTGTATTCATATTTAAATAGTTAAAAACGTATTTGTTTAACATAAATCCCAAAAAACGGGAACCCACTCGCTGTTTACCATAAGTTTTTAGAAAAAAAAACAACACAAAATTTACCTAAAATCGAAATTTAAATGATTTCACAGAAGAGCAATTGTTACCGTACAGGTGTAATTCCGATGCTCTGGGGATTAATGAATTCGCGATAAAATTTCTTTTATAGAAATTTACCGAACAATGTGACTGATCCGACATTAAACTTGTAGGTCTGTAGATTACGAAGTTCGACGGATAAGCTAGTTGAGAACGTTTAATCTAAACGCGAGTAATCTCTGAAAATCAATTCGAACATCTTTAAAATTAAATATTATCTGATACATTTGAAAAGTACCTTAAATATCGAGTTCATTAAAATAACATTTAAACTAATTCACTTACCTAGTATTAAATTTTTTAATCGCAACCATTTAACAGTCGTAAATGAAAGTCGATTAAGAATTAATTGAAGGTCTTCGTATTATTATTAAACGACGAATATGTTAATACTCTCGTTCGGCACATTTACTGTTAATTGTAAGCTAAAAATTAAGATTTTTGAGTGTTAATTAGTAAAGTTTATTTTTTTCTCGTTAGCTGCGACAGAATTTCCTTAAATTGCTTCTTTAAGTATAATGAGATAGATAATCCTGAATGCCTTCAACGAAAAGCGTAGTCATATTACGACTCGCATTCGACTAAAAATATTCTTACTTTTCTCTTTTTTGAATCTCGCGTCACGCAACTCTTTCGAATCGACATTAATCCCCACTTTTGAATTGAAATTAGATAAATAAAAATATGCTACTAACACGTTCTCCTTGATAATAAAATTGACGTGTTCAAATGTTTTTGGAAGATGGACTACCTTGTGTAGAGGGCGTTCTCAAACTCAAACTTCTCAAACATTTATTGCAACAAGATATAGAACTCGTAAAAATAAGCCATTTTACCAAAAAAATCGCCTAGATAAAAGTTGCAAAATAATGAAGATATTAATAATTAAAAGTGGCCGCGGTGATCTAGAAAGCTATATCACTCTGCAAAGCGAGGGGTCGGTAACTATAGTAAATTTTATACACAGTAATACTAATTCAAAGTAATTCAAGTAATTCAAAGTAATTCAAGTAATTCAAAGTAATTCAAGTAATTCAAAAGTAATTCAAGGTAATTCAAAGTAATTCAGACCTAATTCAAAGTAATTCAGACCTAATTCAAACTAATACCATAGTAATACATGTAATACAAACTAATTCAGTCCAATTCAAACTAATACCTATTATGAATGTTTCATATAAAATAAGTAATATATAGAAATAGACATGTACATAGATATGTATATGTAAATGCAAACGTAGGTATATACATATAAATACTTATGTGTTCTTTGCATTAAGGTACAGTTGATTTTAAAAAGATATTTTAAAATATAAAAAATAAAAGATTGAACTCTTAATTTTTAAGATATACTCGATTGTTTTGAAATTAACAGTATTATAATATAATACCCGGAATCGTCACCCTAATTTATATTATAAATTAGGGTGACGATTCCGTTGAATAAAATAAAGGGCACATTTTTTTATTTATAGATCAAAAATATACATTTATAGAAACATGTATTTCTAAACGGTTATCGAGACGCTGACTAAACATAAACAAATGAAACATATTTTTAGCGTTATCATCTATACATGTTCCGATTTCGTAGGAGCTCGTCTACGTTTGTTATATTTTTCAGCAGATTCCTTATTAAAAATTAAAAAAAAATAATGTACAAAGAGCTATAGGCCATTCAAATTTTATTCCAATGTACGACGTCAATAAAAATTTACACAAAAATAACATTTTATCGATGATTTACCTGCACACATGGCAAAGATAGACTACCATTTATTCATGCTGTAAAACTACAAGGTGGTACTATCTTGTAGTGATAATATGCATCGGAATAAAATTTGAATGACCTAGATTACACTGAGTTGCACAGACGCATTACCAACCAAATCGGACGTTCTGGATAACGCTAATATATTTTATCAAATATTTAGTCTAGATACGTTATTCACGAAAGATTCCAATTTACGTCGTGCATAAAAAGTTATTAAATTGTATATTTGTAATATTCAGTTTAAAGTTTTGAACGTGGCATATTCTACCACTGATTTACCTGAACACATGGCATGGCAAAGAAAGACGTAAATGCACATTAAAGCGGCGAACGTTAATGGTCGCCATTTCTCGGATTTCCGTAACGAATCGTAACGGATTTCTTTAACGGAAAACTTACTCGTTTCTGATTTCGCTTATTTTTTAATAAATACATAGGTATTACAATTTTTCTCGATCAGTCTCCGAATTTTCATCATATTTTACAATTTCTAAACTGACCTCATATTGCTTGAAGGTTTTGACTACTTTATATTAACCCTTGTGTTCCGGCACATTTTAATTAATTAAGTGCCGATATTTATAATATAATATTTAAATTTATATTTACTCCATATTTATATTTTTTTATTAAAATTTTTTTAAACTTAAATTAATATTGTAATTCAATATAATTCAAAAGTAATTCAAAAGTAATTCAAAGTAATTCAAAAGTAATTCAAGTAATAGTAAGTAATTCAATTCAAAGTAATACAAAGTAATTCAACGTAATTCTGTATTACATTCTAGAAACAAATACACACTAATACATAAGTTACCGACCCCTCGCTGCAAAGCCACCACGGTTGCGGGTTCGAATCCCGCTGCCAATCTATTTTTGAATATTATAATAGTTAAACGTTTATTATTAAGCAGCACGTGTGGGTTTTCATTTTTACTTTTCCTTAAAAGCTTAATATGTATACAGGGTGTGGCACAACAATTTGTTAATTTTTTTTATTTCTTATTTTGAAAGTAAAACTTATTCTTTTATAGGTAATAAGTTTGTCAGTTTGCTTTCGTAACCGCAACCGACCGTGTAAGTTATACGACCAATATTAATGCTAATTTTATGTCCCATATGTGGCGAAACATTAAATAAGGGTTTTCGTAACAAACTAGGCTGTAATTTTGCGGTAACGCGTGTTGCTGATGGAATTATTGCACGCGGAATGTGACAATATCTAGAGGAAAAGGTATTTTATATGTTTTACATATTTCGCACGTTTATACAAACATTCGGTAATGGCATGTGCCGACAAACAACCCTATAAGGGTCGGTTGTTTAATCACCGACATCAAGCAACAGTAATTGTCAGTCGACAATCGTCTCTTTGATAATTAATCAATCAACATTTCTGTATGTACTTTATCAAAATACATATGTTAGCGTTAACGATTAGGTGTAATATGCGATATACAGAGTAATTTTTTCTTTTGCATTGAAAATTTGATTAAACGGATAATGTTACGGTATTAAAAGTGCAATTTTATCGATTTTTTAAAAAAAAATCAAGTAAATAGTGCGAAAATTATTTAGATACCCTAAAACTTTTTTACAATTACACCGAATGTGTGAAAAAAATCAATTTTAGTACTAGGTACACATACAGGTAGCGCTCAAAAATATTTCACGCCCTTGCATTTTAAAATATTTTAACGATATCTTCTTTTACTACGTGATTGATTAAATTGAACTCAATTTTTATGAGTAATAATTTTATGGATAGGGCATCTAATTAAGAACCACAATTTAATTAAAACTAATTTGACTTATTTGTAAAAGATTCGCAAACGTATACAGAGAGTGAAATCTTTTTGAGCGCTAAATAACACGGTCGGCGCGTTCCAGCGCCAGATGCAAAAATTCTCCCTAACTAAAAATTATGAAAGTGCCATTAAAAAACCATTAGCGTGGTAAATTGTTGCTTAGGTGCTTTTCGCGGCGAGTCCCATTCAGTTGTTCGTAATAACAAGGTAAACACCTACGTAGTCCCGTTTAAAACAAACACCGTTTAGTAACGGAGAATCTCGAAAACACAAAAACCGGAAAAAGAACGACTAATAAAAGGGGCCGAGGAAAAAGACGAATCTTTATAAAAAGCAAACACTAAGATCGTTTTCATGGAAACGGATACACGGTAAAGAAAACCGAAATCGGTTTTAACTTTTATTATTTCGTAGCTTAGCCGTTATTGATCCCGGTTTGTTCAGCTCGGATTTCGGGTTAAAGTGCCCCGGGTGTAATTAACAAAAATATCGCATTAAAATAAGATAAACTTACGCATCAAAAAGTAATCAGTTTTCTCGTTCGCTCGTGAAACTCCCGGCAAGATTTCGAACAACCGATCCCCATAAAATTCGTCGCGACATTGCACGTTTTGAAACCCTTCTAATACTGTATTCGAGAAATTAAATTATAAAGATGTACCGTGGGTAACCTGCTTTCCCCCGAGTACTTTGTGGTTCATAAAAATCGTTTTAGAATAAAATTTGATTAAGTAATGGAGCTATGACGTTGACAACGCTAAAGGGAACGGCCGTATCTCATACCCGTCAATGCCTGATATTACTTTAATTTCATCATTTAAGAAGAAATGGGAACGTTTAAGAGATTAAAATAATTATTTTTTTTTATGCGTGGTTAAGTAAATTGATTTTAAGTTTAAGGTCTTTTAATTTTGATATTATAAGAACCGTTTGATGATATAATTGTGTCTTTACGCTAATCGATAGCGAGAGTTCGGTGGGTACGGCGTTTATTTATTTAAAATTTCTAATTTAAACTGTGAACTTTGTAGTTAACAAATAAAATGTAACTTTCTTACCTTAACTTTCTTGTCGAGAATCGGTTTCTCCAAGAGATTTGTAGACGGCAACGGTCCGTCACTTCTAGGCATATCGATGTAAGTGTCGGTGCCTCCGGATATCCCGCGAGGCACCGATCCTCTGCGTTCCTCTTCTTCATCTTCTCCCGCACTTTCTGTAACAACATGATTTTATGTTAGGATTATGGATATCACCGGCCGAATGCGATGATTATTGAAATTGTTTCGTTTTTTTATGTGACCCGATTTCTCGGAAATTGCGTATACAGCTCACAAAGGAACCTACGTAACGACCGTCACGGTATACATAGACATAAAGAATTGGTTTTTGAGTCGCGCTTTTATCTGACGAATGACTTAGCTGATATATGCGCGATTTTAGAAACTGCCATTTTTTGCTTATTTGTTTTGTTCGACAGTCAAGTACGGACGAGATGCTTCGTCTCTTTTGTCCCTCCCGTACTCTGGATCGTCCAAAACTACAAGAGTCCAGAGCACGGGAGAGACGTGAGGGGTGAAGCACCCGAACGTATTTCATCCACTTATCGATGATTAATAAAAATAATTTATAAGAGAAACAATTGTTATTAATTATTTTGAATGATAAAATTGAACTTTTCATATTCGGATAGTAATTTTAACAGGAAAAACAGATGGATTTAACGCTCGTCTGGTAAACTAGAGGCCGAAGGTTCAAATCCGCCTGCGACAAATCCGGACGTTTGTAAATATTATTACTAACCAATATTAATAATAATTTGATATGATTCTGGATTTTTCACTACACTGAAAAAAAATGTTGATCGTAATATTAATAAATGCTGATTATAGACTGTTATTTCGTTGGCACAATAAACTATTGTTTGTTTTAACGAAACATTATGTACACAGTTTTAATTGCTTTATCATGGGATTCATTAATACGTATTTATACGTCATTCATACGTTGCATTAAAGTTTTATATTATTAACTAAGCAACTACACGTTTTATCAATCATTGATTACAATCACAGTTTCGATGTATGGTTGATAAGTTAATTCAACGTTGGTTAAGATTGTGGCGTAGATGTAGCTAGAAGACAGAATAATAGTAGGAACTGTCAAAAACCAAAAAGAATTAATAAAGCTGTTTAAAAATAATTACGTTGATTTCATATAAAAGTAACCCACAAGATAATGAATTTGTTCCACGAGCCAAACATTTTTTGACAATATTAATAACTCGTGTGTGTTTATCGAAGTGCGTTGATATTTCTGTAAGGTATGTATAAAATAAATTAATATAAATAAAGATACATATGAGCTACACTTAAACTTTCATATTGGTTTTGTTGTAGCACAAAATGTTTTGAAACGACATCACATTGAGTGACTTTTAAAAAATTTTGATATGGGAACACAAATTTTGTTTGAACATAATCTCGAAGAATGGCGACAGTCAATTGGAATACCATCGATGGATTATTGGAATGCCTTTCGCAACGAGACTACGATGAGTTTGAGTAACTCTCCATCTTCGAGATCCTCATGTTAATCTATCAGAACACCCACACCACCTGCAGACAAACTGCGGTTCGCACCTTATACGTTAAGATCTTCAAGTCCAAATGATAACATTTCAATCAAATTAGCAAATATTTTGAATGAAACTGTAAAAGGAACCGTGTTGGTAGACTATTATAAATTTTCAAAATTTCATGACGATCAACGAAATTTAATCATCACCACAATTGTGCAGTTTTTTGAAGAAAAAGGTTTACAAATGACTTTAGCTACAAGCCACCGACTAGAGCAAGAACTTTTAGAAAGATTCCCCAACGAAAAATTGGTAAGGTTCTTAGTGTTTTAACACCGGAATTTTTTAAAAAGTTTTTATTTCAGGAGTATTACAGAACAAGCAAACGAGGAAAAATATATAACAAATTCTGTAATTTAAAAGCAACATTTAAAACTGCGGTTTCCAAGCATGTACTGCCGCAAACACAAAAAAAGGTCGTACAAGAGATAAAGTCTAGTTATGAAAAAGATTTTGGTAAGTAATTGTACTGTTTGTATTCGTACAATATAATTTAATGTACTTTGTTTTCAGTACCGGAAGACGACGTAGAGAGTTGCATAAAGGCTTTAAAATACGATAATTTAAGCATAGAAGAATTTGATAACTGTTGGAAGACATGCATGCACTCAATACCGCTTACGGCAAATTAAAACGCTTGGCAATACTGCTGCTATAATGGAACCATTGGCCGTTTTATAAAATCCCATCGGGTTTTAGATTGGTAAATATTTTTAATTCGCAATTACTTCGAATATAATTAATTTTTATCGTGTTACAGATTGATATGGATTTTAAAATTTCCTTTGAAGATGCTGAAGATGGCCTTCTTAACAAATGGCAACATTATTATTGTTATTGTTATTCACCTGTATAGTTATAATTCCATTACATTAATAATTTTGTGTATTAAATATAATAATTTGATATACGTTAAGTCAATAAATTCCGTTATTAATAATAAGTGTTCATTAACCTGTTAACCGAGCGGGACGTATAAATACGTCAAACGTAAACAATATCGGGTACGGGTAGGACATATGAATACGTCCTTGAAATATATTGCCCTGGAACGGGCAAAGGACCTTACGGGTTTTTATAAGGAGCTGGGCCCAACTGAAGATAGCAATGAACTATATACCGTTTGAAAGCTCTCGAGGAGTACTACGACATAGGTGCAAGCAAAAGTCGCGAAAACGAAGTACAGCATTTTTACGAGCATTCAAATGTTTTATATCGGTTTTGTAACTAAAGACATTTATCGATAGACTTCATGAACAAGTACTCATGTGTTATATACCATCGGAAAGTGCGCTTCGATATCTACACGATGGCGTCAAATTCAACGTCTTAACTGGTGGTACAAGGGCACTTTCAATGCTTTAATTTAATTTTTATGCGGGCCCAGAAACCAGTCTAAGACACGCATACGTCGATGGACCCTCACCAGCCATACACCATTGAAAAGCGCGCTTCGAGATCTTTACGATGGTGTCAAATTCAACGTCCTAATTGGTGGTACAAGGGCACTTTCAATGCTTTAAATGAATTTTTATGTGGGCCCAGAAACTTGTAACCAGTCTAGGACACGCATACGTCGACGGACCCTCACCAGCCATACACCATCGGAAAGTGCGCTTCGCGATCTACACGATGGTGACAAATTCAACATCCTAACTGGTGGTGCAAGGGCACTTTTAATGCTTTAAATGAATTTGTATGCGGGCCCAGCAACTTGTAACCAGTCTAAGACACGCATACGTCGACGGACCCTCTCGATCCATATACCATTGGAAAGTGCACTTCGAGATCTTTACGATGGTGTTAAATTCAACAACCTAGCTGCTGGTGCAAGCACACTTTCGATGCTTTAAATGGATTTTTGTTTTGTGTTGTGGTTGCTTTCGCATGCTTTACCGACCAATTCGTATGCACCACCAGCAATAAACATCACTAATTAGTTAATTTAAGTTAATGTTACGTTAACTTAAGCGTGTAATATCTATCACATCAAGTACTTTTTTGGTTTACAATTATTTCTTTCGTCTAGACTTATGCAATATGTACTAATTCTATAATATAAATAATCCATTTAAAGCACTCAAAGTGTACTTGTACCATCAGTTAGGTCGTTGAATTTATCACCATCGTAAAGATCTCGATGCGCGCTTTCCAGTGGTACATGGCTCGTGAGGGTCCGTCGACGTATGCGTGTCTTTGACGGAATATACGTTGTTGAGCCCGGGCAAAAATCCATTTAAAGCATTAAAAGTGTACTTGTACCAGCAGCTAGGACGTTGAATTTGATACAATCGTAAAGCTCTCGCAGCGCACTTTCCAATGGTATATGGCTCGTGAGGTCCGTCGACGTATGTATGTCCTAGACTGGTTACAAGTTGCTGGGCCTGCATAAAAATTCATTTAAAGCCTTGAAAATGCCTTTGTACCACCAGTTAAGACGTTGAATTTGACGCCATCGTGTAGATCTCGGAGCGCACTTTCCGATGATATATAACACATGAGTACTTGTTCATGAATTCTACCGATAAATGTCTTTAGTTGCAAAACCGATATTTGAATGCTCGTAAAAATGTTGTACTCCGTTTTCGTGACTTATGCTTGGACTTATGTTATAGTACTCGTTGAGAGCTTTCAAACGGTATATAGTTCATTTCTACCTTCAGTTGGGCCCAGCTCCTTATAAAAACCCGTAAGGTCCTTTATAATTTTTTAATTCGATGTTTCAATTTTTTTGTTGGTATTTTTTTCTATTTATTTGTAATTTTGTATTTTCCTTTGTGCTTTATATATAAATAAACGAAAAAATATATATTTCATAGTCTTTTCATTTATTTTAAGCATAAATAAAAAAAATATAATAATATAAAATTACGTCCTCCGGGCGTGACGTATTTACACGTCCTAGTGAAAGAGTTCGCGCCCGTTATATGCTGCGTAATTAAAAAGGGAATTCCCCGGTTAACAGGTTATTAACAATAAAATGTCATAACTGAATAAATGAAACAAAATCATTCAGGTTATGAATGCGCGTTTATTCACACAATGAACATTTGATTGGTTAATAAATCCAGTTAGAAGTCGATGAAACATTTTAATAAATGTTCATTAATATAATAAAATATTTTAATTGAATAAAAGAAACGAAATCATATAGCCTACGAACGCGCGTTTATTCACACAATGAATATTTTATTGGTTAAAAAATCCAGTTATAAGTAAATCAAACATGTTTCGTTGGTTTAATGAAAGCGATCTTTGGACGAGTTTTAATGCTGTTTTTCATTAATTCAACGTACGTTTTCATTGTATATACGTCAACTTTTGGTTCGGTGTATTAGAGCTAATTGGAAAGCATCAAGGTCTACGACGATTCCTCTTTATTCACGGCTCAAATAAAACAAAACACCACAAGATAATTGGAAAATATCCCTCGTCATCCAGCAACTTTTGGAGGGGCAGGGCCGCACTTGAAATAAACTACGTCTGAAGTTTATTTTTCGCCAAAAAAGATTCATTATTATAGATAAATGAAACGCAATGCAATCCAATTGAATAATAACATCCAAAAGGTGCCGACGTCATTTTTATTAATCACAATAAGGCTCGAATCGTTTATTCCTCCGACGCATTCAATCAGAATGGAATTTCTATTCGGAAACGATAATATCGCGCGTGCTTCTGACGGCCGACAAATTCCTAAAATTAAATCAAACGAACGAAAACGTCGAACAATAAATTAACTCAACAGATTTGTGTAGATAAAAAATTTTAAAGCTCGCGCCTCGCGTAGGCACTTTTATTAGATCTCAATCGAACCGCAAAATAGGAACGGTTGTGGGTGCTTTTTAAAAAGCGTTTTAAGTTCACTAAATTTTCGAATTTGATGAAATAATTATGGGCGCGCGAATAGAGGACCCACTGTACTGTAAATATAAATTCCGCAACTTATAAATTACTTCGAAAATGTGTAACGTTTTGTATAGGAATGCCACTAAAAATAGTAAATGTTTCAAGGAGTTCCATTAATGATCACTGTGCGGAGAATGTTAGCCGATTGGATTTAATTTAAGTCGAGGTGTTTCGATTTCTCTTCGATTTGCCTTAACTGGCGGAATTTTAAGGGTATTATTAGGTTAAACGGCTTTAACGCAAAAAAGCACGCTTTAATAAAATTTGCAGTGGACTGGTAGAAAAGGCCAAAGGGAGATCGGGAACTTCCACAAACTTTCCTAAACCCACGTTGTTTTTTTTTCACCGCGATATTTAGATAATTTTTACGTTCGAGTAACATTTTTTTTATGTCGAGTAAAAAATATTCTTACTTACACATCGATTTAATTTATCTATAGAAAACGTTTCCGTGCGGAACTATAGTTATTTTTATTGAATCAAAAACGGCTTCGCCGTATTCTGTAGTATGGCGTATACTTGAAAACTGCTACAGGAATACTTTATCGTTTATTTGGGCTTTAAAAAACTAAACAGTTATTTTACTCCGAAAGATATTTAAACGTAAACCAGTCGTGTTTTTGACGATCATCTTGATGACATTTTATTTCGATTACTGCTGGACGAATATAACCACTACCCAGGGTATCCCTGGAGGAATCTGTCATACTTTAGGAACGCACGTTTCTTTTAAGTAATTTTAAGCAAAAAAAAAAGTTATATCGACGTGGGGCCGATTCGAAAAAGATATCGAGTTTATGGCTTGCTAAAGAAAAGTCAAAGTAATAAAAATCGCAAGTTACGTCGACTTGCAAGATTGACATTAACAAAGATCAGCACCATTTTCCAATTGTTACAGTCGCGCAGCCAAGATGCGAAATTTTTAATTGTCTTGCCCGCGCCCCAATTAATTAATAATTAATTTATAATTATACTGATTATTAATATTACTGCAATTACAGAGTTGCAATATTTTTAGGGCTGCTTTTTATTAGGTACACCTGCCGAAATAGATTTCCTTCAAGTTTCGAGTACATTTACAACAATTTTAGTTCGGTAATGGTATCTATGGGTATAACAAAGAAGTTTCGTCGAAGGTGAAAGTACAAAAGTTCGTTCAGTACTTTTGTAAACTACGAGTATTTGTTTATTGAAGCGCAGAACGGGAATTTTATGTTATAAGGCCGATTGTTATGGTTACTGGTTGAAGTGGGCGATATTCAGCGGTAACCAAACTCGTTATGTTTCGTAAAAACAATTTTACGAACTATTCGATTACGTTAACTAACAAAACCGCCCGAAAATGTTTTTATAACCTGTATAATAAAACATAATTTTTGTAAGTAACTGATATAATTAATGATAAAATACTGACAATGAGATATAAAATTGTTTTAGAATGAAAAACATTTTTGGGGTTTCGGGCGAAAGAAAATGTATGTGAATAATTTTCAACCTCTGTGGGTAGGTACTTACGATGTTCTTGAAAAGGGAGGCGGGACAGCTATCGTTTTCGGTCCCCTTTTCGATCAGAGCCGAACGAAAAGTTTTATTCGGCCTGTCAAGCTTTCCTTTTAGTTTCCACGGTTCCACATTATGATATAATCGTGCGAAAATGTTTAATTATTGAACCGTTTTAATTTATTTACGCCATTAAAATCGTTAAATAATATTTTTCAAAATAATGAGTATCTAGCTTAAAACGTGCCGATTTATTTTCCTTAAAAAAATCGATTTCACGGAATAATATTATCCGATTTTGTTAGTTTTTATGAAAACGACAATGTTGATAGCGTTGAAAAAAGAAAAAAATAATATAGCTAATAATAATAAGCTAAAAAATATATATTATAGCGTTCTATTTAAAATAATAAAATTGACTTCATTTCCGGTAAAACCGGAAGTGGTGTGGTTTTTAAAACTACAAAAAATAGATTTTTAACTCAAATTTACCTATGCAAAAATTCATTTTTGTATCCCTAAAACCTGCTGAGTTATTAGCTTGCGACAGATTGGCTTAATCGTCCGGTATATGACCGACCCAAAATAAACGACCTATATTTTCGTAATCTAGGGGTCGAGATCGGAGAAAATTCGAAACGGCACCTCTGGGTCCCGTCATCGGACAGGCTGCAATAACTATATTTTCTATGAAAATTCGCTAAAAGTAAAAGTTGTTTTTCTATCTAATTATTGAAAATTACTAACTGAGCTTTTTCAAAATACGTATTGGTTGGTATTGTATTCAAAAATTAAAGTAAACGAATCCAATAATTATTATTGATATCGAAAGACTCCTGATTACCAAAATTTCAAAAGATTTAATTTATGATTGTTTCGTGGATTTGCAGATAAAAATTGTTATTCAAAATTCGACTGATATTCCAAAAACGTTATCGGTTTAGAATTCGAAGATCGAATTTGAACGTTTCTTATTGTTATTGTTAATTAAATCCAAGTTCTCGTTTGTTTTGTGTTAAAGCTGCAATTTTGGGTAAACGTTGCGGGTAGCAACGTTATTTTAATATCGAGATCAAAAACCAAGATCGTCTAGGAAAACTACCCGAAAAGTCGCGTGAATCACGTGGAAAATTGCCCGAGATAAAAGTAAGAAGTTTCGTAACAACGTTCGTTCGTAATTCGATGTTCGGATAATTTCAAGTTGCAAGACCTTTTACGTTTACGTTATCATAATACCGACGAAATACATCCTCCCGTTTAAACATTTTCAAAACAAGATATAAAGTAAATCTATAAGGTCATTTTACATAATTACTAACATTTCCATTATTTTTTATCGTTGCTTTGATAATTAGGTCATAAAAAATAATATAGGTAATACGGCGGCGTGTTAAAAACGTATCGGTAGTTAAAAACCTTGCGCGAGCTTTTTCAGATAAAAGCTAAATTAGCACTTTGGTTGAATTTGAAAGCCTAATACGCGAAGCCCTAACTGGCCGAAGTAACGTCTGCGATAGATAACAGCCTCGAGACGCGTCATTGTTTTTCACCACTTGCACGTTTAACGTCATACCGTCGCCGTTAACGTTTCAGTATGTCCGTAATTATATGTCTAGTTAGGCTAAAGCCTTTAATTAACAAAATTCCTGCCGTTCGAGTTTCAGGGATCATTCCAGAAATCGTCAATTTTATTTTCGGGATTTAATTTCCCGCGTTGTTAAACGAATATTACAACGCGCTTCACAATTTAACACGCGGCAGTGCGAAATTTTTAAATACATAGTTCGGCGAATGAACGGTAAACGCATATGAATGTGCTAAACCAATTATAGGATTGATTATTCATGCGTATAAATCTGCACACGATGCTTAACTGCGGACTATGATCAAAAATAGACGAAAAAAATATAAGAGAGTACCTACTCGAGTTTAATAAATTGATTCGTGACGATCCACAAAAAACGAATTCAACGCAAACAAAACGAACGTATACATAGGGTATTAATTGTTCAGGCAAAAAAAAACACGAACGAGCCGTTTTTAAGTAGCTTACAAACGATTCAAAGCGCGCCCCTCGAAAACAACGTAAACGGGAAATCAGTTTATCGGACTGTCACCTAAAACTTATTTATAAGAATTCATAAACAGAACAAACAAAACGTGTCGCCTTACCGTAGACATTAAAACACCTCGACATGATATTTTTTAAATTCTTCAACTACAGATATTAAAATTCGCAAATTAAACGTTAACCGACAACGACACATAATAGCGCGACAAACGAAACACAAATAAAAATTCCATAAACACGAGCGATCTGTGCAAAAACGTCCGAAATCACTTTTAAAACTGACACGCGAAACACAAATTCCGACTTGTTACAATTTTCTGTGTTTAACGTTACGGCGGTTGTGAAAATATACAGAACAAAAATAAGTATAACTTGCAATTTAACGTTCGTCAGTTAGCCGTGAATCGTTACTATAGTTTGTATGTCAAAGTAAACGGCGCGTTTAATTTCGATTTCTAGCGTTTCATTGACGAACAACGGGCGGCTTTCCGATCGCAATAAACATTGTAAATTATCGGTCAAAATTTTTCGATACATACCGTAAGTGATGTTCTTATAGTTAAGAAATATTTGCCGTTTTATCGACTAGTTTACGATAAACGGGGTTAATTTAATAAGGACTGTTAGATAAAATAGCACCCGTTCTTAAGACTATAAATCAACCCCCCCCCCCCGTTAACGTTTCAGATTTTATAGCGGAACGTGAAAATAATTTATAGCTATTCGAATTTATTAAAATCGTTTAAATAACGTTATTTATAATTTATAATAATTAAAATAAACGTTATTGTTAAGAGAGGGTTTACGATGAGCAGACCTCGCGCTATAAATTCAAAATTGCATAAACAGATTTTTATGGATATACTATAGATCGACGCAGTAATTTACGAATTCATAAAAATAACCTAAAATTCCGACGCACAACTGTTTTTTCATAATTTCTTTTTGAATTCGTAGACTATGCATTTTCGTTTAAGTTGAGCGGGTTCAAACTGCGTTTCCGAGGCTTTTTAAATGCATCAAAAATATTTTATTTAATACTACTAACTAAAATCGATAATGTGTGGAAATTACGCATTCGTTGTTTTTAATTATTATATAATAACGAATTTAAGCGAATCGCAGATTTTTTACAAAATTTTTAAGACCACGCCGTATATTAAAACTATATTGATTAGCATTAAAATTTTAAATTACCTATATAAACTTCTACAATACAATTTGTATAAATTTCTCAATAACGATTGTTTATTTCTTGTTCGTTGCAGAAAATAAAGTGTAGCATCGGGGAATAAAATGCACCCCAACTTTAATCCTATCATATGTATACATACCGATAGAACAAAGGATTAAGTTAATGCGATAAATGGATATCGACAAACCCTAAAACGCAACAAAAAGATCAAACATGGGGAGTCAAATTGCTGTTGTTCCTTTGGTTCTTTAATAAAAATGCAAATAGACGCTATATACGCGCAGACACATGCAATATTTTAACATTTCAGTCGAATCCCTTTATCGTCAAAAGTTTTTCGAAAGCGAATGTTAATAAAACTAGATTTTTAGTAGGTGGTTTTTTTTTGTTTTAATAAAATTACTTTCGCACGCGTAATTTGTTCTTACATTTAAAACTTATTATTTTCAAAAATACCTACATAAAGCGCGTTCATTACAAAGAAAAATTGCTTTTATGGACATGTTATTTTATTATCCTTCCACTAGAAAAATGAAGGAAATTGGTTAAACATCGTAAAATATATATAGGCACTGTCCGATGTGCTTGTGCGAAATAGGTTTTTAATCGTTATTTTACGAACACGTCCCCCTCGCACCCCCCCGGTTAAGTATTCTATCGGCAAAATTGAAAGGCCATCGTTCGGATAAGACGAGATTATACCTCTAATAAAAATTAACGGTTCATATGTGGTAAAAGTAAAAAATATGGCATTAATTTTGGGAAATTGGGAAGATCGTTAAATTAAATAGGTACCTAAATTTTGATGGGGGTATTCAAAATTAAAAAGACGTCTTCTATATAAGTAGTCGTTAAAATGTTACATAAATCGAAAGCTGCAGTTACCTAACGCTTAAAAATCTATTATTCGCTCCTCTTATCTGCTCTTACTTGCTTTTAAGCACACGTAGTTTCAAAAGCTTCCCCTAAACGATTTACTACAACGGCACTTCGTTTGTTGTACTTCTTTTTTTAAATTTCCCGTTCGAATTAAAAGTTTTTACATGGTCGATTTGAACGGTTAATGCATCGTGTGCGGCAAAATACAGGGGCGGTTTGTTAATTTTTTTGGTTCGATCTGTCACTGATAATTTGAATATTTCCTTAAGGTGTGACAATCGTTCCTAAGAAAAACTGCGACTTCTAGGATATGCTCGAGATAAGAAACGTCTATAATACCACCATTAATCTTTTAATCTTGCCACAGACGCACGAAGGATGCGATTCAAACCAGAAAATCGTATCTAAACCTAAGATCGATTCTTAATTAATCGTCAATCAAAAAGAACTTTTGGATTTAGCAATTAATCGTAGAATGGTTTTTTTGCTTGAAATGAACAGAAGGTGAGACAACTAGGTTTTCGTCGATAAATTGGCGCCTAATAAATTTACAAACAAAATGGGCATAGTTTTGTTTTGAAAATTCAAACGAACGACGTTTAAAAAAAATAGCTGGCTAAATTAACGGCAATTATAAAACGAGAAATATAAGCAACATCTTGCGTCGGCGGTGTTTCTCTTAATTAAATTGGCATGCCTCGCAGATTCGGGGGCACACTATATTACCTACTCATTAAATGCCATTTGAATTACTTCGCTATACGCCTCGGCATCTTATCTCTCATAATTCCGTTTTACGCTCGCTTTCTCTTAATTTGCAGTAGCTTAGCATCGACGATTTCGCTTTAATTTTTATGGTTTAAAATAGCACTTTGCGTACATTTCGGTCTCGTCATACTAATACATTTTAATTGGATTATCGTATTGCCTGGTAGGTGGTACTTCTGGTTTTCTCCGAAATTTCGTTACTACATAACTAAATGATAAACTAATTGTAAGTATAGAGCACGGAATAATTATCCTAAGACTATTACCGTAAAGCACTTCCATTTACTCGAGGTAACGAGTTTTCTGATGAAAAATAAACGACGAGTTTGTCTAAAGCGCTTTGAGAAATACGTACAGATATTTAGGTACCTACTGCTGAAGTTTAAACTACTTACTATTACTTTCTTTATTATTTAAAAACGAAGGAAAATCCTAGTTTTGAAAACAACACAAAACTTCGGTACCAGACGTATTTTAATCGTATCTGAAATCCTTCTAATATAAAATTTATTTTACTTCATTAAAACAAGAATTTATTGAATTAAATGTTTTTGCCTATTGGTAATTTACGATTTTGAAATTAATAACGTGAAATTAGAATTTACACAAACGTCTACAAAATAAACCCATAAAGAAATTAGGACGAAAAAATTTTCGTCAACTCATAATTACTGTTTTGGCTATATTTGCAGAATAGGAACATTCGGAAAATATTTTTGAAATATCAACCAAATATTTATAACAATATTGCAGATATTATATTCACGAAATATTTTGTTGGTTTTAGAAAGTCGTTTCAAACACGTTTCTAAAATTATTCAATTTCTTATCTTAATTTCTAGCGAAGGTGTTTTATAATTATAATAACTTAAATTTGCCAGTTTTAAGATACGATAGCCTACGTTGCACGAGTCTAATTAATACTTATTGCTAAAATAAAGCGCATTTAACACCTTATAAAATCTGTTGCGGAGGAAATTGCGTCATTTTGAAAGCCTCTGCGCAATTAGTCGAATCGCCTCGTTTTTCAACTAACTTTAAAGCTTTTGTTTTAAAAATCGATATTTGGCGAGATATTTGCAAAAAGCTGATTGTCGTCCCCTATTAAACCCTGTAAAAAAATTTGCACGCGTGTTATCCATGGGGATTTTCGAGAGATTGATTAAAAATGCTAATATCTAGCCGTATACAAAAATCCAGCCGGGTAGGTATTTTTCCGCCGATTTTGTGTATTCATATACATATAATAAAACTTATAAAAAGCCACGTAATTTACGCAAAATAATATATTTATATACTATATAATCATCGAAAGAGACTTTCTTCAAATAATAACAAAGGAATACGGGACACAATCTTGCTTTATTTACATACAAAAACGATACCACTAAAATCTCCCCCTTAATATATGTACCACCTTCAAGTAGGACGAGTTTGACGTTGTTTCTGCGTCTTTCACTTTAGTTGTACAACAGATGCAACTGGAAACAGTAAAAGTAATTTTAAAGCTAGTTTAGTAAATTGTGCCCCTCGTAAAAAAACGCCATCCATTCAAAGTAAGCCATAAATTTAAAGGAAAACGACGTTCGTCGTTATCGACGTTTACGTAAAACGCAAAGCGATAAAATATTTTCTGGAAATAAAACGGCCATTATTTGGGAAATAAAGTAAAATAGGAAAAAATTGCGTGGCGGTTATTTAGATGGACAGCCCCGCAATCGACATCGGCATCGTGGGCAAGTGGGTGCGCCAAAAGCTAAGTGTAGGATATAAATGAATTTTTATTATTTATAAAATAAAGTTGAAATTCCCCTGTTTTATTTTGTTGTATCAGTCGACTAATTAGTATATGTATAAAATTACTCAATGTATATTTGTATCAATAAAAACTTTTAAATCTGAGTTTGAATTTTATGTCTCGTGGGTATGTAAATATCGAGGTTATTTGATGAAAGTAGTCGAAATTAAGCGTTTTAAACATAATACGGGGTACAATTTATTGTTTTACTTTCACTAATGATTTGGGAAAAAATTATTAAAAATTTACAAAAATGAATAACTGCATTGAGCCACTTAAGATTTATCAATTCGATTCGAACTTCAAACAGTATTGCTCGAATTTCTATAAGTCGAATGTTTCTATATATCTCGAATTTCTCTAACAAGGGGAGATCGCGGTTGCATGCCATGGTAAATCTAAATTTAAAAAAAAAGTAGAGGGTCGTACGAACGTGTGTGCGAACGCATCTTGGAAATAGTACTACTTTTTGATATTTGAAAGTACATCCTCGACGAGCGCCCTGGGATCTGGTGATTCACCATCGATTCAAACGACGTCGACGATATTTATGTTTTTTTCTGTTTTTATGATGTATATCATCTGAACGACTGTTAAATAAGTGAAAATACACATAAGTTTCGGCATATACAGTGCGTCCACGGATAATTGATGGTACCTATACGTGTAATTAACCAAAAATTTTTGAATTGAATTTTGATATTATGCTTGTCCTCAAACAGTGGCCTTGTTCGAAAAGATACAACAAAATTTATTAGAAATAACTTGCTTAGAATTAAAAGATAAGCTAAAATTACCGGTGCAGAATTGCCGGATCCCATAGTAGCTCGTTGAGGACACGTACAAACATCAAAAACTACCATTTTCAAGGCGCGTTCGCGCAAATGCTCGTACACTCCTCTACTTATTTTTTATGTATATTTACCATGTGAAAAATGGTAAATCACAATCGGTAACATGTCAACCCCTTGTAAGTCGAATTTGTTTATATCTTGAAGTAAAATTTCGTAGTTTTGAACTTCCTTAACAAGAATTTTTGTATTAAATTTCTACATATTTTTGTTTTTGTGTATATTTTTCCATATTTATGAGTGTCCCATCTCAATTTTAACATTCCTCTTTATGCTTGTTAATGACTAGGCTTCTCCAGGTATTTATCCCCGGATTAATCGCAAGTGAAAGTGAATTCTTTAAGACTTCTACTTTATGTATTACCTTTATGTATTTTTTAAATACATAAAATACTACTTACATATGCATTTGTATTTTTTACTGTCAATAAACGTACGTGGAAGTGTTGCTTTATTCATTTTGTGTAGATATTTCGATAACTCGAATTTTCCATACTTGTGTTTATGAATTTTTTCGACTTAGAGAAGTTCGACTGTATTTAGATGGGAATGTTGCATAAGTTTACATATTATTATTAAAGTGCGGTCATTTTATAAAAAAAAAATGGTTTTACTAAATAACTATCGACGCTCACAATCCGATATTAACAAAGTGCGCCGAAAAAATAACATTCTTTGTTTTATTGGATAAACGTTCTAAAAATATCCACCATCACACCACGCACGAATTAAGCCACAATTGCATTTTTCAGTCCAAAAACTTCACACTCTCATCTGACAATTATTTCAAATATGAAAC